>JAMPIV010003699.1:0-600000 GCA_024509875.1 Oreohelix idahoensis
TGGATGTAATGGCAATAGTAGTGACATAAACAACTAGCAAAATTAAAATTACACCTTTAAATTACAATGTCAAACGCACAGCCTTGTCGTAAATTTAGATAGGTATTAGAGATAGATTTGGTCCATCTGAATAGAACAGGCAAAGTGGTAAATGAGTGAGAGCTAGGTATGAGAAATAGATTTCACGAGTGAATAGTAGTTTAAGGGTAGAATCTGTCACTGGATTGAGAAGATACTCTAGTCCAGCCTATCTTTACGACTGTAATTTGTTATCAGACAATTCTACTTTCCATACATTTAACATATATGTTTAACCACACACACACACACACAGTTATGTGACAACAAGACACACACAAACGTGAAAAACTATAGTAAATGGAGTATGGGTTTTGGCTGATCTGACCAACACAATTAATTAAGTTTTGTTTAGTTTATTTATTTATTTATTTTTTTTCGTACGCCCGCTAATACTCGAGGCGAAATCTCAGGTTATTATTTTATGTCTAACCTGACATTGATTTTACGTGATAATCCCTTTTTCTTGTACAGAGACAGGTGTCCCTCGCCATTCAGGCAAATACTCTCCGATTTCGGAGGTACCCATTACAGCTGGGTTGGCTCAGGAGCCGCCAATCCCTCGTCGACGACACTCCTTCAAATGTCCTCGCCAGATCTCGAGTTAATCCAGTCCAAATCCCGGTCGACGAAAAATCCTCACATGCCGTCGCCCGGGTTTGATCCTGAATCACCCGGTTGCCAGAGCGGTGTTGTAACCACTACGCTAGCGCGGCTCCTGTTTGGTTTATTATCATTAAACTTCTCACAATATCAAACATATAGAAATCAATAAAATCATTGGTTTACAGAATTATGAAAATAACCCCATAAGTGCCCTCCCCTCTGTTGAGAAAAGAACCCTCAAGAAGAAAATGACCCCAAAAGGTCAAAGATTAACACTAGGGTATAGAATAGACAATAAAGCAAAGAACAAAGTTCCTATTTAAGCTATCCCATAATATAACAGTAATTGCAAAGAAAATAAAGGATGGTACAGTTTCCGTAACTAGAATGTATTTCCTCTCACTTTGTCGTTCGTGGCTACTTTCAATCACACCTTACCTACTTCTGGGCTATTAACCTCTTGAACGTAAACATCAATGTACATGTAGCATAATCCAGTGTTGTGCTTCTCCGAAGTGAGCCCCAGTTCCTCCACGAATAATTAATTTTCCTAATGAGAAACGCCTACTTTGGTGGTGCTTATTGGATATGATAATGTCACATCAGATAGTTCATGTAGCAAAATATAAACCGCGATCTAGTGTTCACAGTAGACAGTACTTACAATAGCTAAAGGAAACATATGAGAGAAAACTGTTAGTAAAAAAACTGATGATGATGAAGGTATATCCTATCGGTTTTTCTTTCTGGGGTTGAGTGCCGATTATGAAACAATGTATTCTCCTGGATTAATCCACTAGGTAACACAATTGTCAGTAGTCGGAAAAATATATTTATATATTTGGCCACAGCGGGCTGATAAAAATTGAATGCAAAATCCGGGTATTTTGTATGTCCAGTTATGGTTATTCTTATTGTTTATATGTTTGGACTCTCTCTCTCTCTCTCTCTCTCTCTCTCTCTCTCTGGATGAAGCAAGAGGACCGAACAGGTCAACATCAAAGACCCGATAATAATAAGAATTGTTACTGGTGCTATTTAGACTGCTGGCAGCTGGTTTGTGATCAGTTCTAAATTAGGAATAAAACAAAACATGTAACCACATTATCAATATCCTATCTGTTACCTTATACTTATTGAAGGCTATTGGGTAACGAGTATATTAATGTGCTGCACTGGTCTTGTAAGATATTTTGATATAATAGACAACAGTCTCAACAGTAACGTACGGAATGGCCAACTTGAATGATCTTTATCAACAGCTTGTTGTACGTTTTATCACATTTAATATGTCACAATACAACATAAGTGTACTTCACTTCTTTTGAGAGCATATGATGATATGACGTTACACTAGTAATACAAATGTGATCAGTAGCAGCCATAAGCAATAATGTCGTTGTGCCGGTTT
Source organism: Oreohelix idahoensis (assembly GCA_024509875.1). Taxonomy (NCBI): domain Eukaryota; kingdom Metazoa; phylum Mollusca; class Gastropoda; order Stylommatophora; family Oreohelicidae; genus Oreohelix; species Oreohelix idahoensis. Next base: position 2,096 of record JAMPIV010003699.1, read on the forward strand.
AAAGTCAGAATGTCTATGTATCGTCTACAACGCCTTCATGCTTTACAAATCCGTATTGATTCAAATCACTTACTGTCCATCTCCTTAAGCCACACATAATCAGGCACACATTCTTAATGAATTCAGTCAATTATCCTGACTCTGAAATATTTTATAACAATAAACACTGGTCTGTCGCTCTCACATAAAAATCCATACACTTCGAAAAACACCAGCCAGACACAACTGTCCTAACGATCACCTTCGTTCCCCCCGCAGAAGACCCTGTCCACGTCATACACTAAATACCTGTGTCACACACATACCACAACTCGCACGCTTTTACAATCGGAGCGTATTTGCGTTCTGCTCCATTGCGCACAGCGATGAATTACCAGCCTGTGAGCAAAGTGATAGGTAACACTTTTTACCCCGCCCCCCAGCGAAAACTGAAAGTTTTCCATATAGGAAGTCATTTTTAGAAAATGCGAGAAGTTACCGTCCAGTCTATGTCATACCTGAGCAACAGTCTATGGAATGTAGTCAGCATCATGGAAAAATGAGAAAAATCAATGAAAATGTGAAGAAATATGATAGTGAAATTGTGAAGTTTTGGAAAATGAAATATCTGAATGCATTTAATTAAAAGATGAATGAAATGAAAGATCTAACTAATTAAATAGTATTAAGTAAGTATAATAATTACGTTAATGTAAATGTCCACATGATCGTGTGTGTGCTGTCTGTAGCATTGTGTAAAACTAATTAACTATAGTTACTGAGTGTCTTCAATGATAGGTTCTTCTTTCATTAATGTGAAAGCTTACTATTTGCAATTTTAGCACTTTAGAGTCCCATAACTGGTTTAAATAATAACACAAAAAATGTTCAAATGGCGAAGTTCTCCATAGGCGTATCGAATCGATTGTTTCTTGTGTGAGATTTCTTTTCATATGTTGCCTCTTGAGTGTCACAGTCTCTGAGCCCCAATATTTGAAGTTCGTTTGCTGGAATAGGACATATGATCTTTTTAAAGTTCTGCATCCCAGTCATTTTGTGAAGGATTGCCATTAAGATATGACAAAGAGCCTTATACTGTTTACTTGAGATACTGTTTGATTTGGTTCCTTTACCGCATACGTCATGACTGTCCGGAAATCAGATCTTATGTACTGTTCATGGAACTTGATGTAGTGTGAAACGATTTGAATGTATCCACACAAAACGTCTCTTATCTTGTCTTCAAATGACTTGAGTTGTTTCTCTTGATAACGATGGTAATATGTATCTGGTTATGGATATTGTCAAGATAGCGTTTTTAAGTTATCGAGGTATCTGTAGACTATCAGCAGTGTACCTTTGTCAATGGGTCGCAGCAATGTCATATCCTTGAGAATCGGGCAGGTCTGTCTGTGTACATCTCGACAGAACATCTGCAAGCACATTGGACTTGCCCTCAATAGGTCGAATGATATAGTCATATATTTGCAAATTAATTGCATAACGTGCGACTCGTGCGTTTTTCATGTTGGATTTTTGAAGGAACGACAGGGCCTTCTGGTCTGTCTCAATGATGAAACGAGAACCAAGAAGGAAACGCTGAAGCTTTGTGACAGCCCATATGATCGCGAGAAGCTCGCGCTCAATAATTGGATATCTGGTTTCTGTCTTTGTGAGCTTCCTCGACACATACATCACTGGATGAAGCATTCCATCTACTTCTTGCATCAAGGAGCCACCAATACCGTACATCGAAGCGTCTGTCCTGAGAATAAATGGGAGATGAGGATCAGGGAGTTTTAAAATTGGTGCACATGAAAAGTAATGCTTTAAATGGACTAGAGCTATGTTGCAGGCCTCCGTCCAGACAATTCTATTAGGGGAGCCTTTCGTAGTTAACTCAGACAGGACTGACGTAACTGAAGATAAATGAGGCATAAATTTATTATAGAACTGTATAAGGCCGAGAAGACTCCGCACCTGCTTCTTAGTCTTAGGAATTGATAGGTTAAGAATCTTCGAGATAGTTTTATCCTCAGTTTTCAGAAATCCATGGCCCACTCTGTGACCTAAGAAAGAAATTTCTTTGAAACCTATTTGAACTTTCGAAGGATTCGCTGTCAGATTATTAGAGCGAAGAATTTCGAGAAGAGATTTCAATCCAGAAACATGTTCGTCCCAAGAGTTGTGGAACAAACAAATGTCATCTATATAGGAGATGATATCAGACCTATGAGAAAATAGTTTCCTCATCATCCGAACGAAAGTCGCTGGTGCGTTTACCAAGCCAAAGCACATGAAATTATACTGAAAGAGACCCTTAGGGGTAGCAAAAGCAGTGAAAGGTTTTGCGTTTTCCGTGAGAGGTATTTGCCAATAACCCTTGGCTAAGTCAAATTTGCTAAAGTAGGTTGCTTTAGAAAGTTTTGACAGTAATTCGTCAAGAACTGGCATTGGCTCTGCGTCAGACTCCGTTATGGAATTGAGTTTACGAAAATCCATGCATAATCTGATATTATTATCCTTCTTCTTGACTATAACCATTGGGAAAGAATAAGCAGACTCTGATGGTGCAATAATGTTAAGCTGTAACATTTGACCTAATTCTTTTTCAACCTGATCCTGAAAGTGGATAGGGATAGGGTAAGGCTTTAATTTAATAGGTTTGTGATCTGTGAGTCTAATATCGTGAGTGATTATAGACGTTCGGCCTGGAATATTAGACAGAACTTGCTGATATGATTCTAGAATAGAAAGAATTTGAGATTGTTGTTCGTTGGATAGATCCGGACAAATAGATACATTTACCCATGATTCTGTCGGATAAAGAGACATGACAGGAAGTTGCAAAGGTACATCATGAAAAGAAGTGGGTTCTTCTTGAATCACTGACAATGAAGAGTAAGATGAAGGATGATCAGTGATTACTTCATTAACAGCATCTAAGATAGGTTTGAGATATTCAGGTCTATCATGGAATTGTTTGAGCATGTTGATGTGAAAGGTTTTATTCTTGCCTTTCACGTCAAGAATGTAATCAACATCTGTCAATTTTGAAATAATTTCATATGGACCACTCCACGAAATGAGAAGGCTATTCTCTCTCGTTGGTAGCAGGACGTAAGCTTTGTCTCCAGGAAGTAATTTCCTTAACTTTTTCCAACGGTTTTGAAGAGATCTAGCTTTTTCTTTTGCCTTTTCAGATGAATCAGTCGCTATTTTCCAAGCGTCTATAAGTGTCTTTCGTAGATTCACCACATACTCATAGGATGACTGGCATTCCTGAGTCATCTCCGAACCTGTAAGTAATTGTTTTATTATCGACATGGGTCCTCGTGGTGGAGCACCATACATGAGCTCAAAAGGCGAGAACCCAGTGTGTTCGTTTGGGACTTCCCGATAAGCGAACAGCACTGCTGGGAGCACTCTATCCCAGTCTTGTGGATACGTCGTGGTAACTTTCCCCAGTATTTGTTTCAGCGTTTTATTTAAACGTTCTATCATGCCATTTGACATAGGATGATAAACAGAGCTAAGAGATCTATCAATATTGCATAGTTTCATGACATGCGACATGACATCTGACACAAACTGTGTTCCCCTATCTGATAAAATATTGTCAGGGAACCCCACTCTCGTAAAAATGAGGAATAGTGCATCAGCTACATCGGTGGTAGCAATGTGTTTAAGAGGTATTGCCTCCGGCCACCTGGTGCACATATCAATACAGGTGAGGACATATCTATGACCTCTGGCTGACGGAACTGACAGTGGACCTATTAAGTCTATGGCCATTTTTTCGAATGGTCGCACCGAAATATCCGCAGCCTGAATAGGTGCATTATGGTAAGCACCCTTTGTAGCCACTTGTTGGCATGTCTTGCACGAACGACAAAATAATTTGACATCCCTGACTACTCCAGGCCAATAAAAATGCTGTAAGACTCTATATTTCGTCCTAGCAAAGCCCATGTGGCCTGCACAGTTTGTATCATGCGCATGTCTGAGAATGTAAGGTCGAATATTGGTTGGTACCATAATTTGCTGCTGTACCGATGTAGCATCTCTAGCATTACGAATTAATATGTCATTTTTAATTGTATACCAAGGTTGTGACCTTTCCGAGCAACCGACATCATCTGATTTTACCAATTTGAAAAATCTTTTTAAAGAATTGTCATTCTTTTGCATATCAATAAATGATGTCTTCGTTAACATCGGCATAAGATGTTGATCTTCCTCCTTGTCATGATTGTTAGTCATTTCTTCTTCCTCTTGAGCCTGTGCCTGTGCTCTTGTAACGACCATATTAGCGAGTAGTATATGCTGACGTTCCCAGATTTCTATATCTTGGAGTGAACACGCTTTTATACCCACAATATTGCCCATGATTATGTCAGCAATTGGTTCCTGTAATAAACATGCTTTCACTTGACCTGAGAAAAATGGAGTATCAATGTGCACAATGGCCACAGGATAGAATTCCACCGTGCCTCCAAATAGGACACATTTTACATTCTCCCCGGTGCAGCAAGATGGGTCTACCAACGATTTGCGTACTCCAACAGTTGTGCAACCTGTATCACGCAAGACTGAAACTAGTTGATTATTTAAAAAACCCCTGTGAAACATTAGCGAGCCTTTCCCATCATGAGAGGCTAATGCAGGTAACAACGCGGGCACAGGATGACCGCAGGAAAGTCTGGAGACCACATCTGGCTGAAACAGAGTGCTGCATTCTGAACAATTTGATGGATTAAATAAATCAGCTGCACACGCATTTGCAATATTTGTGTTTTCCCCATTGGGATTAACTGCTCCTGTGTTACTACTCGTATTATGATTCCAGTTCGAGTTTTTTCGATCCATGCTCCGAGAGCGATTAAAGTTGTTATTACCCCGGTAATAATTCCGACTCTCTCTACCATTCTGAGGATTATTAGAATGCTGAGGACACGTACAACCTGGACAGTGTTGAGATGGAGGAGAGTTTTGGTTGTTCTTTGTATAATAGGATCTGTCTCCTCTGTTCATGTAGGTATTATCAGATCTACGCCATCCTCTGTTAGATTGAAAGTAACCCTGTGATGGTCTATTTCCATCAAAATATCGTTGGGAGTTTCTCTGATATTGATAAGGTTGATTGCCAAAATTGTACCGTCCTCGGAAAGATCCACTATTTCGGTCATTATTCCTGCCAAAATTTCTATCCATACTTTGCGATCGAGCTCTAGGGTTGTTTATCTGCACTGAATGAGCTGATGCAACAGGTAATGCCTCTTTAATAGTAGAGTTGTTCACACTCTTCCCTGGGTGTGCCGTCATAAACTGGCGCCCTAACAACTCAAGGGATTGTAACGATTCTGGCTTCCGTTCATGTAAATAGGCCAAAAAATCAGGGCTAATGGAAGAAAGTACTTTGTCTCTCAAAATAAGGTCCATCAAGTCCTCATATGTATGTTTGATTTTAGCCAACTCAATCCAACGATTGAAGCATAACTTTATAGTTGAAATAAACTCACTAAAGTCCTTGTTGCTTTCGGGTGTGAGTTTTTTAAATCTTAGCCTGTATCCATTCTCGTCTAATTGATACTTTCTTAAAAGTAATGTTTTAGCTGCCTCATAAGATTTTATGTTTTCCTCATCCATTGTTGACACAGCTGTCAACGCTTCACCTGTCAGTAATGACATTAAATGTATCACCCATGATGATTTTTCCAGTTTGTATTCCTCACACACTGTCTGGAATCTGTTTAGGAAGCACGAAATGTCGTCTATATTTTGATTAAATTTAGGTAAGTGAAGTTTAAATGATGAAGCATGTTCTCTCTTGACCGAACCTGCCCCTTCTTGATTACTCTGTTTATTACTAGCTTCCAATTTGAGTCTCTCCAACTCTACAGAAGCCATTTTTTCTTCATGCAGAAATTGGGCTTTCTTAGCCTCTAAATCTATCTCATCTTGTCTTTTCTTTTCTGCCATTTCATCTTGTCTTTTCTTTTCTTCAAATTCTTCTTGTCTTTTCTTTTCTTCTTGTCTTTTCTTTTCTGCTATTTTTTCCAGAATTCGTTCATCTTTTTTCGAGCTCTCTCATTCTTGCTCTCTCATCCCTCTCCAGTTTCTTTTCTTCTCTTTCCAGTTGCTCCATGGCAAACTCTTTAAGCTCCTGGCCTTGCATTCCCATCTCTTTACCTAGCTGGATAAAATGCTCCAGACTAGACATTATGTAAGTTTAAGTATATATATATATATATATATATATATATATGCTATATATATATATATATATATATATATTATAGTATATATATATATATATATAAGTTACTTAGTCTGAATATGAATATGGGTACTGATGAGCGATAAGCAGCACCAATGCCAATTCGTTAAAATTCAGTACTCTGCAAATGTGACTTAGCAAGTAATCAATGCAAACAAAAAAAATTAGTGTCGTACACTATAAGACAGAACACGTAGTACAATAGTGTAGCAACAGAAGAAAATACTAAGGTGTAGAAAAAAAGGATAATGTTTGAAATATATGCTTACACTATAAGGTTAGACTAGACAAGACGAATTTACAAACAAAAATCCATATATCAACATAATGATAGCTAGAGAAGACCAACAATAAACGTACAAAAATGCAGAAAAACTGAATTAAAAAAAAACAACTGACAAATACAAACAACAGTGAAAAAACAGGACAGCACGTCTATAACATAAAGTAAATATAGTATATTCACAAAGAGCGCTTTCCACACAGCATTTTGAGCCGGGCCTCTTTGAGAAAATATTACATAAATTTCTCTACTGACACCCTTGATTGCAGACCCGTCCGAAGATGAGATGTAATTCTGCTTATCAAGGTCCCACAAACCCCCAACAAACATAAAACAGATAAACAAAAAGGCTCTACTATAGAATTGTGTAAGACTAAGGCTACAACAAACTAGTCCACTTATCTTTTTATGATCCTTCCTCCGAAGTATAAATGCACGTGACAGTATTGTTGCCTCCAACATATGCAATAGGTAGAGCGAAATTTCATTGATGCAGATTGCTCCCACATGTAGAACTATCCATCTTGTTTCACTGGTTGAATGACTGTGCTTTGTCTTGACTGCAGAAATGTTGTTTGATTACTTTAATTTTTCCTGACGAATCCAACCTGGAACTGCGTAGAGTGATGATAACTTTCGTCTCAAAAATGTTGATGAAGAAAATACGAACTTCTATTGGTAAAGTTCAGCAAATATTATGATTGAAGTGTGCTGTTTACTCTTTAAGTTTCTTCTTGCCGGCCCTAGTTTGAAGAAAGCCGGTTGGCATAGGTTGCGCAGAAATTTCTATTGCTTTTCCGATACTGTAAAATTCGTCGATGTGGCTAGGGACAGTAGTATCATTTGATAAAATCTTGTGGGTAGAACGAAATCCCGTGTATACTGGCCACCACTTTATACTGTTACCTTATACTTATTGAAGGCTATTGGGTAACGAGTATATTAATGTGCTGCACTGGTCTTGTAAGATATTTTGATATAATAGACAACAGTCTCAACAGTAACGTACGGAATGGCCAACTTGAATGATCTTGATCAACAGCTTGTTGTACGTTTTATCACATTTAATATGTCACAATACAACATAAGTGTACTTCACTTCTTTTGAGAGCATATGATGATATGACGTTACACTAGTAATACAAATGTGATCAGTAGCAGCCATAAGCAATAATGTCGTTGTGCCGGTTTAAAGTCAGAATGTCTATGTATCGTCTACAACGCCTTCATGCTTTACAAATCCGTATTGATTCAAATCACTTACTGTCCATCTCCTTAAGCCACACATAATCAGGCACACATTCTTAATGAATTGAGTCAATTATCCTGACTCTGAAATATTTTATAACAATAAACACTGGTCTGTCGCTCTCACATAAAAATCCATACACTTCGAAAAACACCAGCCAGACACAACTGTCCTAACGATCACCTTCGTTCCCCCCGCAGAAGACCCTGTCCACGTCATACACTAAATACCTGTGTCACACACATACCACAACTCGCACGCTTTTACAATCGGAGCGTATTTGCGTTCTGCTCCATTGCGCACAGCGATGAATTACCACCCTGTGAGCAAAGTGATAGGTAACACTATCCTATCACGCGTAAGCGTAAGATCTACTATTCTCTCCGTCATTTAATTAAATTAAAAAGCTCATTCGTCTTAGCCTATCTTATCACGCTTCGCTCAACTGGTAAGGATTTGGGTGTAGGTATGCGCCTTCCCCCTTCTGCCCGGTAAAACACTCAGTGCACAATATCAGTGTTAATTTAATTATGACTGCTTTACAAATATCGCTTGTCATTACTAGCTGTTTGTTTCGCCACATGATATTACACTAGTGAGTTATATAGTTACACATAATGAATTAGAAGTGAATTTATATTCCGTCAATTGTCAGTCGCCTAGTGTATTTATTAGTCAATTAAAACATTTCTTTCTGTGTGAGTGGGTGATTAACTCTACATTACAACTGGAAATTTTAGCTATGCGTTATTTAATACGCTAGTCTTAGCACTTAGAAAATCCCAGTAAATTATAATGAAAACTTAACACATTAAAACACTTGAATGCTAATATCTATTACTGCAAACAGAAATGAAACAATCTCCACGGAATGCTATGACACACTTTCACAATGGCTCTAGAATAACGAGCTAGATTTTCCAAAATTCCGAAGCGACTAGATAACTGACTTTGGGAGGATGGAGTATGTATACAGAAATAGTGTTATTTCACTAAAAGTTGCGAGAATTCACGCCTTCGGCCGTATCAGGGGAAATCAACGAGTTCAACTCCCGAGGTACAGAATTTCTGAAATGTTGAACATCAAAGCTGTTACGCGGCACAGTTTCTGCCCGTCGCCTCCCTTCAAAGAACCGATTGTATCTCTACGCGCGCTTCTGTCTGTCAACCAATAATGATTGGCAATCAGCTCGCGTGATAATTACGATTAGTGAATCACGCTCTCGCTGACTGTTATCTAGTCTGTACGAACGTACGTAAACTTGTCTGTGCATGTAACAGAAAAAATAGGCGTGACTTCAACAGTGAGTCTTCAGCCAGCGAATTGCATGGTTTTGCGTAGCAAAAATTATAAACCTAAGATGTGGAAGCAAAGGTGGACGGGTCACTGTTGCACTATTTACATATATATGTGACAAGCCTAAATGTATTTACATTTACATAGTTGAATATGCTTAAAGTGAAAATTCGGTAAGAAAATAATAGAATTCGAAGTAAAAACGTAGGTATATTGATACAGTACATGTAAGCTGGGCTTACGAAAAGTATTTTTGTGGTTATAACTAACTACATGGATATTTTTATAAAAAATAATAAATTTCTGCTGAAACACTGCACTAAAATGTTATAGACAGCCATTTTGGTGTCACCCCCTCTGATGGTGTCACCCAGTACGGTCCGCACCCCCCGCGTGACGCCACTGGTGGTGTTTCTTCAAGTTCGACCTTGTTATCATTTCTTGCATTTATTCTCCTTATCTTTGTCTTTTCCCTGCGTATTTTCAGACCCATTTGTTGTGACCTCTCATTTAGTATTTTTATTTTGTCTTGCATTTGATTTTTGGACAGAAGAGCCAAGTCATCTGCAAAATCCAGATATCAAGCTGTTTAGTCAGATTCTATTGAATTCTATTTCTGTTGTGATGTCGATGTTTTCATAACCCAGTCTCTTGCTTGTAAGAAAAGAAATGGAGACTAGAGATATCCCTGTCGCACTCCCGTTCTAATCCCAAAAGGTTATGTAAGTTGTCCTTCATACAGAACTCTGCATGTCATGCCTTCAAAGGTCTTCTTTATTAAGTTAGTGATCTGCATGGGAACTCCATAATGCTTCTTCAAAGTCCAGAGCGATTCTCTATCTACACTGTCAAATGCCTTTTCATAGTCCACATATCCGAAATATTCTTCTTTCACAGATTTTTCTTCATCGTTTGTTGGTGTATAACACTGTCTAAATATATGGTTGCGTAACTTCGAGTTTGGTGCGTAAATAAAACAAAAATGCCTAAAGACTGGCGCGCTTAAATTCGAATTCGCTTAAGCCTAAATGAAACATTTATGCGATAGCATAGTGGTTAGTGCACTGGCTTCCTAGCTCAGTAGTCTATGGTTCGATCCCCAGATGAGATGGGACTTTTTTTAGGCCGCAAATGGCTCCTGGGTCGACCTACCCCCAATTGGGTACTAGAGCAACTTCTGGGAAGGTTAAGGCGGCCGGCGTGATGCTGACCACATCACACCTAGTGTGCCGATGGTCAAGAAAATATGGGCCTAACATCATATTCCCAATATGCCTCAATGGGCGTGTAACGGGATCCAATGAAACATGCATAAACTACCTGTTTACTGTATTCAAGATAATAGTTCTGATTTTCAATATCAAAATAAGAACTCCGCCAAGGCCGGTCCCAAGCCCGGCTGAAAAAGGAGGAGGGCAGCCTGCACGGAGGCCGTAAGGAGGCAACCCCTCCACCATGCAAAGGCACAACAGGCCAATCACCTGTTTGTCTTAAAACCTGATTATGCGAAACGTAAGAGAGAAAACCTGACTGAGGTTAGTCTGACGCTCTCTCTTCCAAATCTCTACACCTCACGGTAGAATGGGAACGACTAAGTAAGTAAATATCAGAATAAGGCATAATCTCACCACTTCACTCAATCCAAAATAGCACATTTGTGAGATGCACCAGTGAGAATACATGACTGAATTTATTTTTTTATTTTTTTTGGACTGAATATTCTTTTTTTTTTTTTTTTTTTTAAACTGAAACTTGAGTGACAGGTTTCTCAGACATTCGATTATTTAAAAAAAAATAATTCACCCTCTCTTTGAAGATAGTGGGCATGAAAAGATTGTTTATTTGGATATCCCCTATAAACAGAAGTGGGAGCCGCGCTGGTGTAATGGTTACCACACTGCGCTGGCGATGATCATTGTCGTCGACCAGGACTTGGACTGGATTAATTCGAGCCCTGGCGAAGACATTTGAAAGAGTGTCGTTGACCATTGACTGGTGGCTCATGAGCCGACCCAGCGAAGATAGCGAGTATTTACCTGAATGGGGAGTGGACACCTGTCAGTGTACAGGGAAAAAAGGGATACTCACGTAAATATCATTCTCATGTTAGATATACTAACAAACTAATCGGAGATTCTCGCCTCGAGTAATAGCGGGCGTACGTTTAAAAAAAACAGAAGTGGAGGTCGACCTGAAGGGGTATGGGCAGTGGTATACTAAGGGGGGGGGGGGGTTGTGAGGGGGCGGTCCGCCCTGGGTGACAGCCAGTTTAATCAGAATTATTATCTTGAATTAACCACACTTTATATCCTAATTATAACCCACCTGGGGTTGAACGGGATATTTCTTTAAAAAAAATAATTAATAAATGACAGGAAAGGTTTGCCATCGGACTGTATTATATTAGGACTTATTGTTAAAAATGTATTTGCAAATGCAATGTCTTCCTTCAAAGAGTGGGGGGAGAAGTGTGCCAAAGGTAGAATCCGCCCCGGGTGCCGAATACTTTGTACGTCTCTGGGTAGAAGTAAACAGAGAAACACACGGAGAAGAGAACTGGAGAGAGAAATGAAAATGATAAGGAGGGCGTGAAAGACCTTGAGCTCATAGCACGCAACATGAGGACTTGGCTAATGGCATGTGTTTGTTGAAGGTTTTATGCTCCTTGGGGTAATGAATAAATATAAACAACTGACCATGTCTAGACTGAACGATGTGCATGGTCTACCTCGACAGAGTTCGTTTAAAAAAATCACGCTTCAAGTATATGTGGCAGATTTAGGAATTGTCCAAGGGAGGGGTGATATATCAGAATGATAAGGCTCCCTCCTTCTTCCCCCCTCCCCGCTCGTCTGTCCAGCTGTAAATGGGTATCTGACTCTGCTCTTTGAGCTAGGGAAGGAACAGGCAGCCAGGAAGGGAACTGGTCACCCAATCTCTCGATGCTGGACCTAGTACGGTGTTGCAGGTCGGATTGTTCAGTTGTTGTGGGTCGATTTCTTCTTAATTCTAGTTGAAGGTATATACCTTGCTTGATTATTGTTATCCTATTGATGGTCAACATAAATTGACTCATTGATTTAATATATGTCCAAGAAACCTTGGATCCGTATGAACCTCATTACCATTAGTATTAACTTCTTATAAAAGAGAGTTCATCAGGCATAACAACCAGCAACAATTTAAGTTGAAGCAACCAACCGCAACATGATTAACGTGGGTAAGTCCTTTGGTTGAGTCCACAAGTCCAACATTTATTGACGATATAATGTACGAAGACATTACGGGCATTATTCATTACAAGCATACATCTGCAAATTAATGTCATTTGAATCCATATAATATTCTCAGTCCGTGTCCAGTAAATGAGTTAGTATAGGCAGAACAGCATAGCTATATGCACGCGCGGTTGGGGATTCCAACAGCCGACAGTGAGCGTATGAGTCTGACGAATATAATAATATGGACTGGTTAATAATCTTTCCTTGAAGTAGGTTATATACTAACCTTATTATCTTATTTCCTTCACATAACTTTGGACTGACCCCTGAGTCCTTACTTCGAAGTAATTATACATATATGCGGCAATACAATGCCCAACACTGGACGGATATAGGACGCGTCTTCACAGCTTGACGGTCAACGTAAAAAGGGTCTCGTATCTAAGTCACGGTGCGTGACCTATCAACGCTAACACGTCATAAATCGATCGTGTACATCGCGTTCAGTAGTCCGTGAATTCTTAACATCAAATTATATTAAATGCTGTGACCCTAGAAATAGCACACTGCCAACCATAGCAGACGACTTCAATAAAATACCGTAACAATTCCCTGCCCGCCGGGGGAAAAAAATCTATTAGATAGATTTTTTTGAACTATCTTACTCAAACATATGAAAAATTTAACAAAAACTGACATGTGGCCTACGATGTTCTGTCTAGAACAGTGTCGTGGTCATGTCGATAATATATCAGTCATGTAATATATTAACAGTCATACTATACATTTAAATTAAATTACCCCCCCCCCCCAAAAAAATAGTCAACAGTCGTCAAATAATTAACTCATTAATTAACGTAAGTGTTAACTAAGTACGAAAGTGAGATGTCATGAAATTATTATAACTAATTAAAATTAAACTAATTACTCATAGTATATGTGTAAGGAATCAAGTTATTGAAAATCTAATTAACGAAAGTGAAAGAAGATGTCATAAGAAAAAGACAAAATGAGGAGTAAAGACAAGTAAAGTGCAGAAAAAATAAGGTATAAAATCAGTAGGTGGTGTTTTTGAGATTAAATATGTTTGTAGAGTAATTACTAACTACTTAATTTAAATAAATAAATAATAATATATTATATCATTACCACATTCATAATTAAATCTAAGCATATTATCTAATAATTGTGTGAGATTCATTTGTTTTCTTTCTTACATATTTTTTTCATATTTCGTTTCTTATTTTCTTCTCACATTTCAATTCAATTTTTATTTCTTTATTAATTCAATCAATAAGTAGAAACTAAGTAATCTTGGATATGAAGATCCAGACGTCGTTATTTTCCTGAAGAATTTACGGAAAGTTCTATTAAAAAACTGTTCAAATGTTCCGATCCTGAATGAATATAATGTTCATAATGTTCAATTAGTCATGTCACATAACGAAATTTGTCCAACTAGACTTCAGATATTCTATCCAATTATCTTGTGACCAGTTGTATTAGGAATGGACACAAGCCAAAGTCCACGTGTAAATATGAACAATATGTCTCTTGCTTTCATTAATTTCGTTTGACGAAAGTCTCTATTATTTGTTTCTCTGAATAATCGTTGACGTTTCAATCATAGGTCGATAATTCGTTGATCGGATTCTGTCTCTTGGGATGATTACTTTTGTCAATTAATTGAAGACTATCAGCATTCATGAATCGTCTTCCGAAGGATTTCTTGAGAGAACGTCGGCCACGATGTTTTCTGTACCCGATATGTATTCAATGGTGAAGTCGAAAGGTTGAAGGAGGATAGCAAACCTCGTAAGTTTCGGGCTTTTGTGATTAGAGCGACGTAACGATGCCACCGCCTTCTGATCTGTTTGTATCACGAAGGAAGCACCCAGTAGGAAATTTTCCAGTTTATTAATTGCCCAAATGACAGCTAACAACTCTTTATCCACAGTCGAATATTTGGTTTCTGGTGTCTTGAGTTTGCGTGAGATATAAAGAGTCGGGTGTAGTGTATCTTCGTGACATTGGAGCAGACAGGCGCCGATCCCGTAATTACTAGCATCTGTACGGAGGATAAACTTTTTAGAAGCATCAGGTAGTCTCAAAATAGGTGGGTGTGAAAAAATGGTTATTATTTTACGAAATGTTTTGTTGCATTCGTCAGTCCATGTCACCTTCAACGGCATGTATTTTTTTTAGCAATGATGACAAGACAGCCGTGATGGATGACAAATTAGGTACAAATCTGCTGTAGTATTGGACTAACCCTAATAAATTCCTAACCTGCTTCTTCGTGTGAAGAACTGATAAGTTTAAAATTTTGGAAACCGTACTAGGAACCGTTTGGATACGTCCCGCTCCAATAATATGTCCCAGGAAGGTTATCTCCTGAAACGCAATTTGTATTTTCGTAGGTTTAGCGGTCAAGTGATTATCCCTTAGTATTTCTAAAACACATCTAAGCCCCGAAAAATGTTCCTCAAATGACGAACTAAATAAACATATGTCGTCAATGTATGTAATGATGTCTGGTCTACCTGATAACATTCTTCTCATCATACGAATAAAGGTAGCTGGAACGTTCACAAGCCCAAAAGGCATCAAATTCCACTGGTAAAGACCTTGTGGAGTGGAAAACGCTGTGTAATATTTAGCTTTTTTGGTTAATGGTATCTGCCAGTAACCTTTAGTTAAGTCTATCTTAGTGAACATTGTTGCGTTGGATAGACGAGGAAGTAAATCGTCGAGAAGTGGATGTGGTTCGCTATCAACTACGGTTTGTGCATTTAATTTCCTATAGTCGACGCATAACCTAATGTTGTTGTCCTTCTTTCGAACAATGACTAATGGAGACGAAAATGGAGAGGTACTAGTCTCAATAATTCCCAAAGACAACATCTGCTCAAGTTCTTGAGTTGTTTTACTAAGAAAATTTAGTGGGACAGAATAGGGATGTACACGGATTGGTGTATCATCATTAAGAATAATGTCATGAGAGATAGCTGATGTGCGACCAGGTACGTCTGTTAGCACATCTTGGAATGATTGTAAAAGATCAGCAATCTTCTGATGCTGTTGCGGTGTAACCGAAGAAGAGATGGTTACATCCCGCCAAGATTCAGTAGGTTGTACTATCGGTACAGGTAACGCCATCTGTACCTCAGGAAAAGAAGATTCTTCTTCCTGAATTAATGAAAGATTAGAATAGTGACATGTAGGTACTGTGTCATCTAGTTCGTGAAAAATAGATTGTAGGTGTTCTGGACGAGTATGAAATTGTTTAAGCATATTTATATGATATATTTTTCTATGTCCCTTAATATCTAGGACATAGTCGACATCAGAAATCTTATCTATAACCTGGTAAGGACCATTCCATGACACAAGTAGTTTATTGTCATTATGGGGAAGTAAAACATAAGCCTGATCTCCTGAAAATAATTGACGTAATCGTCTAGTTCTATTTTGTAGAGTACGAGCTTTCGCTTTGTCAGCCTCAGAAGAAGCTGGCAATATTCAATAATGTTATTACGGAGATTAATTACATACTCGTATGATGACTGGATGTCCTGAGTCATCTCGGCGTCAATCAATAAATCTTTTATTAGTCACATAGGATCTCTTGATGGAGCACCAAAAACTAATTGGAATGGAGAGAAGCCAGTTTGTTCATGTGGCACTTCTCGATAGGCGAACAGCACAGCTGGGAGTGCTCTGTCCCAGTCCTGAGGGTGTTTAATCGTAACCTTATGCAATATTTGTTTAAGTGTACGGTTAAGTCTTTCTACTGCACCATTACTCATAGGATGATAAATACTACTGAGATTCATATCTATGTTCCAGGTCTTCATTACTTCTGTCATAGTATCGGATATGAATTGAGATCCATGGTCTGATAACAGTTTCCTAGGGAAACCTACCCTAGAAAAGATAAGATGTAGTGCATCAGCTACATCTGCTGTAGTGGTGGTCTTCAATGGGATGGCTTCTGGCCATCGTGTGCATAAATCAATGCATGTGAGAACAAATCTATGTCCTCTGGCCGAAGGTAGGAGTGGACCAATGATATCAATGGCCATTTTGTCAAAAGGTCTTACCGATATATCACAAGCCTGAATAGGAGCCGTGTGAAACGCTCTGCGTGATTTAACTTCCTGGCATATAGTACAAGAGCGTACATACTGTGATATATCTCGTGACACTCCTGGCCAAAAGAATGAAGATAATACTCGAGAACGTGTCCGAGTATATCCCATGTGACCTGCGCACTTGGAATCATGTGCGTGTTGAAGAATGTAACGTCTAAATGCAAAAGGTACCATGACTTGTTGTTTTACTTGAGACTTATCCATGAAACACCTGATCAATATATCATTTTTAATCGTAAACCAATGTTTGTTCTTATTGTTCGAGGTAAGATTATAAAAATTGTTGACCAGAGCAAAAATTTTTTTTAAAGATTTGTCTTCCTTCTGTTTGCTTGCAAAAGAAGCTCTGTCAATAGGAGAATGAACATCACTATCTTCCTGTTTGTATAGTTCCACCTTATCAGTGTCAATACTCTCTACTAGTTTCGTCTGAGCTCTAGTTGTCACTGCATTCCCAGTGTATAGATTGTTTTTTTTTCCATTCAATAATTTCTTCTGGGGTGCAATCTCTGCTGCCATGAATGCTACCAACCATAAGATCTGCAATAGGATTTTTCAACAGGCATACCTTAACATTACCTGTGAAAAAAGGTGTGTTAACATGTATTATAGCAGTGGGGTAGCATTCTACGGTTCCACCAAATGTCATGCACCTGACGTATTCCCTGTTGCACAACTTGGATGGATCAATGATTGTCGAACTCCAATAGTTGTGGATCCGGAATCTCTCAAAACAGAGACGATAGACCCATTTACTATTCCTCTGTTAAATATAAGAGAGCCTGTTCCATCGTTAGCCGCTAGACCGACTTCTGGGAGGATGTGTCCACAATTTAATACAGTCTCCTTTGCCTTCTGAAATACAAGATTACATTCTGGGCAACTATTTGCCACGTTATAATTCATAGCATAACATGTCGCAGAAGATTGTATTACTTTATCGTTTTGTGGAACATCTGGGGTTGTATTATTAGTAATTGCTGCCCCTGTATTGTGATCATACTGAGACGATCTACGAGACTGAGATCGCTGACGAGAATAATCATTGGAATTATTTCGTTGTCCCCTGTAGTGACTGTTATCTCTGTGTCTCGAGCCTTGATTATAGTTATTCCAACTATTACTAGTATTAGAGTTGTATGATCGGTTATGATTTGCATTGTGTTGACTATTGTTGTATCTAAACTGAGGTGACTGATTCCTATTCTGTGGTCTTCCTCTATTAACATCACTCTTATTGTTACAATTATTTTGCCCCCTATGAAAATTAACATTATAACTTCCTTTGAAGCGACTTCTATCTACGCTGCGTGTTCTTGGTTTGTCATAACCATGGTATGACATACTGGAGGCCACAGGTAGAGGTTCTCTTATTAGAGAGTTAGAAATGCTCGCATTCGGATGGGCGGTACAATAATTTATTGCCATTTTTTCCAAATCATCAATCGTAGAGGGCTTTCGTTCTTGCAAAAAGGCAAAGAACGGTGGGCTGACAGAGGATAACACTTTATCCCTCAGTAACAAATCAACTAGTTTGTCATATGATTTGTTTACACCTGCCAATTCTACCCATCTGTTAAAATTATTGCGTATGTTCGCAATAAAACCTGTAAAGTCTTTATTGGAATCTGGTAAAATACTCTTGAAACGGAATCTACAACCCTCTTCGTCTAAATAGAAACGCCGTAAAATAATAATGATTTAATGGCGTCATAATCACTAACTATTGTTGGATCAACATTCTGAGCTGCAGTTAATGGTTCACCATCTAGGAATTCATTTAGTTTAAGTGCCCATGCATGTTTAGGTAAGTTATTTGTTATGCATACCTGTTCAAAACGTGCCAGGTATGATGAAAGGTCGTCAAAGTTCAACTTGAAATGTGGTAATTTAAAGTTATAATAAGGTTTGTTTTGATTGGATGAAGATCCATTATGTATATCAGTATCATTATTCACACCTGAAGCTATGTGAGCCTTTAAGTTTAATTCAGCCATATGCATTTGTATTAACCTTTCCTCTGCTTCTATTTCCCGTTTTCTCCTGTTTTCCTTTTCAATTTCCTTTCTTTCAAGATCTTCTTGTTCTCGTCTAGCAATTTCTCTTTGCTTTTCTAATTTAAGTTCACGTTCTTCTTGTTCTCGTCTAGCAATTTCTCTTTGCTTTTCTAATTTAAGTTCACGTTCTTCTTGTTCTCGTCTAGCAATTTCTCTTTGCTTTTCTAATTTAAGTTCACGTTCTTCTTCTTCTCGTCTAGCAATTTCTCTTTGCTTTTCTAATTTAAGTTCACGTTCTTCTTCTTCTCGTCTAGCAATTGCTTTCTGTTCCTCTAATTCTGCTTTATATTTTGCAAGTTCCGCCAATGCGTATGCTTCGAGAGCTTCTCATTTTTTTCCAAAATCTTTCCCGTTTTTAATAAAATGGTCTAAGTTAAGCATCTTGACGTTAAATTTTTATGTATTCAATCACTTATGTATAGTAATCACCAATAGAATCTATGTAGTTATTTGTACTTACTCAATGTATGAAAACTCAATTATCAACAACTATAATATTATTGTATTATTAGTTGTAAATTCCACAAATATTTTATAACAAAATAATTTATATCAATAATGTTCACTCATTACATTATACCAATGTATTATACCCTTATAAATTTATGATGCTGAATTATATCATGCATCTAATATTCTCCTCAGATAATTATGGGTATAATCCCTCCATAATTATGTTATTTAATCAATTATATGTGCCAAGTAAACACTGTAGTACTAGGACAGTGTACTAATTAATATCTGATATGTCTGTCCTACTCAAGGCAGACCATAAATTTTTATAGTTATTAATAAATATATATTATGCTATTATGCCGTAGTCATAATATATAAAATGCCTCAATAGTGTCTTGGACCACTACTGCAAAGTGATGACATCATCGAAGTCATCATCTAATTTAATAAAATTAATCAAATTAATTAAACATATTATTAAAATTAATTTATAGAAATATCATTAGGTTCTGAAATTAATGAAAACAATACAAATGATTAACTAAAGCTTTACAACACATCAGTACTATACAAAAGTGACATTTTCACAAATAAAATGATTTTACAAAACTAAGCATAAAAATCGGAAGTACTGAAAGGTCAAGGATTGAAACAGATCGAGATTGAACTGAATCTAAGTCAAAAGACAGAAAAAAATACGACTGCAAAAACTAATGACGTCACAGGACTCATCTGACGGTTATTACAATACATATATGAAACTAAATGAAAGATAGGTCAGAACGGACAAGATAGATTACTAACAATAATACGGAACTGAATAAAATGAAACTGAATACAGTAAAATACACCAGTTGTTCACAGAACTGGACACCTAACACGCAAGGTCAAATACTAGCAAATGCGAACAAACAACCCATCGGCATAATCATCAATGGGGTTCTTCGCCAAATGCGATTATTTAACGGCCCTACAGAACAATCAAAACTGACTTTGACGTCCGAAAAGCCATAAAACTCAGTTTTGATCCCCACCTACCGCCCACAAAAGTTACTTCACGACATAAATACATCTGAAAAAATAAAACATACAACAGTTAACAAATGACTTTTCAAAAGACATGTTGGTGATCGACATGGACTAACTTCGCTTACTGTACAACCAAGTACTTAGCTTTTAGAATCGATAGGTTTGCACAGTGCCTGCTTCGCCAACAGGATAAGGAGCTCATATGGTATGTTCATGACAGTTGAAATTAGTTTCTATTGTTGATAGAAGTGTTTCACCATATTATTTGAAGGTCGCTGATTTGTGCTGCCATTGAGTCAAGTTCAGCCTGTTGCTATGACGTGACGTCACCGGTGTACAACTAGAAAAAATGTCCATTTTGCTCTCGCTTGAAGGGAATTTTTTTTTCATTTTAATGTGAATTAAAATTCCACATCCACATCAGGCCACCAGTTGTTGCAGGTCGTATTTTTTAGTTGTTGTGGGTCGATTTCTTCTTAATTCTAGTTGAAGGTATATACCTTGCTTGATTATTATTATCCAATTGAGGGTCAACATAAATTGTCTCATTGATTAATATATGTCCAAGAAACCTTGGATCCGTATGAACCTAATTACCATTAGTATTAACTTCTTATAAAAGAGAGTTCATCAGGCATAACAACCAGCAACAATTTAAGTTGAAGCAACCAACCGCAACATGATTAACGTGGGTAAGTCCTTTGGTTGAGTCCACAAGTCCAACATTTATTGACGATATAACGTACGAAGACATTACGAGCATTATTCATTACAAGCATACATCTGCAAATTAATGTCATTTGAATCCATATAATATTCTCAGTCCGTGTCCAGTAAATGAGTTAGTATAGGCAGAACAGCATAGCTATATGCACGCGCGGTTGGGGATTCCAACAGCCGACAGTGAGCGTATGAGTCTGACGAATATAATAATATGGACTGGTTAATAATCTTTCCTTGAAGTAGGTTATATACTAACCTTATTATCTTATTTCCTTCACATAACTTTGGACTGACCCCTGAGTCCTTACTTCGAAGTAATTATACATATATGCGGCAATACAATGCCCAACACTGGACGGATATAGGACGCGTCTTCACAGCTTGACGGTCAACGTAAAAAGGGTCTTGTATCTAAGTCACGGTGCGTGACCTATCAACGCTAACACGTCATAAATCGATCGTGTACATCGCGTTCAGTAGTCCGTGAATTCTTAACATCAAATTATATTAAATGCTGTGACCCTAGAAATAGCACACTGCCAACCATAGCAGACGACTTCAACAAAATACCGTAACATACGGTGAAGTCTCTAACACTTCCCTCCCCTACGGCAGTGCCTGCTATGGGACTACCTTGACCTTTTACCATTGTCCAGTACCAGACATGTTTTAATTCGTCCGTCGTCTGGCCTAACGGTTACTCACATTTAAGACCCGAGTGGGTAGAAAAATACTGGAGCGGCTGAAATGAAATAAAGGTTTTCAAAGTGCCAAGGGAGGCGCAATTGCCTCGTCGACACCCCCTTGGATCCACCAATGCCAACCTCAGTCACTCACTCCTTTTCGTTCCGAACCACCAAGGTTGCAAAGTAACACATCTGCATAAGTGAAATTTTACCTTTGTAGGCAGGATGTACAGGTTGCAGCGTACTGAGCTAATAAAACTATTTTAGGCATCTTCCCGCGTTTCCTTTTGCTGGCGGACCTTACGTTACTCGCAAGGAAAGAATTAAAGGAGTCCTTATGCTCTTTTGCTACTCCCTGCCCAGCTTCAGTACTCTTTTAAATGAATGCCTGATTTCGTATGTATTTGACAGGTTGCCATTTTCCCCAGGGTGTTTAAACACTTGATACTTACTAAAGATTATATCACTTAAAATATTGAATAGACAGTTTGCGGTTTGCCCGTGTCACTTATCACAGTAGCATAATGGTTGTGTGACCGTCGGTCAGTTAAATGCGGAAGTAGTTATATTGATTTTATTTTCAATCAGAGTTAATCCTTTATATGTTGTTGTTGTTCAAGTGCTAGTTCACCTAACACTACAAACTGCCTAGCATAAATTTCTATGTATCTAATCTCCAAGACGAAACTCGAATCTGACTTGCCTAACACAACACAATGAATACCTAGCAAATCTCTGCCCTTTCTCGCATTTTTCCACCTTTTATACAGCTACTTCTTTTTTTTCCCGCTATTTTTCACACGGCTCACTCTTTTTCCACACGTTCCAATTTTCTACACACGTCTCCTTGTTTTCGACATTTTGCACACGTCTTTGTTTTTGTTTTTTTTTCGACTTTTGTCACAACTCTCTTTTCTATCTAAACAATAGAAAAAACCCAAGATCAAAACATTCATTTCACACTTTCCGCGCATAACACCCATTCATTATAATTATCTGGGACTGCCCTACATTTGCCCTCTCAGAGCAGTGACTGCTAACTGATCTTTTAATGATACTGCGTTTTGTGCAAAAGCGCCGTATCTGCTTTTAAGGTATGTCATTCTTATATGTAGCATATTATAGCACGTATAAATGCTAGTGTAGTATCAGGGATAATGCTAGCGTAGTAGGCCATGCGGTCACATACGATCCGTTCTACACAAATGTATCCCAGAGGTAGACATTTGCGTATTATTTACTAACTACCTCATACTAGTGACTGTTATAAACAACTAACCGATTGGTAGAAGCTCTCAGAAAAAAAGGCTAAGGATCAAAGAAGAAGATATATATATATATATATATATATATATATATATATATATATATATATATATATATATATATATATATATATATATATATCCACTATGACATGGGATTATACAAACAAGGCAATATTAATCTATAATTTTATAATGAAATATGAACTGGAGCTGTACGCTCTTGTAACTGTCAATATATGACGCGGTAAACATAATACAATCATATGACACAGGCGACCCCATCCTGCCACAGCGGTCAGTGATTTACCAGGATGTAAACACCAAAAATCTGGACAAGTTGTGGTGAACTGTGTTCGTCGTAAAATCTAAATATAGAATTATTAATCTGGTTACATGGAGTTACAAAGTATTTATTTTAAAAAATGTCTCTAATCTCCAGCTTATGTAATGGTCGTTGCTTTGAGGGAGGACAAAAACACCGATACAGATAACTATTGGGTTTGAGGAGTATGAACGATCTCAGTAACACACGAACCAAGTACCAAACTGTTTATAGGTTCGTCATCAACAGAAAATCTGCATACAAATGCAAGTTCATTCTAATGGATAACAATGTTTGAAGAAAAATATCCTGCAGCGTTCTGCTTACAACGTGACATAGGTCAGAAAAATACAGGTACATCAATATGTGATGTTTATTTCTCAATACAAGGTTTATTAACATGTGAACATATCCGTTACCATGTTAGCGATTTCGCTTGGAATCGTCATGGTTTGCATGTAACAATGTAGTATTTCGCCGATCCGCGAACTGTGTTGAATAGCATATAAGATGTACACAACTTGCAAAATATGTCACCAAGTCAAATTTTAGGTAAAATTATATATGTCTCAGTTATTTAATGGAGTGGGGTGTTATGTTGGGATAAAATGACGGAGTAGGGTTTATCACCATGGGAGGGGAACGAATGCCAGTCATAGGAATGTACTCGTGGGTCTTAGGGGCGTTAGCTGAGTCAATGGGGGTAACAATGTCCTCATTATCTTTTACCGATGTCCGCTGTGGAAATTTAATCTTCTTGTACACATAGTATTTATACATTAAACAGCTTAAAATTTTAAAACACCAATTATACTAGGCAAAATCAGTAGTCCTGACACTCTAGTGTATCGGATCATGGCCTCTGGTGTGTGGACAGTGTTTAATTCTGAAATAAGGGTAGACATATCTACTGACTGTAATGGAGGTAGTCGAGGAGGGACAGTAAACATAGTCACTGGATTCAGGAATGCGAGAAGGGGTTTGCTGACTACGGAAGAAGTATTTTTAGAATTTGATAGACACGTTTGCATAGGAAAAGTCCTTTTGAATAGTGGAGGGTGCTTGGAACGGGGCGTCGATTTAGAACGATCCATCTTTGATGGAGCATGTCGGAGAAGGTGACAGGAGGTGGAAAGGCGTTTGGATGTGTAGGGAAGAGTAAATTGACGTCTGATTCGACATACATCTGTGAGAAAGGGACGTTGGCTTGAATAATGTGACTAGCCATATACAGTCAACTAGGTTGTAAACTAAGGGTAACATGTGTGCGAATCGAATTGTTTGAGTACAAATGGTATGTGTCTTAACAGCATCATTAAGAAAAAATCGCCAAAATACACTCTCGATGCGATTGAACATTTTAAAACGGTCTTTCCATAACACAAAAGGAAAGCGGTGAGTTAACACATTAAAAAAAACTCTCAGTTGTCACAATGGAAAAAACGTGTGTGCTTTGTTAATAGCCATTTCGTATGCTGTCGTATCATATGTGGCGAGGGGGTGGATGTTGGTGTTACTATCATAGGTAATAGAGGGAGGAATAGGTGTAGGGATTGAGTGAATCCTATACAGGTTATACTCGTCATCGACAATTATTAGAGGAATAGCGAAAACACGATGAGTTCTGACTGCGAAAGAATCGCGTCAAGTCGTAAAGAATCGTAGTACCTGTACTGAAAGAGATTATGATATTGAACTAGTGGTGGACGGAGTGTATGTGGGCGGATAGTGGACAAGTGGTTGAATAATTCTAGAAGATCAGTGGGAGGTAAAAGGGAGGGAGGTAAGCAACTTAACTTGAGCATGTCTATGTGCGACTCTAACATAGTTAGTGATTGTGTAATGTGTGCGTACAGTGTGATTGCTTTTGTCACAAAATTCATCAAGAATATATAAGAGTTCAAAAACTGTTTTAAAGCATAAGTCCAATTTTTAAGATTTTCAAAGGTAAAAGTGGTGTAATTTGTACAATGGTTGAGTACGTCTCTAAGATCATTGAGTACTCTTCTGTTAGACTTAATTGCATATTGTGTGTTATTTAATATGGTAACACTTTTACTGAGAACATGTATCATCACTTTCTGGTTAGTGGATAATGTATTAATGGACTTAGTTAGATCTTCATAGTCGGTATCAGTAGCTGTACTGATTAGATACTGTAAAGCATTTCCAATAAAGGGAATTACTGCTCCCTGGTTTTTTTTAAAAATATATATGGATGGCTAAGTTTGTAAAACTGAAGTTGATTTTCCGTGAGTGCTTTTCTAATCATAAATATTTCGTACCTAACACTCGCAAAAGGTTTGAATGACTAGAGAACTGAGATAATTTAAAGATCTATTTAACCTGGATAACATAGTGTTCTAGATATGCGAATGTTTGCGAAAGTTCTTCAATTTCTTGACGTAATGGTGCAAAAGATGTAATCATAATGACAGTCCATGTTGACGAAGAATCTGAAATAATTATATAACATTCAAACTCAGTGGCGTTACGCCATCATAATTTGTTAGTATCTCTGGGTGTTAACGTGGAACTGATTACAAGAACTAGACAAGTGCCAGTAGAACAAGAGATGAGAAGAAGACGATGGCGATGGATAGGACACACACTGAGGAAACCTGTTGATAGCATTACAAGGCAGTCATTGTTCTGGAACCCCAAGGACAAGAGAGGCAGAGGTAGACCAAGAAGCACATGGAGACGAGAGCTGGAAACAGAGGTGAAAATGATGAGGAGAACGTGGAAAGAACTTGAGATGATGGCACGTGACAGGAGGACTTAGCATGTGTTTGTTGAAAGCCTATGCTTCTTTGGGAGTGGAGGGTTATGAATGAATATGAATGAATCTCTGGGTGTTACAGACGTCGTGACTGTCACTATCATCAGCAGGGTCTTGACTGAGGCTGACATTTTTCTGAAAAATAAAATTTCCTACCAAAGAAATATACTAATGACTTTAGATGATGGCGGGGATTGAGGGGGAGTACTGTGTAGAGAGAGTACTTGTTGGGGACTATAGCTGGGGAAGTACCTTTTTGTTATTAGAGAAGATTGATTCTCCAATAAACCAATAATCGTTGAACTGGGCGTTTACGATGTTGATATGAGGAACTTGGCGATGTCCATCAATGTAATTTCTTTCCTTATCAACGTTAATCACAAGAGGATGGCGTATTTCGCACTGTCGATTGGGTGGTGGCTCCAGTTGTCGAGTGTAAGGATGAAGTAGTTTTGAAATGGTGCTCCTCATGCTGCGTCTTGCGGGGCCGTCTGCATTTTTTTTTGCAATTTCATACGTATGTCACGGCTGTTTGCCAGCGACACTTTAGTTTTTTCCCCTGGCGGCGTTATTTATAGCTATCGTGACAGATGTCACGTGGTCAACTTCCTAACGGGAAAAAAATGTGGCGGTATTTACTTTTGATAGGGCTTAATTAATGCTTTTAGGCTACTTTATTATTATAAATACCGGCTTTAATTTTGCAAAGCTAGACTAGAAATGTTAGAGTAAATTTTAGAACAAGAACAAACATTTTATCACAATTAGAACAGAAGATATAATAGTCTGAAATAGTGTAAAATTTACATTTTTTAAATATTTTGTTATGGTTTGTTTCTAATACAATTTACACTAAAACGATCACAATCAACATGCATAACAAATTACAGAAATCAAAAGTAGAAAACCTGCAGAAAATGGATATCATAGTTTTGTTTTGGTTTCATGCGTTAAACACTAATTATTGAAACATTAAATTGCAAGTCCACATTTATTACCTTAAAATAACACATCCAATTGTCCCCAAAACATGAGAGCTAACAATTATCTCAATCATACATCACGATGGTCATGTAAAAATGAGTATAGTCATGAGTAAAACGAAATGTTCAATTTAATAAATAAAACATACGCCTATTAAATGATTTCCACACTATGTTAATTCTGCCACTCTCACGCAACAACTGCCATAATTTGCTCTAGCCCCAAAATTTTGCTCAAATATCATTCACACTTCCTTTTTTTTTTAGGGGGAATCTGTACATTCACAGATGGAGAAATTTGTAAAAAATGAGTTTCCGTTATAAATTTTAATTGTGAAGTTATATTTTTAATACCGCTGGCGCGCCTTTCAATTTTGGAAATAGTGGAATGTACAAATTCTCCTCCTTGCTCTCCATGCATGCCCATTCCAAAGCCATGAGTTCTGATCCAGTCTGCGCAATGTTTTTCTAATATGTGCTGTTTAGGAATTGTCTTACTGGGGAATAGCTTTATGAACAAAGACACAGATGTCTCTATTGATGCTGTTATTGATGATATTGATTATTTACTAACTGGTTTACTGTGTGATATTTTGTTGTGTACTTTCTCAAATGCTTCTTTCAGTGAGTTGAATTGTTCTTGGGCAATAAAAGCTATGTCAGTTATATCTTGTTTGTCTATAATTTTCAGTGTTTGTGTAATGATTGCTCTTGTAAGATCTTTATAAACTTTTTGTGTGAGATATCTGTGGCAGTGATTCCCTATGAGTGCTCTGCTATGATAAGCCTGTGGTATGATTTTGTGTTTGGCTAGTACCTTGTCCAAGTGTGAGCAAACTGGGCCAGACCTAGCACACAGATCTTGAAACTGAAGTTTGGCCAGCACATCTTGTGCATTTTCAAGTTTAACTTTAAAACTGTCTCCTCCTTATCCTCACAAAGTTCAATACCTGCCTGACAAAAATCAATTTTAGCTTTCTAATTCTTCTGCCTGTTTCCAGTTCCTACCAAATCTCTTCAAGTTCTTAATAGTACTAATGTTTGCATGTATCTCTTGCTAATTCTCAAATATCTTTGCGTCTATTGTATCGGCTACCTGTTCTAGAAGTCTGTGGTGTTTCAAAACAACGCCTAATAAAAAATGAAGGTAAGGAGGTGCTACATTTTCAATTTCAATCTCTAACATTGGTTTGTGTAAACAATTATGGTAACGTGCCACTTGCCTTTTATTCCCTTTCCCATATTTCATATATCTATTGTAATCTCTTATCAACATGACCAAACTTCTTGATTTGCAAGATGTGTGCTCTCTGGATGTCTTTATTTCCTTGTTTTGCTGGAGACACCACAGGCATGGGTATGTTCCTTGAGCTCCAGACAAACCAAATATTTTCATCAAAAAGTCATAATCCCCGAATAAGAAAACAACAACGTTTTTCACCACGCCACTAAATCTTTTAGTGACTCTTTCTGAGTTTTCATGCAATTCATAAATATTTCTAAATTATCATATGTATCTCTGACTATAGCCATTGATAAAAGGATGGTATTAGATTTAGAATTTGGTTTCTCTAAATTTACTACCTGCATTGTAACTTTGATGCTTCCCTTTCCATGATCACCCCCAATCTTCAGCCATACTTCATTTTCTGTAATGGAACCCTTATGCCACGTTAATAAGCCCGCCCTCTTGTAATCTTTAAGAAGCCCACGAAGAAAGCCATTTAAATCTTTGATACATGCAAATGGTGTCTCTAGCCTTTGTCCATTATCCCCCACAAACTCTTTCATTTCTACATCCACCCATTCACGCATAATCTCTCTTGTTCATTTTCTTTCTGCCCCTTCATGCTCCATGTCAACACCAACATGTTTCAATAATCTTTTCTGTTTTCTCTTCTGTGCCCATGTAAGACCTACTGTTTCCTTCATGGCTATTGCTAATTCTTTGGATATTCTAACTCTACTTTCAATGCCTGCTTTCCTGCAAATTTCCTGACGTGACGTTTCTGAACAGCGTTGTAGTTCATGTGCCTGCTGCAGGTCTAGTGAGTCAGTTGATGTTCCAGCAATATGTTTCCTAACAGTGTGGAGAAAGTGAGATTGCTTACGTTTTGTTGGCGTTCTGGTGACTGATGTTTCTCTTCTATGTTTAATTAGTTTTTGTAGTACAATAGGCTGTCCTCTGGTTTTGCATTTTATTATATTATTTTTTGCTGTTTCTAGTTTTTTCTAACAATAGATGTGAATAGGGTTTCTTCCTCTTGTGTTGGTGGTTGTGAAGGTGGCTTAGCAAGTAACTGTTGTACTGTGATGTCGCTTTTGAAGACAGGCGAGGTGGATGTACTTGTCGTATGTATAACTGACTTGGTAGCAACAAATACTGGCATGCTAGGGTGAGTAATGTTATCCACCTCCAAATGAATAATGGTATCGCCTTTAATG
Organism: Oreohelix idahoensis; assembly: GCA_024509875.1. Taxonomy (NCBI): domain Eukaryota; kingdom Metazoa; phylum Mollusca; class Gastropoda; order Stylommatophora; family Oreohelicidae; genus Oreohelix; species Oreohelix idahoensis. Next base: position 31,310 of record JAMPIV010003699.1, read on the forward strand.
TGAGATGACTCATCAACCTCCAGCTGAACAATATCATCACTAGTGTGAGCAAGCACATCAACCTCCTGCTGTATAGAGCTATCCTGACTTCAGCTAACTGACTGACTGCAGCTAACTGACTGACTACAACTAACTGACTGACTACAGCTAACTGACTGATTAGACATGGAGGGGTCAGAAAAAACATCACAGGGGATAGAGCAGCGTTTTGTTTTTAAAACACCAAAAGATGTCTTTGCAAAATAATTGCACAGTTGACATTCACTTATAGTTAAATTATGGTCATAGTCTTTCCCAGATGTGCTGACTGTTTTCCGATAGTAACTTGGCTGTTTCAAGACACTTCTCATTATGCCTCCTTTTTGAGTTTTGTATTTGTAAGTGACACTTCTTACAAAATATAGTCGAAATGCTCTGTGGGTTTATCATCTGATACGTTAATTCCAAACACAAAGAACAGATCATTAACGTAATTAGAACAGTTTAGTGCTTTATGATTTGAACTTTTTGTTTTGGAAGTTAATGCTCTCTTGCCACAAGCTCTGCACAGTGCACTGGCACAATTCATATGATGCAAAACAGTATGTTCCATTTCGTTGTTATGTAGTATAGTTTACTTGTGTATGTATAAAGATAATGAAATATATGGGAGTATCAAGACTAACACCAGGCTGTAGAATGCTTTATCTGTGAATAAAAGAAGATATACAAACAGTTACTTAGAATTCTTTGGCAGCCGTCGTGTGTACAGGATTGTCTACCAAATAACACTAATGGAACAGTCCTCATCTCACACACAATAAAAAAAGACACATTATAAATGCAAGATTAACAAGACTTGAAAGATAGATCAAAGTATGTGGAAGTAATCTATCTATAACTTTACATGTTTTCTGACGCTCATATACGTCTAGTTAAGTATCATTATAAATGAATGAAAATGCAAAAACATATGGTGCTTTTCAAAAAGTTATTTTTTTACAACCTTATTTAAGATTTGCGAGTATCAGGAATGCGTTTACAGTGATTTAATGTAAACAAACTGGTGACGATATGCTTGTTCTTGTAATGCCAAACTCACAAAAATGACTACCACACATTCTCAAGATATGAAACCCATAAAAAAAAGTATGTGGAAATAATCTTTAGCTTCCCTTCGAGAAGTCTTTATAATTATAAACTCATACGAATGGGCCGATTTTTAGATATTACATTAATAAAAAGATTACTTCTGTTATGAATTTCCTCAAATGATGACGCTGTTTTCAAAAGTTTGTAACTCCGTCAAATGTAATTTCAATCAAATAAAAATGCAATCAAAAATAGAACACAGAACGAAGTTATAGTACACAAAAGAATTTTAGCGCTGTGTTTATCTAGAACGAGTGTGTAATGATTTATATTTTACTGATTTTACACACACTCATCGGCTGATTTTCCCCGCCAAAACCCTCAGTAGTCGTTTACGGTGCACATGAAAATGTATTACCCGGTGTCAGAATTCCGGTCACCGAAACTAAAAGAGCGCTCTGGTATAGGGTACAAACAGCCGGCTGTGATGTGCTCTTGAGGTAACCTCACAAACTTTGCTAACGGTGGGGAGTCATCTGTTGAGCCAGAATATAGGCGCTTCGTTGCCGTGCGAAATTCAAAGTTGTCTGGATTTATGATACTTTCGTGGTCACTCTCGGGATCTGCCGTATCAAGGTCAGATTCGTGTCTCAATGGAGGTGATGGAAGAATAATATCATCTTCCTTAAGTGTGCATGTAGCGCTGTCTGCGTTTTCTTCATTAGACGGTGCTGTTTGTCGAGTATCATTATCTTCAGTATACTGGTTGTTGTGAATTGTTCTACTTTGAATCACCTGCAGGGGTGTCTCGTCTTCACTATCCCACTGTTCATCGGATTGGTAGATGCTTGTTGAGGGTTGTTCATTTATATAGTATGGTTGTTGTACAATAGGCTGGCAGGAATCTATCCTGGTGTCAGTGTGTTCTGGAGTAACTTGCTCGGCCTGTAACCTGGTATTTCGATATTCTAGACTTTCGCGTAACTCAGCGAGGGGAATATCGTCTTCACTGTCGGATGTGCTTCTATATTGTCTCATTCTGTTGACGGCGTCACGAAATTGGTAGTTTTCAGAGGTGTACCGTTCTGCTTCTGAAACATCGTTGTCTGTGCTAGACTCTGACGTAGTGCTGGATGGTTGATAATATAATGTAGCTTTTCTTATTGGCCTATTTGTGGTCTCTTTAGGTGGTATAATGGGTCGATGATCATCTATTTTTATTTGCGTGACATGGACCTTGGTAAAGATATTTCTTTCTTCGTTCCAGATCTTGTAATTAGTCGGGGTTGTCTTATCTAGAATCTTGAAGCCGTCCATCCAGCGGGCATCAAATTTGTTATCACGGACATTCTTTCGGTAGTACACTCGGTTGCCTACGTTAAAGTTTTCAAGCTTGACATTCTTGTCGTGTTGTTTCTGTTTCTTTACAAATGCTTTCTCGGTATTCGTATGTGCTATTTGGTGGACCTTGAATTTCTCTCTTAAAATCACTTCTATGGGGTCTTCACCTACATATTTACGTTGGGGCTGTAACATATTATCCAGGGGAAAAGAGGGGTCTCTTTCATAGAGCAACTAAAATGGCGACATACCAGTAGTGTCGTTTATATTCACTCTAATGGCCTCCGATGCTTGGTTGATGTAAAGATCCCAATATTGCGTATTTCCACTAATATACTTCGCGAGAACATCATGCTTGGTTGAGTGTAGGTGTTCATTTCTGCCATTTGACTGAGGGTGATAATAACTCGTGGTAGTATGGGTAATGTTGAACCTCTGAAGCATTGCTTTGAAGGGATTCCCAACGAACTGTTTGCCGTTATCAGATATGATGCGTCTGGGACAGCCATGTCTTGGTAGGAATTCTTGGATAAAATATTCTGTAACCGTTTCAGATGTGATGTTTTTGAGAGGGTAACATTCCGGCCATACTGAATACTGGTCTACTATGTGCAAGATATATCGGTTCCCTGACTGTGTGATGGGATATGGTCCCGATATATCGATGCTGACTGTCGCCATTGGGAAATGTTCTGCTTGCATTGCTTGGACTGGTACTCGTGATGGTTTCATATTTCGCATTTTACAGATTCTGCATGTGGGAACATATTTAATGACATCCCTGTATAGTGAAGTCCAATAGTATCGTCGTCTAATGATATCTAATGTCTTGTCTCTCCCAATGTGACCATTTTTATTATGAAATTGGGACAAAACCAACGGTACAAGGTGTTTTGGTATGTATTTCTGTAGCTGTCCGTCTTGTTTGGGGTCAATGTGGTACAATACTTCGTCTCGGATCGTAAGCGTTGGAAATCTGTTTGGGTTTTCTTGAGCTTGTTTCATGAGTTTTGTTATGTCTGGATCCTTCTTCTGCTCACTTGTCATGTGGAAGCCATCTGGATCACTGTCTGGTTTTGATTGTGATTCAGACTTCTGTGTGTTCTCAGATATGTCATGTTGGTTGGAGCTAACAACATTTATTTGTTTGGTATTATCATCAATTTCCGTCGATGTGGATGGTTCTTCTTTCACTTTGTGTTCTGCGTTTTGCTATCCTAATATGGAATCCTAGACAACAGATCTGCACATGTGTTCATGGTTCTGGGGATGTACCCTATGATGGTATCGTAGGATTGGAAGTTAATGGACCATGTCTGCAGTTCCTTAGGTTGTTCACGTGACTTAGAGAGCCAATTGACTAGGGTTTGATGATCCGTCCTGATTATGAGCCTGGTTCATCGTACATAAAAATCAAATTTCAGTATCGCATAATGGATCGCGTATTCTCCCTTCTCTGTCGTCGACCATCTCTTTTGGGACTTAGATAGAGCATATGAAAGAAACGCGATAAGTTTCTCATTGGGGATTTCAGGCAAAATTGGTTTCTCGTTTAATGTGATGGGTTGGACCAAACATGCACCAATGGCGTTGTCCGAGGCGTCGGTATATAACACCATGGGTTTGGATGTGTCTGGGTGAGCAAGTAACGGGATTCCAGTGACGGTTTTAGGGTCTTTTCTTATGAGATGGAGCTTTAAGTTATCTGTGTAAAGTCAGTCCACAAAAATGCCTACCAAGTGTTTTTTTCAATATCCTGTGATGCTACCGTTCCTTCAATAAAAGCTTTTTCAGCCAAATTCAATAAACGGTCTCCATAAAATTAAACAGGTTCAGATTTTTCTTGATGGATTTTCCTCAAAAGCGACCACGCGTGCTGTTTGTTGGCTATATATCTATACCGTGCAATTTGTTCCTTCTTTAACGATGCATAGGTCTCCTCTGGGTACATGAGGGAGCGCCGTCGAAGAAAATCCGTCACAAGAGATTCCGATGACAAGTATGCAATTTTGATCTTTTCCTTGTCACTTGTAGCATTTACCATGGAACTAAACTTGTTTATATTCATTAGCCATCTCCGGAATGTCTTTGAATCGCCGGTGAAGGGAGTTATAACCTAGAGAATTTGGTTATATTTATTATAGTGATCTACATTGGATAGCGTGTCTGTTATCCGTTGCAATTCGGTCATTGTGGATTCGGCCTCTACAGGTAAGGGTATGTTAGTAGGATGGACGCTTGCCTGTTGCATTTCCTGTTGTTGTTGTAGCTGCTGTGCATATAACGCCTGGTGTTGTTGCTGTTGTTGTAGTGTATACAACGCTTGTTGTTGCTGCTGTTGTTCTTGACTTGGATCCATTATAGTGATTATTCCTGTCTGCTTTCACTAAAGAAAAGGGCAGGTCACGGCGCCAAAATGACTGTATGTGCCCGGGCAGGTCACACGGCACCAAAATGACTATATGTGACCGTCGGTCATTTAAATACGCAAGTAGTTATATTGATTTTATTTTCAACCAGAGTTAATCCTTTATATGTTGTTGTTCAAGTGCTACAGGCCTTCCGTTTGAGATGGAGGTTCTTGACTTAAGCTAATTTTTCTTCCCAGGTTCGTTCTTGCCCTTTAGGTTTAGTGATAAGCAAAACAGTCTCAACATGACAAGGTATATCTAAAAGAAATACTGTACAGTTCCACAAACAGCAATGCAGTAAATTCAACCATAATTTTATTGATCGTCATTTGACAAGCCCTGGTGTTTTCACAATGACAAGATCGTTACTTACTTATAAACAAAATAGTGTAATATCCAAAAGGAAAATATATCCAACAGAAGAAAAAAATAAACTGGTCTTGATAACCTCAAAGACGAAGTTCACCTAACACTACAAACTGCCTAGCATAAATTTTTATCTATCTAATCTCCAAGACGAAACTCGAATCTTGCTTGCCTATCACAACACAATGAATACTTATCAAATCTCTGCCCTTTCTCGCATTTTCCCACCTTTTATACAGCTACTTCTTTTTCCCGCCATTTTTCACACGACTCACTCTTTTTTCCACATGTTACAATTTTCTACACACGTCTCACTGTTTTGGACATTTTGCACACGTTTTTGTTTTTTTTTCGACTTTTGTCACAACTTTCTTTTCAATCTAAACAATGGAAAAAACCCTAAGATCACCACATTCATTTCACACTTTCCGCGCATAACACCATTCATTATCATTATCTGGGACTGTCCTACATTTGACCTCTCAGAACAGTGACTGCTAACTGAACTTTTAATGATGCTGCGTTTTGTGCAAAAACGCCGTATCTGCTTTTAAGGTCTGTCATTCTTATATGTAGCATATTATAACACGTATAAATGCTAGTGTAGTAGCAGGGATAATGCTAGCATGGTAGGCCATGCGGTCACAGTTGAACTTTGTACTTAAAGAATACTTTTAGGATTTCTTATCCCTTTGATATCCCACATTGTAGTATTGTCTGTGGCTGTGCTCTGTTGTATTTTTTTTTAACTTTTTTTTTTTTAGAATCACTTTTACTGTAGCTAACTGCAGAAAGGTTATCTAATGCCACATCTGCTTCTCTGTGTGCTCTTTTTATCATGTACAAGTCTTTTTTCTGAACATATAGTTTGTGTATATATTGTTAATCTGAATCGATGTCATTGCACTCCGGGCAAACCCATAGGTGCTCAATCTCCCGCAGCAAATGTCGAAGGGTATGAATGCTAATTGCTCCTGTTGCGCACTCGTTGTATACACGGCGCATGCGTCGTCTCATACGTCCATCCCTGCTTTTCTTACATTTGATGCCGAATTTCAACAATCTTAGCCTTGATGATTCATCGATTGCAGTGTCATTCTCTAATAGACGAACATGAATCGCCCTCAGTATTTCTTCCTTATCCATGGCCAATGCACCATTTATGGATGCTTTTGAATCTAGTCTGTCAGCACTTTCATTGCCACGTACCCCGGCATGACCATGACAGTAGATCCATATCAGTTATTGAAGATTCGATGCTTCTGTGGAAGTTTTCCATTCATGTCGAAGCCAACCATTTTGGACCTTTCGAAACATGGAATTGTGAGTCTGATACAATAACTGCCTTTGTTAATAATGTTTCAGACTGCTATCTTAAGGCAGCAGTAACTGCCTCTATCTCCATTCTCATGCTGGAGGTTTTTATCATGTAAGCCCCGCTATGTTCAGCGACGGTTCTGCCCATTACTCTAGCATATTAATAATCCGTTACAGTATCTGGATTGTTGTTTGGTAAAAATCCACGTGTTTTGATTCATGTGAAAATGTACTTCTTCCTCTATTTTTGATTAGCCAAACCATTGTCATTCATGCTCCTTAGTCCACACTTTTAACCAAACTTCTATTCCCGTATCGTTAATTTTTTTCTTTATAACCTCTGATTTCACCAAAAGCTTATTTGAACGTTGACACTATCTCACGCCGAACGGAGCAGTAGACATATTCTTTCTTTGCCTCATAGGCCCTCGAGAACTACAACGGGCAAATAATGATGTTAAGAAACTATTTGAAACAAAATCACAATCAGTTTTGGCGTTTAACATGATGTTTCCGTCTAGTTTCTGTATTTATGCATGTGTCATACTTGCTACTCAACTCTAACAGTACTCAGTATAGGGTCCGTATCCTTGAATCAGAAAACCGAAATATTGCGAAAATCGAAATTTTTTGGGCGAATCTGGAAACTGAAACACGGCGGTCCCAGCTTATTTTAGATTCAAGGGTGTGGACCTGTATTCCCCCCCCCCCCCCCCCCCCCCCCCCCATATAAAAAAAATTAGCCTGGGATCTTTAACGATTAACCGGTATTTTTTTTTTTTTTTTAAATTAATGAAAATAAACAAAAATCCCGTTCAACCTCTGATGGGTTATAATTAGGATATATATTGTTTTCAATTCCAAATAATATGAACAACTGCCGACATGAGAAAGTGGCATCAAATTTGTAAATAGGGATAATCACAATTGTGCTTAGGCCTATACGCTAAATAAAATTTAAAAAAAAACAAACAAACAAACAAATCAAGAAGAAACTATGAACAAGAATAATATTAAAGTGGAGGGGTGTAAAGGCCTGGTGGTTCTAGTTGTATAACGGACTTTACCAGATATTTAATTGACTTTCATCTGTTTAAAGTCACATGCATTGTAAGAACAGCATCAGACCTTCACATTCCCAGCCACTATATATTAACATGTGTTCTTGTTAAATATTGTTTGACTATGTTATGCAGTTCCGTAGGTCTGTCTATTCTCAACACCTCCTCTATATGTATAGGTAAGTTGGATGCCTGTAAATAATCCAATATTGGTATTCTCATTCGGTCATACCTCTTACATTTTAACAAGAAATGTTCTATATTATTGTCTTGAAGACATCCTGCACAGTAAGGTTCTTCTATTCTGAAATAGCCTTTTCCCAGCTGTAGTCTGAGAAGTTTCTTATTACTGGGAATTTTCAATTCCCTAGATATCTGACATTTTCTTGTTGGAGCCCTGAACATCTTATATGCATGTCTTCCTTTCAGATTTTTATCCCACTCTGCTTTCCATTCATCTGTTATTAAATCTTTAATCAAGCTCTTAATTTCTGATTTACTCATCCCTACATTTATTCGATTTTTATCAGATCTACCTTTCTTGGCTTCTTTATCTGCCTTTTCATTTCCTTCTATGCCAACATGTGAAGGTATCCAAGCAATTAATACTGAACTTCCTCTGGAATATAAGTATGTAGTAGCCAGAAAAATCTCCTCTGCTATATCAGGTCTACTACATTCTCGTAAGTTTCTAAGTGCTTTAATTGTTGAAAGAGAGTCAGTTAAAACTGTTAATTTTTTGGGAGGGTTATTAGAGAATATTTCTAATGCTTTTAGTATTGCCACCATCTCTGCAGTGAAAATTGATGTATTTTCCGTGATGCTATATTCTTTTGCCATTTTCCATATTGGAATATATATTCCTATCCCCAATTTGTCATCCTCTCCCTTGGATCCATCTGTGTACACAGTAATGCTGTCTTCTGATATTTGTTGTATATATTTATTGGCGGTGTTTTTAATATTTTCTGTATTATTTGTTTTCTTAAGTATTTCTGCTAGGTGGTAGTCCGTGTCTGGTTTCTTGATCTCCCAGGGCGGAATCACTGGCTTGTATTCACAACTGTTATTAATTGATGTAATTAATGTACCCAGATGGACAATTTCCTCCATACACTTCCATCCTGTAGGGTATCTAGTGGTATTCATTGGCTTGGCCTGAGTTGTTAGCTGGCATTTGCTAAAAGCTGTATGTGCTGGGTGAGACTTATCTAACATAACTCTGTTCATGTAATTTAGTCTTAACTCTTTTCTCCGTAATTCTAAGGGTAGGATTCCTAAAGCCACCTCTATAACTCCCATTGATGTTGATCTGATTGCACCTGCTATTGTACATAAAGCCTGATGCTGAATTCTGTCTAATTTAATCTTGTTACTGTGTGCAGCAGAGTCATATATTATACTTCCATAATCTATTTTTCCTCTAATAAAAGAATTATAAAAAGTGAGCATTGTCTTAGTGTTTGTACCCCATCCATTACCTTTCAAATATCTTAATAAGTTAGTCAACCCTCTGCAAGTCTCCACTAGTTTATCTATGTGTTTATTCCAGTTTCCTAGAGCAGAGACTCCGACGCCTAGCTGAGCCACAATTGGATGAGGTCCAGTGCGGATTCCGAGCAAACCGAAGTACTCAAGACCTAATCTTCACACTCAGACAGCTGAGTGAAAAGGCCCTTGAGTATAAGAGTGAGATCCATCTTTGTTTCATAGATCTGGAAAAGGCGTTTGACAGGGTCCCCTGGAGCAAACTTTGGGACTGTTTGGCAAGGAAGAATATTCCAGCACCTCTGATTCATGCTATACAGAGCTTCTACAAGTCTTGCAGAAATTATGTGAGGACAGCAAACCATAAGTCAGAAGAGTTCAGGACCACCACTGGTGTAAGACAAGGTGATATCCTATCACCTTACCTCTTCATACTCCTTATGGACGATGTCATCAAGGCATGTAAGGAGAGAACAAGAAAGTATTCAGTGGGGTACTGGAAGATGAGACAGGTCTATATTTCGGAGCTGGCATTTGCTGATGATGTTGCCCTGATTGCTAAATCAGAGGCACATCTCCAATCCAACCTGCAAGTCTGGAAGGAAGAGCTGGAGAAGAGAGGGATGGTCATAAGCAGCTCTAAAACAAAATCCATGGTGATATCACGAGAAGAAAGAAAACATCAGATTAAGTTGGGAGAACAGGTCATGGAGCAGGTCGACCACTTTAAATATCTCGGAGCTATTATAGACCGAAAGGGAGGCATCAAAGAAGAGTTGGCCACTCGAAAAGCAGCGGCTGGGAGACTTTTTCAGGCCATAAATCGTGGATTCCTCAGCAAGAAAGCGGTTGGTAAGAAAACGAAGATGGCTGTATACCGCTCCACCTATGTCCCAGTCTTGACATATGGATGCGAGTCGTGGGCAATGACTACAACCCACAAAAGCCAGATCCAAACCTCAGAAATGAGGTATCTGAGGAAAGTGGTTGAAGTAACAAGAAGAGACATGGTCCGCAACCAGACGATCCGTCAAGGCCTAAAATCCCATCCGCTGCAGACCCAAATAGAACAGTCCCAACTAAGATGGTTTGGCCATGTCTGCAGAATGGGAGAAGATCGGCTACCACGACAAGCATGGGAAACAAAGAGCCAGGGATCCAGACCTCCAGGACGACCCAGAGTCCGCTGGGAGGACAACATTAGACAATCTTTGAAGGACCGAGGACTAGAATGGAACCAGGCCAGGAAGAAGACAGCTGATAGAATGGTCTGGCGCTCTCTCTTCCAAACCTCTACAACTCACGGTAGAAGGGGAACGACTAAGTAAGTAAGTAAGTTTATTCCAGTTCAGCTGTTGGTCCAATATCATTCCCAGATATCGAGTGGTTTCTACTGTATTAATGTTTTGCCCTTGGATATTTATATTTATAATTTTATTTTTTACAACCCTACCTTTACTGAAGATCATTCCCGATGTTTTATTTGTATTCAGCTGAAAATCCCATTTTATCATCCATTTACATACTTTATTTATTTGCTGCTGTAGATCCTTATATAATTTTGGCAGATGTCTCCCAGTCCTCCATATAGCAACATCATCTGCAAACTGTGACAATTTATTTGTTATATCATTAAATTCCTCACCTAAATCATTTACCATTATTGTAAAAATTGAAGGAGACATTACTGATCCTTGGGGTATTCCATTTTGTTGTTCATACAGTTCTGATCTATCATTGTTTACCTGAACAGTGAAATATCTATCTTGCAGAAAATTCTCTAAATAATTATACATTTTACCGGTTATTCCTATCTTCTTCATTTTAAAGAGAGCACCCTCTCTCCAGCATTCATCATAAGCCCTAGCTATATCTAAAAATACTACCACAGTTTTTTCTTTCTTTTGAAATCCTGATTTTACTTCATGTTCCAATTTAATTATCTGATCCATATTGCATCTGTTCTTCCTAAATCCTGACTGAGTTTGATTATATAAATTATTCTTTTCCAAATAAAACTTTAATCTTTTATTTACTATGGTTTCTAATATTTTACCTAGATGGGGAGTTAAAGAAATTGGCCTGTATGAACAGGCATCATGAGCATCTTTTTCTGGTTTTAGTATTGGAATAATTACTGCTGTTTTCCATGTTTTGGGAATTTTTCCTGTATTCCAAATTTTGTTAAAAAGGGATGTTATAATTTCTATGGTACGTTTTGGTATGTGTTTCAAGATTTCATAGCTCAAGATGTCATGCCCTGCTGATGTATTTGTTTTGTCCTTTATTGTATTTTCAACTTCTTCCATTGTAATATCTGCATTTAAATATGATAAATCTTCAGTATTATAAGGTACATCGTTACTGAGTTTTTTTAAGAAGTGTTGCTCTTCTGTTGACTTCAGCCTGTCCTAGATTTTCCTTAGAACTAACTCTATGGTAGTACCTGGCCAGCACCTCTGCTTTCTGCCAGTCAGTCTCTGCCATTTCAGGTCTTTTTATATTAGGTATTATCATATGTTTAGTTATAGATAAAGGGTCAATAACACACATAAAAAGAACAAATTTTGGCATAATACTCAAAATGAACATGACTGAAAAGTCAAAAGCTTTAATAAAACAAATTGAAGTAAGTCCTGTTCAAGTAGAATTGGCACACAGCATTAAAGCTAGGCTAGAATTAGTCAAAGAAACCAGGAAATGTGTAATTAAAGGAATACATGTAACAGTTCCAGAGGAAGAAATAAGAACTAGACTACAAACAGAAAATCCAAAATATAGGATTCTTAAACTGGAAAGGATATCGCAACAATTAGGAACTTCAACTGTAATAATAGTTACATTAGAAGGGCGAGAAATACCATCACATTTCTTCAGTGGCAGCACTACAATCAAAACAGAAGCTTACATACCACCGGTCATTCAATGCTCAAACTGCCAGAAATTTGGTCACACCAAAAGAACATGTAGAAGTAAGCCTAAATGACGATATTGTGCAGGGGACCACACTTATGATCACTGCAAATTAGTAGAAGATGATAAAGATTACAGAACAAGAAATAAAAACAGAAAATGTGCAAATTGTCTAGAAAACCACAGTGCACGCTTCCTTGGATATCCACATTACCAACAAACAAAACTAGCTGTAATAAAATCAGTCAATACTAACACACCATTTAAAGTAGCCCTACAACAACATCAATCATCAGTCGCTACATCTACAACTCCGACACCAAGAGAAATCACAGTCAGAACCAGAAATGTGGAAATAACCCAAAAGAAAAATAAAGTCCAAAAAATACTGACAAAAGATAGCAATCTACCAGAAGAAAGTGAAATAATCAAATCATCGATAACAGAAGATACAGTGAGAAAGGCAGAAGAAATCTTAAAAACCATGGAAAACATACAGCATGAAGTAGCTAAAGATGTGGATAAATTAGCAGAACTCAAAGAAGAGAATGAAGATTTACTGAAAAAGATCGAGTCAGAAAGAAAACTCATAATGAGTGAGCAAAAGCGAACAGATAAAAAACAACTAGAAGAAATGTGGAATGAAAAAATGACAGATTGTCAAAAACTTATTCATTCTGTATCAAACATTGTGAAAGCCTTTATGCTGAATCTTCAAAGTGAACTACAAACTCACTTTAACAGAGAAACCAAAAATCTAGGAGACTTTGTTGTTAAAAAAAATATATATATATATATTATACACTTCTCAGAGTAAAAAAGTACAACACTATTTATAACAAACTTAACAATTAAATAATGGACGTACAGAACATTAGAATAACACAGTGGAATTGCAGAAGTGCCAAAAAAAATGTACCAGCATTAATAGGCATGTATAAACAATCTAAAGTAATATTTGCCATTCAAGAGACTAATCTTAATCCGAGTCAACGTTTTACCATCCCTGAATATAAAGTCTTTCTAAATGATAGGACAGAAACTCAAAAAGGAGGAGGTGTGACATTTCTAGTTAATAAAACATATATAATAACTGACTGGGAATCTTTTAGAACAGAAAATTTTGAAGGAATAACTATAATAGTGTCTACCGAGTTAGAAGAAATTAAAATAGTTAACCTTTACTGTTCAAGTGGAAACATAAACGAAAGAGATATCTCAGACGTGAATAAAAGAATAAACAACAGAACTATCATAGTGGGAGATTTCAATGCTCATCATACAGCTTGGGGAGGCAATGTAATAGACAAATCAGGAAAACTACTGTTGGAGTTCATTGAAAACAATGAACTAATAATACTGAATGATGGATCAGTAACAAGAATTAACTCTTGTGCAAATCAGCAAGACACAGCTATTGATATAAGCATTGTAACACCAAATCTTGCTAATGCAAAATGGGAAGTTATTGGGGATACAAATTCAGATCATTTACCCATTGAAATAACACTAAAAGATAATTACAAACATAACAAACTGGTAGAAAAACCAAAATTTTACTATAATAAAGCTAATTGGGTAGCTTTTCAGGTAGAAATGGAAGAGATAAAAAAGAATAATATAGAAAATGAAAATATACAGTAGAACCTCTATAAGTTGACCACCCAAGGGACTGTAGCAAACCGGTCAACATACGGAGGTGGTCAACATGCGGAACAAGGCCTATTGTTCTGATACTTTACTTCCTTGAACAGCTTATATTGGAGAATACAGTATCATACGAAATCATACATAATCACTACATCAAATCAAATCATCAACATCTGTTTTATCATGGTTTAATCATTCTTTCTGAAAAAAAGGAGTCAATCTTGGTCTGTGTCTTATTCTTATTACAAACATAAGTGGAGAAAGCACTCTCAACGCTGGCTACACCACTCAACATACCTGGGCATTTTTCCACAGCAAATGACTTCAACTGCATTATCAGATGCCTGACAGCCTCTTCTTTTAGAGTCTCTGCAATTTCTGTGTCATCGTCACTTGCTTCTTCAACTTCACCAGCTGCTTCATGCACTGTTAGGCTTGTCTGTACTTCGGTCAATATCGCTTGGAAAATTCCTTCTGGGTCAGGTTCATTACAGGCTGCCACCTCATCATCCATTGCAACAAAACCTTCAAAATCTACTCCTTTGATTTCTGCCATTGGCGATGGACTGTCCGATGGGGCTAAAACGTCATGCTCTTGGGTTGTGACAAATCCACATTTCTTGAAACACTTCTGTATCGTTTCCGGCTGAACTTTATTCCAAGCAGAACTGATCCAGAGGACAGCATCCAGAGCGTTAACTGATGCAGCGGATGAAGTTGCTTCCACAGGCGGACCACAGATCTGTGTTTTAGTAATGACCCACTGCAGGAGCTGGGCCCGGTAGTGCATTTTAAATGTTTTGATGATGCCTTGGTCAAGAGGTTGGGTTTTTGAGGTCGTGTTTGGAGGCAGAAATTTCAGTGTCACGTTTGTGAGATGTTCCACTTGTGGATGGCCAGGACAGTTGTCTACTGTCAGTAGATTAGACCGTTTCTTCTTCTTCATTTCTCGGTCGATGCCCCTTACCCACTCCTCAAATAGGGCGCCAGTCATCCATGCGGATTTGTTTGATCTCCAAGTGGCGGGGAGGTCTTCGGGCTTCAGGTTCTTGAATGCGCGTGGCTTTGCCGATTTACCAATCACCAAGGGCTTTAGTTTCTCCCCGGTTGAGCTAGCGCAAAGCTTAACTGTGAAACGTTCTTTGGAAAGTTTTCCGCTCTTACACTTGTCACCCTTCATGGCGAGGCTCCTGTCAGGCATCGCCTTGAAAAAGAGTCCGCACTCGTCAGCATTAAAGATGTCGTCGTCTTTGAAGCCTCTGGCGAAGTAAGGAAACTTTTTGATGAACTCTTCCACAGCTTCTACTGGAACTTCACTGGATTCACCACACACCACTTTCTGGGAGATCGCGTGTCGCAGTTTAAATTTCTCGAGCCAACCACTTGATGCTTGGAAATCGTCTGCCACCCCGAATTCCCATGCGAATTTTTTAGCAACTTCTTGAATCATCGGCCCGGAGATTCGGGTGTTAACTGCCCTCATTTGTTTGAACCAGTTTAATGTGGCTTCATCTAGGGGAGTTTTCCTCTTTTTCCGCTGTAGATCTCCGCTTTCCTTACCACATCTCTCCAAGTACTCATGTTTACGTTTTTGGATGTTGCTAACTGTGGTCTTGCTAACCCCAAAATGTTCTGCCGTCTTTCTTTGGCTGCTGCTTTCCAGAAAATGTAGAAATCAACCTTTTCCTTCATTGTCAGCTCCTTGAGTTCTTTCCTTTGGGCCATCAAAAAGGTTAGGTTAATTTTGTCAACGATAAAGTGTATAAAACACAGTCTGAGAGAGAACTTACAGTTTAGTAGTTGAATTACTATCAACCGGGAGGGCAGTCATAGCAAGAATGAAGATTTTGCTTAGAAGTTGGTCTTTTTATACTGCATGTTTGCGAAAAAATTAAAGAGGTTAGGTTAATTTTCTTTGTCGGCAAGCATCATTCGAAAAGCGGTCAGAAAGCCTGTGCCGACAAAATTCAAAGACACTGATTTTTCTAAAACTGGTCAAGTAATAGAGGGTAAATTACTATTGTGTGTCATAGTCCAAGTGGTCAAGATACAACTTACAGAGGTGGTCAACTTATAGAGGTCGTCTTCCATTGAGTACATGTGGTGCGTGTCCGGTCTATGAAAATGTGGTCAACTTCGGGAGGTGGTCAATGTAGGGAGGTTGTCAACTATGGAGGTTCTACTGTATTTGCAGATAATCTCACAAAAGAAATATTACTAAAAGCAGTTAAACATATCCCAAATGCATATATGCCAGAACACATAATTCCACACCGCATTAAGGAAGCAAAGAAGAATGAACATTGGAACAAAAACCCAGTACCATGGTGGACAGTTAGATTAACCGGTAAAATACATGCTTAATTGTGATAGTATGTTAGAGGTTTGTGACGTTGAATTTCATGGAATTTGACAAGTATGGTCAGTGATAATAAATTGTTTGGTTATAACTTTTTCACTATTTTCATTATATTTTGAGGACGATGTTGCTTTACAAGTAAAATAAATAAAGTCTTAGTGATTAAAAAAAAATGTTATTTATGATATTTTATAGTTTTCATAATTTTTTAATTGATCGATTAATGAAATTTGGTTAAACGATTCTTCTTCTTCTTTGATCTTTAGCTGCCGACCGTCAAAGCAGTCAGTGGCCATCACGACTAGTGGCGTCTTGTAAGGCAACAACAAATTAATTCCACTTTGCTCGGTCGGTGGCCATCCTTCGTACAGTGCCCCAACTCTGGTTCATTCTTTGCATCTCAGCCTCCACAGTCCTCCGCCAGGTTGTTTTTGGTCGGCCTCTCTTTCGTTTTCCTTCAGGGGTCCAAAGCATAGCTGTTCTTGTGATGGCATCGGGGTCTCTTCTGAGGTGGCCAACCCAGCGCCAGTGTCTGCCAGCTAAGATGGTGTGCATGTCCTCTTGCTTGCTCCGAGTAAGCAGATCTTGGTTGGTGATCGTATTCGGCCAAAAGATTCGGTGAATTTTTTTTAGGCATGTTGTGTGAAAAGAGGACAATTTCGACATTTCCTTCTCTGTAACTCTCCAGCATTCCGCACCATAGAGAAGCACAGAAAGCACACAGCTCTGATATAATCTTAAGTGCTTGTGCTGTATTGAGAGGACTTCCAGATAACGCTGTTCTTGCCTTATTCATTCTGATGTTGATGTCTTTGCCTGCCCCGCCGTCTGGTGTTACTATGCATCCTAGGTATGTGAAAGTATCTGTCTGTACCAGTTGCTGATTCCTTACTGATATGGGCTCAGGGTTGCTCACATTGAGCGTCATGACCTCTGACTTCTTTAAATTGATGTTCAAGCCCACCTGCTGGCTAAACTTATTAAGTCTATCCGTTTTTTCCCGGATGTGTTGATGTGAATGTGCTAGTAGTGCAATGTCAGCTGCATATTCCAGATCTTCCAATTTAGAAAATGTAGTCCATCTTATTCCTCTTGGACTGCCCTCTGTTGTCTGATGCATCACCCAGTCTATGACTGTTAAAAATAGAGTGGTTGATAAGGGGCATCCCTGTCATACTCCTGTCTTCACCTCAAAGGTTAGGTTGCTCTGCCCAACACTACACGTAAAGTTGGCATAGAGGCTTTTTATGATTGACATTATGCAGCTTGGAATTCCATAAGCCCTCAGTATTTTCCATAAACTGTCCCTATGTATGCTGTCAAAAGCCTTTTCAAAATCAACGAAATTAATGTACAGCTGTCTTTGCCATTCTGAGCACTGCTCTATAATGTTCCTGAGAGTGAATATATGATCTACACATCTTCTGTTCTTTCTAAATCCTGCTTGTTCCTTCCTCAGTTTATGGTCTACTGCTTTTGAAATTCTCTGTATAATTATCCTGCCTAGTATTTTGCTGGGAACTGAGAGAAGAGTGATTCCTCTCCAATTATTGCAGTCTGCAAGATCTCCCTTCTTGGGCAATTTGACAATTATTCCTTTGTTCCACTCTGATGGTGTTATCCCCGTTTTCCAGACTTGTGCAAATAGTGGTTCTAATAGTCCTGCTGCTAGCTCAGGGTCTGATTTAAATAGCTCTGCATTTAAGTTATCATGGCCAGGAGCTTTTCCGTTCTTTAACCCTTTGATTGCTGTGATGATTTCTTCTTTTCGTGGAATGTCTGTATTTACATCTAGATCGCTTTCAGCCTCAGGAACATTCAATTGTGTCTCTGTTGGTTCCTTGTTCAGAGTTTCTCTGAAGTGCTCTGCCCATCTTGTTTCCTGTCCCTCTGCTGTCGTGATGAGATTTCCTTGCTTATCTCTTACTAATGTAATATTGTTTGCACCTCGTTTTCCGCTGATGAATTTAGTTTTTTTTATACTGTGCTTTGTTCATTTCTCAGTGCTGCCTCTTCTGCCTGTCTTGCAAGATCGTCTAGGAAATTCCTTTTGCTGACTCGGGTTTGGCGTTTAACTTCCTTGTCCAGCTGACTGTACTGTTCACTATATAGTTGCTTTAACCTGCGGGACTTCGCTTCTGTTTTCTTTCTTTTCATTTCCTTTCTCAGTGTTATGGTGTTTAATGTTTCTGGTGTTATCCAGTCTTGCTTCTTCCTTTCCTGGAATCCCTAGCATGATTTGCTGCTTTCCTTATATATTGTTGAAATGGTGTTGAATTTCTGGTCTATATCATCAGTCAATGTCTTTTCCTGACTTTTGGCAAATTGATATCGTTTCTTTATGTCAGCCGCAAAAGCTTTTCTGGTAAGGGGGTCCTTCAATTTGCTGATGTCAAACCTTTTCTGTGTAGTTCCAGTTGGTCCAGCCCTTCTTAGTTTCACTTTCAGTTTTGCTACTACTAAATGGTGATCACTTCCCACATCTGCACCTCTTCTTACCTTAACATCTTGTAATGCATGTCTCCATCTACCGTTAATCATGATGTGGTCTATCTCGTTTCTGTCCCGACCATTTGGTGATTCCCATGTTAATTTGTGAATTTCTCATGTGGGAAAAGTGTTCCTCCAATGACCAGGTTGTTAATACTACAGAAACTTATTATAGTGCGTTTCACAATCAGCGTTGCCACTCAAATTCTAGAGATAAACCCAGATGTTCTTCTTAAAAAAACCCAGAAATACCCAGATTATTTTATGCCTCAAATACACGGGATAGACGATGCTTACATAATCTTTTATGTGCATCTTTAGCACAAATAATCTGTGTGCTACCAATGTTTATGTATTTCTTCTTTTTTTTTTTTTATTACCAAAAATTCACAATTACATAAAAATGATTTTAATAACACCCCAATATATGAACTCTTGAAAATGAGATATTTTAACAGTAATATACTTACATTAGTTACATTAATAAAATGTTCCTCAAATTAAATATAAAATGTTAGTTGTAATCTGTTATTGATGAAAAATGTCACTTGTCAGAGACTCGGCATCCATGTCGACAACTTCTCCTTCGTCAAGATCATATGCATGAATTGACAACGTGGAATCTTGATTGTGAAGTTCCAAAATCGTTGCGTATCTCTGCCGACAACGTCCTTCACGCACTTCTTCAACCACGCTTTTACTAGGATTAAACGTATGACAAACTCCATATTTGGCAACTGCTTGCTTGGCTAGTATTCGATTGGAAACTGTTTCACACCAAAGCTTGTTGGTTTGTTTAGTTTTAACTAAGTTAACCTTCGAAAACACTCTTTCGACGCATGCTGAGGCGTGAGGTAGTGCCATAAGCGTGCACATGAGGTCAGCCAAAACATCAAATTTCTTCTGGTTATTAGCATCTGTTACTTGTTGCAGTCCCAGCCAGAATGCGGGCGGATCCTCATCCACTAGATGTCCAAGATCTTTTCGGTACGATGCCAGTTCTCGCCATTGATCAGACAGATGATCAAGGCTCTCTTCTGAAACAACTGTTGGGAACTGCGCTGCTAATGGAATGACAGAAGGTTTGTTGATATCGAGAGCTTGCTTTGGATCCAACAGCTGCGTTTGTGCCATAACACTGTTTTGTTCAAGTGGGAACCTGCGTCGTATTTGAGTACAAAGTTCAATCAGGTATGTCAATGCATCCTTGCGAAACTGGACTTCTTTATCTCGTAACTGTTGTCGGATTAACTGCGCTTCACATCGTCCACCCAGCTCAATGTAATTCAGTTTATTGTGCACCTGTACATCCGAAGGATCAATGTCGGCAAGAGTGCGATGCTCATGCTGCAATACTTCCTGCCTAATAAACATACTGAGAAAAAACGATACTCTTTTGTTACACTCGTGTACACTTTGTGAAGACGGAAGTTCTCGGACTGGAATTCCATGTTCATGACGTTAACTTTACCCAGTATGTAGCCGACAAAAAGCATGTGCTTCGTGCCAACACTGTTCATCGTCTGCAGGATTTGCTCCGCACCGTCGACGTTGTCCACTGAAGCTTCGGCTTGGAAATACAAGTGCAGAGCATCCCATTGCTCAATGGTCCTCTCAATGACTGCTTCACGGAACAGCCAGCGTGTTTCACACAGCTTCAACAACTTTATGTTTCTGGGCCTGAACTACATCTTGTATTAACTGGAACTGGAGATTTCTTTTACTACTACGCGAAAAATAGAAGCAGACATTCTTTATGAAAATTTCAAGCCAAGATAGTAGGTGGTTGCTGGCAGCATTTGCACAAAGTGCAAATGAATGACAAACACAGCCGAGAACAAAGACATGTGGAATCTCTTTCTTCAGATGTGCCTGTAAACCACTTGCAGTCCCCATCATAGTGGCACAGTTGTCTGCAGCAAAACCAATGACGTTACTAAGCGGGATTGCATGCGTGCTCAACAATTTCTTAACAGCTGTAAACATGCCAAGACCAGTTCCATCCTTCACCTCAATGACATCTAATAGTGAATCAACTACTTTTCTTGTTTTTGTGTCACAGAATCGCACAAGGACTGCCAACATCTGGTTCGTAGAAATATCAGTACTCTCTTCAACCTGTACAGAAAATTTCTGATTTCTGCAAATGTTTATAACTTCAAGCCGCTCAAAATGAGCAATGCCGCACTGCATCACATAGGCAGCCTTGGTGCGCTTCAGTGACATTTTTTGAGCAATTGTGCTGTCTGGAAATATCTGCTTGCAACATTCAATCAAATGATCAGCTTGCGAAAACGGAGTATTATGTTCTGCCATGAAAGCCGACAACAGTATCTCCGCTTTAGCACTTATGTCTTGGAGACAGGGCTCTTTTGGTTTGATGAAACACTTGTTAATGTTCAGAGTTTTGCTTTTGGCTTCGAAGTTTTTCATGTGCTTCTGTGTGCTTTTATGTGTCAATAAAGCTGTTTTGTTGGCATTAGTTAATGTACAGGAACAGACCGTACAAATCGCAGCATAGCGATTACCAGAGTCTGGCTTTATCCAATCCTTCAGTTCGCTGTCTGTTAGCCATTCCGCACAAAACGCCTGCTGATACCATGGCCTCACTTCTTTACGCGGTGGCGTGTGTGTCGTCATGCTACTACAACTACCTGGCGTACCTTCATCGTCGCTCATTTTATAATCTTATAATAACCAAAATAAAAATATGCTGTTTATCTGCTTAAGTCTAAAATGTAAAAAGAATACTTTATAACACATCGCAAAAATGACTGAGTATTGCAGATGACAGCCATTAACAGAATAACAGGAAATAGATAGCTGATGTAAACGAGTAAAAAAACTACGTCATTGATGTGGTTAAAAACAAGAATTAAATTTAAGTGGAATAAAAATATATAGCACATAATGTTTTACATTTAATTATAATATACATATAATGTATAATGCTCAGTGCACAGAATATACATACATTGTAAATGCCAATTGTCAAATATACCCAGATTAATGCAGATTTTGAAAAAAATTACCCAGATACCCAGACGGAAGCCCAAAAACCCAGATCTAGTAAGAAATACCCAGCTGTGGCATCACTGTTCACAATGTTTGCCGCTGTTTAATATTCAATATCTCTGCAACCACTTGATCGTAATTGTTGCAACTTTGCATATGACCTAATGATCTTTATTTAAAGTATACAAAATCGACCACCTCCTAGTCCAACCGTGTTTCGACAGGGCTTACCCAACGTCATCTGCGAGAAGCCGCACTTAGTATCTATGAGAAGTAAATATTTACGTGAAGTAAGGGAAATGCGTAATCAAGATTATGATATTGTGTATGTGGATGAAACTTGGATCAATGCTCACCACACAAGTGAAAAGGAATGGCAGTTATCAGATGGAACGATTAAAAGATGTGTACCCAGTGGAAAAGGACAACGTCTGATAATGGAACATGCAGGCAGCAGACATAATGGGGTAGTGAAAAATGCTGAACGAAGATGGCTGTGTACCGCTCCACCGATGTCCCAGTCTTGACATATGGATGCGAGTCATGGGCAATGACTACAACCCACAAAAGCCAGATCCAAACCTCAGAAATGAGGTATCTGAGGAAGGTGGTTGAAGTAACAAGAAGAGACATGGTCCGCAACCAGACGATACGTCAAGGCCTAAAATCCCACCCGCTGCAGACCCAAATAGAACAGTCCCAACTAAGATGGTTTGGCCATGTCTGCAGAATGGGAGAAGATCGGCTACCACGACAAGCATGGGAAACAAAGAGCCAGGGATCCAGACCTCCAGGACGACCCAGAGTCCGCTGGGAGGACAGCATTAGACAATCTTTGAAGGACCGAGGACTAGAATGGAACCAGGCCAGGAAGAAGACAGCTGATAGAATAGTCTGGCCCTCTCTCTTCCAAACGTCTACACCTCACGGTAGAAGGGGAATGACTAAGTAAGTAAGTAAGAAAAATGCTGAACTTTGTGGTGGATTTTGATGTTAAATAGCTAAATTGTGAATTTATGCAGATGTGAGGTCAAGCTGTGAAGGCCCCTGAGTCTAATAAATAATAGGGTATGTATTTTCAGAGAACCTTGCTGCTACCACCCTACGACCTCAACCTGCGACGTATTTTTCTCCTAAGTAAAATAATGGTGTATATATGTTATCTGGCTAGTGTCTAGGGTAATTTAAAATGTGATGTAATAATATGACAACAAATACACCTAAGTCTATAAGAAAAGTAATTAACAACACCCAGAGTTAAGTTTAAAATCTGAATTATTTTTTTACAATTTATTGTTCCAGTATCACAATTTTGTGTATACTGGAATTGAACGTCGAATTGATCAATCAAAATATTTACATCAAATTATGATTCAATTTATAACTGTATATATTATTATTCACAAATTTAATTACATGTGTCAATCTGAGACAATGTCACTGTAGTATTGCTCCTATGAATGGGTACTGTTAGGAAGAACGTCTGAGTTCATCACAATCTGAATAATTTATTAAACACTTGGGAAATGAGAGTAATTTGGTTTGATCTATCAAATGTTAACCTGCAGACCCAGTATCTGTCAAGCTGAGAAAGAAGTAGTCTTTTCGTCCATCTGTCTTCTGTCAATATTTCCTTTATTTATTGAGTGTTTCAAATTCTGACAAGTAATTTGTGATCCTGTTTGCTGTCTGTCACACAGTGGTTACATTTTTATAAGTTTATTCATTATATTTACTATTATCGTTTTCCTACTATCTAACCTTGTATGATTTGCTTTTGGTTCAAATTCAAATTTCTGTAAACAACGAACTAGTGACACGACCACCTATTCCCCCTCTCACTTATATATATATATATATATATATATATTTTTTTTTTTTTAAATTTCCACGTTACATCGTAATTTTTTTCTTTTTCTTAACTACCGTTCTCATTCAGACGAAGCAGCGCCTTTTGTAGTACGTCACACCACTCTACAACGCGTTTTCCGCATGTTCTATTACAGTTACTTTTGTTAGCCTGAAATACACTCTGTGTGTGTATATATATTCTGGCGTGTCCAACAGTGTGGATATAGTACGAGCCCCGCGTGTTGAGCGAAGAGGAGTTTTGCAAGGCGGTGTTAGTATTGGCGTTAATTATTACTGTCGTTTCGTTCTACACTACTGGAAAATGTCCGAATAACTACTATTAGTAGCGTTAAAGTTAAAATCGTACGTTAATTCAGACGGTAGTTTGGTGTCACAGTTCTGGCAGATCGTTAATTGTTTGTCTCAAGGACGAAACTTGGAAAGCGTGTAATATTTAATTGCAGGATCATTGTCTACGCGTTACTACGATATAAAATACAGCGCTCTACTGGCGTTATGGAAGCAGATAGGCAAACAACCACGGGCGGGTTTATTTATTATCATAGGAGTAAAATCTTACTGAATTAAGTGATTGTTTCATAGATTTCGCTGCAAACTTTTTTTCACTTCTAATTATACGGACAACCGGGACTATCATATGATGAACGGTAACATATTTAGAGAGTGGATTGAAAATACTCTTCTTCCGTCCCTAGACAGACCATCCTGTCTGATAATGGACAACGCATCATACCACAACGCTGTGGAAGAAGAAGACAAAATCCCGACATCTTCGAGTACAAAAGATGCTATAAAGATTTGGCTCAGAAAAGAAGACATTCCCTTTAACGAGGGGTTTCTGAAACCTGAATTACTGTTCCTTGTTAAGAAATCACAAAAGACCAAGATATTCCATATAGACAAGTTGATTCAACAGCATGGTCATATGTGTTTGAGACTGCTACCTTATCATTCACATTTAAACCCAATTGAACTCGTTTGGGCAAAAGTTAAAGGACAGGTGGCAGCTGAAAATAAAACTTTCAAACTATGCAATATGAAAGAACTAACATATGCCGCCCTCTCGCAGATAGACAAAGATTACTGGTGTAAATGTGAAAACCATGTTTTAAAAGAGGAAAATGACTATTGGAAAAAAGATGGACTGTCTTTCGTTCAGCCGAGAATAGTCATCAATATGTTAGACTCGTCTGACTCAGAATAGGTGTGTAAATACCTTATATCTTTTATATATTTTCTCCTCCATCTATGTGAATATGAAAACCAATTCATTTCCTTTTTATCTCCGCGATTTCACTACTATTTTTAACATACACAGTGCTTTCGCCTCTTCATACATCCATTCACTTTTTAGTATAAAAAGTAACATTTACAACGAATATGCGTTATTTTTCTCTCAAATATTTCGAAAAAATAAAAAAGGACCTCACGTAGTAATCAGTTAATCAACCCCTCTAACTTTCGAATTGTATAGGGCCTACACGCCTATGCCGAAAATATGCAACCTCCTTCATTTACGGTAAATTATTTTCTTCCAGGACAAAATAATTACTTCGTTAAAAAAGGAATTAGCCGTTGCAAGAAAAGAACACTACCTGCAACATTGAATTTTATAAAAACTTTGGGACAATGAAAATATAAGACCACATGCAAAAAGTCATGTTTATCAGTGCAAGGAATATGGAGATATTTGAAGTCAATCGTCGACCGACCTTTTTGAAACGCACTATAATTTATCCACATTTTCATTTGCGGTTCCGCTGCCGCATTTCCCCATTACTCTTTCATTATATGTATTGTGTGTACCAACTTTCGCATTGAGGTCTCCCATTACTATAATAAGATCATATCTAGGTGTGTCTTCCATTTCTTGCTGCAGTTGTTGATAGAATTCATCCTTGACCTCTTCATCGCTGGTGCGTAGCATTGTATTATTGTAGTATTGGTGAATCTACATTGGTGAATCTACCTCTCAATCTTAATCTTATCAGTCTGTTTTTGATGGGTTTCCATTCCAGTAATGTCCTTTCTATTCCTTTCTGTAGATTAATGGCTACACCTTCATTGTGCTGTCCATCCTCTCTTCCAGAGTAAAGTACTGTTTCTCCTGTTGCTGTTTTAACTTTCCTGCCCTTGTCCATCTGCTCTCGCTTCTCCCTAGAATGTGTAACCTATAAGGTTTCTCATTTCTGCCGTTCAGCCCTTGTTCATGGGGTCGTTTGTATATATGTCTCCATGGTTACTTTGTTTCCTACTAGAGTTACTTGCCCTTATGCTAACTTCCTTCTTCCTACTTTCTGCTTCTACAAAATGGCTGATTAAACGTGTTGAGTTTGTATCCAGTGTGTTTAGGCTTCGTGACTATGCTTCATAATGTGAGAATGTTTGACAGCCAGCCACGTCTTATTACATTTAGCAAGATTTACTATACGCAACAGTAAATATCAACATGGTGGCAGCGGTGTTTATTTCTACAGAATTCGAACTATTCTGCTGAATATCTTGTAACACGTGTGCTGACGTCATAGACTTGAGGTGAGGGGACGATAAAC
Organism: Oreohelix idahoensis; assembly: GCA_024509875.1. Lineage (NCBI taxonomy): Eukaryota > Metazoa > Mollusca > Gastropoda > Stylommatophora > Oreohelicidae > Oreohelix > Oreohelix idahoensis. The sequence continues at coordinate 57,216 of JAMPIV010003699.1, forward strand.
TGATAAAACCAAGTTTAACTCTTCTGTTGGTAGGTTATTGCTTGCATACCATTATAAGACATTTCGTCATGGCAGAACGGCCCATGTTTCGGTTACCACCCTGCCTAGACATAAATAACGTCGAACCAGACACATTTCGTAAATGGAGACGACAGTTAGAACTGTATATGGATACAGCAGAAGTTGCCTCGAAACCTGATCCCGTTCGGGCGGCCATCATCCTTCACTGTGCTGGACCTCAAGCCGTTGAAGTTTTTGATCAACTTGCAGAGGAAGGAGACCGCTCTAATCCTAATAAAATTCTCGATTTGCTCCAGAACCATTGCAGCTCACGAAGCAATGAAGTATTACATACGTTCAGATTCTGGAACACACCTCTTCAAGAGCTTTTTAATTCTTTTTTGACTGAGCTGAGAACTAAGGCAGACTTATGCAACTTTGACGACAAGAATCTTATGATAAGAGACAAAATTGTCTTTACTGTCAACAAAAGGTTACAAGAGAAGCTCTTGAGAGAAGCTGACCTCGATCTAAAGAAAGCCATTCACATATGCAGAGTCTTCGAGCAAACTGGAAAAGACATAAGAGAGATGAATAATACAGTACAACCTTCTGAAGCAAGGGTTGAACAGGTACAGAAAAAAATCACTCAACCATAAACCTCCCAAGAGAGACACTGGGAAGCATACTGGTAAAGCCTGTCAAAGTAACACTGACAGTGGGTACTTTGAACCTAGAAAGGAGTGTCATTACTGCGGACAAAAACATCCGTTGATTAAGAAAAAGTGTCCTGCATGGGGGAAGTTTTGCTCAAACTGTGGGGGAAGAAACCATTTCAAAGTTAAATGCAAGAGAGTTCACACTGTTCACACAGAGTCAGTGGAAGGTTCTGAAGTTTTTCTTGCTTGTGTGAAGTCTAGCAAAGCTTGTACATCTGCACAACTCATTGTCAATGGAAAAATGGTAAAATTTCAGCTAGACACAGCAGCTGATGTGAATACAATCTGTCAACGCTTTGTGATGCAAGAACAATTGTTACCCACTAAACAGAGGCTTGTTATGTGGAATGGTACTAAGATGACTCCACTGGGAGAAGTTCTATTAACTGCTGAGAATCCTAAGACTGGGATAAAACACAATATAAGGTTTACTGTTGTGAAAAAATAGATTCACATGTTTGCTGGGCAACAACACACTGCAGGATCTACAGTTTGTGACAGTCAACACAAACAAATTTATTGCTAAGGTGGCTACTGACAGTTCAGATAATGATCATAACTCTGATAACCATCTAGGTGTCCTGGGTGAAGCTGTGTTGCATATTGATCATAATATTCGTCCAAAGGCACTGCCATGCAGAAAAATACCATTTTCACTTAAGAACAAGGTAAAATCAGAGCTTCAAAATCTAATGGGACCCAAAGATGCAGCAATAGAGAACGCAGTCAGCGACTCATAGCTTGACTGCCTGCGTCAGGACCAGCGAATCAGAGCTGGTCAAGACCGCACTCCACCTCCACGTGGTGGTCCTGGAAACAGTCTGCAGCAGTGCAGTCTGGCTGAGCGAGTGTGGATTGAAATGGAAAGGCAAACCCGGTCCTAAAAAATGTCGTGCAGAAGTCGGATGTGTCGACCGAAAGGTGCAGATATCACAGCTTAGGCGTAAACAGACACAACGCAACCACCGTCCTTTTCAGGACGAACGAAGAAGAAGAAGAAAAATCTAATGAACAGAGGTATATTAATAGCAGTAGAGGAACCGACTGAATGGGTTAACCAAATGGCTGTTGTTGAAAAGTCTGATGGTTCTTTACGAATATGCATTGATCCTAGACCCCTGAATGAGGCTTTGCAGAGAGAGCATTACAGATTACCAACTTTGGATGATGTATTGCCTGAACTCAATAATGCCAAGATTTTCACAAAGCTGGATATCAAGGAAGCATTCTGGCATATTAAACTTGATGAGAAGTCTAGTAAACTTACAACAATGATTACACCTTTTGGTAGGTTCAGATGGTCTAGATTACCATTTGGTTTGAATGTAAGCAGTGAAATTTTCCAGAGGCATCTAGCACAAGCTCTTGAAGGTCTTCATGGTTGCATCAATGTTGCTGATGACATAGTTATTGCAGGTTGTGGATCAAACAGACAGCAAGCAATTAAGGACCATGATCTGAAGCTTAAAGCACTGAAACATAGGTGTAAAGAGAAAGGCATTAAACTGAATGAAGCTAAAGCTCAAAAAAAAAAAGAAAAAATTACCTTCATGGGTCACCTTATTACTGCTCGAGGTGTTGAACCAGACAAGAAAAAAGGTTGAGACAATACTAAACATGCCCGTTCCTAAGGACTGTCATGAGGTTCGCAGATTTTGCGGCATGATACAGTATCTAGCAAAGTTTCTCAACAATCTTTCAGAAGTTCTTCATCCAATAAGAGAACTTACCCGTAAGGATACTCCCTTTATCTGGTCTGCTGAATGTGAACAAGCCTTCAAGAGAATCAAGAAGCTGATTACTTCTACTCCAGTACTTGCATACTATGATCCTGATGAATCTTTGTGTATTCAAGTTGATAGTAGCAGCTATGGACTTGGGGCTGTCCTCCTACAAAATGGTCATCCAATAGAGTTTGCTTCAAGAGCTCTAACTGAAACAGAACAACGCTGGGCTCAAATTGAGAAGGAACTCTTAGCTGTTGTATATGGTTTGGAACGCTTTGACCAGTACACTTATGGAAGGAAAGTTACAGTCATCAACGACCATAAACCTTTGGCAGCCATCGTTAAGAAACCTCTGAGTCAAATTCCTCGAAGACTGCAGAATTTATTGATGCGCAGCCATTGATATGACTTTGAATTCCAATGGGTACAAGGTTCCGATCTTCTTATAGCCAACACACTGTCCAGAGTTTGTATTCATAATGTCACATTGGATTTCTTAGCTGATAAAGAGAGCAATGCAGGAGCTGATCCACCTGTAAGATTACCTGAAATACCAGATGTGATGATGGAAAAGATTAAAGCTGAAACTCTCAAAGACAGCGTGCTTCAGAGGTTGAAGTCGACCATTTTGCATGTGTGGCCTACAAAAAAGTGATGTACCAGCTGAGCTTATGCCTTATTTTGACATTTGTGACACTCTGACAACAGAACAAGGCATAATACTTAAAGGAGAGCGTATTCTTATCCCAAAAGCACTGAGGCCTGAAATCAAGAAGAAGCTACACGCTGCTCATCTTGCATTTGACAGCATGATGCGCCGGGCCAGAAGTTGTCTGTTTTGGATCGGCATGACAGCTGAGATTTGACAGATAGCTGACAGCTGTCCAGAATGTCAAGAAACGAAGGCAAGGAATACTAAAGAACCTTTAAACCAACACTCAAGAGGTTTATCACCCTGGGAGAAAGTTGGCACTGACATCTTTATTATAGAAGGCCGATATTATTTAGTTCTGACTGACTACTTTTCCAACTTCATTGAAGTAGACTTTCTACCTACAGTGACAGCACAGTTAGTCATCAGGAAATTGAAGTCTCATTTTGCTCGTTATGGTGTTCCCAAAGTTATTGTCTCTGACTCAGGTACTCCGTTTACGTCTGCACAGTTCAGATCATTTACTGCTAGATGGGGAATACTTCATGTTAAATCAGCACCAGGTCACCATAAAGCCAATGGATTAGCTGAATCTGCTGTGAAACTCATTATGGGTATGATGAGAAAGACTGTTCAAAACAATACAGATGCATATGAGGCACTACTTGAACTTCGTAATATGCCAAGACAAGGGTTTGATCAAAGTCCAGCAGAAATACTGCTCAACAGGAAACTGCGTACACTGATACCTTCTGCAGTGAAACCCGTTGCATCTCACAGTAGATTTATTGAAAGTAGAGGCAAGAGAGACAGATCAGTGAAGACGTATTATGATAAAACTGCTCATGATCTGCCCAAGTTGTCTCACCAGCCAGTTTACTATCAAGACCCTGAACAACCAAACTGGCAACCTGGAAGGATTGATAAGAGGCTCTCTGAAAGATCTTATTTCCAGTTTACTAAATGGGGATCCCGTTACACGCCCATTGAGGCATATTGGGAATATGGTGTTAAGCCCATTTGTTCTTGACCATCGGCACACTGGGGGTAATGTGGTCAGCATCACGCTAGCCGCCTTAACTAGGTCTTAAAAAAATCCCACCTCAACTGGGGATTAAACCACTGACTGGGACCTAAGATGCATCAACAGTGAGGAATGCAGTTAGCGACCCATAGCTAGATTGCTTGCGTCAAGGTCAGCGAACCAGAGCTGACCAAGACCCTACTCCACCTCCAAGTGGTGGTCCTGGAAACAGGTGGCACCACTGCAGTCTGGCTGAGAGAGTAGGGATCGAAGAGGGAAGGCAAACCCGGTCCCAAAAAATGCAGTGCTGAAGTCGGCCGAAAGGCGTAAATATCGCAGCTTCACTGTAAACGGACACAAAGCAACCAACGTCCTTTTCAGGCCGACCGAAGAAGAACCATTGACCACCAAGCTAGGAAGCCAGTGCACTAACCACTGTGCTACAACTTCATATTAGTCACCTTTGTACGACGTGCTGGAGGGTGGAGTAGCCCTATTCTTTGTCATATCTCAGACACCCCCCAGGAACTATATGTGGATTAATATACAGTAATGTCTCTTGGTTTATGCAGCTGCTACATTAACATAAGAAGCTGCAGTAGCTCAGTGGTCCACGGTTCGATCCCCAGTTGAGGTAAGATTTTGTAGACCGCAAATGGCTCCGGGGTCAACCCAGCCTCATGAATTGGGTACCAGAGCAACTCTGGGAAGGTTAAGGCGGCCGGCGTGATGCTGACCACATCACCCCTAGTGTGCTAATGGTTAAGAAAATATGAGCCTAACACCATATTCCTAATATTCGTCAATGGAATCCTTTACCTTTTTTACCCTAGTTAATATATTCAAAATTTACAAGAAATTTCACCTTTCATGTATTACTAGAACCTTCACTTTCCCGCTTTACCCTCACTAATCATTAGTGACTGCTGCTCTAGTACTAATTTAAAATGTAACGGTAGTTACATAGTAGATATTTCTGTAGGTTCAGTTATGACTGAAGGAGGCTTCTACTACTACTTTTTCTCTTTTTAATCTTTTTAAAATTTTTATGTTTTTCCAAAAAGTGTATCTAAAAAAAATACAGAATGCATTAGATATCTAAAATTATCTCAAGACTTTTTTTTTTTGGGGTGAAAGAGACAAACACATACAGACAAATGCATGCAGACACACACACAGATATACACATTACTTAAGCATACACTAAAATAATATGTAAACTGTAAACAAATACTTTTAATGTTATTGTTTATATTCTGGTAGAAAAATTATATATTATTTTAAAGTACAAAACCGGTTCCAAAGTCTGTTTTACAATGAACTATACACTAGAAACATGGGGTGACTTAGAGTCTAGTTACAAACAGAAATTAGAGAAAATGAGAACAGCTTATAGAAAATGACAAAGGGCATAGGAAACACAAGAAACAAAAATTAATAAATAGCAAATAAAAATACTAAACAGAGAAGACATGTCAACACAAAGAAACTAACTACAACAACACAGCAAAGAATATTAAACGCAACGAAAGCATAACCTGGCTTGATATAAAAAAATATATAAATTTGCCCTTCCATTCTTGTCTTCCATAAAGCTATTTGAATGCTTATATTTTCTTGTTAGCTTCTTTGTACTGTTATGCAGGTACCTCATATTAATTTAACTGCAGGTTCCTCTGTTTCTCCTGCCAGCTCGTCTATTCATTTCCTTTTGTCTGTTATGATTCATCCTTCTTATTTGCTTGCTCCTTTGTATAGTTTATATAGGTTGGCTCAAAGACTTCAGGTTAAATCTGCTTTATTTCATTCCTTTGTCTTACTAATGGCTTCTGTTGTTATCTGTGTTATGTACAAGTGCTTTATTTTCCCCAAAAATTCTACACATCTCATTTCACAAAATGTTTACGTTACCAGTGGTCTTCTGTATTTGCTTCATTCTCTAGTTGTCAAAGCACTTGGTACTTATCTGATACTGAACCCTATATTTTCCTTTTGTTTCTTGATCTCTGAGATATTCCACATTTATTGCTACCTGTAGCTGTGTGTTTGTGTATTTCGTTTGAATTTAATCTTTATTTCGGCTAAAATTAGGACTATATAAATGAAAATGTTTTGCCAAACAGAAAATGGTGATCTGATGCCATTTCAAATCCTCTACATTACTTTTACATCATGTAATGATGACCCAAACATCTTATTTTTACATATATTTATTTATGTCTTCTCTGATAAGCACTCAGCTGCCTTGAACGTACAAAATAAATTACACTATTCCTCATATTGACTGGAAAAAATGGGGGTGGGGGGAGGAGAAGATAAGAACCAATGTATAGCAATATTTTTATTAGAGCACTTACGATGTAACTCTTTATTCAAAAGACATCTGTAACATTTTCACAGTTCTAATACAATTTAAGACAACAAAAAATATGTACATGCAAAACATTCAGCAGACACTTATGGAGTTATAAATTTCACTGTTCTGTTAGCAGGAAGCATGTATTTCATGTCAGCCAGAGTATAGGCGGTAACAGTCCAAACTGCAGTGCAAAGGTCCATTGTATCAGGGTCTTGCACTGTCATGGTGTCACCATTACTATGATAGAAGTAAGAATACCTGGAAGTATCAATCTTTATACTTCCACCTGGGACACCAACTGTTGGCCATTGACCTACATCTGACAAATCAGCCCCATCATCCACTGCTGTGGCATTGAGCCTGCTCAGAAGGTTTGATGCCAAGTCTTGTATAATTTTCATAGCTTCATTAGTTCCTGTGAACTGTAAGCCCTGGGGAGTAAATGTCCCCATGTCAGACTCCATGACAATATCCATGTTCCCCGCTTCACTCTGGTGCTTCGCGAAGTAATCCAGGCCACCCACCACTCCAAACTCTTCGCAAGTCCATAATACAACACGCAGTGTTCTTTTCGGTCTCAAGCCAAGCTGTCGTACAACAGACAAGGCCTCCCATGAGATAAAAGCTCCACCTCCATCATCCATTGCTCCTTGACCAACATCCCAACTGTCCAAATGACCACTGACCAACACGACCTTGAAAATTTAAAAAAAAAGAATGAGTTACAGGAGGGTTATATTTGATGGTCATGCCTGGAACATTTACAGGTACTCTCACCTATAATAACAAACAGGCACTCGCACACACCAAACAAATTATAATTCAAAATGAACTCACATTCAATAGTTCACTATTTCTTCTGTTTGCTCTATATGAAACAAGAGGCCACCACCACCACCACAGGGGAACCCTGCACCAAAGCATTCATGTGCTCCTGCAGCAGTGGTTTCCATAGCAATTTGTTTTTACATGGTGAGGCTGCCAACCCCAAATACAGCGTAACATTAAAATAAATTTCATATTATCATGCTTACCTCATCTGGAAAATGTCTCCCTTTGATTTCACCTACAACATTGAATGATATCCCACCTGGCAGCGTCTGGGCCTCCATGTATAACGTGACGGTGATTTTTTCTCCTCTTTGTGACATTCTCCACATCAGCTCAGCATCTTCAACAGTTATGCAAGCACCAGGTATCTGGAGATTACAAATGAGATTACTTGAATGAAAGAGAGAACTGGAGACAAAGCATGGAAAGATGCTTTCTTTTTTTTTTTTAAACTGTGTCTGATACTTTTCTTCATAGCACGCTCTTTCAACCTTTTACCATGTACACGGAATTGTTGGTTATATCAAGACACATTTTATTTAGAGTGGTTTTATTGAGTTTTGATTGTTGTTGTTGTTTAACTAGGGCTGTTGAGTTTTTTGCTCTTTTGCAGCCATTGCCAAATCTAAGAGTCCGTGGTATTATCTACACTGTTGATCTAGGCTTTTCCTGTGGCTTTTCTGCCATTCCGGAACGTGTTGAGTTGAAGTCATGAGCTCCAGGTTCTCCAACTTGTTTTGCATTTAAAGGATCATCATATCTGGTCTCAAGATAGGAGGAAGAAGCATGTGGCATACTGTGCATTCCCCGCTATCCAATGGGGCTCTCCAAATATGCAGAGCTAAAATACTGTGCTCTGGTTCTGGGCTCTCCCAAGGAATTGCCTCATCCTACACAGAGTCAGTTCTCAGCTCCCCCTGTCTATCATAGGGTCCATAGTGAGATCTTTCTGCATGCAGACAACCAGGTAAAAGCCAGAGTTATGTCTTGGGCTCAAGTGACTCCTCCAAGCTTAGTGTTCTCAACATTTCACCACAGAGGGAATCCCTGGAAGTGTGTGGATGGTTTAACGAATCAATGAGGGTATAATTAGCTTCACAGACAGAAGTTCACATCCAAATTTACACACTATAGCGCTGTGCAAAGCTGGTGGTCATATAAGGATGACTCCAGATATGCTTCCATGCATGTATTTTGATTGTGTATATTCTTTATTCTGTAGTATATTATTCCTCTCGGTAGTGTTTTTATATTTTTGTTATAGTTCAGAGGCTTGGCTGTGTCTATACTGGCATGCATTTGAATTTGGTTGGAAGTTTATTTAGGTCAATTTATATCTTTCTTGGGTAGCCTACCATAGTAGAACTACTAAGTGAGTGGATAGGTCTGCAATTTTCAGGGAGCATCTTTATTTTTAAATGTTTGCTTTTTGCTTTTGTAACGTAGTTTTATTAACTTTAATATTTCTAGTGGGGTTTTAATGGAGGGATGCTTTTAGATGGGTAACATATAAACAGTTGATGTAAATAAGAATGGCTGTTGAAATATGCACAGTAAACCAGATAAATGTTCCTCCAAAGACCTGATACTGTGATTATTACACATGAAATGTCCATGTTCCTTGTTCTAATGACTGTGTTGTCCGTCAACGTACTATTGCTGTAATAAATGTTGAAGAGAAAGTCATCTGCATTAACCACATCTATGACTTCTACGTGTGATGGAGTGAGTTTGTGTGTTCCTAAATAAGAGCCTATATGACTTCGCATTCTCGATCTGCTGTATACACACACCATTACTCACTACAACATCTTATCATTTGTTCTACACACCTGAGAAAACATGTATGCTGTTTGTGTGTGTGACTGCACTACATCCAGGCAGTGCCTCACGCTGGTGACCTAGATTACACTGTCCTGGTGATCAACGACACGCCTACTCAGCGTCACTTCAACACAATACCAGATTTCACACGAGCAAACAGACTTTAACATCTGGTAATAAACAGTCGGCAAAACAGACTGTTACAATCACATATAACTAATTGCCACAGAAACTACTGCTGCAAAGTGTGTGGATGCTTGTTGTAGGATTGATGCAGGGAAGGAAAATGATGATGATTAAAAACTCTCAGCTACTCAGTAGTATACCACCACAAGTGTCATCAATTATATTAAATATATTTCAAATGTATTTGAAAGTGGTGCCTTGTTCTGAAAGACCACTGAAATACCAAATTTTAAACCACAGTTTGGGACCTCAAGACGCAGCAATAGAGACCGCAGTCAGCAACTCATAGCTTGACTGCCTGCGTCAGGACCAGCTAACCAGAGCTGGTCAAGACCGTGCTCCACCTCCACGTGGTGGTCCTGGAAACAGTATGCAGCAATGCAGGCTGGCTGAGCGAGCACGGATCGCAATGGGAAGGCAAACCCGGTCCTAAAAAATGCCATGCAGAAGTTGGATGTGTCGACCGAAAGGTGCAGATATCACAGCTACGTTGTAAACAGACACAACGCAACCACCGTCCTTTTCAGGGCGAACGAAGAAGAAGAAGAAGAAACCACAGTTTCTCAGATACTGAGGCAATTTTCTGAACATAACTTTTTACTGAAGTATCAGATTTGCTTCATGGATATGAAGGTCTTGGAACAGCCATTTTTAGGAGAAATGATCTGAACACTGGTGTAATTTGGTGAAACTGGATCACATACAGAAGCTGCATCAATGGATTGGTTATGTTTAGTATGCATGACAAAATAAAGAATGCTGTGTTCTTCATCAATTTCTGTGCTCTAATATTCTTAGAATGTTGTTCGTTCCTTTGACCACTATATTCTTAAAACAGTTTTGGCATTTATTTCTCAGCGTTACTTGAGTGAGGGTTTTTACAGTGATAGTCTGTATTCAGAGACATTAATACAAATCAACCAACGGGCTGATCACCCGTTTGCCAGTCACTTCGATTACGGAAACAACAGCAAATGGATTGATTTGCCGTTGCCCTAAAGACGCCAATAGGCGTGATGGGAAACAATGGCAAAGAAAACCTATCTGCTGTTGCCCTAAGACGCCACTAGGCGTAATGGCCACTGACTGCTTTGATGGTCGGTGGCTAAGGACGGAAGAAGAAGAAGAAGAATACAAATCACAGTTTTCCTTGTATGAATAAAAACAGCTATCTCTTGGTCTCAAAACATATCTCCACTGGTATCATTTCCCTTTTTCTGGCGGTCGCTGTCTCGAGAGACTGCGCATGGTGATCCCGGTAATGGGCCCTCCCAGTTGCATGGGCAACAGCTTGATCTACAATTGCCCAACCTCGTGCCACCGAAAGTTATTTCGGGAGGTACACTCCTATGGTCAGTAATGACTGGAAGGGAAGATAGAGATAGATAGATAGATACTACCACTACAAACAGTCCGCTATAGGAAGTTTGCACCAATGTCTTCATGTGCACTCACAGTGATGGTTCCTGTAGCAGTTTCTTTTGCATGAGGAGGTTGCCAGCCCCATGAACAACCTCATATTAGCCACCTCTTATGACAAGCATGTGGGAGCAGAAGATCTATTCTTTCTTTGTCTCCTAAGAGACCCCTGGGAACTACATAGGACCTCCATTAGCATGAAGGAGGTTATTCTTCTTCTTCTTCTTACACTCTCAGACGTCCACTTGAATATTTTCAAAGAAAGCAGTGATCCGCTTCAGGCTGTTTGCATCTCTATAGTTTTTTGCAAAAATGGTACTGGTGATGGCCATATGTGTTTTCTATGTTTCTTATATGTTTGGCATCTTTGAAGCAGATGTTCAGCAGTCATTTTATCAGTGCCACATTTACACTCATCCATAGTTCCTATCTTTAACTTGAAGAATAGATGATATCCCAGTTTGTTGTGGCCTGTGTGAAGTCTGAAGGTTATCATTAGTTCTCTTCTGCTGAGCTGGTAATATGCATCATTTTGTGTGTTCCGGATGCTCTGCATCCCATTTGTTTCTGTTAAGGAGGTTATAACAACAAACAAGACATGTTTTTAAAAGTAAAATGAAAACATCAAGAAATAAATATGAAGCAAGGAATTATAAAAAATGTTCCTCGTCTGCTAAGTGTATCATTATAGGTACCATGGGTACATCATCTTGATAGTACAGAGTACCAGTATGAGGGCTGTAGATGGATAGTGATGCAGCACTCCGGATAAGGGCTGCCACAGCACCAACTTTTGCTGCTTCACTAGCTCCAGCACTTCTGTACTGCCCGCTTTGACTGAAAAAATGATTAGTGAGTACTTCAGCATCAATGTAAGAAGATAAACAACAGGTTTCTGTTTTTGCAAATTGTTTTCTTCACCACTATAGTCTTTTTTACTGCACTTACTGTACTCATAAAGACTACATAAAGTCATAATATTCATGCAAACTCTTTGTTGTCTGTATCAGACATACTTACTTACTTAATCATTCCCCTTTTACCGTGATGTGTAGAGGTTTGGAAGAGAGAGCGCCAGACTATCCTATCGGCTGTCTTCCTCCTGGCCTGGTTCCATTCTAGTCCTTGGTCCGTCAAAGATTGTCTAATGTTGTCCTCCCAGCGGACTCTGGGTGATCCTGGGGGTCTGGGTCCCTGACTCTTTGTTTCCCATGCTTTTCATGGTAGCAGATCTTCTCCCATTCTGCAGACATGGTCAAACCATCTTAGTTGGGACTGCAGGGGGTGGGATTTTAGGTCTTGACGTATCATCTGGTTGCGGACCATGTCTCTTCTTGTTACTTCAACCATCTTCCTAAGATACCTAATTTCTGAGGGTTGACTCTGGCTTTTGTGGGTTGTAGTCATTGCCCATGACTCGCATCCATATGTCAAGACTGGGACATAGGTGGAGCAGTTTACAGCCATCTTGTTTTCTTACCAATCTCTCTCTTGCTGAGGAATCCTTGATTTATGGCTTCAAAAAGTCTCCCAGCTGCTGCTTTTCGAGTGGCCAACTCTTCTTTGATGCCTCCCTTTTGGTCTATAATAGCACCAAGATATTTAAAGTGGTCGACCTGCTCCAGGACCTGTTCTCCCAGCTTAATCTGATGCCTTCTTTCTTCTCGTGATGTCACCAAGGATTTTGTTTTAGAGCTGCTTATGACCATCCATCTCTTCTCCAGCTCTTCCTTCCAGACTTGCAGGTTGGACTGGAGATGTGCCTCTGATTTAGCAATCATACCTGTCTCATCTTCCAGTACCCCACTGAATACTTTCTTGTTCTCTCCTTACATGCCTTGATAACATCATCCATGAGGAGTATGAAAAGATAAGGTGACAGGATATCACCTTGTCTTACACCAGTGGTGGTCCTGAACTCTTCTGACTTATGGTTTGCTGTAATCACATAATTTCTGCAAGACTTGTAGAAGCTGTGTATAGCTTGAATCAGAGGTGCTGGAATGTTCTTCCTTGCTAAACAATCCCAAAGTTTGCTCCTGGGGACCCTGTCAAATGCCTATTCCAGATCTATGAAGTAAAGATGGATCTCACTCTTATACTCAAGGGCCTTTTCACTCAGCTGTCTGAGTGTGAAGATTAGGTCTTGAGTACTTCAGTTTGCTCGAAATCTGCACTGGACCTCATCCAATTGTGGCTCAGCTAGGTGTCAGAGTCTCTGCTCTAGGATTCTAGAGTAGATTTTACCAGGGACACTGAGAAGGGATATGCCTCTATGGTTTCCACAATGTCGATTGTCACCTTTTTGAAAATTGGGGTTATGATGGCAATCTCCCAATCTTTTGATATGGTCCTATTGCACCACGCTGCCTGTAGGATCCTTAAGAGTAATAGGTCGCCTGATGCTCCCATGTACTTAACCATTTCTGGTGTTTTACCATCATGCCCTGCTGCTTTGTCCATCTTGATTTTCTCCCGTGCTGCCTTCAGTTCTTTTATCTTTATGTCATCTTCATCACCATTGGTTTCCTCTTCTGTGCTAGTGGTTATCATTTCTGATGCTTGACCTTGCTCATCATCAAGGAGTTCTGAGAAATATTCTTTCCATTACTTCCTTCGGGGCAGAAAGCAATTTGCCTTGCTTGTCCTTTATAAATTTGAGCGGGCATTGTTTTTCCTTCCTCATGTTCTTTAGAGTCTTATAGAACAATTTCTGGTTTTCTTGCGCATCTTTTTCTAGTTTTTGTCCGAATTCTTCCCAGGACTTCTGTTTTGCTGCTAGCACCTTGTTCTTTGCTTCTGTTCTGAGTATCACATATTCTCAATATTTCTCTATTTGTCCTGCTGTGTTTTTAGCTCCTAAGTATTGTTTACATGCCATTTTCTTCTCTATTATTTTCTCTTTGACTTCCTCTGTCCACCAAGGTGTCCTCTTTCTCTTGTTCCCAAGTCAGACTTCACCACATGCTTCTGCAGCAGCTGTCTTTATGATGTCCTTGAATTTTAGCTACAGGGTTTCCAAGTCATCAGGTTGTTCTTCTGTGTTTCTCATCGCTGTAGCAATAAGCCCCTGATATCTGGTCTTAATTTCTGGCTCTCTCAGCTTGTAGGTCTTAATGCTCATTTCTCCCGTTTTTTTACTTGCGTGATGTTGGGCAGTTCCTAGGCTGAGCAACTCTTTCAGTTGTTCTTTTGATTGTAAGCAGGTAGTGATCACTTCCAATCTCTGGCTACCCTCCAGACTCTAGCATCCCGGACATATTTGAATGAGCTCCTCCTAGCAATGGCATAGTCGATTATTGACTTCTCATTTTTTGTTGGTTCACATCTAGTGTAAGCATGTATGCGCTTATGTGGGAACTTTGTGTTTGTAATGATCAGATTTTGCTCACTGCAGAATCTAAGGAGTCGCTTTCCATTGTCATTGAGAGTATCTTCTCCATATCTTCCGATAACTCCACCCCATCTAGCATGGTCATTTCCAACTCTGGCATTGAAATCTCCGAGCATGATAATTTCATCTAGGCAGTCATCACAGCTCAAAGAATTCCTCCTTGACCTCTGCTCTCTCATCCTCATTTGGCCCATACACTATGACCAGGTTGACTATGGTTTCTTCTTCTTTTAGTTTTACAACCATAATGCGCTCCGAGACAAAGTTCCATCCCTTGATACTATCATTTTGGTTTTTGGCCACAATGCAACCCACGCCCCCTTTAGCTCTTTCAGATGTGGGTACACCATTGTAGAGCAGTGTGTTGTCATCGAGATCCATGACTCGTCTTTTTTTCTTTGTTTCCGTTATAGCCAGGTGTTAAGTCATATTTTGTTAATGGGAGTTAAGTGTTAAAGACTCGTATGGATGGGTCAGATTTTTGTACACACGCTTGTAAGCACGCTTTTTGTGATGAGATGTTTTTTTTAGTCGGGGGCTTTATGCTCGGTAATTTTTGAACATAGCTCTTCGAACTAGCTGTTAGTTTGTTTTTTTTTAAATAGGAAATAGAAACTGTTCGAATGTTCTATGAAATAGTTTGGGGGAAAGGCGGATGAATTCAGCTCACATCTCAAGCTGCGAGTTCGCGCTTGAAGAATTTTTACTGAGCTGTTTTGAGCAGCTGTTATTTCATGACAGTACGTTTCAGGCAGAGCTTGGGAATGGACGTTATCCATTTTGCTAGTGTGTACCAGGATATTTTTTGCGAAAAGGGAGAATTTAATAGAGATTGAAAATATTTTCAGGCCATGGATTGTAGGCCATTATATACATTCATATTTCCGATGATGGATTTTTGAAGTTCGATAGATTATTAAAGGGAATGTTCTTTCTCCCAGGAGATGTATTACTTAGGCCTTGGAGTATGTTAATTCAGGCCATGTTATTGAAACCCGTGAGGTATGCAGTCACTTTCTTGAATGGATATTTTTGCTACGATTTTTTATGATTATGAGCTGCTGTGCTCTGCAGCTTTTGTGCTTGGGATTTTTGTACCAGTAACTAGGTTTCTAAGGATTTACTTACTGATGTCTGGTGATCTGTTATGAACTGTTATCGATGATTATATATCTTTGGATTATGCACTCAATTACCTATGGATTTTTGCTTACTTGATGTATCATGATTTGCCGTGAACTGTAACCCGTGAATTGTGCTGTCCCGACGTCAATCTTGCTGGGTTAATAAACTATGTGAATATGAACCCACTAGTCTTACCCGTTAGTGGATTTTCTAACCTTGTGTGGGTGATTACCTGAGACTTGTTGTTAAGGTCAAAGGGAAGAAAATCTTAGTATGTTGTGGGACAGATTGAATTTTTGAATTATGGTACTTGCTTGCCGATTAGGAATGGATTTGTTAAAAATATCTTCCCCGAGTGTCATGAGTCAGAGTACAAGAAAAGCGTGAAGAACGCTGTTTATCTCTAGTGTTGAGATATATTTAGCCTGTAGTGTTTTGAGCCGTGGGTGATGAGCACTTGTGGCTAGTCCGCATGTATTGAGAGCGGTGTTCAAAACAGCGGTGTCTCGTGTGTGCCCTGAGTGTGTACGGGAGAGCATTTTGTCCTGGGTGTTGACTGGGGAAAGTTAGCCCTGTGTATCGAGAGTGTGTGGCCGCGTAGTGCACTATGTAGATGTTTAGCGATGTTCTTTCGCAGTATGTTCAAGTGGATTTATGTAGAGATTTGTAAGGCCATAATTAATATAACTGCCGTGTTGTGCAGTCTTTGAGGAGTTTGAGACATGTAGAGATTTGTAAGGCCATAATTAATATAACTGCCGTGTTGTGCAGTCTTTGAGGAATTTGAGACATGTAGAGATTTGTAAGGCCATAATTAATATAACTGCCGTGTTGTGCAGTCTTTGAGGAGTTTGAGACATGTAGAGATTTGTAAGGCCATAATTAATATAACTGCCGTGTTGTGCAGTCTTTGAGGAGTTTGAGACATGTAGAGATGTGTAAGGCCATAATTAATATAACTGCCGTGTTGTGCAGTCTTTGAGGAGTTTGAGACATGTAGAGATTTGTAAGGCCATAATTAATATAACTGCCGTGTTGTGCTCTTTTGAGGAGTTTGAGACATGTAGAGATTTGTAAGGCCATAATTAATATAACTGCCGTGTTGTGCAGTCTTTGAGGAGTTTGAGACATGTAGAGATTTGTAAGGCCATAATTAATATAACTGCCGTGTTGTGCAGTCTTTGAGGAGTTTGAGACATGTAGAGATTTGTAAGGCCATAATTAATATAACTGCCGTGTTGTGCAGTCTTTGAGGAGTTTGAGACATGTAGAGATGTGTAAGGCCATAATTAATATAACTGCCGTGTTGTGCAGTCTTTGAGGAGTTTGAGACATGTAGAGATTTGTAAGGCCATAATTAATATAACTGCCGTGTTGTGCAGTCTTTGAGGAGTTTGAGACAGGTGGAGAATTTGTATGCCAGATGCATTTGAGTTATCATGAATTGTGTCTTTGTTGATGTCATCGTGACTTCGTTGTGTGTTGTAACGTAATAAACAGTATCGAACTGTTCCAGGCGTTTTCAACCTTAATCGTACGTGAGCTGTGTGGTGAGTGACAGTGCACACAGTATTCAACGATAGCGGGAACAATCACGTTTGCAACAGTGGTGATAATAACATCCACAATACCAATGACCCACACTCAATACACAAGCATAAATGATTTATCATTTGGTGAAATACCAACAAAGACGCATTATCATTTGGTGGACCAAACCAACGGGTCGTAACATCCACAGCACATTCGCGTTGAAAATTATTACTATGAGAACTCAACGAATTCATAAAATAGCCCTGTATAGTCGTGGCCTAAATATCATGTGCTTCAGAAATCTTGACCTGGTTAGCGTTTTGCCTGTGTGGCGCATTTGAGAAAGCACGCACGCCTCATCCGTGCTAGTATTTCATGCCTATAGACCAAAACAACGTCTGCAGTGGTCACGGAGGTTCAGGTACACTTTAACACTATTTCTACCAGCATTTGTACGGGTTGTGACTGATTCCTGCGATAATCGGCTTACCTGTGCCAGTTATCACCATCTCAAGTGCAAGATGTCATGATACACGGTGTGCCGTGTACATTTACGACTACAGAGGAGTCAAGACTTGTGGTGTATGCTGTATGTCGGTTCCTGTCATGTTGTGCATTGTTGGGCACACATCATATTGATGCGAGTACCTGGAGGGAAACGAGTCAAGTTCCAGTCCTTCCCGCAGTGGAGTGTTTTACCTACAATCTTTGTGATATCCAGTGTCTTGGTGGAAAGGAAGGGAGTCATTTTCAGATAAGTGGTTTATATTAAGTGAATTGTGTTGCTTCATGTATGCCGTCGAGCCTTCCTGAATTGTACATTACTTGTTCTATTGATATCGATTGATTATAGGATGAAAGTAATTTTTGGCTTTACGGCATATATATGTATATATATACTTCCCTGGGAATGATATATCTTGATAAAGGTAGCATAGGAAGGAATTGATGATACAGAATTGAGAATTAATCTCATTTCTTGATAAATAGGTAACTGCGTGAGCTGGAAAGGTAATTGTCCGACCTCGTGCGACAATAATTGGTTACAAGTATAAGTGATTACATATATAGTTGACTAGGTAAGTAAGTCACTATGGATGAGGATGATATGGATCCTGAGGATATCAGGCCTTTGTTAAGATATCTATATCAAGAAGGGAAAGATTTTGGAAAATTAAAAGGCTCAGAGATTGAAGAACATGTGATTGACAGATTTTTAGTCAATGTGTCATGAGCCCTAAAGCATTTTGCTGAGGAGAATTTTCATTCTGTTCCTCATCTAGGAATGGCTAAAGATTTAGCAGAGTTACTGGTTATGGATCTTCGATTGTTTTCGTACAGCTATATGGGGGTTGAACGCGGTCAGATAATGAAGAGTATACGTAAGTTAGTGCGCAACGACGTGCCTGATGATCAGAAAAAGGAGTTACAAGATAAGGAACAAATAAGAAAAAACAAACGGAGTGCCCTACAGGAAAGGAACAGTTGTGTAAGGAGTACGGCTGATGTGAGTAAGGTGCAAGAAACAGTGTCTAGACTTACAAATGATTTACATAAGTCAAACTCAGAACTTGATGTGCAAGCAAGTTTGAATGCTGCATTAGTTAAGATCAAAGAGTTGGAGACTAAGATGAAAGATAAGAATGTTAAGATGGAAAATCTTACACAGGAGGTCCAACAAAATAAACAAATGTATGAAATGTTAGATGTTCAGACTAAGGAACGTGAAAAGTCCTATAATAAAACACTTGTTGGTATATTGAACTATAATATTGTCCTCGGTCGCCAACTTAAAGAAAAGAATGCGGTATTACCAGAAAGGGTTGATGAGCTTATAAATAGCCAGGATAGTGAAACCAAGGCACTACAGATAGAGTTGACACAGAGGAGAACAAATAAAGAAGTCAATGAGGAAAAGAGATTAAAAGAGTTAAAGGCTGAGAAAGAGAAGATGGCTAGAATTGAGAATTTGAATAAGAAGCTTAGTGAAGAAATTTCACATAAACAGGTTGAAATAACAAATCTTAGAAGAAGAGTAGATGGTCTTCTTGATATTTTCTTAGACAAGAACAGATGGTCTACTGTCCATGTTGACAGCGGTGGACAGAAAATGGTTTTTCAACAAGCCACTACTGCAAAAAATCCGCCACATACACTTTTTGCTGAAAGACAGGTCAGTCAAAATGGACAAAGATCCTTTCGTGGGAAATATAATTTCACACGAATTTATGACAACATTGCTGGTAATACTGATTCTTGGCGTCAGAATAACCAAGATAAGTCTACAGAAACAGTTAGTTCTGTTGATCATGAAAAGAAAGTTCATAAAATTCAGGTCAAAACTCTTAAGAGCAAACATTTATCTGCTGATGGAAATTTTCATAGGTTGACAGCAGAAAATAAAACTATTAACACCCGTCCTAAAGAGGAGGACCATTATGTGCAGAGCAATAAAGATACTTTCAGTCCTACTATTTGTCAAACTCAGCTCAGTCAAGATGACTTTCAGTCCTACTATTTGTCAAACTCAGCTCAGTCAGTTTGACACAATTAGTAAGCATATTCCAACAAAGAAAAATAAAAACAGTTTTGATAAGAGAAATAACCCTGAGGTCGAAAAGTACAAAGGGAATTCAGCTAATAATAATTTCTGTCCTCAAAGATATAAGAGGCAATTTAACATATCTAAAAATTTTGATTGTAAAAATGTTGTGCACACTAAAGAGTCTTACAGTAATTTTTCTGGAAGACAACAAGGCCCATTTGATAGATATTGTTGTCAAAGGAAAGAGAGTAATAACAACAATGCTAACTTGATTTATAAAAATAACAATGATCACAATAGAGGAAAGGGCAATGTTTTCTATAAACAGAATAAAGCCCCAAATTTTACTTCACATCACCAGAGTGACTTTCCTCAACGAAAGCCTAAGATGTTTTATAAGCAGGGTAATAATAATTATTATGGTCTATTGAATGGTACTGCTTGTTCTAATTTTGATGTCGAGAGAGCATCTCGTTGTGTTAAGTGTAAAAGTTTATTACAGAATACAGCAGGGACGACCTCCAGTTATTGTCAAGTTGTGCATAAGCATCCCATGTTGTGTACTATGTAATGATGGAAGAGTCGATAGCATCGTGAAGAAACCAGATGTTCACAGCCACAGAGTTGGGTAATTGTGTGATTGAATTTCCGTTTCCCCTAATTAAATCTCACAAGTGATTAAAATGGATATTTTCATTTGTATTTATTCACAGCTTTACGATAAAAGTCAGCGCTCCCCATGTTTACGGTAGCTGTCAAGAAAGTAGGTCGCCTTCGCGCTCAGGGGTATCTGTTCAAGCGGAACCTGTCACCGTGCTAACTACGCAAGGGATATGTTACCTGTTGGCGTGATGACATGTTTACAAGTCCGCTGGATATTTTTTTTTTTTTTTTTTCTGTTTAATTTTTTTTTTAGAACAGTAAATATTATTGTATTGTATAGCATAGTATTTTATGCGATTGTATTTGAATATCATGTGTTTTCTTATGAAGATGTTCTGATGTCTTATTATTAGATTTTTCTTGTGATTCATATATTATTGTATTTTGATGAATATTGTATGTGTTATGATTGAAATAATGTGTAACATAACAGTTTGTACCGACTTATTCTTAACCTGATGATGAAAGCGGTGGATTATGATATCTCCACATTTAAGTCATAAGACTATGTCTATTTGGTCCATATTATTTATTTTTGTACTACTGTGTTGAACTTGGAATTTTTGCAGCTGTGTTTTTTGAGATAATTTTTTTTTAAATGCATGATGAGATTGCCAGCCAATGCACAAACTCATTAGTTAATATGGTGCGGTAGTCACCTTCAGAAAAGTCTTTGATTAACTTTACTCACTTTATTTAAATTTTTTCTCGAGTGTTGTTCCCATAATTGGTTAATATATTAGTACACTGATGATAGACAGTAAATATTTCAGTTAAATGTAATTTTGGAAAGGTAATTTGATTGTATTAGTGAAAATTTTGTATTTGAATTTGATAATGTAGTCCGAAACACTGATTTTTCTAGACCACGATACCTGAATCTAGACAGATAATTATATCACATACTCTATTTAAATTATGTTCTACTTATATATTTATAACTTTGTATGTAGTTAACAGTATGTTGTCCATGTCGTCTTTTCTATGACGTATTTTTTAGAAAAAAAAAGAACTTATGTGTATTGATTGGTGTTTACATAGAGATAGAGATTTTTTTTATTTATTATATGTCAATTAATTTTGGTGAAGATAATTTCTTTATTAGTTTATTAATTATAGCTCTAATTTACTTAAATATGAAATGCTATTCTGTGTAACTTATCGTTGCGAAATATTTTTACATTGTACTTTTTTGGGAAAAATGGATTTTTTTCAAACATTTAATAATTTTTCTGGCCCCAACGCTTGACTGTGCGCTATGTTTGATTATGTGCAGTGACATTGGTTCTTTAATAAGTTATTTTTTGTTGATATTATGATGTATTCTTTATCTATCGCGTGACTATACGTCAGCGAAAACTTTTTGATAGCGTTAACATTTTTTTTGTTTGTGTGATGTCTAGATCAATTTATTGTTAGTTATGAACAAGTTTAACTTAGTTAAATTACTTATTATGCTGTATTTAGTTATAGCTTTCTTCTATGTTTTGTATACATATATACATTAATTTTTTTCTTTCTTCGATGCTTTTCTGTTATGATTGTATTTATTTATTACAATACCTTGTTTGATTGAGACTGTTATTAGTATGTATTGTTATTGACTTTCTCTTCGTTCGTGTCTTTGCTTTCTGTCTGCCTTTGCTGGTTATTCTTCATTTTGTTTCATCTTTTCTGTTATCTTTTCGGTATTGGTTAATGTCTTGTTGATGCTCCTATGTGTCATATTCGCTTCACTTGTTTCTATTTGTGCACTTCTTCTTCTTTCGACACTTATACTTTCATTCTTTGTATTGTTAAGTTAATTACATGGTGTGTTATAATGTATCCAGTTCTGATGGTGGTATTTATTTTACATGTGTACAGTTTGTTTTTGACTTAATTGTTAACACGAGATATTTTTTTTTTTCCCCCTCATATTCTGATTTCTTACTTTACTGCATTATAGATCATTCTTCTTTTCTTTGATCTTGTCCTTTCTCTTGCTATTGATTGTTTCCTGTTTTCGTTCGTGTCCAATATACGTAACTTGCTTTTGTATTAGATTAATTCTGATGTACTTAGATGATTACGTTGGATGCTTCATTTTCTATTTTTCCATTTAATGTTGATATTTTATGTAGGTCTATTCTTTTCCCTTAAAATAAGTTATTTTTTGTAGGTATGTATTACAGCTTTGCTTTCCTTTGATTTTTTGGTGATGTAACTGTTTTTAAAAAATGATAGAATCATTTTTTTTCTCCTGGGGCGGTGTAAATGTTAAGGTCAAAGGGAAGAAAATCTTAGTATGTTGTGGGACAGATTGAATTTTTGAATTATGGTACTTGCTTGCCGATTAGGAATGGATTTGTTAAAAATATCTTCCCCGAGTGTCATGAGTCAGAGTACAAGAAAAGCGTGAAGAACGCTGTTTATCTCTAGTGTTGAGATATATTTAGCCTGTAGTGTTTTGAGCCGTGGGTGATGAGCTCTCGTGGCTAGTCCGCATGTATTGAGAGCGGTGTTCAAAACAGCGGTGTCTCGTGTGTGCCCTGAGTGTGTACGGGAGAGTATTTTGTCCTGGGCGTTGACTGGGGAAAGTCAGCCCTGTGTATCGAGAGTGTGTGGCTGCGTAGTGCACTATGTAGATGTTTAGCGATGTTCTTTCGCAGTATGTTCAAGTGGATTTATGTAGAGATTTGTAAGGCCATAATTAATATAACTGCCATGTTGTGCAGTCTTTGAGGAGTTTGAGACATGTAGAGATTTGTAAGGCCATAATTAATATAAATGCCGTGTTGTGCAGTCTTTGAGGAGTTTGAGACATGTAGAGATTTGTAAGGCCATAATTAATATAACTGCTGTGTTGTGCAGTCTTTGATGAGTTTGAGACATGTAGAGATGTGTAAGGCCATAATTAATATAACTGCCGTGTTGTGCAGTCTTTGAGGAGTTTGAGACATGTAGAGATTTGTAAGGCCATAATTAATATAACTGCCGTGTTGTGCAGTCTTTGAGGAGTTTGAGACATGTAGAGATTTGTAAGGCCATAATTAATATAACTGCCGTGTTGTGCAGTCTTTGAGGAGTTTGAGACATGTAGAGATGTGTAAGGCCATAATTAATATAACTGCTGTGTTGTGCAGTCTTTGAGGAGTTTGAGACATGTAGAGATTTGTAAGGCCATAATTAATATAACTGCCGTGTTGTGCAGTCTTTGAGGAGTTTGAGACATGTAGAGATTTGTAAGGCCATAATTAATATAACTGCCGTGTTGTGCAGTCTTTGAGGAGTTTGAGACAGGTGGAGAATTTGTATGCAAGATGCATTTGAGTTATCATGAATTGTGTCTTTGTTGATGTCATCGTGACTTCGTTGTGTGTTGTAACGTAATAAACAGTATCGAACTGTTCCAGGCGTTTTCAACCTTAATTGTCATCCATGACTCGTACGTGAGCTGTGTGGTGAGTGACAGTGCACACAGTATTCAACGATAGCGGTAACAATCACGTTTGCAACAGTGGTGATAATAACATCCACAATACCAATGACCCACACTCAATACACAAGCATAAATGATTTATCATTTGGTGAAATACCAACAAAGACGCATTATCACTTGTACTTTACGATCCTATGACATTCGCTTGTTGATACATATTCATATACGTATCGGCTACCTGTAAGCCCGACCTCACTGACTCTGTCCTCATCAGTGATCCTACGCCACACCACCCACCAGAAACATTCCGTAACCATCAACTTTAACAGAAACATTATGTACAACAGGAAAAAATAATTTAACACCAGGATTTCTAATTTTGCTTTCCTCATCTCTTCTACCAGCTCACTCCTCTTCTTTCCCATTTATATTTCTTGTGTTCCAAGTTCCATAAGTCGTAGTCCGTTCTAGTTTGTCGCCTTTAGAATCAGTCCAGTTTTCTCTCTTGTAGTTTGCGTAATCATGTTTTAAAGCAAACATGTGATTGGCCTGTTGTGCCTTTGCATGGTGGAGGGGTTGCCTCCTTACGGCCTCCATGCAGGCCGCCCTCCTCCTTTTTTCAGCAGGGCTTGGGACCGGCCTAGGCAGAGTTCTGTATCAGACATCATCATCATTATTATCACACTTCAGCTCCCCAAGGAGCATAGGCCTTCAACATAACTCAAGGTCTTTCCATATCTTCTTCAACCCATTCATATGTGTCTCCAGCTCTCTTCTCCGCGTATTCCTTGGTCCCCCTCTACCTCACTAACCATGGGGATTCCAGAACAAGGACTGTCTAATAATGCTATCAATAGGTTTCCTCAATGTGTGTCCTATTCATCTTCAGTGCCTTCTGTCATCTCTTGTTCCACTGACACTTGTCTGGTTCTTGCCATCAGATCCACACTGCTGATTTTGTCATTTATATTTCAATCTTCAATCTTATATTTCAATTTCTATCTATTTATGAAGTGTTAGACATGCCCACTATCTAAGCAGAGCTGAAGAATATCACATTTTATATAGATACCTGAAAAAAGCTGCAAATGTCAAGATAAGATGCAGAAGGGAAAGCCAAAAAATGTTTAAGTTGATGGGAACAACACCATGCATTAGTTGCATGGAGAAAAAGATAACAGAGAGGTATAAATATCTTGTGAGAATGCAGTGAAACCAGCTACAATGACAACCATTCTACAGTAGAAGATTTGGCTACAGGGCACGTGGATGTCTGAAAGGAAGGTGGATAGATAGTTTTAAAGAATCACGGACAATGATTTCTATCTCAGGACCATCTGTAGGGCAGGGTTCTTTCTCTGGGTAATGTGTTGGGCAAGCATCTCTGGGTCACATGTAAGGAAGGGTTCAATCTCAGGGCCTTGTGTAGGGGATAGTTCCATCACTGGGTCATGCACAGGGATGATTCCATCCCTAGGTCAAACGTAGGGCAGAGGTTCTATCTCATGGCCATGTGTAGGGCAGGGATCTCAGGACCATGTGTAGGGCAGGGTTCTATCTCAAGGCCAAGCATAGGCCAGGGTTCTATCTCAGGGCCATGTGTAGGGCAGGGTTCTATCTCAGGGCAATGTGTAGGGCAGGGTTCTATCTCAGGATTATGTGTAGGGGCAGGGTTCTATTTCAGGACCATATGTAGGGCAGGGTTCTATCTCAGGGCCATATGTAGGGCAGGGTTCTATCTCAGGGCCATATGTAGTGCAGGGTTCTTTCTCAGGGCCAAGTGTAGGGCAGGGTTCTTTCTCAAGGCCAAGTGAAGGCCAGGGTTTTATCTCACTGCCATGTGTAGGGCAGAATTCTATCTCAGGACCATGTGTAGGGCAGGGTTCTATCTCAGGACCATGTGTAGGGCAGGGTTCTATCTCAGGGCCATATGTAGGGCAGGGTTCTGTCTCAGGGCCAAGTGTAGGCCAAAGTTCTATCTCAGTGCCATGTGTAGGGCAGGGTTCTATCTCATGGCCATATGTAGAGCAGGGATCTCAGGACCATGTTTAGGGCAGGGTTCTATCTCACGACCATGTGTAGGGCAGGGTTCTATCTCAGGACAATGTGTATGGCTGGGTTCTATCTCAGCGCCAAGCGTAGGCCAGGGTTCTATCTCAGGGCCATGTGTAGGGCAGGGTTCTATCTCAGGACCATGTGTAGTGCAGGGTTCTATCTCAGGACCAAGTGTAGGGCTGGGTTCTATCTTAGGACCATGTGTAGGGCAGGGTTCTATCTCACGACCATGTGTAGGGCAGGGTTCTATCTCAGGACCATGTGTAGGGCAGGGTTCTATCTGAGGACCATGTGTAGGACAGGGTTCGATCTCAAGATCATGTGTTTTTATACATTACAGTTACTTGTACCTGCCCCACTTGTTCTCTTGATTCATCTGCCATGTTGTTAATGTCTCACATTTAGCACTTCAATTTTCATATAAAATATTTCCTGTTCCCACTGAAAAAGTATCATCATTTTCTTTACACCCCTTACAGATCATGAAGCCACAACTGCAGCTGGTCCCCTTGCAAGAAGCCTGCACAAAGCAATCACATGCTCCTGCATCAGTGGTTTCTGTGGCACTGTGTTTGAGGATGCCAGCCTCATGCATAACCTCATATTAGTCACCTCGTACAACATGTTTGAAAATGTAGTAGTTCTTTCTTTGTCTCTTCAGAGCCGACCTAGAACGTGAGATAAAACATATTTTACATGGACTCCTACTTACTACTTAGTCATTCCTCTTCTACTGTGGGATGTATAGTTTTGCCAGAGAGAACACCATACTGTCCTATTGGCTGTCTTTCTCCTCACCTGGTTCCAATCTAGTCCTCAGTCCTTCAGGGATTGTGTAATGTTATTCTCCCAGCAAATTCTGGGTTGTCCTGGAGGTCTGGATCCCTGGCTCTTAGTTTCCCATAATCGTCATGGTAGCCAATCTTCTCCCATTCTGCATACACGCCAAACCATTGTAATTGGGACTGTTCCACTTGGCTCTGCAGGGTCTGGGTTTTGAGGCCCTGATGTATCATTTGGTTGCAGGCCATGTCTTATCTTGTTATTTTACATGTACATTAAACCTAAACCTAATCTGAACAAAAGACATAACCGATAGTGTTAATCATAAGCAGTGTGCATCACAAAGTATTACCCATAGCTTTCCCAGACTTGATTGTAAACAACGATCTTTCCCTTTGCTTCGTCTGCTCTTTTTTTCAGTTCATCAAAGCTCCGAACCTGTGTAAAAGAATAAATTCAATAGAAAATACTTTGAGCTGCATAATGTGATTCATTCATTTAGTTCCCTTTTCACTAGCTACGGAGCATAGAGCCACCACTGACACTACTAACCCTGCATGAAGCAAACACCAAAGCATTCATGAGCTTTTGCAGCAGTTGTTTCTGCAACAATTTGTTTTATATGATGAAGCTACCAGTCCCACACATTACCTTGTATTAGCTGCCTCTTATGATATGCCTGAGGAAACTGTCATCATATTCTATTTCTGTCTCTGAAGGACATAAGTGATAACAAGTTTGTTAAAAGACAGAATGGAGACAACACTGCTAGTTGTCAGCACATTTAGTTTATCCTTTCTGTATTCATTTAAACATTTTCATAAATCAACTCTTGCAATATATTAACTTTTGAAAATCATCTATGTATGTCTCCAAGTTGTTGTAGTTGTTGTTTAACTAGGGCTGCTGAGCTTCTCGCTCTTTTGCAGCCAACACCAAGTTGGAGACTCCTTAGTATTATCTACACTGTAGATCTA
Organism: Oreohelix idahoensis; assembly: GCA_024509875.1. Classification (NCBI taxonomy): domain Eukaryota; kingdom Metazoa; phylum Mollusca; class Gastropoda; order Stylommatophora; family Oreohelicidae; genus Oreohelix; species Oreohelix idahoensis. The sequence continues at coordinate 84,453 of JAMPIV010003699.1, forward strand.
GGCTTTTCTTGTGGCTTTTCTGCCATTCCGAAACGTGCTGAGTTGAAGTCATGAGCTCCAATTTCTCCAGCTTGGCTTGCATTTAAAGGATCCTCACATCTGATCCCAAGCTTGGAGTAAGAAGCGCTTGGCATATTGTGCATTCCCCGCCATCCAAGGGGGCTCTCCAGCTGGGCTGAGCTAAAATACTGTGTCCTGGTTCTGGGCTTGCCCAAGGAATTGTCACATCTTGCACAGAGCCACTTCTCAGCTCCCCCTGCCTATCTCTGGGTCCACAGTGAGATCCTCCTGCATGCAGTCAACCAGGTCAAAGCCAAAGAATAACATCTGGGGCTCAAGTGACTTCTCCAAGCTTAGTGTGCAATGTTAGGTTCTCAACAAGTTTCCCCACAGGGGGAATCCCTGAAAGTGTGTGGATGATTTCAATAGTCAATGAGGGTGTAATTAGCCTCACAGACAGAGGTTCACTTCCACATATGTAAAATGTAATATTGTGCATTGCTGGTGGTCATATAAAGATGACTCCAGATATCCTCCATGCATATGTCTCCAGGTCTAAGTAATAATAAATGTAAAGGTTGTTGTTGTTATTGTTTAACTAGGGCTGCTGAGCTTCTCGCTCTTTTGCAGCCAATACCGAGTTGAAGACTCCTTGATATTATCTACACTGTAGATCTTGGATTTTCCTGTGGCTTTTCTGCCATTCCGAAACATGCTGAGTTGAAATCATGAGCTTGTTTCTTCAGCTTGGCTTGCATTTAAAGGATCATCACATCTGGTCCCAAGCTAGGAGTAAGAAGTGCATGGCATACTGTGCATTCCCCACCATAAGGGGGCTCTCCAACTATGCAGAGCTAAAATACTGTACTCTGGTTCTGGGCTTTCCCAAGGAATTAATTGTCACATCCTGCACAGAGCCACTTCTCAGCTTCCCCTGCCTATCACTTGGTCCATAGTAAGATCCTTCTGCCTGCAGTCAACCAAGTCTAAGCCAAAGAATTACGCCTGGGGCTCAAGTGACTTCTCCAAGCTTAATGTGCAATGCTGGGTTCTCGACAAGTTTCACCACAGGGGGAATTCCTGGAAGTGTGTGGATGATTTCAAGAGTCAATTAGGATGTAATTAGCCTCACAGACATAGGTTCACTTCCACGTACGTATATTGTAGCATTGTGCATAGCTGGTGGTCATCTAATGATGACTCCAGATATGCCTCCATGCAGATGTCTCCAGGTCTAAGTAATAATAAATATAAAGGTAAGAGTGCCCCGTGTAGCTCCAGGGAGTCTCTGCTACAACAAAGCATGAAAAGAACCACAGATCCCTCAGTCTTGTCATACATGGCAATTAATATAAGGTTGTGCATGTGGCATGTAACCTCATCATGTAAAACAGACTGCTACAGAAACCACCACAGCAGGAGGATGTGAAGGCTTGGTACAGGCTTCCTGTAAGGGGACCAGCTACAGTGGTGGCTCCATGCTCTGCAAGAAGGAAAAAAAAAAGGAAAAAGATGATGATGATGAAAAATAAAAGTCAACTATGTAAAGATATGGAGCTGTGGTATCGCAGTGGTTAGTGCACTGGCTTCCTAGCTCGGTGGTCCATGGGTCAATCCCCAGTTGAGGCGGGAATTTTTAGACCACAAACAGGTCAGGGATCAACCCTGCCTCATAAATTGGGTACCAGAGCAACTCTGGGAAGGTTAAGGCAGCCACCGTGATGCTGACCACATCACCCCTAGTGTGTCGATGGTCAAGAAAATATGGGCCTAACACCATATTCCCAATATGCCTCAATGGGCGTGTAACAGGATCCTATGTGAAGATACAGACTTTTTTTTTATCTGCTAGGATCATCAGTTGGTGGACATAATACAAACGACTTGAGATACATTGATGATAGTCTTAATAAGCAAATCATGCAACAGAATTGTAGGAAGTAATGAATACAATAGTGACAGAAAGTAAACATAAAGGCCTTAGCCTAAATAGTAAAAATTTGAACCAAAGGTCACCTCAAAGAAAAATACTTCTCAAGAATGCTCCATCAAAATAAATTGGAAGTTCTGAAAAAAAGTCAATAGATTGAAATATCTAGGCGCATTAATAACATCATGTGAAAGATGCATTTTAGAGATGAAGAGTAGAATAAACCAGGCACTAGCTACGATTCATAAAATGAAAAGCCATTCATGAAATAAATATTTGTCTGTGGAAGTAACAAAGAGAGCCCTTCAGTGCTACAAAGAGCCAATACTGTCATATGGAAGTGAGTCATGGACAATCCGAAAAGAAATTTTAAAAATCTCTGTAGGTCACAGAGATGTGGTTTTACAGATAAGAATAAAAATGCCCTGAACAGCATCAAATATAAATGAAGATGTCCTAAAGGAGGCCAGTGAGCAAAGGATGCTTAATATAAACAGTCCAGAAGGAAACAATCCACTTTCTCTGGGTATGCTTAGGGAAGAGGAATGATAGAATATAAAGTAATAACAGAAAAGACTGAAGACAAAAGCAGAAGATGACAAAGACAGAAACTACTGGAGAGTTTGACATAATGACATGGAAAGATACCAGCTTCAGAATTGATAATCAGCACAGTGGACATGAAGTTGTGGAGAAACATGATCAACTATGCCAACTGGCATGAAGAGGCAGAAGAAGAATGTGAAGATTAGTCTTTTTTCTTTATAGAATACAGATTGATGTGAAGATACTGGTTTTCATACGTATATCATGAAATACAAGTTTACTCTTTGACAGTGTTAAGGCATCATTCATGCCTGAATTGTAAAATTAATAAAATGTAAAACCTTCAAACTTGGTTCAGCAGAAGATAAATTTTAAGCAGGCTTTTTCATAATCACCCCACAAGAGCTCTACAAATTTAAACACTAAACTGTTTTGAACACCATACAAGAGTTCATAAAATCATAAACTAATCAATTAGAAGAGTTACCTACCCGAGGGGCAGCAGCTGGGAGACTTTTTCAGGCCATAAATCGAGGATTCCTCAGTAAAATAGAAGTTGACAAAAAGACAAAGATGGTTTGTATACCGCTCCGCCTATATTCCAGTCTTGATGCAAGTCATGGGCAATGACTACAACCCTCAAAAGCCAGCTCCAAACCTCAGAAATGAGGTATCTGAGGAAGGTAGTTGAAGTAACAAAAGAGATATAGTCCACAACCAGATGATAAGACAAGGCCTCAAAACCCAGCCACTCCAGACTCAAGTAGAACAGTCCCAACTATGATGTTAGGCCATGTCTGTAGAATGGAAGAAGATTGGCTACCATGCTAAATATGGGAAACTAAGAGCCAGGGATTCAGACCTTCAGGACAACCCAGAGTCCGCTGGGAGGACAACATTAGGCAATCTCTGAAGGACAGAGGACTAGATTGGAACCAGGCCAGAAGGAAGACAGCTGATAGGATAGCATGGCGCTCCCTCCTCCACCTCACGATAGAAGAGGAATGACTAAGTAAGTAGTAAGTATCAACTAATCAATATTATAAACTATTAACCACATGATTTGAATCTTTTCCCCTCTCTCTCACACATACACATGTAACAAGAAAGAAGTAGTAGGCATTACCACAAGAACTTCTGCAGTAATCCCTTCAAGAGGGGTGCGAATGCTGTTGCCAAGACCTAATATAGCCAGTTCTTTAGGTCGAGGTGTTATCAACTTTGCCCACTCATTGCCTCGTTCCCAGCGTGGAATTGCCAACTCTTCTGTGTGAACATTTTCCAAACCATCCTGCTGGAACTGGTCATACATGTATTTGATTGTATCTTCAAGTGCTTGAGAACCACACAATCTAAATGTTTAAAAAAAACTCAAGATTCAGAAACAAAGCTTTTGTTTTCAAATATATTCTGATCCACACTAAATAAACTCAGAAAAGATCCCATGCTAAATATGTATTCACATTTTTTTAAGCATTTAGAATTCAGAAAAGATTCAAAACCTAAAAATACATTATTTTAAGCAGTTAAAATCAATACCCTTCGGCTGACCATGGAGCACAGGCCTTCAACAATCGTAAGTCACATCCTATCACAGGCCATCAGCTCAAGGTCTTCCCATGTTTTCCTTAACATTTTCATTTATGTCTCCAGTTCTCTTATCCATGTGTTTTTCATTTGACCTGTGCTTCTCTTACTTGGGGATTCTAAAATAAGGACTGCCTCATAATGCTATCAACAGATTTCCTCAATGTGTGTCCCACTTATCTCCAGTGTCTTCTTCTCATCTCTTGTTCCACTTGTATTTGTTTTGTTTTTGTCTCCGGTTCAAATTGGTGACCTTGTCGCACCATTTCAGTCCTTCTATTCTATGCAAGCATCCATTTATAACAGTCTTTATCTTCTTAGTTGTTGTTTTTGTTGTTCTCCTTGTTTCAGAGCCACACAGCAGGACTGATTTGACATATGAGTTGAAGATTCTTATTTTTTGTTGGACCTAATACAAAACACATTCTTATTTTAAGCCATGGGAACTAAGAAAACTGCCACCGATTTTGGGATGCTGTGGCTTTTGTTCTTTCATCTACTGCAGCTGAATCAGTGGTATTTGTTTCTGTTCATCCTGAAATCAGAAGAGTACTGATTCACAATCCTGGCTATTATTCTTTAGTTATGCTGACAATTAAAAGAACAACTGAAAGAGTTGCTTGGCCATCACTCAAGAAACTAAGTTATCGAGCAGGAGAGATCAGCGTTATGACCTACAAGCTAAGAGAGCCAGAAGTTAAGACCAGGTTTGAGGGGTTTATTGCTACAGCAGTGAGAAACATAGAAAAATGACGTGATGACCTAGATCTCTCTGGCTTAAATTCAAGGACATCATTAAAGCAGCTGCAGCAGAAGCATGTCATAAAGTCTTACTTGGGAAGAAGGGGAAGAGGACACCTTGGGGGACAGAAGAAGTTAGAGAAAATAAGAGAAAAGAAAAAGGCATGGAAACAATACTTAAAATCTAATAACACAACAGGAAAACAGAGAAATATAGAGAATATGTGATACACAGAACAGACGCAAAGAACAAGGTGCTAGCAGCAAAACAGAAATCCTGGGAAGATTTGGAGAAAAGCTAGAAAAAGATTATAAAGAAAACCAGAAATTGTTCTACATGAACATGAGGAAGGAAAAACTGTGCCCTCTTAAATTCATAAAGAGATAGCAAGACTAATTGCTTACTGCCCCAAAGGAAGTATGGAAAGATGGAAATAATATTTCTCAGAGCTCCTTGATGGTGAACAAGGTCAAGCCTCAGAAATGATAAATAAGCACTATCACAGAGAGGAAACCAATGGTGGTGAAGATGGCATCAAGATGAGCAAAGCAGCAAGACATGATAATATAACACTAGAAATGGTTAAGTACATTGGAGCAGCCGGCGACCAATTACTCCTGAGGGTCCTACAGGCAGCTTGGTGCAACAAGACCATACCAAAGGATTGGGAGATTGCCATCAAAACACCCATAATCAAAAAGGGTGACAACCAACAATGTGGGAATCGTAGAGGCATACCTCTTCTCAGTGTCCCTGGTAAGGAGAGACTCAGATGCCTAGCTGAGCCACAAATGTATGAGGTTCAATGTGGCTTCTGAGCTAACCGAAGTACTCAGGACCTTATTTTCACACACAGACAGCTGAGTGAAAAGGCCCTTGAGTATAAAGGTGAGATGCATCTTTGTTTCTTGGATCTGGAGAACACATTTAACAAGGTCCCCTGGAGCAAACTTTGGGACCGCTTGGCAAAGAAAAACATTCCAGCATCGCTGATGCGAAACTAAGCTTCTACATGACTTGCAGAAATTATGTGAGGACAGCAAACCATAAGTCAGAAGAGTTCATGGCCACCACTGGTGTAAGACAGGGTGATATTCTGTCATGTTATCTTTTCATGCTCCACTTGAACGATGTCATCAAAGCATGTAAGGAGAGGACAAGAAAGTATTCAGTGGGGTACTAAACAGGTTTGTATTTCAGAGCTGACATTTGCCAATGATGTTGCACTGACTGCTAAATCAGAGGCATATTTTCAATCAAACCTGCAAGTCTGGAAGGAAGAGCTGGAAAAGAGAGGGATGATCATCAGCAGCTCTAAAACAAAAACCATGGTGATATCTGTTAAAGAAGATTATTATGTATTTTTACATGTTGGCCTCACTTAGATCTGTTAGCAGTTTAATCTACAGGGTAATATTTCTATCTGGAGTCAACATGATATGTTTTGCACTATTAGTAATTATAAATGAACGCGATAATAGGTTGAGGTCTCTAAGCAATGATGACGTAATGAGGTGTCACGCTAATTGATTAAAACGGTCGATCTTGGCCTTTCGTTATATGAATCTGTCAAAGCAAGACGTGATGTATTTCACTCCCATGTGAATTGAAGTTTATGATATTCTCCTGTGTGGCTTGGTTATTCGAAGGTCGCCACAAGTATTTCTTTAAGATGCCGAACGCAAGTATATAAGTTCGAGGATAATTTTTAAGAGGAGTCTCTTTTCTTGGGAGCTATCAAACATAATTTTAATCTCCATATTCTGGTTATCGCTACTTGGATGTTCCGGATGCCGGCATCTTCAGTATATAGGCCAGAGTATGTGACGATACGTAAAGGACAGTAGGATACGCATTTTGACGCATGTATTAATATGCCATGTACTTTGAATTGTGGAATTGTCTGAAGCCAATAAATATGCTTATTATTGTGGACCCAAACCAGGCATTTTGGAGCTAATGTATAACATCATTTTCTTGACCACCCAGACCATTCGTGAACACAGCACGATCGCACACATTTTCATCAGTTCTTTCAAACTACAAATAATGATATAAAAGTAACGCAGCAGAGGACATGGTGACCAGTGTGGGGAACGATTTTGTCAAGAACTTTACAACAAAGAACCAGTGAGAAATTTCAGTTTTTTTGGATTTTCATGAACTTTTCCGTCATTAGGAAAATCTGCATATATTTCAACTTACAGTGCATGCGTACAAAAACCGATGATGACGCACCAAAAAGTTCTCTCAAGATGTCCGTTCAAGTTTTGCTGAGAAGGCTTCTATCAAATCTAAAAAAAATTCCATACATTATGGCCTCAAATTGATCGATGAAACTGCTTGTAGGATGCCTGTAACCTGTTTCAAGTCACCAGTCTATCTCCTGGCGTAGCCGTATGGTGCATACCAGCGTCATTGGAGATTTTTTTTGTTCGGACTGAAGTTAAGTACCATGTTTGGTCGTTAAAATTTTTTTTTCAGGTTACATTCTAGGCAATCCCTTAAACAATATATATTTGTTTATATATGTTATATGTATATTAATATGTTATCTATGTGGGTGGTTGGTGGGAGTTTTGAGTTTGTCATACTGCTTCGGCAGGTCGCAAATTCAAAGCCGTTCCTAGGGCCATTTTGAATATTTTCAGCTAGCAAAAGATTGACTGAGAAAAACTCATCGCATACTCTGTTCGCTCCTGAATTTATTCAATATTATATGTTTAGGTGTAACGTTTTGTATATATATACATTGTATTTTCATTGTACTTTGTTTCATTTTATTTATTTTTCGTCTTTGTCCGTAAAATGTTGTAGATCTAACCTATTCTATCGCTCATTTTTCATGTCAGCTGTTTCATCAATGGGTCCTGTACGTGTCTATTTTTAGATTTCTGTTGTGGTTTGACCTGATTTCTGTTTTCATTGTAATTCGTTTGTAAAACGTTTTTCTAGTGTGGCGGATTATATTGTAGAGTGATATTGTTTTGTAACATTATATAACTGTCTTCCTTGGTTTATAATAATAATAATAATAATAATAATAATAATAATAATAGCCCCTTCAGTCATAACTGACTATGGGAATGCGCCCCTGAGGTGGCAGCCCTCAGCTGCTTATTTTCCTGGTGCTCCTTTCGACGTTTTCTCCTCACCTCTGCTTCTTGTGTGAGCCTCTCTTCGCCCAATCTGAGGTGGTGCCGTAAATAGCATCGCCACTTAGTGCGATCGGCAGCTTCATCCTCCCATGTTGCTGGATCCATGTCCAGTGCCCTCATATCTCTCTTGCACACACATCTTTGAACCTCAGCTGTGGTCGCCCAACTGTTCTCTTGCCATCTGCTAATTGTCCGTAGAAGATATCTTTTGGGATGCGACCATCTTCCATGCGGCGAACATGGCCAAGCCAGCGAAGTCTGCGCTGTCTAAGCAGCGTATACATACTTTGAAGGCCAGCACGTGACAACACCTCGACATTTGTCACTTTATCTTTCCTTGGTTTATGTATTGTTAATTCACAATATAATATTAACATGGTTTACATAGTTCTTTATGCAAATATTAGATGACTATATTATATGATTGCAATACTTATTGATTGCAATGCACTAGTAGGCCATTAGCAACTATTTGTTATGACTGAGTAAGGCATAACTATTATAAATAATAGCGAAAGAGGAAACATTTTTTTTTTTGCTTACAAGGGGATAATAATTTCATTTGTCATTTATATAATTAACTAAGTAATTCACAGTGCAATGCTACTCTACTTTCATGAAGATTAGGCCATTAGCATTTTGGTTTGTTAAAGACTGAGTAAGCTTTGCATAACTATTATAAATAATAGCGAAAGAGGAAACATTTTTTTTTTTGCAGAAGAATAGAAAAACCTACCAAAATATTGATGACATGTCATCCTACATATCAAGATACGAAAGTATATGTTTAGCTAATAAACTAGACAAATCATTATGGGTTGGCAAACTCATACAGTTTTTGGCTGGAAATCCTATGACTGTTGTAACTAATATGGATGATTCACTTAAAAGTGACTATGATGCTGTCAGAAAAATCTTATTACAACGTTTCCAGCTTACCGAAGAAGGATATTGGGTTAAGTTCAAGACTATGATTCCAGAATCTGAAGGATTTCTCGGAATTCATCTCTGGTACACGTCTTGCATTTAATAGACGGATCCAACTCTCGGGAATTGAGAAAACATATGACAAACTTATGGATCTAATACTAAGGGATAAGGTGTTATCCTCAATAAGCAAGCCATTTTAGTCTTTCTTACAGGAATGCAAGCCATCAGATTTATCATCTATGGAAACCCTAGCAAAACAATACTGCTCAGCACATCAAGGTACATGTATAAGTAACAATCAGATTAAAGAAGCACTTCCGGTTGCTTCAATGGCAAATTGGAACAATAATGGTAGAATCAGATCTCAAAGCCTAGATAGAAACTTCATACATAGAAGGTACAACAATAATAATAATTATAACAGAAATAATAATTATTACCAGAATGATAACTCAGATAGAGGTCGACAACAATATAGAAATCAGTCACCTCAATTTAGATACAACAACAACTTCAATAATAGTAATTGTCAACAAGGATCCAACTTTAGGAGACAAAATAATTTCATTCCTCAGAGTAATAATTGGGGTAATAACAACCAGTATTATAGAATTAGAAGTAATAGCCAAAACAGTAGAAATCAGAGTAACTATGTTGATCGCCAAAGGCAATGATCTTCTTCTCAAGGGCCAAGAAGGTCCAAACATAATGCAGGGGTGGCACTTACTGTTAGTACACCTGAGGGTAATCATGAAGTAAAAAATCAGGTTCACTCTGCAGCATGCTGTTCTTTTAATTTCAATGTTGCTGATAGTTGCCAGGAATGTCTAACTCTATTCCAGAAAGATGGTTCCACAGTTTTGAAGTGCGGACATCCTCTCCCTGCTGTTAGTCTTTCGGCACATGACGGAACGGGTACTCATGTGTTCCACAGGGGTTTTGTCAATGGTATTGAAGTGTCCGTGCTCAGGGACTCTGGTTCAACAATGATTGGTGTTAGACAATCACCTGTTCCACCCCAATGCTCTACTGGGAAAAGTGTCAAGTGTATCGCTTTTGGGGGAACTATTGAATTTTACCCCACAGCTATTGTTAATATTAACACACCTTTCTTTTCAGGAAATGTTACAGTATGCTTGTTAAATAATCCAGTTGCTGATTTGACAGTGGGTTGCCTACATGGGAGTAAGGATTACTCACCAGAAGAAATCGAGGAGTGGGAGAAAATTAATTTGTTGAATGCCAATGCAGTTACCACACGTGCCCAAGCTCAGACATTGGATAATTATAACAATTCAGAGCCTGACTCTGTTACTCAGGATGATACTGATATACATTCAGTTATAGATAGAGTGTCCTTCGCCAAACTTCAAAGAGAGGATAACTCGCTTAAAAAATTGTTTTCCTTGGTCAAAAAGGATGTTGATTTTAGTGTAAATACTAGTCGTAAACATTGGTTTACTGAAAAAAAAAATTTTTTTATTAGAAACTTTATGGATACCTCAAAGGTTAAATAACAGGTAATGGTACCTCTTACATTGTGACCATATATATTATAACATGCACATGACTCACATAGCGTGGGTCATATGGGGTACACTCGTACATGTTCTAGAGTGTTATCATCTTTCTTTTGGCTGGGTGTTTCAAAGGATGTATCGTTATATGTACATTCATGTGTTACCTGCCAAGAAGTAAAATCTCGAGGAGCTTTTAATATGGCTCAGATTCAAGCATCCAATATATCTATATGACCTTTTGACAAGATGGCGGTTGATATTATTGGTCCACTAATTACTTCTGCTAGAGGACACCAGTATGTCCTTACGTGCATTGATTTGTGCACCCGATGGCCAGAAGCCATCCCTCTTAAGCATATCACTACTTCTGATGTAGCTGATGCTCTTTCGTGGGCCAAATTTACAATCTATTTTCCCTGACATTGATAACAATGTGGTTAACTCTTGTCATTATTCTAGTCTTTCTTCCTTCCTTGACATTCACATGTCTTTACCTGCAGCTGTACTAAATGCTACAGAATCTTGGCGAGACGTTTCCATTTCATCTGCTTTAACATCTCAACAACATCGACATATATCTAATCTTTTCAAATTGTTTTCGGATGTTCTTACTGATCTTCCTGGTCGAACTTCTGTGATTTTTCATGATATCATCCTTACCAATGATATACCTATTCGTCTGCGTCCATATCCTGTTCCACTTCATTATCAAAGTAAAATGGCACTCGAACTAGATCAAATGTTAACATTGGGAATTATTGAACACAGTAATTCTCCATACTCTTCACCATTAGTTATTGTTCAAAAGAAAGACAATAATATTAGATAATGTGTTGATTACCACAAATTAAATGCAAAAACAATTTTGGATGCGGAACCACATCCATTACTTGATGATCTACTTACTCGTATATCTACTGCTATCTTCTTTACAAAAATAGATCTAACTAAGGGTTACTGGCAAATTCCTTTAACAGATCAAGCCAAACCTGCGTTTTCGACTCCACCTGGATTATACCAGTGGAATGTTATGCCTTTTGGGCTCATGAACGCACCTGCTACATTTATTCGCATGATGCAAAAAATCTTGTCTCATAGAGATGATATCATTACTTATATTGACGATATCTGCTTATTTAGTTCATCTTTTGAGGAACATTTTGTGGGACTCAGTTCTTTGTTAGATGCTCTACGAATACATCATCTGACTGCAAGACCTACTAAAGTCCAGATTGCTTTTAAAGAAATCACTTTTCTTGGTCATACTATTGGTTCTGGTAGGATTCAAACTATACCTCAAAATATATCTAAGATTCTGAACTTAGCAATTCTGACTACAAAGAAACAAGTGCGCAGTTTGCTGGGATTAGTCCAGTATTACAGCAGATTTATTCCAAATTTGTCCAGTGTTACATCTGTGTTGTCGTCCCTATTGTGCAAGGGAATGCCTGTGAAGGTAAACTGGTCGGAAAATTGTCAGTTAGCTTTTAAAAAAATGTTAGATGTATTTTCCAAACCTCCAATTCTGAGGCTACCTGATATTGCCAAAATATATATTCTCCGACCAGATGTGAGTAATTTCGGCTTGGGAGCCAGTCTACTTCAAGAACATGATGGAATGTTACATCCCACGCTGTATATCTCCAGAAAGCTGACTGAAACTGAAAGAAAATACTCCGTTATAGACAAGGAGCTTTTAGCCATCATTTGGGCCATACAGAAATTAGAAAGATACTTACTTGGAGCGCCATTCATAATCCAAACCAACCAGAAAGTGGTCGCTTCTCTAATAAAGGCAAATCACAGAAGCCCAAAATTAGCCCGTTTTTCAATCTTGTTACAACCATTTGACTTCGAAATCCAGCCAATTCCAGGATCTGACAATGTTGTTGCAGACTCGTTATCAAGAAATCTGTCAGCAATACCCGAAAACTAAATATTGCTCAAGCAAATGGAAGTTAATTCATTACAGTTCTTATCAGATGTGCTTTTCTTCATATCATGCAAGTCACTTTCATGTCAAACCAAAGACAATATACGTTGCATATTTTTCGTGACTTCCTATGATATTGGGTATGAATATCTCAATGAACGTTTGAAATAATCGACCAACAAACGATGATCAACTTTTTCGCCAAACATAACATGGCATAACTTCCAATTGGTGTTTCTGAACTTTGACTCATGTCCAGCAACATTTGGACTTTTCTGAATAGCTAATTCACAATCTGTATCTATTGCATAAGGAAATTTGCACAAGTACAGGATACCACCGTCAAAACATGAGTTGCAAGAACATGTACACTCGTACTTCAAAATGTTTGTCAGTACTTTCCAATGATGCATAGAAACATTGATCTCTATATCATACAATAACTACATCTACGTCGTTGGTGAATTCTGCCTTATGTACCTACCATATACTGGTACTTTACTGACTGTCGGTTGAATACTTCATGTCAACTTATGAGAAAGTGAACGAAACTATATCTTCTCAATTTACATTGGTACCCCACATTGGTACTCTATTTGAACAGAGATAAACATTGGATTGTGTCCATGAATGTCTACCACCTGATTTGGCGCAATCTACCTGCACTTGCTGATCGAACATTGATTGAACTGCCCTACAAGTATACCTTCCATGATTCTATTCACATATCAAGATTCGACAGAGCTGAATAAACACTCACAATGATTTCAATTACATTGACTATTTTATCAGTCGAAAAAAGATAATAACACTATATAATTCATAATCGGACTGTGTGATGTTCTTCACTTTACGGAGGATTTTGCCTGCAATTGGATACTATTGGACAGTAGTTTGATGTATGTAACCATGACATTGCATTAATTGGTTAAGTTTAGAACTTTAAATTATTAATTTTTTACTTTTTAATATTTCTCATCATTTTATTCCTTTACAAATTGACATAACTTTATAATTGATTTTGGTAATAGGGTAAGGGAGATAACCCATTTTAAATTTTCTTTATTACATGATATCCATATTTTTTTCCCTTCTTCTGCATATATGTACTCTTACTAATCTGTTTTCTTTTTTTCCTTTTCTATTTGTCTTCACACTAATTGTTATTAACATTTGACGTTATATTACATGACATTACTTACTTCACATTTCTTTTACAAACATCCACACATTTAATTAGTCATTTACTGCACCATGATTTATTTAAAATACAATTTAGTTTAAACATTAATACATGTCGTAGTTAAACTTAGTAAACTATTATATATTATATTGACTAACGACGATTATATTTCGTTAGTAAGTGAATTTTTCCATTATATGACATAACATGATTAGGACAACGACCTCAGACACTGTTTATTGTAAACATCTTTGGCTGTATATCCAATTTTTTAAATTTTTCATGATTCTTTTGTTTATATTAAATGCGATGTAAACTTGTTATAATAATGTTGAAAAAAATAACTCCATGATTTTTTTCATCCCATCGGGCGAGGATTTTGTTAAAGAGGATTATTATGTATTTTTACATGTTGTCCTCACTTAGATCTGTTAGCAGTTTAATCTACGTGGTAATATTTCTATCTGGAGTCAACATGATATGTTTTGCACTATTAGTAATTGTAAATGAACGCGATAATAGGTTGAGGTCTCTAAGCAATGATGACATAATGAGGTGTCGCGCTAATTGATTAAAACGGTCAATCTTGGCATTTCATTATATAAATCCATCAAAGCAAGACGTGATGTATTTCGCTCCCATGTGAATTGAAGTTTATGATATTCTGCGTGGCTTGGTTATTCGAAGGTTGCCACAAGTATTTTTTTAAGATGCCGAACGCAAGTATGTAAGTTCGAGGATAATTTTTAAGAGGAGTCTCTTTTCTCGGGAGCTATCAAACATAATTTTAATCTCCATATTCTGGTTATCGCTACTTGGATGTTCCGGATGCCGGCATCTTCAGTATATAGGCCAGAGTATGTGACGATACGTAAAGGACAGTAGGAGACGCATTTTGATGCATGTATTAATAATATGCCATGTACTTTGAATTGTGGAATTGTCTGAAGCCAATAAATATGCTTATTATTGTGGACCCAAACCAGGCGTTTTGGAGCTAATGTATAACATCATTTTCTTGACCACCCAGACCATTTGTGAACACAGCATGATCGCACATATTTTCATCAGTTCTTTCAAACAACAAATAATGATATAAAAGTAACGCAGCAATATCATGAAAGGGAAGAAGGCTTCAGATAAGATGGGAGAACAAGTCCTGGAGCAGGTCAACCTCTGTAAATACCTTGGGGCTGTCACAGACTGGAAGGTAGGCATCAAAGAAGAGTTGACTTCCCAAAGAGCAGCAGCTGTGAGACTTTTTCAGACCATAAATAGAGGATTCCTCAATAATAAAAATAATGTACTAAAATAAAGAAAGTGGGTGTAAATGAAAGAGTATAACAGGCTATATGAGCATATTTCCTATGACATTCAGAAACCTCTTGAAATCCAGACAAATAAAGGAAAATGCCAAGCCGGGGATTTTAAATGACAAATATAAAGGTTGTTCTGATGAATGCAGCAAAAGTATTCATTCATTCATTCATTACTTTTCTGCTTTCTTTGGAGCACAGGACTTCAACATATACACACATGCCTTCATGTCCTGTGCTAACCAGTTCTAGGTCTTTCCCTATCTTCATTACTTCCTTCATGTCTATGTCAAAATCCCTTCTCCGTAGGTGTCTGTATTTTTTTTTGAGTCTTCATCTATTTCTCTTACCCTGGGGATCTAAAATGAGGACTGCATTGCAATGCTATCAGCTGGTTTTCTCAATGTGTGTTCTATCCAATGCCAGAGTCTTTTTCTCATCTCTTGTTCCATTGGTATTTGGTTCTTTCCGAAAATTTCACATGGGTAATCTTGTCATTCTATTTCAATCCCTTTATTCTGCACAAGCACCAATTTAAGAAAGTCTGTAAGTTTCTGAATTGTCGTGTGTGTTCTTCACGTTTCAGCCATACAATATGACTGCTTTGACTTCCTTGACAACTGAATTGAAAAGCAGAAGTGTGGCGATGAATAAGGACTAAACCACACACAAAAATACAAATATTCTTAACAGGTGCTTACAAAAAATTTAAAAAATCCCAAAAATTAGATGGTAGGACAAAGAACCTTTGGGCAAAAACATGAAAGAGCCATAAAACAAATGGACATAGACCAGTTATAAACTGAGCAAACTATACTGTACCAGTAACTTAAAATGACATGGAATCAGCAAGGAAAAAGTGGGGGAAAGTCAAGAAATTCAAGCAGAATGGGCATTTTGCTAGAAATGAAGGATGGAGAGAATGGCATAAGGTCATAAATAAATGGTAGTATGTGGTCACTGATATTTGCATCCACAATAATAAAGGGCACTGATTTACTGAAAATAAAAGCTGCATTAACAACTTAAATGTATAACTACCCATTACAAACTAAACACATCACATTCAGAGAACTGGAGCTTGCAATATACAAATTGAAAATGAGAAAGTCGCCAGGAGTTGATGGAGTGTCCAATGAAATGATTAAGAACTTATGAACCGCAGCAAAAACAAAGCTGCTGCAGATCTTCAATATCTGTTGGAACTCAGGCAGAGTTCCACAGACCTGGAGGGAAGCAATCATGATACCACTCTTAAAACCAGGAAAAGACAGTTCCACTGCCTCCAGCTACAGACCAATCAGCCTTACAAGCTGCCTCTGCAAAACAATGGAACGTATCATCAACCTCAGGCTACAGTGGTACCTTGAAAGTGAAAACCTTCTTGTACCACAGCAGGCAGGCTTTAGGCAGTGTTATTCTACCGAAGATCAGGCAACTTACCTTTCCCAAGAGATTGAGGATGCGTTCCAAGACAAGAAACTGGTACTAGCAGCATGGATAGATCTAAGGAAAGCATTTGACAAGGTTTGGAAAGAAGGGCTTCTGAAGAAACTGAGAAATTGTAGAGTGAATGGTAAGATGTACAAATGGGTGAAAGCATACTTGCATAACAGAAGAGCCCGAGTACAACTAGATGGCCTCAAGAGTAAGAAAATTCTACTGCGTCATGGCGTCCCTCAGGGAGGGGTTCTGTCCCCCCCACTTTTTCTAGTCTACATCAACGACCTGGTTGCTGAACTACCACATGGAATGAAAGTGGCAATGTATGCTGATGACCTGGTAATATGGTGCACAGATGAGCATGCAACAGTGGCCACCAAACTGCTACAAAGAGCTATAGATGCCTTAACCTCATGGGCAAATAGATGGTGTGTCAGCATCAACACAGTCAAGTGCAGCACTACGCTCTTCACCCTCTCTCCCAAACAAAAAGCTGGTGTCATCAAGATAAACGAAGAGCTCCTGAGAGAAGATAAACAACCCACCTATCTCGGAGTTACATTCGATGATAGGCTGACATGGAAACAGCACATCAACAAGGCAGCAACAAAGGCCAGGAGAAAGTTAGCCATCCAAGAAAACTAAGTGGAACCACATGGGGAGCCAGCGGGAAAATACTTAGTAAAGTTTACCAGCAGGGCATACGACCACACCTGGAATACGGGTCAGCTGCGTGGTGTCCAGCATCAAACACCACATTGCAAGAGCTAGATAAGGTGCACAACCAGGCGCTTAGGGTCATCACGGGGGCAATGAAATCAACGCCTATAGTGGAGATGGAGAAAATGGGGAGGATACAAGCACTGAGAGAACGCAGAGACACGAAAGTGCTAACACAGGCAGAAAAGTTCCTCTGTATGCCGAGCCATCCAATGAAGGACAGATTCCAAAACCTAGCAATGAGGCGACTGAAAAGAAGCAGCTTTATCCACCAGGCCAAACAATTTCGTAGACAAACCTCAGACCTGCCTGAAGTTAACAGCCCCCTAACGTCTGTGCCAGAACTAACCCCTTGGAGAGAGGAGCCTGGACTACCAGTACACATCCAGACAAAAGTGAAAGGAATATTCAACAGGGATGAACAGAACAGCGTGCAACATAGGACAGTCACTCTCAGTTTCCTGGATGATGAATACCCACAGGACCTCTGGGTCCGAGTATACATGGATGGGTCAGGACAGAATGCAGTAAAGAATGGAGGAGCAGGAGTGTACATAGAATACCCAAACAACACTAGGGATACGGTCAGAGTACCAACGGGGAAATTCTGTAACAACTATGATGCAGAAGTCCAGGCAATCAAGGTGGCAACTGAGAAACTACTGAACACCAATCTCGGTCCACAGCCTGTAGTATTCCTGACAGATGCAAGATCAGCACTCCAAGCACTTCAGTCCAGAAAATTGCCAAGTATACAAGCCCTACTTTCTGAACTGTGCAACCAGCGCAGGGTCGCCATGCAGTGGATACCGTCTCATTGTGGAATACCAGGAGACGAGAGAGCAGACGGGCTGGCTAAAGAAGGTGCTGCAGATGAGCAACTGGATGTACCAGTTACGTACCATCAGAAGAAAAAGATGATCAAATCAATCAGAAAGCCACCAACACCAACACAGGATGACTACCAAGCTATGAACAGATCAGAACAAATTGTCATTCTGCGCCTCAGAACAGGACACAACCGCCTCCGCAGCCACATGTATACAAAATTCAAGATTGGCAATTCAGCCATGTGTACATGTGGACAGGCACCCCAGACTGCGGAGCACGTACTTCAAGATTGCCCCGAATATGATATATTGAGGCTAACCCACTGGCCCAGAGAAACAACACTGGAAGCAAAATTATACGGACCTCTGTATGAACTACAAAAGACAGTGAAGTTTATACAAGAAACAACATTGCAGATATAGACAATATATTTCAAGCGAACGAAAGAAGAAGAAGAACAAATTAAACACAATGACAAAACTAGAAGGCAGAGAGTAGTAAAACCAGAAAATCAGTAACTAAATATATGTACTGTATCTATTTGAGAAGTTAGCAGGTGCAGGTGTAATATTAATGCTAGTTCCTGACATTAACCTCAAATTCCCTGTAAAAATAGGAAGGTGTTGGAGTCGGATTTCTTATGTTATTACGTTTGAAGGTGTTGACGATGATGGGTGAAATTGCCAGTTCGTGCTATTAACGCGAATTCAAAATCAAACTTCAGACGTGTCAATTCCGAACTTTGGTAACTGAAGTATACTGCCAAGGCGGGTCATAAAGTTCAACGAATTTATTCACATACACGATTCACAGTTACGAACATGGTATTCAATAGCAGACTAGACGTTTGATACATGGACGATCAATAATAAAATAGGATGATGCAAATCTGGCATAATGTTCCTAATGGCAATATACGTCTTTCCAGTCAATTCCATTATCAATATTCTTCCTTGCTAAACTAAAGTTCATACAATTAATCTGTCTTTATGATAGTTTCAAAGGCATCGGCCGTTGACCTTCTCCAAGGACATCGGTCATCATATACATCTTTAATAATACTCGAACATGCATCCATAAATACTGTAACAAAGGCCATAATAATACATGTGTTTACCTGGGACCAAACTTGTCAGTCATTTCTGCCAACCTCCTGTAGACCTCCCCTTTAGCCGCACCAGTTAGAATATGGTCAATGATTTTGTTAGCCACAGATTTGTGACTGGCAATGTCTTCTCTGTAAGTTTCTAGCGATGGCCAGTATTTGAGCGGAGACAGTGAACGGGAATATGTCTGATGAAGCACAGCATGCAGACAAACAGCAGTGAGGAATGCAAACATGGTGAGCTGTAGATAAGAGGAAGCTTGTTAGCGTGCTTAGGACTGAAAAAGATAAACAGCATCTGTATTCTCCACATCAGCTTTTTCTTCTCTGCTCCTTTATTCATTCATTATCATCTTTATTTTCCTTTTCATTCCTTACTGAGCAAAGAGCCACTACTGCAGTGCAGGAAGCCTGCATCAAGCACTCACATGAAAGTGAGGGTCTGGTCATTTATTACACATAAGGGAGGGAAACCCGAGGCCTGTAAACAGTAAATTAATATGAAACAAATATAAAGGTATGTTATCAGGCACTCGCAGGAAATAAAGAAGTAGAACAACAGACAACAGAAAAACAACAGACATGAGTGGCTTACCCAGGATTTGAACACTGGACCTTCCGTGCGACAACTCCGCCTAGCCATGCAAGCGAATCACACTATCCGCCCTGCCATCTACGCATCATCAAAAAATGATGTTTCAATGGCAGGGTCTGGTGAAGTTCTTGTAATGCATATTAATGATGACAGACGAATAGTGAATTGGGTGTCATCCCAAACACTCTGAGCTTTCCCACCCTCCTCCACCCTTATTAACAATAAGACAGGTATGAAAGACTACCATTTTGGGACAAGGGAAAACACATATAAAAGCACAACCACATAATTTGACATTTTTTATTTACTCTGTTTGGACTAATTGGAGGGGCAATATTCAGATATTGGAAATCAAAGTTATTATCTTCAATTAGTGACACTGTATATCCTAATTATAACCCATCAGCGGTTGAACTAGATATATTTTTCTTCATTTAAAAAAAAAATTAAAATAAAACAGCATTTATCTGCTCTTGCAGCGGTTCTTTTTGAAGCACTTGTTGTTTCACAAGATGAGTTTGCCAGCAACATGCACAACTTTATAATAGTCACCTTGTACGACATACCTGAGGGAGCAGTAGTTCTCTTCATCAGAAAACCCCAGAATTACATGGGGCCCTTTATCCATTATTGACCCAATAAAAGTGAATAATGTATTTAACCTGAGGAAGGAACCTGTCCTCCTACCAGGCATGTCAACAGGGTGGTGGATGGTTGTACTTCCTCTAGTTATGGAGTTTAGTATGTGAATACTGAATAATCAGTCATGAACCAAAACAGGTGGTTGTCACTGAGATAGTTGTGAGCAGCAGCTAGCTGTATAAATATAAAATCACCTCTGAAGCTTTATGATGTGACAATCAGAAAGATAGAAGTGCTTTATCCTCTCCCCTATCAATAGTGGATTTGACTTTTTAGTCAAAAGCTATCAGAGACAACCGTACACAGATCAACAGAAAGCAACAGGACACTACTGTCAAACTGTCCCTTGTACAATCATGAATCAAAACAACTTCTTGTAAAAGACAATGACGTTAAGGGGGATTCCAGAGGAACCACCTTGTACAGTATGGAGCATCATGTGCTACAGGTGATACCTGACCATCATCAAGCTACTATCAGCAAAATTAGAAATAGGGATAATTTAATCATAGGAACTTGAAATGTAAGGACATGAATGCAGAATGGAAAATCAGATAACATTAAGATGGAAATGGAAAGAATGAATGTAAATGTATCAAGGCTATGTAAAAGGCAATTTACAAGAACAGGTGAAATATATTTTGACAACTACAAAATAAGTTATTCTGGAGGAAATAAACATGAAAGATGAGTAGGCATAATTTTAGATGCAGAAAGAGCAAGAACAGTAAAGGGATTTTAGGCAACATCAGATTGAGTCCTATAAGTTAAATTAAGTGGTAGACCACTATATATCAATTTTAAACAAATACATACCCCAACAGCAGATAGTACACATTTTACAATGAACTTGGTATGGCAATCTATATCTATCTATAACCCTCCACTCCCAAAGGAGCATAGGCCTTCAACAATCACATGCCAAGTCCTCCTGTCACGTGCCATCATCTCAAGTTCTTTCCACGTTCTCCTTATCATTTTCATCTGTTTCCAGCTCTCTTCTCCATGTACTTCTTGGTCTACCTCTGCCTCTCTTGCCTGGGGGTTCCAGAACAAGGACTGCCTTGTAATGCTATCAGCAGGTTTCCTCAGTGTGTGTCCTATCCATTGCCATCGTCTTCTTCTCATCTCTTGTTCCACTGGCACTTGTCTAGTTCTTCTCATCAGTCCCACATCAGTAACCTTGTCATTTGGTATGGCAATGATGCCCTTGAAATCTCATGAGACAACTATTATACTTGGAGACTTCAATGCAAGGTTGGAAATTTGAAAGTGGATGATATAACTAGAGGTTATGGCCTGGTGAAAGAAATGAAAGAGGTGATAGACTGATAGAGTGGGCAAGAATGCATGACACAATAGAAGGAAACCGTAATTTAAATAGCATCCTAGAAGCATTTAGACATGGAAAATCCCAGGAAACAATGTTCACAATCAAACTGACTAGATACTAATATGCAGAAGATTTAGAAACAGTTTGAAATGTGTGAACATTAGGCCAGGAGGAGATTGCAGCAGCGACAATGTACCAGCAATAAGAAAAGTTAGAATAAAATTGAAGAAAGTAAAGCAAGCTCCAAAAAACATCATGTTAGACTTAGTCTTACAAAATCAGATAAGGAAATGAATGAAATGAATACATAATAGGTAGGCTACAATGCAGTAGAAAAAATACAGAGTATAGATGAACAGTGGGAAATGCTAAAGGTATCAATACATCAAACATTTTAAAAAATCCTACCACAAATAAAAAGGACTTCAAAAAAGAAATGGATGACATGAGAAGAGTGAGAAATAGAACGAAAGCAGAAATTGGTGATCAACAGCGTGGATTTGTAAAAGGTTAAAAAAAAAAAAAAAAAGGCACAAACAATTCCATATATATTACAAGAAGACTAACAGAAAGAGCCATAGAAGTAAAAACACATCTGTACGTGCACTTTATAGACTATGCAAAGGCATTTGACAAAGTAAAACATGAGGGAATTATCAAAACGCTATAAGGCATGAACACTAATGGTAAAGAACTGAGGATAATAAAGAATGTGTACTGTCAACAAACAGCAGCTATAATAATTAGCAGGCAGCCAAATCGGAATGTTTCAGCAGGTTAAAAATGGTGATAGACAAGGATGTGTGCTATCACCAGATCTGTTCAATCTGTACAGTGAAAATATAATGAGATCCATAGAGGACATGCCACAAATATCAGTTGGTGGACATAACATAAACAACTTGAGACGCACAGATGAAACAGTCTTAATAGCAAAAAGTGAAAAGGAGTTGCATGGAGTGACTGATAACATAATGATAGGGGTGGGGGGGGGGGGGGGGGGGGGGGGGGGGGGGGGGGGGGGGGGGGGGGGGGGGGGGGGGGGATGGGGGGGGGGGGGGGGGGGGGGGGGGGGGGGGGGGGGGGGGGGGGGGAAGGCCTTAACCTTAATAGCTAAAAAGAGAGAAGTGGTGGTCATTTTATAAGAATATGCCTTCTCAAGAATGAACCATCAAAGTTAGTGGAACAGTTGTAATACAGGTTAATAGATTTAAATATCTAGGAGAGTTAATAACATCTGATGGAAGATGCATCTCAGTAGTGAAGAGCAGAATAGCCCAGGCAAAAACAGCATTCCATAAAATGAAAGGTATTGTCAATGGAAGTAAGAAAGAAATTTCTTCAGTGTTTTATAAAACCAATCCTGACATATGGGAGTGAGTCATGGACAATAAGTTTTGTTACTGTTAATCAGAAGCGACGTCATTACACCCCGGGCAAACCCATAGGTGCTCAGTCTCCCGCAGCAAATAAAAAGTTTACAAATAGGAAAAGCACCCGAGGTGCAGAGATGTGGTTTTACAGAAGAATAACAAAAAAAACTATGGACAGCCAAAAAGAGTAATGAGGATGTCCTGAATGAGGCCAATGTGCAAAGGAAGCTTTTTCTTCATGTTAGAAAGAAACAGTCCACCTACTCTGGGTATGTTATGAGAAGAAGAAAGCTGGAATATATCATAACAACAGGAAAGATTGAAGGAAAATGAGACAGGAAGATGAAGGGAGCAGATACTGGACAGTCTGACATCAAGTCAAGGAAAGAAGTCAACAACAGAGTTTATAAATGGTACTGGGGACAGGAAGTTGTGGAGAAACATGATTGTCTACTCCACACGGCATGGCACTTGAAAAAGAAGACTGTATTTAGCCCAAGTGAGTCAACCCCTAATCTAATGAGAAAAACTTTATTTAAAAGTGCAAATAAAAGAACGACTGTTTAGATTCAAGTCATATCTCGATGCAAAGTTTACATTTTCATAAATTTTATGCTGGTTCAGAATCGATCCAGTGTATTAATTGCCCAGGAACAAGATGGGGCAAGTTTTAAAAAAAAATTTGTTAGCCTATAAAATATTACAAATAAATTAATATGAGAAAAGACTGACCTTCTCTATACGATGTAGTTTTTAAATGAACGAAGCCTTTTTTCAGCAAGTTAGTGCAGTTGTGTAGGCTAATTATACATAGGCTTACCATACGTCCCGGTTTGACCGGGACTGTCCCGGTTTAAAGGTATGGTCCCGGCATCCCAGCCAGTTTGTCATTTTGTCACGGTTATTTGGAAAAAATGAAAATCATATTTTATTTCACAAGAACACTGTCCAGTGTTGATAAAACAGTTCTTTGATAATGATTGTGGTGAAATGTATTTGTGGTTTGTGCAAGGGGAACTCACATTGTTTAACAAATCTACCCTGATTATGGAAAGTACAAAAGCAAGTGCAACTGATATTGTCAGTGAACTTAGAAAATTGAAAAAAAATCTTGAGGAAAGGCGTGATAATAAATTTATACCTCAAGAAGCAAAAAAAAAACTTTTTAGAATACTTGAAAATAATGGAAGTATTAATATTAATACAATCCTACAAGAGTTTACAAAATTTTATGACCAATGTCTTTCTTACATTGAGCTATGGGAAAACAGTTTTGGTGGAGCAGAATCTTTTATTTGGATTGTTGTTCGTCCATCACGGGTGATGAAGACCACTCTGTTCATCCAATTATTTAGGAATATGTTAGGTTAGTCTATGGGTACGAAGGTGACTGATGAGCCCGATGCGGGCCTGGAAAGATCTCGGACAGTGTGGGCAGGGAATGTTTGCTTCATGTGAAGGTTTTATTACACGGTCTTTTCTAGCTTGTCTCTGCTGTTCCGCTGCTGCTCTTCTGGATGATTCGCATGCCGCTGCACCTTTACGAAGAGATGTGCGCCAAGCAGTTCGGTCTTGCGCAGCAGCTTCCCATGTGTCAGGGTTTATGTCAAAGGTTTTCAATGATGTCTTTAACGTGTCTTTGATGCGCTTCTTTTGGCCACCATGGGAGCGTTTACCCTTCTGTATCTCACCATAAAAGAGTATCTTTGGCAGTCGATGGTCTGGCATGCGGACTACATGACCTGCCCAGCGAATCTGTGACTGCATCAGAATAGTATCAATACTAGGGATACCAGCTCAATTATTTGGATAAACAACAATGAATTAACAAGGTCTGAAATTGAAGCATCAGGTGAACAAATTAATGAAACTCTTGCAAATAGTGCAAAAAATTGGATGAACTGTTTGATGAAGTGGTGATTGCAAAAGGTTTTTGGTCTGCAAACTATGACATTTGGAAAAATACAAGTTGCGAAGAAAAATGGACACAACTATTCAGTCATTTCAAAGAAAAGAACATTTCATTGCCCAATCTTGTCCAAATTATAGAATACATTTTCAGCCTGCCAGGCACATCTGCACCTGTTGAAAGGATATTCTCAATAATGAATAACATATGGTCTGAAGAAAGAGGTAGAATGGCTGAATCAACTGTAAAAGCTTTATTGCGCTGCAAAGTTAATTGTGAACTAAATTGTAGTGAATTTTTCGACGCGATTAAAAATAACAAAGAATTTTTAAAGAAAGTTCACGCTAGTGATAAATATTAATAACTTTTTAATAATAAGTTATGTTCAGTTAAGAGTAATTACAAATTATTACTACATAATTGTTGTTTTTTGTTAACCACTCCATTACTTAGCCTTTTTGAATCATAAGTACTTAGCTGAATATACTTCTCTCTTTCTAAAATCACATAGAAGGCGCTCACTTTTTGTTTCGAGCAAACTCTCGAAATTGTCCCGAAATTGTCCCGGTTTGAGAAAAAAATACTATGGTAATTTGCTGCAAACTCTCGAAATTGTCCCGGTTTGAGAAAAAAATATTATGGTAAGTCTAATTATACAACCATTCTATGTAACTTGGATCTCCAAAAAGGTTGAATGTCCTATATCAAGCTGAAGTGTTCCATGTGAGTTGAACAAGGCGATAGCAGGCAGTTTTTAAAGCTCTATTATTGCCCAAGTGGACAACGGGTGACTGCTGATAATGCCACTCCATTATCTTCTTTCTTCTTCCGTCCTTAGCCACCGACCGTCAAAGCAGTCAGTGGCCATTACGCCTAGTGGCGTCTAAGGGCAACAGCAGATAGGTTTTCTTTGCCATTGTTTCCCATCACGCCTATTGGCGTCTTTAGGGCAACAGCAAATCAATCCATTTGCTGTTGTTTCCGTAATCGAAGTGACTGGCAAACGGGTGATCAGCCCGTTGGTCCATTATCTAAACAACTGATAATAATCATGATATCAAATGGGCGGTACCAAATGGACACAGTTTGTTATCTAGTTCTGTATTACAATTGGCAATTATGCATATTGCAGAAACTTGCGGTTACAGCATGCTGTTTATACCTACAGATTCATCCTTGATGTGTTACGTACTATCGATTTAGAATGACACACACACTCGTGATCAAAGAAAACTATTTAAAAGTTAATGGCTGAAAAATAAACGAGACTGACGATTGACGTTGTGGTCAATGAAGAAAGCAGAGGCTGCGTAAAATGAACAATTTCAACATGATAGTGGTGTACTTTACTTACGAGTGCCTGAAAACATACCTTTATGTTTGTTTCATATTAATTTACCGTTTACAGGCCTCGGGTTTCCCTTCCTTATATGTTAGGCTATAAATATGTGTACTTTAACACAGACCTTGACCTACTATGAATTGCATTTTTTAGATTTTGTACTCTACGATATTGCGCAGCTTGCGTACATTGGTAGTCCGTTCACCAATTGATGTTCAACTTTAAAATTTTTTTTCAAAAAAAAACTACCTGATGTAATGAATTCATATTTTGCATGTAGTCGTAGATAATCCATGACGTTACAAATATGTTGTTGTTACGTCAATATCGATTCTGCTTTCTTCAAAACCGTAAATTCCTTTGATCTTTTTCCGAATCTTACAAGAAGCAAGGCTTAAAAATTAAATTTTACAGTATACTACGTCATAAATGTCAAAAGTAGGATCAGCGGCGTATCCATATCTGCTCACCGCATAGGAAACAGCTGTAAGTAATGATACATTTAAATCTGAAACGCGGGGGGGGGAATACTGTATTCAAAACTATATTGTATACGACACGGTAATGTTACATGTATACCTGCACTATTTCTTCGTGTTTTGAAGGAGCATAATTATATTGTTTTATGTTTTTGATATCTCAGTTAAGTTACATTTATCTCAGTCCGTATCTGACGATTCCATTAGATTAACAACTGTTAATGGCTGGATAAACTGTAATCCATCACGTTGCCAGTATTCTTCTTCTTCACTATTTGCACTTCAAACTCATAATGAATGTAATATTATTCTATATGTTCAGAAAACAAAATATGTTTCAATATAACACAATGCAGCTATAACTTTACAATAATTTCACGATACGCCACTGACTTTACAATGGTTATAACATATAAGGAAGGGAAACCCGAGGCCTGTAAACAGTAAATAAATATTAGACAAACATAAAGGTATGTTTTCCGTCACTCGTAAGAAATAAAGAACACTAGACAACAGAAAAACAACAGACGTGAGTGGCTTACCCAGGATTCGAAACCCGGACCTTCCGTACGACAACACCGCCTAGCTATACAAGCGAATCACACTATCCTCCCGGCCAGCTAGGCATCCCCCAAAAAAGATGCTTTACTGACCGGCCATTAGTGCGAAACACAAGACAACACCGGAAGTTTACAATGGGCAGCTATACACAAACCTACCCTCTGTTCTATACTACTGTTCTTAAGTCTTCTATCATTTACTAGACACAGTATCAAGGTCTTTGTCTTGTGTGGACTGACATATACTGTATAATAGGGGAACGACAGAAGTGATTGCGTCATTAATAAGGCTAAGCTGCCCATTGTAAACTTCCGGTGTTGTCTTGTGTTTCGCAATAATGACCGGTCAGTAAAGCATCTTTTTTTGGGGATGCCTAGCTGGCCGGGAGGATAGTGTGATTCGCTTGTATAGCTAGACGGTGTTGTCGCACGGAAGGTCCGGGGTTCGAATCCTGGGAAAGCCACTCACGTCTGTTGTTTTTCTGTTGTCTAGTGTTCTACTTCTTTATTTCTTACGAGTGCCTGAAAACATACCTTTATGTTTGTCTAATATTTATTTACTTTACAATGGTACAGATTTGCACTAATGATGTCGCACTAATTCCGCTTTCAACAGCAGACAACTGCGGTGCACGAAATGTCATGATTTTGTCTTAAAATATATTTTTTCTATTAAAAAACCATTTATTGCCCGTGCAACACAAATGTACTGCTGACATGCTAACTTTTGATACCGGTAGGGGAGTGTGATTTTAATATAACCTGAAGAAGAGATATCTCAAAATAGATACATTTTCTGGAGGCAAAAAATGTTTTCATAACGTCATGAACAATATAATACTACATGCAGAATATAACTTCATTACATCAGGTAGTTTTATAGAAAACAAATTTTAAAGTTGAACATCAATTGGTGAACGGACTAGCGATGATTGCGGTGCGGCACATGCACAAGTCACGTAGAAAAAAAAAGTATGTATCTTCACATAGGATCCCGTTACACGCCCATTAAGGCATATTGGGAATATGGTGTTAGGACCATATTTTCTTAACCGTCAGCACACTGAGGGTGATGTGGTCAGCATCATCACGCCGGCCGCCTTAACCTTCCCAGAGTTCCTCTGGTACCCATTTGGGTCTGGGTCGACCCAGGAGCCGTTAGTGACCTAAAAAAAAAAAAAAAAGTCTCGTGAATAAAGATTTTTTTTTTTTAAACAACACATTCTTACAAACACACTGGGGATGTCCACATATGACGTCATGCAAGGAGAGTTGGGCATGGGGCTGGTTACCCCATCCTGTAAAAAAAATTTAAACCACAAAAACTTCAACAAATATGAACAAGTCAAATAAAGAAAATAAAACACAGCCATCCAAGACAGGGGAAGGTCCTCTCGCAGGGAGGCGTATGACGCAACACAGAGAAAGCCGAAAGGAGTCTGTGTTGCTGACTAACCTTCTTTCTTCTAGGAGAACTTCCAGATTTGGCACCTGGAATGTTCGGACATTAAACGAACAAGGGAAAGTGGCCCAAGTAGCAGCAGAAATGAGGGAATATAAAATCGAGATTCTGGGAATGTGTGAAACAAAATGGAAGGGGGTAGACAGGAAGAAACTCATCACAGGTGAATTGGTGCTGTCCTCAGGACATGAAGACGAAAGTTCACACCACAGTGAAGGGGTAGCTCTTATGTTATCTAAAGAAGCACAGAAAGCACTCATTGAATGGGAAGCTGTTGGACCCAGAATAATAACAGCTACTTTTAAAACAGCTAAAAAGAAAATACATGTAAATGTCATCCAATGTTATGCACCAACTAATGACAAAGAAGAGTATGTGAAAGAAGCATTTTATACTAGACTACAGGAAATTATGGATAAAGTAAAAAGAAGAGACATCACAATTTTGATGGGTGACATGAATGCAAAGATAGGTACAGTCAACACCGGATTTGAAGAAGTCATGGGAAAACATGGACTAGGAATAATGAATGAAAATGGGGAACTATTCTCAAACTTCTGTGCTTCAAATCAACTGGCTACAGAAGGAAGCATGTTTCCACATAAGAGAATACACAAGGCAACATGGATATCACCAGGCCATAGAACAGAAAATCAGATTGATCATATATGCATAAACAAGAAGTTTAGATCGTCATTGCAGGATGTAAAGGTATATAGAGGAGCAGATGTGGCATCAGATCACCACCTTCTGGTAGCCAAAGTAAAAATGAAACTCAAGAGATATACAACACTGCAAAATTATAGACAACAATTTAATGTAGGACATCTAAGAAATCAAGAAACAAGAGACAAATTTGCAGTCACAGTATCCAACAAATTCCAAGTGCTCCAACAGCTGGAAGATGTAGAGAATACAGAAGACTATTGGCAGCAGGTCAAAACTGTATGGAATGAGACATGTGAAGAAATACTGGGGAAAAGGGAACGACAACAAAAAGCATGGATAACAACAGAAACCATCAATAAGATAAAAGACAGGAAAAACAAGAAAGCAGATTTAAACACAAGCAAAACCAGAAGTTCCAAAGTCAAGGCTCAAGAAGTGTACACAGAAGCAAACAAAGAAGTAAAAAGAAGTATCAAAAGAGACAAGAGGAAGTATCTTGAGGAGTCGGCACAAGAGGCAGAAGATGCTGCAGCCAAAGGAAATATGAGAGAACTGTATGGCAGCATAAAGAAGCTAACAGGTAAATACAAGCAAACAAGTTGTCTCATAAAAGACAAGAATGGAAAACTGCTCAGCAATATACAAGAGCAAATGAAGAGGTGGACATAATATTTTGAGGACCTTCTCAATAGACCAGCTCCACAAAACCCCCCTTACATCCAGCCAGCAGAAGAAGAGCTACAAATTAACGGTGAAAGACCAATGAAGGAAGAAATAAAGAAAGCCATAAAGCTTCTAAGAGATGGAAAAGCGTCTGGTCCAGACGCTTTCTGATGGCTTTCCAGCAGAGGCCATCAAAGCAGATATCGACACGGCTACAGAGATGTTATATAAATTACTTGGTAAAGTCTGGGAAAAGAAAGAAATACCAGCAGAATGGAAGGAAGGATATCTGGTTAAGTTGCCAAAGAAGGTGTCGTAATTTTTTTTCTGAGAGAGTTCTGATGGATATTGGTCCTTTTAGAGTGTAGAATGATAGTGAAGGCTCTGTGAGAATAAGGATTTAGGAGAGTGAGGTAGTAGATTCACAAGGGCTGGGGAAGAGTAAGGACAGTCTCTTATTACGACAATATTTGTCTCTCAAAACTATTCCTACCACTCTTCTGAACAAACAGTTGTTTGTCAGTTCCAGTCGCTCATGCGCACACACCGATTTGGTGATTCTGACGCACAACGTACATGAATACACACTACGATAACAAAATACGGGAAATGTTTGGGTTTTGGGCCAGCCGACACCAGATGCTAATAAAGTTTTTAATACTTTTATTATCATAAAATCAAGTCACAAGTAATATCAATTTACAGTCAGAAATCAGGGGTTACAAAATACAAAAAGACAGGTGGAGGGGGGGGGGGGGGTGGGGGAGAAGTATCCAATGCACCTTTTCCCGCTTGTATTTACTAAGAGAAAAGACCCGGTCCCAAGGACGAGAAAGGGGGGGGGGGGGGGGGGGATGATCAGAGATAGGCAATTTAACCCAATGGTAAATTTATTACTCTGAGTCAAGGGGGTTACAGTAATAAGGGGTAAAGGAAAAGATAGGGGTCATCAAATGTTTTCCTTTAATCAACCAATTTTCCCGGGAGGGGGGAATGCTCACAGTTAAATAATCCCGCTAGGAGAAATCCCGTACAATTAATACAGTACACCTTAATACTAGGTTGAACTAATTATAAGGGTAAAAAGATTAAATCTCCTTTTTCAAAAACAAAAAAAAAACACGCTTGGCTGGCCAGCACGCAGTCACACACACACAGACTTACCAAATGGTGAATTCTGGCACTTCATAGGAAATACATAAAAAAACAGCACTAAACCTTGGTTTAGGTAAAGGTATTTTCTTCCGTGTACAGCCCCAGATTAGTGGGTTGTTGAAGTTAACAAAGTGTCCCGAAATCGCTGGACGTTGAAGTTTAACGGTACTGTTTGTTTATTAGATAAAGTTCCTAAAGAATGGCACAGGCACTTGGCTAGGTGTGAGGAATGGTGTGGTGTCTAAGATTGGCACAGCTGGTGGAGATAACTTTCTTTTGCAGTAATGTCACAAACTACAAAACACGGGTAAGTTCTTCAGGGGGTGGTAAAATCCAATGATTATGCTTGACAGACAGTGTCAGGGAAATCTATGTTCTTCACGAATAGAGCAGTGAGTAAAATATTGCTACTGTTGACTGTTCTTCTTACAGTTTGATAACTATAAAACGACATTATGAATTGGGATTTTAAAATAGTCTTTGGGTTTGCTTTGTTTCTGTATACTTCAGATAGCTGAATCCCAACAGGATCGCCACAAAGATTAAATTTCAAATATGTTCATAAGTCACTGGAGTAATCGAACTGAGTCGGCAAGACTCTAGATATATATTATTGCTGCGTAATGGCTGCTTAAATGATGTTTCATTGCTGCTAAATTGCTGGGATGCGAGGTTCAAAAGATCATTCTGGATGCAATAGAAAAAACATGAAATACAATAAAATCATATTAAAATCTAACGCGCGATACATTTACAGTTTAACTATTTTCTGTACTCGCGTCTTCAATTAATAAAGCAAGAAAAAACTCCCCGTGAGGTTAATAGTTGAAAGCACATCTATTTATACAGAACTAAACTGTATTAAAGTTATAATTCCCTTAAGCGGCTATTGTATTAGGAAATAAACTTATAGATGTAACATTTAGTTGGCACTAGAACTTTGAAGATGGGCTTATTTAATAAGGTTAAATTTACACCACAATCCCGTGAACTAAATATGAAATAACTAGACCACTGATCACTCGAAGCTAAAGTATTAATTACCGTCTGCACAGAAAAAGAATTTCACTCCAATAGCCAACAATTTAGATGAAATCTAACAGGAATTTAGCTATATGCTAGTGAATCTTAGAGTTCTGTCAGAACGAATGATAACGTTGCCCTTTTCAGATTCTGTATTTATCTATTAGAAAGGCAAGATAAATAGTACGTGTGAAAATTTCGCGCCTCTTCAGTTCCCAGGGGAAGTCGAAGTTATTTAGCCGCCATGCTAACCACGATGGCCCGACTGGCTTCCGATCTACGTTCGTCTCAGGCTGCTCGCATGAGGATGTGAAATTTCGGCGAGACTAGCCTCGTTCGCGTGAGTTTCCTGATTCCTCAGATCGTATCCGCTACGCTGAGCGTTCCGTCTTTCGGGCAAGTCTGCCGGTGGCCACAGAAGTGCGAAGTCTGCAGGAAGCTTTCTTCTGACCGCTCGTGTCCGTCTTGCGAACGGTTCAGTGTTCGTACGGAGATGCTAAACTTCTGTTTCTCTGTTCTGGGGATCTTCTTTGACTGCTTTGATCATAGCCGCTACTCTTCGTTGATGAAAAGTTACAACAATACTGATGTTCAGGGATTCTAATGTTATGAAAAGCTAAAGTCTTTTTAATCATCCATCAAATCAGGGAAAATTCACTTGACAAACTAGACGTACGTCACAATCGTCCCCACTTTTAGACATGAAATCATTTTTCATGTTTCCTTCTTGACAATGGAGGTGACCTGATTGGTGACTTTAGGATGAGTGGTATCTGCAGTTTGCTCTTCTTCCTCTGTAGACCAGTTTCTATTCAAGAAGTCAGCTCCGACAATCTGTTTTCCTGGAATATATTCCACTTTGAAGGAATAAACGCTCAATAATAGTGCCCAGCGCATAATCCTTGCGTTGAATTCCTTATTGGCACCAAGGAAAGCTAATGGAGCGTGGTCGGTTTGTACTGTGAAAGAAGTACCATACAGAAACTCATGATCGCGTCTGATGCCATGAATCAGAGCGAGACATTCTCTTTCAATGACACTGTAGTTGCGTTCAGCCTTGTTCAGTTTCCGACTGCCGTAAGCTACTGGGAATAGCATATTCGGGTCACTGTCCTCGGCTCGCAACAATGTTGACCCGATGCCCTGACCTGACGCGTCAACTCTCAGTACGAAAGGCTTCTTAAGGTCAGGTAACCTTAGGATGGGGTATGCCGACAACTGTCCTTTCAAAGTGCTGTATGCATGTTCGCACTTTTGATCCCACATGACCTTATCAGGACAACCTTTCTTCGTGAGGTCAGTCAGAGGTGCCGTAAGTCCGTTGAATTTGTCGATGTATTTCTGATAATATGTACATAGTGATAGGAAGGAACGCACGTCTTTCTTCGTTCTGGGCCTTTTGGCTGCAGCTATTTTCTCCACGTTCTTCTGAACAGGCCAACTACAGCCGTGGGAAATAGTATGCCCCAAGAAGTCTAGCTTTTCAAACCCGATGAGACATTTGCTAGGTCTGGCTGTGAGACCAGTTTCCTGTAGTCTCCTGAGGAGCATAGCAACCGTAGCAATATGTTCGTCGTAGGTTTCCGATGCAATTAATATGTCATCCATGAAATTATGGATGTGGGGACTTTGCAAAGGTTCTAACAGCTTCCTCATCATTCTGGTGAACACTCCTAGTGCGTTATGCAATCCGAACGGCATCACATTAAATGTGTAATGTCCTTCACTAGTGCTGAAAGCTAGCAAAGGTTTAACTTCCTCCTTGACTGGTATTTGATAATAACCTTTACTGAGGTCAATCTTGGAGAAAATCGTTGCCTTGCTGAGCTTGGTGAACAACTCAGAAACAGTTTGGAGAGGTTCGGGCTGGAATTCCGTAACAGCGTTTAGTAGCCGGTAATCTATACACAGCCGAACTTCCTTATTGGGCTTCTGCAACAGCACTACACTGGAACTGTAAGGAGATGTAGACTCACTGATAATTCCTGCTTGACGCAGCTTGTCTATTTCTCCGCGAAGTGCATCAGCTTTAGCGTACGGGATGGGGTAAACTCTGGTTCAAACAGGGGTCTCGTTTGTTAATTTCATGTCAAATTCGATGAGATTTGTTCGACCAGGTACATCCGTTAAGACTGCACTGTACTGTTTTAGTAGCGCCCTGGTTTCTGTTTGTTGTTCTGGTGAGAGATTGTCGCCGAACTTGACATCTTTAAAGGATTCTGTGGGTTGCAGTGGATACTCCATGCAACCATCATCATCTTCCTCGTCTTCCGTTGCTATGGCGACAGCCAGGAGATGCTCGGAGGATGGCACTGGTCTTTCCAGATATTTCTTAAGCAGATTTATGTGGAAGACTTTCTCCTTTCCTTTAATGGAGATCTTGTAATTAGTACGTGAGATCTTTTTAAGGACGGTAAACGGCCTTTGCCATCCGATGCGAAGTTTATTGCTTCCGGTTGGAAGTAGCAACAAAACTTTCTCCCCTGGTTGTAGCTCTCTCTCTTTTGCAGCTTTGTTGTATCTTTTAGCATGTTTAGCGCGGGCTTTCTTAAGGTTGGTAGTAGCTAGATCCCATCCTAGCTTCAGCCTTTCCTTGAGCTCAGATACATACTTGCTTGCAGAGACGACTGTCTCGTCAGCCTTTTTGTCTGTCAGGGACCGAAGTAAGGCTTCTAGTGGCCCCTTAATAGGTCTGCCAAATAAAAGTGTAGCTGGCGCGAATCCCGTAGACGCTTGGGGTACCTCTCGGTAGGCGAATAAGGCAGCCGATATATATAGGTCCCAGTCTTCCGGTTTCTCCTGACCCAGCTTACGTAACATGGTGGTGAGGGTGCTGTTAAAACGTTCCACGAGCCCATTTCCGGCCGGATGGTAGGGACTTTTGTGGATATGTTTGGCCCTCAAGATCTTAAAGATCTCCTCCATTAACAGGCTACGGAATTGGGATCCATTGTCCGTCAAAACTTGTTGAGGGAATCCCAACCGTGTAAAGATTTGCACGAGGGCTTCTGCGACATGCTTGGAATTTATGCATGGTAGCGGTACAGCTTCGGCCCACATTGTGCAAGTGTCGACTAAGGTCAGGATGAACCTGTTCCTTCTTTTGGTCCTTTCCAGCGGTCCAAAGATGTCGACAGCAACCCGTTCAAATGGAGTACCCACTATTGGCATTTGCCCCATAGGTACTGGGGGTGTCAAGTGCTTTGGTGCTACCCGTTGGCACTGGGCGCAGGATTTCACATACCTGATAATGTCAGAGATCATTCCTGGCCACCAATAGTGGTTTTTATTCGCTGAATAGTGGCGTTTTGTCCCATATGTCCGCTAAAGGGAAGAGAGTGCCCCATTTCTAAGATCTGGCTTCTGTACTGCGTCGGTACTAAGAGCTGGTTATTCCCCGTGTCCGGGTTGCCCGTTCTACGATACAATACGCCGTCCTTAGAAAAGATGTCTCCGTTGTGTCTGGGGTCCTTAGCCATGGGCAGTTTTCTAAAGCAGGGCTCCAGAGTAGGGTCCTTTTGTTGCGCCTCCTTCAGTTCATTCGGCAACAAATTTGGCGCAGGCTCCCTCTCCTTCTTGGCTTGCCCTCTTGTGGTTACCGCTGCCACAATCGGCTCCTTTGGTCTCCCAATAAACACATATCTACATCCCAGGATAACTGGGTAGATAGGATCATCCATAATGGCCGCTTTAATAACTCCTCTGACAAAGTCAGAGTGTATTTCTACCAGTGCGATAGGAAGCGTCCTGGGTGCATCACTCCTGAAAACTCCACTAAGTTTGACGGTTTCCTCTGTCTCCTGACCGGGTTTGACTAGGTGCCTAGCGACAATACAACTAAAGCTTAGTCCAGTGTCAAAGAGACAAGTAGTTGAGGTACCATTCAAAATTACAGTTCCTCGAGTTGAGGTTGGTCCCCCTCAGGTTGAGAATCACTGACATTGACTCTACCTTTCGAGGCTGTATGCAAACATCCGATGCGGTTCGGACCGGTTTGTTTGGCCTGATCAGACGTTCCTTTTGTAGGGGTCTTCCCTTTTCCTTGACCTTGGTGGCCGCGCTGCCACGTAGGCTTGGTGGGTTGATCAGAAGTATTATTTGGGGGGTATCGGGTTTTGTAGAATTTCGATTTTTCCTGGGGAGGTCTCTGGTTATTATTATCTCGTTGGTTATAATGTTGAGAAGGATTGGAAGAATAGGATGACTGCTCTAGATTTTGTTTTCGAGATGGCTCATCTGCGGGTTTACGTTTAGTGCTGGGAAATTCGGCCATTGCATTGCTATAGCGTTCGGCCTTATTGAGGATGTCCTCAAGCCTGACTGCCCCCTGTTCAGCCAAAAATCTACGGGTGTCATTGGACAAAGTGGATTTTATCTGTTCAACAAGAACAATTTCTAGAAGTCCCTCATATGAAAGAGGTAATTCAGATAATTCTATGCACTTTGTCAAATAGCCCGTGAGACGTGAAGAGAACTGCGGAAAAGTTTCCGTGCTCTCTTTCCGGCTGTTTCTGAACATTTGCAGAAATTTTCGGGCGGTCATCTCAAACCGTTCTAGCAAGGCCTTCTTCAGCATGTCGTAATCATGTTGGTTGGTTCCCAGCTTTGTGTACACGTCATAAGCAGTACTTTTCAGTGACGTTGAGAGTTTAAGTGCCCAACGGGAACTCTCTAACACATACATATTTGCGAGCCTCTCGAATTTTTCTAGATAGCTGTCAATTTTTTCATTGGGGCTAGGAAAAGACTCTAAAGCAAAGGACATCGCCGTTAGTTGGGCAGATTGAGGGCTAGAGAGATCCATTGACTGAGACTGGGGCGAGGACGGCTCTCCGTTATTCGAAGTAGAGGCGCCCCGACTCTCTAAAGCCTTAAGCGCCAGTTCATGCTGTCTTTCCCTCTCTCTCTCTCTCTCTCTCTCTCTCTCTTTCCCTGCGAGCTTCGATCTCTGCCTCAATTTTCTTCTGCTCCAATTGACGATCGTCCGCTTCTTTCTTTCTAGCATCTGCCCTCTCTTCCGCTTCTTTCTTCTCTGCTCTATCCTGTGCTTCTTTCCGCTCTGCTCTCTCTTGCTCCGCATCATACCTTTCAAGTTCCCTGTTGACAAACAGGTTCGCGGCTTCTCCTTCTAATCCTGAGTCCTTCGCCTCCTGTCTCAAAATGGATCTTATCCTAATTCTCTCTGCCATGCCAAAAACTGGATGCTTCTAAGACTAGAGAATAAGAAGAAAAACCAAGGAGGGAAAAAACTCAAAGCCGCTACGAGAAAAAAACACAAAGTATAAATTTACTTGTGTTACCTCCTACTATGTAGTGCTAACTTATCGCTGCTGTTTTCTGGCAATTAAGGCTCTAAACGCAAGCGACTAATGCCACTAAAATGGTAAGTTACAATGGAAAAATTTACTTTTACTAAAAGTAGAGAAAAATTTATGAAAAACAATTTAAAGGGGAAAAAAAAAATTTCCTAAAAATTTTAATTCTCCACTAACCGAACTCCTCCCTTCCGAAGTCAATTAAAGAGTAGAGACGATGTTAACTAGATTTTTAAAAAATTTAGAACAAGCGTCTTTAGCTTTGCTCAGCTCTTCTAACTTCAAAAACCTTTTGTGACTGAAGACAATCACGCAGACCCAGCAATTATATAACAAAATTTCAATTTTCTCTGCCAGAGAATACAAAGGTGACAAATATTTTATTCTCACTAACTTCCTGCTCCTGTGGAAAGAACAAACCTGTAATACTTATTGTGTGGTCGGACCAAAATACTAAAAGGCTTTGTCTAGGGGAAGTAATTACTTTTTTAAAGATTATACCCTACTTCACAAAGACAATCAACCACACTCTATTTAAACTAGGCTCAGAATCCGGGACGAGCTAACCATTTATTGTCGTAATTTTTTTTTCTGAGAGAGTTCTGATGGATATTGGTCCTTTTAGAGTGTAGAATGATAGTGAAGGCTCTGTGAGAATAAGGATTTAGGAGAGTGAGGTAGTAGATTCACAAGGGCTGGGGAAGAGTAAGGACAGTCTCTTATTACGACAATATTTGTCTCTCAAAACTATTCCTACCACTCTTCTGAACAAACAGTTGTTTGTCAGTTCCAGTCGCTCATGCGCACACACCGATTTGGTGATTCTGACGCACAACGTACATGAATACACACTACGATAACAAAATATGGGAAATGTTTGGGTTTTGGGCCAGCCGACACCAAATGCTAATAAAGTTTTTAATACTTTTATTATCATAAAATCAAGTCACAAGTAATATCAATTTACAGTCAGAAATCAGGGGTTACAAAATACAAAAAGACAGGGGGGTGTTTGAGGAGAAGTATCCAATGCACCTTTTCCCGCTTGTATTTACTAACAGAAAAGACCCGGTCCCAAGGACGAGAAGGGGGGGGGGGGTGGTGTGATGATCAGAGATAGGCAATTTAACCCAATGGTAAATTTATTACTCTGAGTCAAGGGGGTTACAGTAATAAGGGGTAAAGGAAAAGCTAGGGGTCATCAAATGTTTTCCTTTAATCACCCAATTTTCCCGGGAGGGGGAATGCTCACAGTTAAATAATCCCGCTAGGAGAAATCCCGTACAATTAATACAGTACACCTTAATACTAGGTTGAACTAATTATAAGGGTAAAAAGATTAAATCTCATTTTTCAAAAAAAAAAAAAAACACGCTTGGCTGGCCAGCACACAGTCACACACACACACAGACTTACCAAATGGTGAATTCTGGCACTTCATAGGAAATACATAAAAAAACAGCACTAAACCTTGGCTTAGGTAAAAGTATTTTCTTCCGTGTACAGCCCCAGATTAGCGGGTTGTTGAAGTTAACAAAGTGTCCCGAAATCGCTGGACGTTGAAGTTTAACGGTACTGTTTGTTTATTAGATAAAGTTCCTAAAGAATGGCACAGGCACTTGGCTAGGTGTGAGGAATGGTGTGGTGTCTAAGATTGGCACAGCTGGTGGAGATAACTTTCTTTTGCAGTAATGTCACAAACTACAAAACACTGAGGTAAGTTCTTCAGGGGGTGGTAAAATCCAATGATTATGCTTGACAGACAGTGTCAGGGAAATCTATGTTCTTCTTCACGAATAGAGCAGTGAGTAAAATATTGCTACTGTTGACTGTTCTTCTTACAGTTTGATAACTATAAAACGACTTTATGAATTGGGATTTTAAAATAGTCTTTGGGTTTGCTTTGTTTCTGTATACTTCAGATAGCTGAATCCCAACAGGATCGCCACAAAGATTAAATTTCAAATATGTTCATAAGTCACTGGAGTAATCGAACTGAGTCGGCAAGACTCTAGATATATATTATTGCTGCGTAATGGCTGCTTAAATGATGTTTCATTGCTGCTAAATTGCTGGGATGCGAGGTTCAAAAGATCATTCTGGATGCAATAGAAAAAACATGAAATACAATAAAATCATATTAAAATCTAACGCGCGATACATTTACAGTTTAACTATTTTCTGCACTCGCGTCTTCAATTAATAAAGCAAGAAAAAACTCCCCGTGAGGTTAATAGTTGAAAGCACATCTATTTATACAGAACTAAACTGTATTAAAGTTATAATTCCCTTAAGCGGCTATTGTATTAGGAAATAAACTTATAGATGTAACATTTAGTTGGCACTAGAACTTTGAAGATGGGCTTATTTAATAAGGTTAAATTTACACCACAATCCCGTGAACTAAATATGAAATAACTAGACCACTGATCACTCGAAGCTAAAGTATTAATTACCGTCTGCACAGAAAAAGAATTTCACTCCAATAGCCAACA
The DNA here is from genome assembly GCA_024509875.1 of Oreohelix idahoensis. Classification (NCBI taxonomy): domain Eukaryota; kingdom Metazoa; phylum Mollusca; class Gastropoda; order Stylommatophora; family Oreohelicidae; genus Oreohelix; species Oreohelix idahoensis. Next base: position 124,412 of record JAMPIV010003699.1, read on the forward strand.
ATTTAGATGAAATCTAACAGGAATTTAGCTATATGCTAGTGAATCTTAGAGTTCTGTCAGAACGAATGATAACGTTCCCCTTTTCAGATTCTGTATTTATCTATTAGAAAGGCAAGATAAATAGTACGTGTGAAAATTTCGCGCCTCTTCAGTTCCCAGGGGAAGTCGAAGTTATTTAGCCGCCATGCTAACCACGATGGCCCGACTGGCTTCCGATCTACGTTCGTCTCAGGCTGCTCGCACGAGGATGTGAAATTTCGGCGAGACTAGCCTCGTTCGCGTGAGTTTCCTGATTCCTCAGATCGTATCCGCTACGCTGAGCGTTCCGTCTTTCGGGCAAATCTGCCGATGGCCACAGAAGTGCGAAGTCTGCAGGAAGCTTTCTTCTGACTGCTCGTGTCCGTCTTGCGAACGGTTCAGTGTTCGTACGGAGATGCTAAGCTTCTGCTTCTCTGTTCTGGGGATCTTCTTTGACTGCTTTGATCATAGCCGCTACTCTTCGTTGATGAAAAGTTACAACAATACTGATGTTCAGGGATTCTAATGTTATGAAAAGCTAAAGTCCCTTTAATCATCCATCAAATCAGGGAAAATTCACTTGACAAACTAGACGTACGTCACAGAAGGGAAAGTTACAAGAGTGCACAAATTATAGAGGAATAATGTTACTATCAGTGCCAGGAAAAGTATTAAACAGGATTATCCTTGAGAGACTAAAAGAGTCCATAGACAAGAAACTGAGAGATGAACAACCAGGTTTTCGACAAAACAGATCATGTACAGACCAGATAGCCACTTTGAGAATAATAGTTGAGCAAAGTCTGGAATGGAATTCACCACTATACATTGGATTTGTGGACTATGAAAAAGCATTTGACAGTGTAGACAGAGAATCACTTTCGAAATTGATGAGGCATTAGGGAGTTCCCCTGAAGATCATAAATTTAATGAAGAAAACATATGAAGGCATGACATGCAGAGTTCTTCACGAAGGGCAGCTTACGGAACCGTTTGGGATAAGAACAGGAGTGCGACAAGGATGCCTCTTGTCTCCATTTCTTTTCTTGCTGGCAGTAGACTGGGTTATGAGATCATCGACAACACACAACAGAAATGGAATCCAGTGGACTTTGACTAAGCAGTTAGATGATCTGGATTTTGCTGATGACTTGGCTCTTCTGTCCCATAACCGTAATCAGATGCAGGACAAATTGAAAACACTCGATGAGAGGTCACAGCAATTGGGTCTGAAAATACACAGGGGAAAGACAAAAATAATGAAAATAAATGCAGGTAATGATAACAGGGTTGAACTTGAAGAAACACCAATACAAGATGTAGAATCGTACACATAACTTGGCAGTAATATAGACAAAGTTGGAGGGACAGACAGTGATATCAAAATAAAAATAAAAAAAGCAAGAGGAGCTTTCATTGCACTGGGAAATATATGGAGATCAAGAGAAATCGGATCCAACACGAAAATAAGAATCTTCAACTCAAATGTGAAGTCAGTCCTATTATATGGCTCTGAGACATGGAGAACAACAAAGACAACAACCAAAAAGCTACAAACTTTCATAAATGGGTGCTTGCGTACAATAGAAGGACTAAAATGGTATGACAAGGTTACCAACGTGGAACTGATGACAAGAACTAGACAAGTGCCAGTGGAACAAGAGATGAGAAGACGACGATGGCGATGGATTGGACACACACTGAGGAGACCTGTTGATAGCATTACAAGGCAGTCCTTGTTCTGGAACCCCCAGGGCAAGAGAAGCAGAGGTAGACCAAGAAGCACATGGAGAAGAGAGCTGGAAACAGAGGTAAAAATGATGAAGAGAACGTGGAAAGAACTCGAGATGATGGCACGTGACAGGAGGACTTGGCATGTGTTTGTTGAAGGTCTGTGCTCCTTTGGGAGTAGAGGGTTATGATGATGATGATGATTATTAATCGAATACCTTTCATTGAAGATTAATCGATTAATTTCAAACACTTTGATAAATTATAAAAAAAAAACGAAATCATAAATAATTTTTTTTTTAATTCACTAAGTACTTTATTTAATTTTTTGTAAGGCAACATCGTCCTGAAAATATATTGAAAATACTGAAAAGCTACAACCAAACAATTTATTGTTTGACTTACTAGTCAAATTCCATATCAAGAACCTCAAACATAGCTAATGCTGTCACATTTAACCAAAAAATATAAACATTGCTAAAAATTGAATAATCTATCAAAATTTGTTTTATCAGTTATGGAGAAAAAAATATTTTTAATCAGTTGATCAATCGTTAAAGATCCCAACCTTAATATATATATATATGTGTGTGTGTGTGTGTGTGTGTGTGTGTGTGTGTGTGTGTGTGTGTGTGTGTGTGTGTGTGTGTGTGTGTGTGTGTGTGTGACCGTGTTATAGTCATCTCTTGTTTTCCACCGCCATTTTGTCGTTATGTGGCAGCCATCTTTGTTTACATCTAAAAATAGCTACTTTAATAATGCCGATACGGATAGCAGCCAATCAAGGAAAAGAGAAGCGTGCAGGCTAGCACGTCAGTTGAAAATTCTTTATTCATTTTGGTCTCCGTCGCAGAGAGAGAACAAGCTTTGATAGCTGAAGTCTAGTTCAAGAACATGCCTAGGACTTAAAGTCTACGAACACTGTCTGGGTGTTCGGTAGTATTAAATGTTGATCTGTATAAGGCTTTGTGTTGCTTGAATTGCTAAGTCTGCTGCTGAGAGGGTTGCAAGCAACCAATAATTGCAACCCCTGTCAAATGATCCTTAATAAATGTTCTTAGTGCATGGGTCTTGGGTGTGAGGTAGCCACATCGACATAAGTTCACCTCAACAACACCTAGCCCCTGTCACAAGTGGCGTCGTCGGCAGGATTGACAGACAGCACGCAGTGAAGCAACTCTTCAGCAGAGTAACAACAGCCGAAACAGTAGAACACCCTGTTCAGTGCAAGGCAGGGAACAGGATCATCCAGCTTACCATTGTATTCACTCTACTTTACTAACAACAAGATGGCGGCACGCAACACACGTGCTGCTTGTAGATTGGATAACGAAGATGCAACTGAAGTGGATGAACCTGTAGTGGAACTAGAGCGTCAACCAGAGCGAGTGCGGTACATCATTGTACCTACCCACCAGAAAGTGAGGTGCTTTGGGGAGCGCACAGGTCCTACGGCTGAGGAATATGTCAGAGAGGTGAGAGCTGCCTGGAGAGTAGGGATGATGAGTAAAGAGGACCAGGCAGATGTTATTCATGACAGTGTGACTCCAAATGTCCGTAGGGAGCTGAGGATTCAGGCTGATGACGATGACCCGGAAGCAATGCTACATTCCATAATAATAATAATAATAATAAATTCTTTAAGCACCAAACACGGCGCATAAGGCAGAAACCAGTGCTCTCCAGGTTGTTCGTTGTGACGCCACTCCTCTTAGCTCTTGCACATTATTTAGGCCCAACGTTCTTCCTTCTCTTATTATTGTTCTTCTGAGTGTTTCTTTTGGTCTTCCTTTTTTCCTCTTACCCTCAGGAACCTAAGTGAGCGCCTGTAGTGGTATTCTGTTGTTTTGCATTCGTAGGACATGACCGATATATGACCATCGTCTTTTCCTTATATAGTCGGAGACATATTTCTGCCTAGAGTCTTCTCTTATTTGTCGATTAGTCTTGAATTCTTTCCAACTGATGTTCATGAGTTTTCTAAGACATTTGTTCTCGAATGTATTCAGCTTGTTCTCCAATGATTTTGTTATTTTCCAACTCTCACAGACGTATGTTAACACTGAGATAACATTTGAATTAAACAGACGAAGCTTGGTATGTATATTCAATGATAGTAATTTCCAAATGTTAGATAATCTATTGAAGGCGCTAGCTGCCAAAGCAATTCTAGTATGGATTTCTCTTGTTGTGTCACCATCCTGAGTCATTTTACTGCCTAAATAATTGAAACTTTCAACTTTTTGTAGTTTTTCCCCGTTCAAGATGATATCAAAGGTCTCGTTAGAAACCATTACATTCCATTCTTAGGGTGAATGGATCTACTAAGAAAGCTTGCAAAGGAAACGATCATCAAAGAACCTACAGCATCGTTCACGTCGGTGATGGACTATGCCATACTGTTTTTAGAGACTGTACCCACTTCTGGGGCAGGGGTTGCCAGTGTCGAAGTAGTAAATACAGTGGCGGTACCAGATGCACATGTATTAAACGCAGAAGTAGAGCTGTTGAGAGCACAGGTGGGTCAATTAGAGGCTAAAATTGATGTGATGACTCAGGAGCAGGGGAGATGTACCAGGACAGTTCGTTGTTTTAGATGTAGAGAACTAAGCCACGTACAGAATCGATGTCCACGGGCATTAAACTAGACCCCTCTGTGGCTGGGAGTCAGGTTACAGAAAGGGAGCAGAATGACTCAAAGATAAAGATGGTTGGTGGTCGACGGGAGTGTGAGGTACTTATAGCAGGAAAGAAAGTCAAAGGCGGCCAGGAATTTAAGGGTAGCAGGAGGCGACCCAGGGCACAGAGGAAGCCTAGGAAAATAAGATGCTTCAATTGTGGAGACTTTTCAGACCACATGGCAGCCAAGTGTCCCCAGGGCCCGCTTCCGAAGCGATGTTTACAGTGTAAGTCTCCAGGCCATTTGATATCGGTTTGTCCCTCACAGAGCGCTCTCTCTAGGCGTACCAACACCTCCAGATTGCCATCACGGTGCAAGCAAAGAGATGGCCGTGGCAACTGTCACGCTAAGAGCGCCAAAAAAAGTGGTCGACATTTAGAGGAGGAGACTCATCTAAAACACGTTGAAGGACACGTTTCCAGGCTACGAGGGGCGCACGTAAGAGCAGAGGCACAGTTGCAGAATTTTGCAGCAGTTCGGAAAGAGAGATGTGACAAGGTGTCGTGTTTTATTCCACTACAGGTGGGAGAATTGGTGAGGAAAAGAATGCACTACGCGGAGAGATTCAAAATTCGTGACATGTGGTCAGAAGAGGAGTACATTTTTGTTCGTGCTCCCACAATGACAGGGGGTCCATATGTCATCCAACGAACAGATAGAGCGATCTTTTTTTACATCTAAAAAAAGCTACTTTAGTAATGCCGATACGGATAGCAGACAATCAGAAAAGAGAAGCGTCCAGGCTAGCGCGTCAGTTGAAAATGCTTTATTCATTCTGATCGCCGTCGCAGAGAGAGAACAAGCTTTGATAGCTGAAGTCTAGTTCAAGAACATGTCTAGGTCTTAAAGTCTACGAACACTGTCTGGGTGTTCGGTAGTATTAAATGTCGATCTGTATAAGGCTTTGTGTTGCTTGAATTGCTAAGTCTGCTGCTGAGAGGGTTGCAAGAAACCAATAATTGCAACCCCTGTCAAACGATCCTTAATATATTTTCTTAGTGCTTGGGTTTTTGGGTGTGAGGTACACTAGCCCCTGTCTCACACACACACACACACACACACACACACACACACACACACACACACACACACACACACACACACACACACACACACACACATATATATATACATAATATTTTTTAAAATATTGCTTTAAACTTACCATAAAAACCAAAATGCAAACTATATAAATAAACTGTTGTTAATTAAAATTGATTTGAAACAATAACACGTTATCACCATCTCTACAACAATCTGATATGATCAAAGACACAAAAGTTTAACTAGCTGAAAGATAGTATTCAGGCTGATGTGAATTCAGGCATACCTCGGAGATATTGCGGGTTCAGTTCCAGACCACCGCAATAAAGAGAATATAGCATTAAAGCGGGTCACACCCATTTTATGGCTTCCCAGTTCATATAAAAGTCTTTTATATTGTTAATGTTAATATTTAGTAACAGGATGGTCCCTGTGGCCAAGATCACTTCTAGGATAGTAAGCCAGTAGACACTGCAACAAGCCAATATAAATTTGAATGAATTGAGCCACAATGGACAATATACAATTTATTTAAGACTGCACGCAGCTCCACATAAAATAAAGTTCAGGCCAACATATAATGGCAGATAAGATGCAGTAGACGAAATACCGTAAGGCAGTCAGTTCATGTCATGAACGCTGTTCTCAATATGATTTATATCTCTTCACACTCGACACTGAGCAATTATACTTCTTGTCAATACAAATAACTACGGTAGATACATCTCACCGAAGATCTTGATGTATTAGTGATAACATAACTCCATTATAAACACTTCAACAATAAGGAGCTCAAACACATACGTCCACTCGCCATGACACACAATCGTATAAGGCCCCGCACTTCTGCTCCTCTAGTTTCACGCGAGCCAGCTAAGAATATTGGCTTAACGTCATTTCCCGACTTTACCAGTGACCCTGTATAAAATAAACAAACAAGGAGACCTGTTGAGCTATGCAATAAGCACAATCGTGGAAACCATAGAGGCATATCCCTTCTCAGTGACCCTGGTAAAAACTACTCTAGAATGCTAGAGCAGAGACTCCGACGCCTAGCTAAGCCACAATTGGATGAGGTCCAGTACAGATTCCGAGCAAACCGAAGTACTCAAGACCTAATCTTCACACTCAGACAGCTGAGTGAAAAGGCCCTTGAGTATAAGAGTGACATCCATATTTGTTTCATAGATCTGGAAAAGGCGTTTGACAGGGTCCCGTGGAGCAAACTTTGGGACTGTTTGGCAAGGAAGAAAATTCCAGCACTTCTGATTTATGCTGTACAGAGCTTCTACAAGTCTTGCAGAAATTATGTGATGACAGCAAACCATAAGTCAGAAGAGTTCAGGACCACCACTGGTGTAAGACAAGGTGATATCCTGTCACCGTATCTTTTCATACTCCTCATGGACGAAGTCATTAAGGCATGTAAGGAGAGAACAAGAAAGTATTCAGTTGGGTACTGAAAGATGAGACAGGTCTGTATTTTAGAGCTGGCATTTGCTGATGATGTGGCTCTGATTGCTAAATCAGAGGCACATCTCCAATCCAACCTGCAAGTCTGGAAGGAAGAGCTAGAGAAGAGAGGGATGGTCATAAGCAGCTCTAAAACAAAATCCATGGTGATATCACGAGAAGAAATAAGACATCAGATTAAGCTGGGAGAATAGGTCCTGGAGCAGGTCGACCACTTTAAATATCTCGGAGCTATTATAGACCGAAAGGGAGGCATCAAAGAAGAGTTAGCAACTCGAAAAGCTGCAGCTGGGATACTTGTTCAGGCCATAAATTGAGGATTCCTCAGCAAGAGAGAGGTCGGTAAGAAAACGAAGATGGCTGTATACCGCTTCACCTATGTTCCAGTCTTGACATATTGGTGCGAGTCATGGGCAATGACTACAACCCACAAAAGCCAGATCCAAACCTCAGAAATGAGGTATCTGAGGAAGGTGGTTGAAGTAATAAGAAGAGACATGGTCTGCAACCAGACGATACGTCAAGGCCTAAAATCCCCCCCTCCCCCCTTGCAGACCCAAGTAGAACAGTCCCAACTAAGATGGTTTGGACATGTCTGGAGAATGGGAGAAGATCGGCTACCATGACAAGCATGGGAAACAAAGAGCCAGGTATCCAGACTCCCAGGACAACCCAGAGTCCGCTGGGAGGACAACATTAGACGATCTTTGAAGGACCGAGGACTAGAATGGAACCAGGCCAGGAGGAAGACAGCCGATAGGATAGTCTGGCGCTCTCTCTTCCAAACCGCTACACCTGACGATAGAAGGGGAACTACAAAGTAAGTAAGATTTATCGATTTATTAATTTATTATTTTTTATATTAAAAAATGTATTTTTTGTACTTTTATTTGTGTACTTTTTTTCACTCCGTTTTCCAGTCCCTCTTTTCATTATTTTTTTATTTTTTTGCTTTATGTTCTTTCCACTTCCACTTTTCGGGGTTTTTTTGGCAGCCATAATTGCTCCAACATGTGACAAAGCTTAAGAGATTATTTTTCTCTTATTTCTGTAGTTTCATGTTCTCCATTTAATTCTCACTTTCTTTCCCACCTGCCTCTTGTTTGTATGCCCCTGACGAAGGCCTTGTGGCCGCAACGTAGCTTTTACTTGCCCTTTCTCTTTGTAAGAGGTATGACTTTTTGTGTTTTTGTAATTTTATTTGGTCATTCTACCGTAAAATAAGGTAAAGGTAGCTTCATAGCAGACTATGCCATAGGGGAGTAAAGTATTAGAGACTTCACTGTACTAGTGTAACGTATAATGTAAATATAGCCTCAGAAATCCGACCATCTTTGCTTCCCCATTTAGTGTTTATAATTTTGCTACGCAAAAACTATGAATTTCGCTGTCTGTCTGACTCATATTTTGAAGCCACGCCTATTTTTCCTGTTTTACAAGCGCTGACGAGTGTTTACTAACTTTCGCACCTGGCAGTCTTAACAAGGGGAGCGAACCTGGTTTATTTACCTGAGTTCTCACGCGAGCTGATCTGTCAATCATTGGTCATTAAACAGGCGCACGAGGGGAGAAGACCAGATCCTTGAAGAAATACAAGGGCGATAATAATACTTCCCGACCACATTTGATGACCGTGCATTTCAGGGGACGTAAAGCTTTGATCTGCGGAAACGGACGGAAATCTAAAAGGGGCCCGTTCGCACGGCCCATGTCTTTTGATGTCGTTCGGCATCGCGAGAAGAGCGAACAGTAAAATCTTTTATCTCGGAAACGAAGCTCCTTGATTTTTCCCTGCTATGCCAAAGGTGTGAATTGTCACATCCTTTAGAGATAATTGCACAAAATCTGTATATATATATATATATATATATATATATATATATATATATATATATATATATATATATATATATATATATATATATATATATATATATATATATATATATATATCTGACAACCAAGTCCAGCTCCCGGCCTTCACGTGTGGCTCAATTTGAGCCCGGCGGAACTGTTTCCACTGACGGGAGAAGGGGCAAAGGCGAGCGACTGGCGCCTTAAAACCAGCAGCTTCGGGCAGATAGGGCTCATGATCCTTGGTTGGTAGCTTATCTAAGAGAAGGAACTCTGAATTCAAACCACCGCTGCCTTGCGGGAATATCCATTTATGGAATTGGCTTCGGGAGTAAACCCTGAGGATAAATCCGGAGTCGGAGTCCCTAAGGCAGTCTAATGTCGATTCGACATTATTCTGGCAACTCCTGCGACATGGCTGGTACCAAACTGTATCGGCTACTGCCGTTCCTTTGGATCTACCGGCTGTGTGGAGAGGGGGAACATGCTGCATGGGCAACAGCTTGATCTCCATATAACTGTGCCCAAGCTCGCGCCCTGGAGAGGACACTCCAGCTTCACCCTATAGGTGTCGGCAAAACACGGGAAGTAGCAGTTACCGGTTATAAGCATTTTGCCCAATTGGCGTAGGGCATGGCGCCAGGGGCTACTTCCGACAGTGGGAGAGGTTCAAGGCACTCAAAGCCAACAGGAGCTTCAGAGCTTGATGTTTCGCTTCACTAAAGCATGCAAGAACTTTGGCCTCACAATAAGTCTAAAGAAAACGAATGTGCTGAGTCAGAATGTGGGTGCTGCACCAGTTATCACTATCGATAACTATGAATTGGCAGTGGTGCACCACTTCACATACCTAGGGTCTACCATCAATGACAAACTCTCACTGGATACAGAAATCGACAGCCGCATTGGCAAAGCTGCAGCTACCTTTGCCCGCCTCACATCGCGTGTTTGGGGAAACTCTAAACTCACAATGAAGACCAAAGCTGCGGTATATAATGCCTGCGTCACCAGCACACTCCTATATGGCAGCGAGACCTGGACGACCTATGCTAAGCAAGAAAGAAGGCTCAATACCTTCCATTTGCGGTGTCTACGCCGCATCCTCGGCATCTCGTGGAAAGATAAAGTGACAAATGTCGAGGTGTTGTCACGTGCTGGCCTTCAAAGTATGTATACGCTTCTTAGACAGCGCAGACTTCGTTGGCTTGGCCATGTTCGCCGCATGGAAGATGGTCGCATTCCAAAAGATATCTTTTACGGACAATTAGCAGATGGCAAGAGAACAGTTGGGCGACCACAGCTGAGGTTCAAAGATGTGTGCAAGAGAGATATGAGGGCACTGGACATGGATCCAGCAACATGGGAGGATGAAGCTGCCGATCGCACTAAGTGGCGATGCTATTTACGGCGCCACCTCAGATTGGGCGAAGAGAGGCTCACACAAGAAGCAGAGGTGAGGAGAAAACGTCGAAAGGAGCACCAGGAAAATAAGCAGCTGAGGGATGTCACCTCAGGGGCGCATTCCCATAGTCAGTTATGACTGAAGGGGCTATTATTATTATTATTATTATATATATATATATATATATATATATATATATATATATATATATATATATATATATATATATATATATATATATATATATATATATATATATATATATATATATATATATATATATATATACAGTACTTTGCAAAAAAAATGGCAGTCATATTGGTTAGCTAAATATGCTGAAATCTAATTAAATATGCATGTTCTGCTCAAAATTTGCACTCCACTTAAGTGAGCAAACACTACCAAAAGTAAAAAAAAAATAGCGGAGAGTAAAGTCCCTTGATAATAGAGCAGACGACAATTTCTAATGCTAGTGGCAGAAAATGGACACAAAGTCAAAGTGTATGTTAATTTCACAGCTTTGGAATGAAAGAAATCAAACATGTTCCAACATTTCTAAAACCTTGAACATTCCTGAGCGGACTGTCTACAGAGTTGTGAGTAAATTAAAAGCAGGTAATGGAATCGAGCGAAAAGAAGGTAGTGGGGGGTCAAAAATTTTGGACACAAAGGACCATCGGCGTCTCGCCCAAATCGTTCGGGCTGGGCCAATGAAGAGTGTAGAAAACATACGGCAGCGCATGATCGATTTGGGAAACCCAGAGGTATCTAATGCTACTGTCAACCGGGAGCTACACAGGATGAATTACACAAAAAAGCGGGTAATTTCGTCACCATTTCTCACAGAGACTCACAAACAGATGCGCTTGAACTGGTGCCACGAACACCAAAATTTGTCATGGGACAATGTGATTTTTTCAGATGAATGTTCTGTTTGGTCTTATCCTGCTCAAATAAATATTTGGACGAAAGACTCTGTAACGCCTGTGTACCAGTGACCGAAACATACCCAGAAATTCCATCTTTGGGGAGGGGTGTCAGCAAGAGGTGCCACCCCACTGTGTGTTTTCACAGGAATTCTCACGAAAGAAAGATACATCGACATACTAGAGGGACACCTTCTGCCATTTATGCAGGTCATGTACCCCTATGGGTGCACATTTCAACATGACAATGACCCAAAGCATACAGCTCATACCACCAAAGCATGGCTGCAAGAGAAGAATGTGATAGTGCTGAAGTGGCCCAGCAACAGTCCCGACCTAAACCCAATTGAAAATGTTTGGGCACTACTCAAGAATCATTTAAAAAAGAGTGGACTCAGAGACGTTGAACAATTGAAGAAGGTAGCTGAAAAATACTGGGACAGTCTGGCTCACAATTACCTACAAACATTTGTGGGAAGTATGCGTCGCCGCATCCAGGCTTGCCTTGCTGGAGAAGGCAACATTATATTGTACTGAAACCACTGTTAATAGATAGGGGAGATACCAATCTTCCTCCGGACATACAGTTTTTATTATTATTTGCTTCTATCAGTGTTCTGTGTTGCGAAAATATGACTGCCATTTTTTTTTGCAAAGTACTGTATATATATATATATATATATATATATATATATATATATATATATATATATATATATATATATATATATATATATATATATATATATATATATATATATATATATATATATATATATATATATATATATCTATATATATATATATATATATATATATATATATATTACTGCCTAAATAATTGAAACTTTCAACTTTCTGTAGTTTTTCCCCGTTCAAGATGATATCAAAGGTCTCGTTAGAAAAGTTCATAGCTTTAGTTTTAGAGGCATTTATTTGGAGACCGATTATGAAACAGCGTATTCTCCTGGATAAAATCCACTTGGGAAAACGACTGTCAGAAGTCGGGAAAAATGTTATGTATATTGCCACAACGGGCTGATAAAATTGAATGAAAACAATCTGGGTATTTTGTTAAGTCCAATATACATAACTTGCGTTCTCTCCAAGTCAGTTATCAAGTCTCTCAGAAAATTTTGGATAGTCTGAACGCGTACGCTAGAACCTATGTGGAATAGTGCGTTAATAGCCTTTGTTGGGATTTATTCTGTTTTCTGGTAATAATAATAAGTTGTGCTTAAGTGTTAAATGTGTTAAAGTTTTACCATTTTATTCACTGTGACTCCCTAGCGTTAAGACTAGTGAAATAGCAAACGCGTATATATTTTCTTACCAGTTGTTCAGTTTAATGTAAAAATCCATCAACCATTTTTTTACACCACAAAGATACGGGTTAGTTTACTAAGAAATGCTATGAGTGACGGATAAAGTGACAGAGTAGAATTCGCATTATATTTCATCGTGTGTAATTTTCTAAATGAATAGTGTTTAATATCATGTGTCTTAACAATAGACGCCGACAATCAACTAGCTAGTAATGACAGGTGATATTTGCTAAGGGTGCGTAGTTATAATTAAATTATAACACATAAGGAAGGGAAACCCGAGGCCTGCAAACAGTAAATTAATATGAGACAAACTTAAGGGTATGTTATCAGGCACTGTAGGAAATAAAGAAGTAGAACACTAGACAACAGAAAAACAACAGACATGAGTGGCTTACCCAGGATTTGAACCCCAGACCTTCCATGCGACAACCCCGCCTAGCTATGCAAGCGAATCACACTATCCTCCCTGCCATTTACGCATCACCAAAAAATGATGTTTTAGACATGCCTAAAACCCAATTTGTACTCGCTAAGCGAAGCGCGATAAGATAGGCTAAGACACCATGTGCTTTTTAATTTAATTAGACGACGGAGAGGATAAGAGATCATACCCTTACGCGTGGTATAGGATATTGGCCTTTTGGTTAAATGTTCCTTTTCTTCCTAATATAGTGCTTGATCAAAACCAGCGGCCAGCGGCTTTCTATTGTGGTCCTTTCCTCAGTTACTGAAGGAGTAATAGTTGTCGTTTTTTTCCTTGGCGTTCGTCCCCAGTACAGGTGTGAACAGGAATTGCCAAGGCGACACACTAACATTTTAACTGTAAATGTGAGTTAACTGGACTTAACAAAATACGCAGATTGTTTTCATTCAATTTTATCAGCCCGTTGTGGCAATATACATAACATTTTTCCCGACTTCTGACAGTCGTTTTCCCAAGTGGATTTTATCCAGGAGAATACGCTGTTTCATAATCGGTCTCCAAATAAATGCCTCTAAAACTAAAGCTATGAACTTTTCTAACGAGACCTTTGATATCATCTTGAACGGGGAAAAACTACAGAAAGTTGAAAGTTTCAATTATCTAGGCAGTAAAATGACTCAGGATGGTGACACAACAAGAGAAATCCATACTAGAATTGCTTTGGCAGCTAGCGCCTTCAATAGATTATCTAACATTTGGAAATTACGATCATTGAATATACATACCAAGCTTCGTCTGTTTAATTCAAATGTTATCTCAATGTTAACATACGGCTGTGAGAGTTGGAAAATAACAAAATCATTGGAGAACAAGCTGAATACATTCGAGAACAAAATGTCTTAAAAAACTCATGAACATCAGTTGGAAAGAATTCAAGACTAATCGACAAATAAGTGAAGACTCTAGGCAGAAATATGTCTCCGACTATATAAGGAAAAGACGATGGTCATATATCGGTCATGTCCTATGAATGCAAAACAACAGAATACCTCTACAGGCGCTCACTTGGGTTCCTGAGGGTAAGAGGAAAAAAGGAAGACCAAAAGAAACACTCAGAAGAACAATAATAAGAGAAGGAAGAACGTTGGGCCTAAATAATGTGCAAGAGCTAAGAGGAGTGTACTCACCCCAGATAGGATTTATCATCATCATCTTAAGTAACAGTTTTTAGCAACCAGATGTTTTCTTTAGCTATTGGAAGTACTGTCTAATGTCTACTGTGAACACAAGATCGCGGGTTTTGCGCTACATGAACTATTAATGTGACATTGAATATCCAAGAATCAACCACCAAATTAGGCGTTCCCCATTATAAAAATTAACTATTAGTGGAGGGACTGAGGCTCATTTTGGAGGATGAAACTATTGGGTCATGATACATATGCATGGATGTTTACGTTCAAGAGTGTTACACCAAGTTTAGGTAAGGTGTGATTGGTGTGGCCACGAATGACAGAGTGAGAGTGAATATTTTCTAGTTACGGAAACAGTACCATACTTTACTTCCGTTGCAAATACTGTTATATTACTGGATAGCTTAAGTAGGAACTTTGTTCTTGTCTTTACTGTCTATTCTATAAGGAAGGGAAAGGAACCCGTTACACGCCCATTGAGGCATATTGGGAATATGGTGTTAGGCCCATATTATCTTGACCGTAGGCACACGAGGGGTGATGTGATCGGCATCACGCCGGCCGCCTTAACCTTCCCAGAAGTTGCTCTGGTACCCATTTGGGGCTGGGTGGACCCAGGAGCCGTTTGTGGCCTAAAATGTTCCCGCCTCATCTGGGGATCGAACCATTGACCACTGCACTAGGAAGCCAGTGCACTAACCACTATGCTACCGTGGCTCCATCTATAACCCAGTGTTAAATCTTTGACTTTTTTGGGTTATTAACTTCTTTTGGGATCCTTTTCTCAACAAGGGGGGAGGGTACTTATTGTATTATTTTCCTATGTCTGTAAACATGATCATATTGATTTCTATATGTTTGATGTTGTAAAGTTTAAGTGATAATAAACTAAACAAGAACTTAACTTGTGTGTTGGTCAGACCCATATCCATTTACCATAGTTTCACGTTTGTGCGTCTTGTTATTACATAAGTGTGTGTATGTGAGTAGTAAACTTGTAATTATACTTATAGGGAGGTTTGATAGATCGTCTTATACTAAAGACAGTCGTATAGATAGGCTGGACTAGAGAAACCACTCATTCCAGAGACTGATCGTCACCTTAATATATTCACTCGTGGAATATATTCTAACACCCTTCTTTCTCACATACCCCACCTTCTATTCTACTCAGACGGGACCAAATATCTCTCTAACCTATCTAAAAATGTACGACAACTAGGTACAGTTCACTGTACTGAGAGATTGAGTGACCTGTTTGTCACGAAGTGGATTTAAGACTAGAGGCTGTCTACATATAGTGACAAGACACTAGTGAGAAGAAAGACTGACAAGATAGATTTAGATTAAACTGATAGTGTAATGTGAAAAGTTGAAGCTATTGGCCCCGAGGGTGAGAAACTAGATTTGACTCTTCCCTCGCCACTTCGGACGTCTTAGCTGGCTATAGCTTTGACTACCTCTAACTACCCTAAGGGGATAAGGTTATACCTTGTATCAAGATTCACATACACCACGATACAGACAACAGATAGCTACTGTACGTAAATCAATTGACTGATCCAGACTATAAGTTCCAAGTTTATTATACATAGAAACTCAAATACATATCAAGAAATATAGTGCGTATGTGCACCTCTGAAACAAACAATCAAATACAGTTAAAAGAATTTGACATGAACCCAACCATTCACCCACAATTTCAACCTGTATGGGGAAAGAAGTTTAGATTAAACAAAACCACAATGTACTTGGTGGAGTCTCAGATGTCGAGCCTCCACTCCTACTAGCTATTCTAAATGCTAACTCTAATTTCCACTGATAGCTGGAACTCCTATGAACTGTCTACACAAATCTCTGCAAAAAAAGCTATGGTACTACACAGCCTAAACTGGAACTCCTGAACACTGCTTCACAACTAAATATTCTAAAACTCTTCAGCAGCTGTCCTCTGTTATGATCTACACAAAACTATGTCTCAGTTCTGTCTTTCTGGTCTACCACCTGTAGACTAAACTTCAGCAGCTGTCCTCTGCTCTAACATCTGTAGAGAGGATTTTAACCCTGTTGCTCTCCACAATTTCTGTAAGTGACGACTATGTTTTAAACACTGGATTCTGGAAAACTGGAATAGGTAGCTGGTTTTGCTGCTCAGGATTTATCCACAACCATTCACTGAGAACGGTCTTCCCTGCCTGGGAAAAACAATGTAATCAGATTTTTTCTATCAGCTCTAGTTTTTGAGATAACTAAGAATGACCATATTAGTAGGGCAATTGTTATGTACAATCCTAGAGTTAGGCGCTATCAGTGGCATTTTGACTTTAGTCTGCATTCATATTATATGTAATTACTGTGCATATATTACCAAAAATGTAATAATACTTTATCACTAGCACTTGTTTAGTCAACACGCAAAAAGGATCTTTTCGAGGACTTCCTGGAATGTGATATGCCCGGACATTCACGCTTAGGGGTCCAACAGTAATCTGCCATTATGTGGGCATCCCAAAGTCCCTGGTATCTCTCTTCCATTGTTTTTATATCTTGGTGAAATCTTTCACCTTGCTCCTCACTAAAGTCGCCAAGATTATCCGGAAATAAATGTAAATGGTTATGGAGGTAGTGCAATTTTATGCTCATGTTGCATCCAGGTTCACAAAAACTCGACAGCATGTTTCCAACTAATTCAGAATAATTGTCTGCTTTAAAGTTACCCAGAAAGTTTTGCACAACTAAAACAAATGATGACCAGGCTGTGGACTCTGTTTTGTTCATGGAATCAATAAAATTTGGATCGTTTATTAACTTTCTAATTTGAGGTCCATCAAAAATTCCATCTTTAAGTTTGTCTATGCTCAATTCTGGAAACTTTCTGCATAAGTAATTAAAACAGGTACCATCTTTGTTCAGTGCCTTAACAAACTGCGTCATCAAGCCAAGCTTTACATGTAATGGTGGCAGTAGAACTCTTTTTCGATCAATGAGAGGCTTATTGACAATATTTTTTTCTCCAACTTTAAATCTTTCCCTCAACGGCCACTGTTTCTTTGTCCAGTGCATATCTTTTGCCCTGCTATCCCACAAACATATAAAGCATTTATATTTGGTGAATCCCATTTGCTGGCCAAGCAAGAAATTCATCATTTTAAGATGTACACAAACCACCCAGTTATGTTCTAAATACTTCAATTTTTCCAGAACTGTGCTTATTGTAGCATACTCCTCCTTCATTGTAGTAGAATGAGCAATTGGAATTGAGCCATATTTGTTACCATTGTGTAAGAGAACACCCTTCAAACTTCTTTTAGAGCTGTCAATGAAAAGTCGCCACTCATCTGGTGTATAACTTACACCCATTTTGTTAACAAGACCTCCTACATTAGTACAAAACACAAGGTTGTTTTCTTTACAAAAGAATGGAATAAAACCTTGCTCTCTGCTGCGATAAAATGTAACCTTTGTTTCAACAGTCAGTAATTTTTTTCCTTTCAATCTTGAAGCTAAAAGTTCTGAAGATTCCTTGGAGAGATATAGATCTCAGATTAGATCATTTGGTTCAAGCTGGTCGAAGCGTTGAGCATCTGAAAAATCATCTTCGAAATTACTATCACTGTCACTTGTCGTTCCACATGCCACTGCTGTCTCATCTTCTAGCAAGGAATCCGACATCTGACTGAAAGTTGGAATTGGTATGTCATCTCCGTTACACCGACCCAAAATCTCTCGGGAACACTGACTCCTGGCTCAGAGAAATACTTGTTTAAGATGCCTCTTACACGCGGTCTGGGGAATTACTTTACACTAGGTTCCCACTCTGACTTTGTGTTCAGATTCCTAGAATCTGGCTTTCCGTGTTAATTTATTTAGAGTTTTCCTGGGATATTGAAGCTGTAAATGACTGGGGAAAAAAGGGGGGGGGGGGCAATCAACGAAGCGTTGGCTACCTAAAGAGCTGTGAGACTTTTTCAGGCCATAAATCGAGGATTTCTAAGCAAATGAGAAATTGTGTAGAAGATTAAATCGGCTGTACACAGCTCCACCTATGTTCCAGTCTTGATTTGCGGGCGTTAAGCCTGCCCCCAAGAACACTGCTTATGATTACTGTGCAGGATCACCACGTCTGATCACTATATAGGATATAGCTACGTAGGATCACTGTCGATGACCTTGGTTAGCTTAACGAGAGTTGTCCCTAGATTAATCTGGTTATTGTGTATTTCTTACTTACGATGTCATTTCTCTTCTACCTTAAAGTGTAGAGGTTAACCTGGAAGAGCGCCATGCTATTCAATCAAATGCCTTCCCTTTGGCCTGGTTGCAGTCAAGTCCTTGATCCTACTGAGATTATCTGAGATTGTCCTCCAAGCGACTTTGGGTCATCCTTGAGGTCTAGATCCTTGGTTCTTGGTTTCCCACATTTGCTGCAGTTGCCGGGCATCTCCCATTCTGCAGTCACGGCCAAACCATCGCAGCTGGGAACTGCTCCACTCGGGTCTGTGGGAGCTGGGTTTCCAGGCTATGACGTATCGTTTGGTTGCGGACCCTATCCCTTCTTGTCACTTGGACCGCCTTTCTCAAAAACTTCATTTCTGAGGTTTGAAGTTGGCTCTTGTGGGTTGTAATCATTGCCCACGACTCACTTAATGTTTCTCACGTATATTTATTCCATTTCGGTTGCTTCTAGAGGACCACTAGTGTTAGACCTATTCGGTAGGATCCTAAACTCGATTTTGCTTAGAGTGGCATATTACAGTATTTCTCCTGATTTTATTTGGTGTTTCGCTTACTTTTAGATTGTAGGTGTTTGGCAGTGGATTTCCATGCTCCCATGTAAATATGTAGGCAGGTCAGCCTTGCCACTTCTAGGTGGATTCAACTAGGTCTAGGTTTTTTTTTTTTGGGTCCCGTCTAGGTGTCATTTTCCTTCATTAGTTGAAGAACGCCACCTAGTGTCGTAGATTTTTGATAGGAGAATTAAGACTTGGGTTGGTCCCTTCTGAATAGATTAGAATAGGTGATAGACACATTGAGAGTTAGTAAAAGAAATAGATTCCACGAATGAGATGATAGAATGTGATATAGAGGCTGTTTCTGAAAGCGAAAAAAATTCTTCTCTCTCTCACCTATCTTCTACGACAGCTTTACAGCGTCAGACAGTCTAAACACATATAGATATTACCTATATTTCTATCTACTCACGGGCACGCACATACACGTGACGACAGTTAAACACACAGACGTGGGAATCTATAACACTGAATATATATATATATATATATATATATATATATATATATATATATATATATATATATATATATATATATATATATATATATATATATATATATATACTAGAACGAGCTGACCAACACGCTGATTAATTCCAAGAGAAAAACTTTAATTATCTTTTAAAATTTCTTCACAACACATAGAACTTACATCAAAGCATATACAAATAGTCATAAAATATCAAGAGAATGCTACAGTGATGATAGCCCCGTTATGATATTAACTCTAGGTTTAGCCCTCAGCCCCGTTATGAGACAGATGATGGCCCAAAGAGTCACAAATACATATGGTTAGGGTATAATATTTCTTCCCCCTTTAAGGTATGAACAGACTGGATACTCTGATCTAGTATAAGGGAATATATAGATATATAGTTAGCAATAAATTACATAACGAAATGTTACAATTGTGAGTGAATCAACAAAGAACATCCCTCAGTCTACTTTCACTCAGTTCTTTCATCAGGGCCCTGTCGTGCGTTTCTCACTCTCTTACCCTATAACTTGCCGTTGTTCACCGTCTGGCGCACGCTATGACACAATCTGTTTTATCGTTTGGTGAAGCGAATACCCAGCTCTGCAGATCTTGGTTTATCCAATTTGTCCGGGGAGCGTTCTCTTCAGGCGATAAGTTTATTCAGATTTTAAGTTAGTGTCACTTGAATCAGTTTTGGATAAGCAAGTTTAAACGGGCACACCGAGTCAAAAAAAAACACGAGGGTTCCCTTAATTTGGAAAGGCAGTCTTGGTTCACTATACACTCTCTCAATACTTGTCGGGAATAGTAATGTTACTTCTTGTAATGATTCTCGCCGCTAGACAGCATGTATATTTGAGTTTATTGTGAAGAAATAAAGTCTGGCTCAAAGGCCCAGTATAAACATTTTTGTCTTTTGAAAAACCGTTAGTGGGATTGGTATTACTGTCTATCTCTGATGGCACGTGCACTGTCAGACCAGTGTTACTTAAAAAAAAACCCACGTGGTTAAAGATAGGAAATGTCTATTCTTCTCACAAGTATGTCTCTTTACTACTAAACGCCGGCAAGTTCTGGGTCACCCCAGTATTCACTACATAAAATGGAAAAAGCACATATAAAATAATTATACATACTATGTAAAAGGATATAACTTATATTTTAAACTGCACGCGTAGAGCTTATCATTTAACACTTCCCGTGAGATAAGTTATATTATAAAATCAATTATCGTGAATTTGAAATACATATAAATATATTTCGTCAATACTCATGAGACATCTAGCAGTTATAAGTTAGTTTAGAAAATATATCTCGACTGAGTAGTTAGCAGTTAAATTAAATTCATTATGGCTACATGTTTGTTAAACTAGAAATATAATTTATCCTGCTTTCCACTGTAACTCGTCGACTAAAGAGTATAACAAACTATTAAAATAATCACTCTGCACACAGAACTAGTTTAAAATGAAATAAGCGACTTAACAATTTAAACACTTCACAAAATACTAGAATATAGTATATAATATTTTACCTCACACAGAACTACAGGTAGTCGCACCACTTAAGAATTATATGCTTATTTATATGGAAGTCTAGAAGTTCGACAAATTGTCGAAACAAACTGAGAACTTCGCTATACAGCTTATACTGTTCCGAGCGACCTGTCTACTGCGAATTTAAGAGTGAGAATGAAAATAAAGTTTCAAACTCGGGCCAATATCTTAAAATTAGACAAAGGGCCCCAACTTATTTCGCCAAGCAAAATTATCTCCCCTACTCCCAACACTTACGTCAGCTTAACGCGTGTCGTAACTGCCACCTACTGACCGAGATGTACGCGTGTCAGTTGCAACTCTCAGACAACCGTCTGCAGCGCGGAGCGCAATTTCACACTTCGCCGGACTATCCCGACGAAAACTCACGCAGTTGCTGCAAAAGGTAGACAATTCGTCTGCCTGTCATGTCCAACGGAGCGAATTTCTCACACCCCAGGCCCAGAAATCTGGTCGGGCAGCGCTCTGACCGGAGAAACTGCAGATGTATGTCTGGCGAGAACCGTATATTCACAGCTATGGTTCTACGTAATCGAGTTTCAGTCAGCATGAGAAAGAAAGACGGTAAAATTTCGAATGGGAAAAGAAAATATTATTCGCAAACTAACGAATGCGAAAAAATTATGTACATGAAAAAGGGTAAAGAGTGACAAAAACAAATTAGAGGACCCGAGTGGAAGATAGAGGAAAATGTAGACAATTTATAGACATAACTCCCTATGTGACAGGACGTCCCCCCTTAAGATATGGAAGCACTCCATGTCTACGTTATGGAAATAAATTTCCTATATCCGTAGCTTCAGGGTGTCTGTCCTCTTCCCTCTCATCTCCCCCCTCCATCTCTCTCCAATTCCTACTCATGAAGTCTGCCCCAACGTTTCCTTTTCTCTGGAATGTCTCCCATGCGCGCTTGAAAGAGCGTCGCCGCTTCTGGCATTTTTCAAAGATTTCCTGTGATTGCAGTGGAATTTCCCTGCCACTATCGTCATCTTCGTCAGTTTTGGCGATCGTCAGGAGATGGTCGTAGGTTGGCACTGCTTTCCAAGTATCTCTTTAACAGATTTAAATGGAAAACCTTCTCCTTTCCTTGAATAGAGATCTGGTAGTTAGCCTTAGAAATCCTTTTCAGGACGGTAAATGGCCCTTGCCATCCGATCTTCAGTTGGTTGTTTCCGGTAGGGAGTAACACCAAAACTTTCTCTCCTGCTTCCAGTTCTCTTTCTTTCGCGACTTTCCTGTATCGGTTAGCGTGCTTTGTGCGTGCTCGCTTAAAGTTAGTCGTTGCTAGGTCCCACCCTAGTTTCAACCTTTCCTTTAAAACCGACACATATTTACTTGCTGAGACAACTGTCTCATCCGCCTTCTCGTCTGTCAGAGACTGAAGTAAGGCTTCAAGCGGGCCCTTAATAGGTCTGCCGAATAAGAGTGTAGCTGGCGGAAATCATGTGGAAGTATGAGGAGATTCTCTGTAGCCAAATAAAGCTGCAGGAATACAAAGATCCCAATCTTCAGGTTTCACTTGTGCCAGTTTACTTAACATCATGTTGAGGTTTCCATTAGCACGTTGCACGAGCCCATTTCCGGTCGGAGTATATGGGTTAGTGTGGATGTGTTGGGTCCTCAAGATCTTAACGATCTCATCCATCAACAGGTTTCGGTATGGAGATCCGTTATCCGTCAACACTTGCTGAGGGAATCCCAACCGAGTGAAAATCTGCACTAGGGCTTCTGTGACATGCTTGGCATCTGCGCATGTTAGCGGGATAGCTTCTGCCCATAAAGTGCATGTATCGACTAAGGTCAGGATGAACCTGTTCCTTCTTTTAGTCTTTTCGAAAGGCCCTAAAATGTCGATCACAACCCGTTCGAATGGTGTACCCATTATTGGCATTTCACCCATGTGGACTGGGGGTGCCCGTTGCTTGGGTGGCACACGTTGGCACTGGGCACAGGATTTGACATATCTGATAATATCAGTATTTACTCCTGGCCACCAATAATGAGTGGTTATTCTTTTGGTTTGTGGCGTTCTGTCCCATATGTCCGCTGAAGGGAAGAGAGTGCCCCATTTCTAGGATTTGGCTTCTGTACTGTTTCGGTACTAGGAGCTGGTTGTAACCTTGGTCAGGCTTGCCCGTTCTGCGATAAAGTACGCCATCCTTAGAAAAAATGTCCCCGTGCTGTCTGGGTTCCTTAGCCATGGGCAGTTTCCTAAAGCAGGGTGCCAAAGTAGGGTCCTTGTATTGCGCTTCTTTAAGTTCCATGGGTAACAAATTCGGCGCAGGCTCCCGTTCCTTCTTGGTTTGCCCTCTTGTAGTTACTGCTGCCACAATCGGCTCTTCCGGTTTCCCAATACACACGTATCTCCCGCCAAGTATGACTGGGTAGATGGGATCATCCATAACAGCCGCTTTGATCACGCCTCTGACAAAGTCAGAGTGTATCTCCACCAATGCGATGGGAAGCGCTGTAGGTGCATCACTCTTAGAAACTCCACAAAATTTGACGGTCTCTGCTGTCTCTTGACCGGGTTTGACCAGGTTTCTGGCAACAATGCAATCATAAGAAAGCCCCGTGTCAAATAAACAAGAAGTTTGAGAACCGTTCAATGTAACAGTACCTCGCGTTGAGGGTGTATCCCCAACAGGTTGGGAATCACTGTCAATAATTCCGCCTTGCGAGACTGTTAATAAGCATCCGATGCGTTTCGGCTCGGTGTGCTCGGTCTGATCATTAGTCCCGTGCTCAGGGGTTCTCCCTTTGCCACCTCGTCCTTTCTGGCTGCGGTGCCATGTAGGGCGGTCGGGTTGATCAGACTGTTTGGGGTGGTTGTGGTACTTGTTCTTGTAGAACTTGGATTTTTCAGGAGGGGGGTTTTGAGGTCCAGTTTCTCTGTGATTATTCTGATTAGAAGCATGAGAAGGTTGATCTAGATTATTTTTTCGAAAATGCTCCTCTGTCGGTTTTCGTTTTGTGGCCGGTAGTTCAGCCAGCGCATTTTGATAACGCTCAGACTTCTCTAAGATGTCTTCAAGTTTTTCTGCCCCCTGCTTAGCTAGAAATCTCCGGGTATCTGCAGACAATGTGTTCTTTATTTGTTCTGTTAAAACAAATTCCTCAAGACCTTCGTAGGTAGAGGGGAGCTGCGAGAGCTCTAGGCACTTTGTCAGATAACCCTTCAAACGAGACGAGAACTGCTGAAAAGTTTCAGAATTCTCTTTCCGGCTGTTGCGAAACAGTTGCAAAAATTTGCGAGCGTTCATTTCAAAGCGCTCCAGTAACGCTTTCTTCAACAGATCTTAGTTGTCTTGTTGGCTGCTTTCCAGTTTGGCGTAAACATCATACGCAGAACTTTTCAAAGCCTGGGAAAGCTTCATGTTCCAACGCGACCTTTCTAAACCGTACAGAGTTGCAATTTTCTCAAATTTTTCTAGCCAAGTGTCAATCTTCTCATTTGGACAAGGGAAAAATTCTAGCGGAAAAGACATAGCAGAGAGATGAGTAGATTGAGTGTTAGAAGGATCAGTTAAGGAAGAATGAGGAGAAGACTCTCCATTGCTGGAGGTAGAGGCAGCACCACGGCTTTGGAACTCTAGAGTTTTAAGAGCCAACTCATGCTGTCTCTGTTTCTCTTTTTCCTCAAGCTGTCTCTCCTTCTCTCTTTCCTCATGCTGCATCCTGCGAATTTCCATTTCCTCATCCATCTTCCTCTGCTCTCTAGCTTCGGCTGCTTCTTCTTTCCTCCTTAGTTCTTCTTTTTCCTCTTTAGCTTCAGCTGCTTTTCTCTCCGCGTCATATCTCTCGAGTTCGTCTCTGACAAATGCTTTCGCTTCCTCTCCTTCCAGTTCCTCCTCTCTCGCTTCGTCTCTGAGGAGTTGTCTAAGCTTTGCCCTCTCGGCCATATTAAGTCAGTGACTGAGACTAGTGGAGAAAGAAAATAGGAAAAAGGATACACTGGTTCCTATCACTGACGAGAAAATTCCAAAAATAAAAGATGATATACTTCACCCTGGGATACCTCCTCCAAAAATAAAATCTAACTATCGCTGCTATTAATCGGCAATAAAGCACCTAATGCAAACACGACTACGCCAACTAAATGGTAGTTAAGATTACTTCTGAAAAATAAGTTGCTACAGTGGAAAACAAAATAATTATTGCAAAAAAAAAAGAGAAGAAAAAAAATCCCTTAATTTTTAATCCACTATCAAGTTTACCCCTGAAGACAGTTAGGGTGAGGGAGGCAATTAATCTGGACAAATAGTCCGAAACGCACTCCTTAGCTTTGCTCAAACACCTACCTGCTTCAGAACCCTTGTGAATGTTATACACTCACAAAACTTTACCAGCGTTTAGTATTACAAATCAACAATTAACATATATTCCGACAAAATCCACCTGTAACTCAAATGTATATTATTCAAATGCTGTGGAAAAACTTATCAGTTAGTTTGGTCAGCACGCCCGTAAACAGATCGTTAGTCTAGGGGATAAATTATTTAAAGATATAACAACTCACAAGACATCACACTCTTACTCTATTTCAGAATAAAGAATCTTAAGTTCAAAATCCAGATAGACGAGTCCACATTTGTCGTACTCGTCTTCCTATTCTAAGTTCAAAAATCCTACGGACGAGACCACATTTGTCGTATCGTCTCAGGATTTTTGGTTCAATTCCCGGTAACGAGCAACCATTTGTCGTAGATTTTTGATAGGAGAATTAAGACTTGGGTTGGTCCCTTCTGAATAGATTAGAATAGGTGATAGACACAGTGAGAGTTAGTAAAAGAAATAGATTCCACGAGTGAGATGATAGAATGTGATATAGAGGCTGTCTCTGAAAGCGAAAAAATTCTTCTCTCTCTCACCTATCTTCTACGACAGCTTTACAGCGTCAGACAGTCTAAACACATATAGATATTACCTATATTTCTATCTACTCACGGGCACGCACATACACGTGACGACAGTTAAACACACAGACGTGGGAATCTATAACACTGAATATATATATATATATATATATATATATATATATATATATATATATATATATATATATATATATATATATATATATATATATATACTAGAACGAGCTGACCAACACGCTGATTAATTCCAAGAGAAGAACTTTAATTATCATTTAAAATTTCTTCACAACACATAGAACTTACATCAAAGCATATACAAATAGTCATAAAATATCAAGAGAATGCTACAGTGATGATAGCCCCGTTATGATATTAACTCTAGGTTTAGCCCACAGCCCCGTTATGAGACAGATAATGGCCCAAAGAGTCACAAATACATATGGTTAGGGTATAATATTTCTTCCCCCTTTAAGGTATGAACAGACTGGATACTCTGATCTAGTATAAGGGAATATATAGATATATAGTTAGCAATAAATTGCATAACGAAATGTTACAATTGTGAGTGAATCAACAAAGAACATCCCTCAGTCTACTTTCACTCAGTTCTTTCATCAGGGCCCTGTCGTGCGTTTCTCACTCTCTTACCCTATAACTTGCCGTTGTTCACCGTCTGGCGCACGCTATGACACAATCTGTTTTATCGTTTGGTGAAGCGAATACCCAGCTCTGCAGATCTTGGTTTATCCAATTTGTCCGGGGAGCGTTCTCTTCAGGCGATAAGTTTATTCAGATTTTAAGTTAGTGTCACTTGAATCAGTTTTGGATAAGCAAGTTTAAACGGGAAAACCGAGTCAAAAAAAAAACACGAGGGTTCCCTTAATTTGGAAAGGCAGTCTTGGTTAACTATACACTCTCTCAATACTTGTCGGGAATAGTAATGTTACTTCTTGTAATGATTCTCGCCGCTAGACAGCATGTATATTTGAGTTTATTGTGAAGAAATAAAGTCTGGCTCAAAGGCCCAGTATAAACATTTTTGTCTTTAGAAAAACCGTTAGTGGGATTGGTATTACTGTCTATCTCTGATGGCACGTGCACTGTCAGACCAGTGTTACTTGGAAAAAAACCCACGTGGTTAAAGATAGGAAATGTCTATTCTTCTCACAAGTATGTCTCTTTACTACTAAACGCCGGCAAGTTCTGGGTCACCCCAGTATTCACTACATAAAATGGAAAAAGCACATATAAAATAAATATACATACTATGTATAAGGATATAACTTATATTTTAAACTGCACGCGTAGAGCTTATCATTTAACACTTCCCGTGAGATAAGTTATATTATAAAATCAATTATCGTGAATTTGAAATACATATAAATATATTTCGTCAATACTCATGAGACATCTAGCAGTTATAAGTTAGTTTAGAAAATATATCTCGACTGAGTAGTTAGCAGTTAAATTAAATTCATTATGGCTACATGTTTGTTAAGCTAGAAATATAATTTATCCTGCTTTCCACTGTAACTCGTCGACTAAAGAATATAACAAACTATTAAAATAATCACTCTGCACACAGAACTAGTTTAAAATGAAATAAGCGACTTAACAATTTAAACACTTCACAAAATACTAGAATATAGTATATAATATTTTACCTCACACAGAACTACAGGTAGTCGCACCACTTAAGAATTATATGCTTATTTATATGGAAGTCTAGAAATTCGACAAATTGTCGAAACAAACTGAGAACTTCGCTATACAGCTTATACTGTTCCGAGCGACCTGTCTACTGCGAATTTAAGAGTGAGAATGAAAATAAAGTTTCAAACTCGTGCCAATATCTTAAAATTAGACAAAGGGCCCCAACTTATTTCGCCAAGCGAAATTATCTCCCCTACTCCCAACACTTACGTCAGCTTAACGCGTGTCGTAACTGCCACCTACTGACCGAGATGTACGCGTGTCAGTTGCAACTCTCAGACAACCGTCTGCAGCGCGGAGCGCAATTTCACACTTCGCCGGACTATCCCGACGAAAACTCACGCAGTTGCTGCAAAAGGTAGACAATTCGTCTGCCTGTCATGTCCAACGGAGCGAATTTCTCACACCCCAGGCCCAGAAATCTGGTCGGGCAGCGCTCTGACCGGGGAAACTGCAGACGTATGTCTGGCGAGAACCGTATATTCACAGCTATGGTTCGACCGGCAGAGACTGACATCTACGTAATCGAGTTTCAGTCAGCATGAGAAAGAAAGACGGTAAAATTTCGAATGGGAAAAGAAAATATTATTCGCAAACTAACGAATGCGAAAAAATTATATATATGAAAAAAGGGTAAAGAGTGACAGAAAAAATTAGAGGACCCGAGTGGAAGAAAGAGGAAAATGTAGACAATTTATAGAACATAACTCCCTATGTGACACCTAGATTTCGACCAAAGTAGCTCAAATTCGTTCAAAGTAGCCCAAAATAGCACCAAGTAGCCCATGCAGCCGATATCTAGATTTTTCCCCCCAAAATTCAGAGTGACAATGCTTATGAAAGTGTTTAACCATAGCACTTCTTGTCTTTGCTAAACTAGTAAGTCTAATTGGTTGCTTTCTATGTGGAAGGAGGGGGATTTTGTTCGTCTGATTTATGATTGTCAGTGGCATTTTCCCGAGAGAAAATATCCAGCGACCGAAGTTGTCATTACACTCTTCTAACTTGGAACATAATATGTTGAGTCCCTTCTCCGTGGGTATAGTCCGAATGTTCGTTTTGCTAAAGCTGCAATTAAAGCCAGGAAAAACCCATGTCGGTCATTTCATTGGTCACCAGGTCACTCCAAGTGAGAAGAACGGAAATGCAGTATCGGAAAATTGAACATAGCAAGGGGCATTTTAGAATGTTTTTCATGTAGAAAAATGGAGGGAGAGAGAGAGATTCTGAATTAAATGATGAATATGTGAAGAAAAGTAGATACAGTTTTTATTTTTTTGTATTTTATTTAAATTAATGAAGAAAAATATCCCGTTCAACCTCTGATGGGCTATAATTAGGATATATATTGTTTTCAATTCCAAATAATTTGAACAACTGCCGATATGAGAAAGTGGCATCACGTTTGTCAAATCATTGTAAATAGGGAAAATCACAATTGCCAATTATGCTTATATGTTAAAAACAAACAAACATACAAACTAAAAAAAAAAAAAAATCAAGAAGAAACTCTGAACAAGAATAATATTAAAGTGGAGGGTGTAAAGGCCTGGTGGCTCCAGTTATATAACTGACTTTAACAGATATTTGACTTTCATCTGTTAAAAGGCATATGCATTGTAAGAACAGCATCAGATCTTCCCATTCCCAACTACTTTATATTAACATTTGTTCATGTTAAATATTGTTTGACTATATTACGCAGTTCCCTAGGTCTGTCTATTCTTAACAACTCTTCTATATTTATAGGTAAGTTTGATGCCTGCAAATAATCTAATATTGGTATTCTCATTTGTTCATACCTCTTACATTTTAACAAGAAATGTTCTATATTATTGTCTGGAAGACATCCTGCACAGTAAGGTTCTTCTATTCTGAAATAGCCTTTTCCCAGCTTTAGTCTGAGAAGTTTCTTATTACTGGGAATTTTCAATTCCCTAGATGCATTTCACTACGTGACAAAAATTCAGTGCACAATTTCGGTATGAGAAGAAGATAGCTACCGAACCTAAAAAAATCAACTAATGCAAAACATATAAAGTTGAGATGACTTCAGTTGGAACAGAAAAGATAAGGGAAAAGATACAGTAAACCAGCACTGTAAAGTGAGGTACACTAAAGAACGTGAAAGGGGATGCGCCATATACTCGACATACATTAGAAAACACCACAACAAATGCCATAGACTTTGAAGCCTGGAAGAACCAACACAAGACATGCTTTACATGCCTTTCTTTGTAGTATTTTAATCCTCTTCCCAAACAATGAAAAGAAAAAGGGGGGGGGGGGGGGGGAGGGGAGCCTCACAATTTGCGATGACTCGAGCCCCATTGGAACTCTCGAGGGGCCTGCTTTCGCATATATATGTTCCACCATACACTTCGATGAGCCGTTGAAATAAATTTGAATGTAGGTTTCACAACAACATAGGAATATGGGAACGTTAATAATAAACCGAAAAATAGAGGTAGGCGTATTTCCCAACGGCCACGGTAATGAAAATTAATAAGTAAACTAAAAAAAAAAAGTATGGAATTAATTCCATTACATTTTGGTTTTTAATTTATGTACCGATTCTGTAACAAAGAGCTCTACAGGGGGGAATAACCTGGAAACATCATTTCAGGGGTACTTACTAGTTATAAGAAAACAACTCAGTTCCATCAGCTCAGCTGCCTTGTTTTGTGTTTACTAAACGTTGTGCTAGTTTATTTCGAATATCAGTCTTTGTTGCCCAAGGAGTATTTTTTATCTTAATGATTAGTCGTGGAGCAGCTCTAAATTGTCCCACTGCTTTGAGAGGATGAAATATTGACGTAATTTCTGGTATGTTCATACAGTTCATGTTGACTGTTGAGGTCAGAGGCCTAGACAACAGTCAACAACGTGTATAAGTCCGATTAATATCAGTTCCGGGTCTTGTGTCAGCTAATAGTATCAGCAGTGCGTTATTTTTTAATAATTTGCTACTCACCATAAACTCGATACTTTCAATGAAACGGCTGTTTTATTGCAAAGGTACAGACAGAAGTGGCACTGAATGGTGAATTTGAATAACTGCCACTCAGTTGATATTTTTCTTATGAATCAGTTTGCATTAATGTTCCTGTGGCTTTTATTTAGAGGCATGCAGTTCACCCATAACTGTAAAACAGTTGTTGAGAATATACACTTAGAGAACTACACTTTTTTTTTTTTTTTTGTAAACAAAGTATCCCGTTCAATCCTTGATGGGTTATAATTAGGATATAGGCCTACAGTGTAATAAATTTAAGACAATATAGTAACTTCTTCCGCCTCCACTCAGTCCAAATAGAGTAAATCAAAACCAAAATTGTGTATGTGACAAAGAAACAAATGAACAATAAAATTTAAAAACAAACAAACAAAAACAAAACATAAATGGGGAAAAAAACCAAACAAACAAAGTAAAGTCTCTCTCATAACTGCCCTGTTGTTAACAAGGTGAAAAGAAGTGAGAAATTCCAGGGGTGTTTGAAATTACACCAAATCCACCAATTATCTGCCATCATCTACACGAGCACGCCATCAGACTATCCCTTATCCTCACACCATCATTAATCCTTATATATTAATTTTAGTTCTTGTTATATACTGTTTTACTATATTGTGCATTTCTCTAGGTGTATTTATTCTCAACACCTGCTCCATAGTTATGGATGAATTCTTCTTCTTCGATCCTTAGCCGCCGACCATCAAAGCAGTCAGTGGCCATCACGCCTAATGGCGTCTTGTAGGGCAACAACAAATTGATTCCACTTTGCTCGATCGGCGGCCATCCTTCGTACAGTGCCCCAACTCTGGTTCATTCTTTGCATCTCAGCCTCCACAGTCCTCCGCCAGGTTGTTTTTGGTCGGCCTCTCTTTCGTTTTCCTTCAGGTGTCCAAAGCATAGCTGTTCTTGTGATGGCATCGGGGTCTCTTCTGAGGACATGGCCAACCCAGCTCCAGCGTCTGCCAGCTATGATGGTGTGCATGATAGATGAATTACATGCCTGTAAATAATCTAATATTGGTTTTATCTGTTGTTCATACTTCCTACATTTTACTAGGAAATGTTTTATATTATTATTTTCTAGACACTCTACACAGAAAGGTTCTTATATTCTAAAATAGCACATTACACAAACAGTAGCCTTTATAACTTACTTAGTCGTTTCCCTTCTACCGTGAGGTGTAGAGCTTTGGAAGAGAGAGCACCAGACTTTCCTATCGGCTGTCTTCCTCCTGGCCTGGTTCCATTCTAGTCCTCGGTCCTTCAAAGATTGTCTAATGTTGTCCTCCCAGTGGACTCTGGGGGTCTGGATCCCTGGCTGTTTGTTTCCCATGCTTGTCGTGGTAGCTGATCTTCTCCCATTCTGCAGACATGGCCAAACCATCTTAGTTGGGACTGTTCTACTTGGGTCTGCAGGGGGTGAGATTTTAGGCCTTGACGTATCGTCTGGTTGTGGACCATGTCTCTTGTTACTTCAACCACCTTCCTCAGATACCTCATTTCTGAGGTTTGGATCTGGCTTTTATGGGTTGTAGTCATGGGTTGTAGTCATTGCCCATGACTCGCATCCATATGTCAAGACTGGGACATAGGTGGAGCGGCATACCTGTCAACCTCCTGAGACAAAAATCTGTATGCCGGAGCAAAAAAATCCTTACAAACACTCAAAAATCCTTAAAAATATATTAATAAATTACACACAATACAGTTTTAAAATGAGAAATGACATATACAAATCTATTAGCATTTGAATTAATGTGGTATATAACATGCTAATAGTCTCATGCTGTTCTTTACATATAAAAAAAACTTTGTGATCGTGAGGTACTATTCTTTCGATGCACAGTGTTTTGTATTATAATCAACACATGCACTTTTAGCACTTTGCAGAATTGCATTTGTGGGCTTAAAGTCTGCACAGCATGTATCAATGTTAATCTTACACTGTAAAAAAGAAGTGTGTTTCTGCATTCATGGACCTCCTGCAGTCTGTGTGGACTTTTTTATTGAAAAATAAAGCAGCGAAGTTTACGCAAACAAACTTGTTTTCTAGTTATGTAGGGCCGACACAGAATATTATGACATTAATTTATTGGAAATATTTAAATGATCAAAATATAACTGGAAAGATTAAGAGAACGACAAAAAAAAAAAACCAAAAAACATACAACAAAGCAAAGCAAACAGCTAACAGCAAAAACAAAAAAAAATTTAACAAATTATGAACAGAATATCAAATCTAGGAAGAAAAACATTCATTCATTCATAACCCTCCACTCCCAAAGGAGCATAGGCCTTCAACAAACACATGCCAAGTCCTCCTGTCACGTGCCATCATCTCAAGTTCTTTCCATGTTCTCCTCATCATTTTCACCTCTGTTTCCAACTCTCTTCTCCATGTACTTCTTGGTCTTCCTCTGCCTCTCTTGCCCTGCGGGTTCCAGAACAAGGACTGCCTTGTAATGCTATCAACAGGTTTCCTCAGTGTGTGTCCTATCCATCGCCATCGTCTTCTTCTCATCTCTTGTTCCACTGGCACTTGTCTAGTTCTTGTCATCAGTTCTACGTTGGTAACCTTGTCATACCATTTTAATCCCTCTATTCTACGCAAGCACCCATTTATGAAAGTCTGTAGCTTTTTGGTTGTTGTCTTTGTTGTTCTCCATGTCTCAGAGCCATACAATAGGACTGACTTCACATTTGAGTTGAAGATTCTTATTTTCGTGTTGGATCCTATTTCTCTTGATCTCCATATATTTCCCAATGCAATGAAAGCTCCTCTTGCCTTTTGTATTCTTATTTTGATATCGCTGTCTGTCCCTCCAACTTTGTCTATATTACTGCCAAGATACGTATATGATTCTACATCTTGTATTGGTGTTTCTTCAAGTTCAACCCTATTATCATTACCTGCATTTATTCTCATTATTTTTGTCTTTTCCCTGTGTATTTTCAGACCCAATTGCTGTGACCTCTCATCGAGTGTTTTCAATTTGTCCTGCATCTGATTACGGTTATGGGACAGAAGAGCCAAGTCATCAGCAAAATCCAGATCATCCAACTGCTTAGTCAGAGTCCACTGGATTCCATTTCTGTTGTGTGTTGTCGATGATCTCATAACCCAATCTATTGCCAGCAAGAAAAGAAATGGAGACAAGAGGCATCCCTGTCGCACTCCTGTTCTTATCCCAAATGGTTCTGTAAGCTGTCCTTCATGAAGAACTCTGCATGTCATGTCTTCATATGTTTTCTTTATTAAATTAATGATCTTCAGGGGAACTCCATAATGCCTCATCAATTTCCAAAGTGATTCTCTGTCTACACTGTCAAATGCCTTTTCATAGTCCACAAATCCGATGTATAGTGGTGAATTCCATTCCAGACTTTGTTCAACTATTATTCTCAAAGTGGCTATCTGGTCTGTACATGATCTGTTTTGTCGAAAACCTGCTTGTTCATCTCTCAATTTCTTGTCTATCGACTCTTTTAATCTCTCAAGGATAATCCTGTTTAATACTTTTCCTGGCACTGATAGTAACATTATTCCTCTATAATTTGTGCACTCTTGTAAATTTCCCTTCTTAGGCAACTTAACCAGATATCCTTCCTTCCATTCTGCTGGTATCTCTTCCTTTTCCCAGACTTTACCAAGTAATTTATATAACATCTCTATAGCCGTGTCGATATCTGCTTTGATGGCCTCTGCTGGAATGCCATCAGGTCCAGACGCTTTTCCATCTCTTAGAAGCTTTATGGCTTTCTTTATTTCTTCCTTCGTTGGTCTTTCACCGTTAATTTGTAGCTCTTCTTCTGCTGGCTGGATGTCCAGCGGGTTTTGTGGAGCTGGTCTATTGAGAAGGTCCCCAAAATATTCTGTCCACCTCTTCATTTGCTCTTGTATATTGCTGAGCAGTTTCCCATTCTTGTCTTTTATGAGACAACTTGTTTGCTTGTATTTCCCTGTTAACTTCTTTGTGCTGCTATACAGTTCTCTCATATTTCCTTTGGCTGCAGCATCTTCTGCCTCTCTTGCCAACTCCTCAATATACTTCCTCTTGTCTCTTTTGATACTTCTTTTTACTTCTTTGTTTGCTTCTGTGTACACTTCTTGAGCCTTGGCTTTGGAACTTCTGGTTTTGCTTGTGTTTAACTCTGCTTTCTTGTTTTTCCTGTCTTTTATCTTATTGATGGTTTCTGTTGTTATCCATGCTTTTTGTTGTCTTTCCCTTTTCCCCAGTATTTCTTCACATGTCTCCTTCCATACCGTTTTGACCTGCTGCCAATAGTCTTCTGTATTCTCTACATCTTCCAGCTGTTGTAGCACTTGGAATTTGTTGGATACTGTGACCGCAAATTTGTCTCTTGTTTCTTGATTTCTTAGCTGTCCTACATTAAACTGTTGTCTATAATTTTGCATTGTTGCATATCTCTTGAGTTTCATTTTTTATTTTGGCTATCAGAAGATGGTGATCTGATGCCACATCTGCTCCTCTATATACCTTTACATCCTGCAATGATGATCTAAACTTCTTCTTTATGCATATATGATCGATCTGATTTTCTGTTCTATGGTCTGGTGATATCCATGTTGCCTTGTGTATTCTCTTATGTGGAAACATGCTTCCTCCTATAGCCAGTTGATTTGAAGCACAGAAGTTTGCGAATAGTTCTCCGTTTTCATTCATTACTCCTAGCCCATGTTTCCCATGACTTCTTCAAATCCGGTGTTGACTGTACCTATCTTTGCATTCATGTCACCCATCAAAATTGTGATGTCTCTTCTTTTTACTTTATCCATAATTTCCTGTAGTTTAGTATAAAATGCTTCTTTCACACTCTTCTTTGTCATTAGTTGGTGCATAACATTGGATGACATTTACATGAATTTTCTTTTTAGCTGTTTTGAAAGTAGCTGTTATTATTCTGGGTCCTACAGCTTCCCATTCAATGAGTGCTTTCTGTGCTTCTTTA
This sequence comes from Oreohelix idahoensis, assembly GCA_024509875.1. Lineage (NCBI taxonomy): Eukaryota > Metazoa > Mollusca > Gastropoda > Stylommatophora > Oreohelicidae > Oreohelix > Oreohelix idahoensis. Next base: position 159,889 of record JAMPIV010003699.1, read on the forward strand.
GATAACATAAGAGCTACCCCTTCACTGTGGTGTGAAGTTTCGTCTTCATGTCCTGAGGACAGCACCAATTCACCTGTGATGAGTTTCTTCCTGTCTACCCCCTTCCACTTTGTTTCACACATTCCCAGAACCTCGATTTTGTATTCCCTCATTTCTGCTGCTACTTGCGCCACTTTCCCTTGTTCGTTTAATGTCCGAACATTCCAGGTGCCAAATCTGGAAGTTCTCCTAGAAGAAAGAAGGTTAGTCAGCAACACAGACTCCTTTCGGCTTTCTCTGTGTTGCATCATACGCCTCCCCGCGAGAGGACCTTCCCCTGTCTTGGATGGCTGTGTTTTATTTCCTTTATTTGACTTGTCCATATTTGTTGAAGTTTTTTGTGGTTTAAATTTTTTTTTTTACAGGATGGGGTAACCGGCCCCATGCCCAACCCTCCTTAGTCGCCTTCTACGACATGCCTGGCAGGGGACAGTGTTACTATTCTTTGCTCCCCTTTCGGGCCCCGGTGACACACGGGTGAAGAAAAACATAGCTCCAAAAATTTACAAAATTATTTAAGAGTTGGTAGCCTAGACCAGTGATAATAGATTGCCACTTTATTAAAAAATAAAGCAGCGAATCTCGACCGCTGAAATAAAGTACTCAATGCAAATAAACTTTATTTTTCTACTTTTGTAGGGCCTACACACAATTTTATGATATTAATTTATTGGAAATATTGAAATGGTCAAAATATAACTGGAAAGATTAAGAGAACGACAAAAATAAAATACAACAAAGCAAAGCAACAGCAAAAAATTAAAAAATTAACTAAATTGTGAACAGAATATTAATCTAGGAAGAAAAAATGTACTACCAAAAATTTACAAAATTATTATTTAAAAATTGATAGCCTAGACCAGTGATAATAGATCGCCGCTTTTGAAAAATAAAGCAGTGAATCTCGATCGCCAGAATAAAGTAGGCCAGTCAACGCAAACAAACTTTTTTTTTTAGTTTTGCAGGGCCTGCACAGAATATTATGATATTAATTTATCAGAAATATACTGAAGGGCAAGATATAACTGGAAAGATTAAGACAGTGATTAAATTGCAACAAAGCAAAACAACAGCAATATTTAACCAAGTTATACGAGGGAAGGTCAAAAAGTAATGCCTCCTATTTTTTATGTATGTAAATACTGCATCAGTGTGCAATTTGTAAATTTAGCAGGATTCCTCAAACAACTCTTCTGCACTGTATAGCATTACCAACCTGTTTCAGTAACAGGTGGCACCACTGTAGCAGTTTAAAAATGGCTGCCAAAGACGTTCGGTTAAAACAACGTTATGTCATAGAATTCCTCAATACTGAAGGCGAGACCCCAATTCGCATCCACGAACGTTTGAAGAATGTTTATGGAGATTCAACAGTGGATGTTAGCACTGTCCGACATTGGGTACATCGTTGTGATGAAGCTGAAGTAGGTCAGTCCTCAATGGCTGACGCAAAGCGGACTGGCCGTCCATCTACCGCAGTGACTGACACAACATTCATCGAGTTGATGGCATCATTCGTGGTGACCATCGGTTAACACTAGATGAACTTTCTTCCATGTTGTCCATTAGTAAAGGCAGTGTCCAGAACATCATTAAAGACCTGGGTTATTCAAAAGTTTGTGCACGGTGGGTACCCAGAATGTTGACAGACAGACATAAAGAAACAAGGAAAACCGCCACACACCGCTAAACGCACCATTGATGCGATTGCAGAATTTGGCTGGATATTATTACCACATCCCCCTTACAGTCCCGATCTTGCACCTTCTGACTTCTATCTGTTTGGACCACTGAAAGAAGATCTTCGCGGACATCACTTTGAGGACACCGAGACCCTTAAACGCGCCGTACGCCAGTGGTTTAGGAAAAAGGACACAAATTTTTACCGTGCGGGGATACATGCCCTTGTGAGAAGATGGACAAAAACTGTAACAAATAACGGGGACTACATTGAGAAATAAATTTTTAAAGTTCAGACTTGGGGCTACATTTCAATGTGAATTTTATCTGTTTTCTTGCCTATTGAATGAAATTAAAAATTACGAGGCATTACTTTTTGACCGTCCCTCATAGGTACTTAGCTTTTTTTAAACAAATTGGCGTCGAAGTGTCTTGGCAAGCGTGGCTGATAACAGGTAACTTTAAAAATACGTCATGTCACGCTGAAAGCCGAAAGTGTTTGAGGCCGAATTCAAAGTTTGTGCCGAATTGTTGGGTATAAAAGGATTTGATAGGTTGCTGCGAGAGACTTCAGTTTAAAAACAGACGCTGAGATTCCCAGAATTAAAAAATTGGTTTAAAAAAAACCTGGGCTAGAAAATATTTTCTGATTTAAAATTTAAAAAAACTTGGGTTGCAAAATATTTTTAGAATTTTAAAAAAAAAATTTTTTTTTTTTTTTTTTTTTTTTTTTTTTTGGAGGGAGGAAAAATCCGTAAAACGAGTCTGTATGGCCGTAAACTGCTAAAAGTATAAAAAATACGTACATTGTATGAAAAATTCGTACAGGTTGACAGGTATGGAGCGGTATACAGCCATCTTCGTTTTCTTACCAACCTCTCTCTTGCTGAGGAATCCTCGATTTATGGCCTGAAAAAGTCTCCCAGCTGCTGCTTTTCGAGTGGCCAACTCTTCTTTGATGCCTCCCTTTCGGTCTATAATAGCGCTGAGATATTTAAAGTGGTCGACCTGCTCCAGGACCTGTTCTCCCAGCTTAATCTGATGTCTTCTTTCTTCTCGTGATATCACCATGGATTTTGTTTTAGAGCTTCTTATGACCATCCCTCTCTTCTCCAGCTCTTCCTTCCAGACTTGCAGGTTGGATTGGAGATGTGCCTCTGATTTGCCTTTATAACAAGAACAAAAATTAATATATTAGGATTAGTGAGGTTATAGCTTGAAAGTGAAGGTCCGGTAAGGTTCTCGTAGTGCATTTTAATCATGACAGATGACTGGTGAATTCTGTGTCATCTTAGAAACCATAGGCTTCGAACACTCCACCCCTTTACTAACAACAGTAAAAGTATGAGAGAACACCATTTTGAAACAAGGGAAAACACACACACACGCGCTCATCCACACAATTTGACACTTTTAATTTTCTTTGTTTACGCTAATTGGAATGGCAAAGTGATACCGTGCTGAGGTATCTGCAATCAAAATTATTATATATATATATAAATTATAACCTGTCAGAGGTTGAACAGAATATGTTTTCTTTATAAATATAAAATTTTAACAAAACAAGTTCACGTGTTTTTGCTGTTAATTGTCAACTCTTCATTTATGCACTAAAAAGCCAGTTGTCAGTATGGATAGTGATATGCTGACTGTGTCTTCGGCTGACTTGTCTCTGACTGGCGGTAGTGTAGATGAGGCTGCAGATGCAGTAGGACTACATGTCCTTACAACTGATTTTGTACATGGGCCAGAAGGCATGATGGGGGAGCTCTCATCAGACGACTGCAGCAGAGGTGTTATTGCCATTCCAACCCTAACCACAGGTGTTCCTAGCTCAATGATGGAGAAAGATGGGGAAATAACCCTGCATTCTGCTTTTATTCCTGAAAATGCAGTATTAATGGAAACACCAAGAGGGTAAGCAAATGAACAAGGACTGAGATGTTCTCTGTTTTTTTTTTTTTTTTTTTTAGAAATAGTTTTATTGCTGTTTCTTTTTTTTTTTTTCTGGTTAAAAGATGCTAGAAATTTTCTTCACAAAGCTTCTAATTTCTTTCCATGATAAAGTTTTCTTATTATTGTCTTGCCCTAAGATAAATGGCTATTAGATTATTTGCAGGCATCCAGTTCACCAATAACTGTAGAACAGGTGTTAAGAATAGACAGGCCTAAGGAACTGCACAATATAGGCAAACAGTATTTAAGAAGAACAAAAATTAATATATAATGATTAGTGAGGAAATGGTGGACAAAGTGAGGGTCTAACAGGGTTCTTCTTCTTCTTCTTTGATCCATTGCCGCCAACCGTCAAAGCAGTCAGTGGCAATCATGCCTGGTGGTGTCTTGTAGGGCAGCAACAAATTGATTCCACTTTGTTCGGTCGGTGGCCATCCTTCGTACAGTGCTCCAACTCTGGTTCATTCTCTGCATCTCGGCCAGTTCTCCACCAGGTTGTTTTTGGTCGGTTTCTCTTTTACTTTCCTTCGGGAGTACTTAGCATAGCTGTTCTTGTAATGGTAACAGGGTTCTTATAAAACATATTACTGATTTTGGGATTGAGGAAAAACAGATACACACACAGAAGATGAAATTTTAATTTACTCTATTTATAATAATTGGACAGGAAATATATTGCTATGGTTGCATATAGGCAAATTGAACATAATATGTGGACATAGAAACACTATATATCCTAATTCTAACCCATTTGAGGTTGAACAAGATGTTTTTCTTCATCAATTAACAAAAAATTTAGGGCAAAGAGGATTAGGAAATTAATGTTGCCTATCAACATTTTGTTGGTGTGTGAGACAGTTCCACAACGGGCTGATCACCTGTTTGCTAGTCAATTTGATTACGGAAACAATGACAAATTGATTGATTTGTCGCTGCCCTAAAGATGCCATAAGGCATGATGGGCTACAGCGGCAAAGAAATCAATTTGCTGTTGCCCTAAGACGCCACTAGGCGTACTGGCCACTGACTGCTTTGTCGGTTGGTGGCTAAGGATGGAAGAAGAAGAAGAAGAAAGTGAGACAGTTCATAGTCTTCAGTAATAATTTCATTTCAATACAAACCATTTTTCTATTATTCAAATACATTTTTACAAATGATTTTTGTGTTTTTAAATTGTGCCTAGAATGTTACATTCATTAGCAAATACCTTTTATCATTTTTAGCAAAGACGAACAGTTAAACGTTATGATCAGATAATTTTATGTCACTTTTTATTTTTTTTAAAGAAACTTAAGTTTACTTACTCATTTCTGCATTAACATTTATTACATTTTTTTTTTTTTTTGGTGTTCCAGCCTTATGCTAACTGTTCCTGAAAGCATGGGTGGAATATCTTATGGCGATGATTGCTCTCCTGGTGATTCATCACGACAGTTGCTGTCCTGTATTTCTGGTCAGTGCTTCATTTCTGTAATTTTAATTGTGGGCAGAACACATTGTGGAAGTAAAATGTAATGTTTTATTCATGTTTTTATATGGTAGTGAGTATTTAAAGTTTGGGTTTCACTTCTTTGGGAGTTTTGTTATTTCTTTTTTCTTTTTTAATAAATTTAGCTTTCTGAACTTTTGAGATGTTTATTTTTTTTGTTGCATATCTCTGTCCAGCTCTTATCTTTGTTGAAACAAGCCTAGATTTACTTAATCATTTCATCCTCTTCATGGTCATCATTAGGATATGACACCTGATATCATCTGAATGATTCTCCTTTGTGCTCCTGATGCAGCTTGGAGCAACCACTGCAGCTAGTCCCTGCAGGAAGGCCTGTACCAAGCATTCACATGATTTTGTAGAGTTGGTTTCTGTGGCTATTTGTTTTAGATGATAAGGTTGCCAACCCCATGCACAAAACCGTATATTAGTCACCTTGTACGACATGCCTGAGGGTGCGGGGATCCTATTCTTTCTTTGTTCCTTCATAGACCCCTGGGAACTACACCTGGGAAGACACCTGATATACCTACCTACATATCTACCTCAGTTTTCAAATGATAAACAAAGCCACTAAAAAAAATCATGTGAGAGTAAGTAAAAGCAAACTTAGAAAGATCAGCTAACAAGCAATTGATGTAAAAAAAAAAAAAAACATACTGTTGACATGTAATGTGATGGATAGGAACTAAAATCCTCCAACTATAACAGCCAGGAAAGACATGTAAGGAAAAAATACGAAGAAAGAGACAGTATGTAGAGATTAGACCATATTGAACTGATTTTCTTCAGCGATAATTTCTTATCATCCTTATAAGAATCTTCAACTCAAATGTCCAGTACTATTGTATGGCTCTGAAACATGGAGAACACCAAGAAAAATAACCAAAAATCTACAGACATTCATAAATGGGTGCTTGAGTAGAAAAAAATTGAAATGGTTTGACAAGGTCACCAATGTGGAGCTGACCACGAGAACAAGAAAGGTTCCAGTGGAACAAGAGATGAGAAGAAGACGCTGGTGATGGATAGGACACACATTGAGTAAACCCGTTGATAGTATTACAAGACAGTCCTTGTTCTGGAATCCCTATGGAAAGAGACGCAGAAGTAGACAAAAAAAAAAAACGCATGGAGCTGTTGGCAGAAGTGAAAATGATGAGGAAGATGTGGAAAGAACTTGAGCAGATGACATGTGACAGGAGGACTTGGGATGTGCTTGTTGAAGGCTCATGCTCCTTGGGGAGCTAAAGGGTTTTGATTAATTGATTTCAAATTTTTTTTTTAATTTCAAATTAGTTCTTTCTCTCTTTTTAATACCGTTTTCACACATCCGGTCCCTGACGAAGAGCTCGTTTTTGTTCTTTATCTTAGTAAGACTTCCCTACTATCTATTTTTGTTCACTTAACCAACCAAGATCTGCTTACTCGGAGCAAGCAAGAGGACATGCACACCATCATAGCTGGCAGACGCTGGAGCTGGGTTGGCCATGTCCTCAGAAGAGACCCCGATGCCATCACAAGAACAGCTATGCTTTGGACCCCTGAAAACGAAAGAGAGGCCGACCAAAAACAACTTGGCGGAGGACTGTGGAGGCTGAGATGCAAAGAATGAACCAGAGTTGGGGCACTGTATGAAGGATGGCCGCTGACCGAGCAAAGTGGAATCAATTTGTTGTTGCCCTACAAGACGCTACCAGGCATAATGGCCACTGACTGCTTTGATGGTCGGCGGCTAAGGATCAAAGAAAGAAGAAGAACCCGTATATAGAGATGAAAATAGAATGGAGAGGAAACACTAGTAGAATAGAAAAACTGGACTGTGCAAGAAACAAATGCTCTTTGTGTAGTACAGTTGAGAACTGCCAAAGAGAAGTTTCTTTGAGAAGTATTTTTTTTTTAAAATGGTATTTGCTTTCTTTCAGTGTAGCTTACTTCATTATCCATATGCGTGGATATGTTGGTTATGTCAGGATGCCTTCTTTTAATATTATACGAGGAGTGTTCAAATGAAACCCGCCCGTGCTGCGCGAAGTGGACATTTGTAGGAGGAGCATGATGACGTCACATCTGACGTAATAAGCACATACGAATGTACAAGTGTGTAAGTGTTCATTCTCCTAGTATTCATTGTTTGTGCTGCAGACCGTTAAAATAATGGTCGGTGTGATACGGAATCCGTCCAAGGTCGATCAGCTATTGGTGATCCAGTTCCTAACAGCCGAAGGATGTCGACCAGCCGACATTCATCGCCGAATGAAAGCAGTGTATGGTGACAAAAGTGTGTCTAAGACTATAGTGAAAGACTGGGCACGAATGTTTCGAGAAGGATGTCAGTTAACGAAAGATCTTCCGCGGCCAGGTCAGGTGCATATTGTTGCGACAGAAGAAGCCATCTCGATAAGGAAGAATGCATGGGGTGGAGTTTGAACCACCTGCTGCGTTACGAAGAGGAGGGTGATGCATTTCTGTTGCACATAGTGGCAGGCGATGAGTCGTGGTGCCACCACTTTGAGCCATGCAGCATATCAGCGAGCATGCAATGGAAACATCCCGGATCACCAAAACCCAAAAAATTCAAGTCACAGATTTCCGCCTGTAAAGTTATGCTGACCGCATTTTTTGACCATGAAGGGCTTCTATTGGTTGACTTTAAAGAGCCTGGCTTGAACATCAATGCCATCCGCTACAAAGACACACTAGACAACCTGCATACAAAATATGACAACTTTCCAAAATTATGACATCACACATTGTGTTTATTCCTTTCAGTGTCACTCTTTAGTGCTTGTGACTCAGCAGTGGATGTTGATGCTGCTGCTGTCTACGGAGGGGAGGTATCTAATGATGCTGAGAACGGCGATGTCAAGCCACAGTTACAGGATGATAAGAAAGGACTGTTCACTCATCTGCAGGTATCCATACCTGTCTTAAAGGTAAAGCAGCTGAAGCATTTGTGGTGTAAAATAAAGATAGTGCCTTAGCAGATATTGCCACAGAGGAGTGAAGTGTTAGAGACTTCACTATACTAGGTGTCAGCTTTATGAGGTGGGGGTGACTAGTTCTTTTCCTCACTCCTTTTTCCTTTGTTAACACACGAGCAAGGTACTCATTTACAGCTGGGTAGACTGGAGCAATGATACTGCCTGGTTTCAGACCCATTTGTGATGTATGCCCACACAATTAAGCTTGCCTCTGGATTTCTGCTGTTGAGAAAATCATGAAAAACTATAGTGGGGTTAAAGGTATATTTGAGATTGTAATGCTTGCAAAATGTTCAATCAATGCCCTTTTAGCTCCCTAAGGAGCATACAAAAAGGTAAAGGTAGTCCCATAGCAAATACTGCTGTAGGGGAGTGAAATGTTAGAGATTTCACTGTACTAGGTCCAGCTTCGAGAGGTGGGGGTGACCAGTTCCCCTCCTTGCTGTCTTTTCCTTCCCTAACTCAAGTGCAAAGCCAGGTACCCATTTAAAGCTGGGTAGGCTGAAGCATGTCGATACCGTGGATTGAACTCGGCACCTTTGCGGCAAAAGACCAGTGCTCTAAGCACTCTGTCAATCGGACGCTCTCTATGGATCAAAAGCCTTCAAAATGTTCAGCTTCTCATTTATTCAAATAATATAGGTCATGATTGTTGGAAGTGAATTTAGTTGCATATAAAGTTAAAGTGTATTTGGGATCCATCACTTGTTATGAAACATTGCTGAAATCATCATCATAACCTGTCAGTTCCCTGTGAAGTATAGGCTTTCAGCAACTACAGTCCAAGCCTTCTTGTCCTGTGTTAAAGATCTTTCCAGGTCTTCTTTTTACCTTTCATGTTTGTCTCCAGTTCTCTTTTCCGTGTGTTTTTGTTTTTTTTGGCCTCCTGTTTTTCTTACCTTAGGGTTTCCGAACAGGGACTGTCCAAGTAAATTAACGGGACCCCAACAAGAAGCAGTGACGCCTAATGCTGCAACCTGCCAGGCATGACAGAAGGTGACTAAGAAGCGTTGGGTGCGATCAGCTATCACATCCTACTTGTAGACACTTTAAGATAATAAACTTCAACAGATTGGGACAAGTCAACCAAAGCAAATAGTTCTGAAATGCTACTTTAAACCTGTTTGTCATAGAACGTAAGATTACAGATATGCTGTTGTCAGATGAAGATGAGGAAGGACTAACAAAGAGAAGAACACGTACTCCAAAACTGTCAGATCCATGAGAGGAGCAAGGTGGCAGCGTGGCCTTCTCCAACCAAGTTGAGGGAGAAACTGTATAATGACGAGAGAAGACTGAGACTGGCTTCCAGTTTTATAAGAGATAGATGTGGTTATTTGAGAGCAAACGATGAAGAAGATGACGATGATAAGTTTTACGCAGCATTTTTAGATTTTAACAAAATTTTGGCAACTGTAAAAATCTTAGATTGATCTAATTCTTAACTTTATTTATTTATATGTATAAATTTTGGCATTTCAGGATCAGAGAATAATGACATAAACGTCATTTTGTGGGAATGAGTCACACATATTAAGATGATATATTTCTGTGTCCTTCACATTCATTAGATGGATGAAGTTAGTTTCTGTTATAATCTCAGTTCAGCTGATCAGTTAATTTGTTTCTGGTTGGATTAATTATGAAACATTTAATCACCATTGAAGTAGAAAACAGATTCATTAACTGAGGTGACTTTCTTGTTAGGTAGTTTCTCCTATGCCGTATCAGGAATAATGTCAAATGTTAAAACTGCTGGTATTCATGCTCATTCATTGATTATCCATCAGCTTCCCAAGGATCATAGGCCTTCAACAAAATTATGCCTGTCCTCCTTGTCCTGTACCATCCACACAAGATTGTTCCATCTTTACTTTATCCCCTTCATTTCTTTCTCCAGTTCTTTTTTCAAAATGTCTCCCTCTGCTTCTTTTATCCAAGGGATGCCAGAACAAGGACTGGCTTGTACTGCTAGCAACAGGTTACTTCAGTATATGTCCTGTTCATCTCAAGAGTCTTCTTCTCAACTCCCATTTCTATAGTACCTGTCTGGTTCTTATCCTCAGTTCCACTTCTGTGATCTTGTCATACCATGTCAACCTTTACATTCTGTGCAATCACCTGTGTATGTAAGTCTGAAAAGGTTTTAGGCTGGTAGGATTTATTTGTTATTTTAAGTTATTGCTAATATTGTTGTTCCAGCTTTTGGTTCCATATTTTTATGGCTCAGGGCACGGTAGCATAGTGGTTAGTGCACGGGCTTCCTAGCTCAGTGGTCTATGGTTCGATCCCCAGATGAGGTGGGATTTTTTAAGGCCGCAAACGGCTCCTGGGTCGACCCAGCCCCAACTGGGTACCAGAGCAACTTCTGGGAAGGTTAAGGCGGCCGGCGTGATACTGACCACATCACCTCTAGTGTGCCGATGGTCAAGAAAATATGGGCCTAACACCATATTCCCAATATGCCTCAATGGGCGTGTAACGGGATCCTTTTATGTCATGACCTCTGTCTTCTTCAGGCTGATGTTCAGTCCCACTTGTTAGCTATATTAATTCAGGCTTTCTGTTTTTTCTTGGATGTGCTGGTGTGAATGTGAGAGTAGTGCAATATCGTCTGCGAATTCAAGATCTTCCATTGTGGTGAACGTTGTCCATCTTATTCCTCTAAGGATATCCTCTGTTGTCTGTCCCAGTCTTGATATATGGATGCGAGTCATGGGCAATGACTACAACCCACAAAAGCCAGATCCAAACCTCAGAAATGAGGTACCGTAAAATCTCGCGTATAATACGCACTCGTGTATAATACGCATGCTTGATTTAGCCCAAAATTTTCTGGTAAAATGGAAATTCGTGTATAATACGCACCATAACTTTTCAAGATTTTATTTTATGAAACATTTGTTAAAAAACTGAAAGTATATTAACAAACAGAAATAGGTACGCAACACCTAAATTTTAAGTACTTTGGACTGAAAGACCATGTCGCTTCATAAAATGAACTGCCCATCCATATGACGCTTTAAATGGTGTTGTGCCTGTACGAGATTTTGTAAGTTCCAGAGCTTTAAGTCGTATTTCAATGCATGAAACACCGATGCCTTGTTGCCTTCTATCCACTACCCACTCCAATAATGTTTTTTCTAGGTCTGGAAGATCTGGTGGTGACCCACGATTCGCCTTTTTCTTACTAGGCAACACTTGCAGCACCTCTTTGTTTTTTCGCCATAATCGAATGTTACACTCGTTAATGGAAAAATGTCGACTTGCTGCCCGATTGCCGTTAGATTCTGCATATTTTACCACTAAGAGCTTTTTCTGCTGCAGTATAACATTTTCTCGAATTCATTTTTAGGGCTCAAAATAATAAAACGACAAACTCCACAACCAAGCTTAATATTAAAACGGATTGAAGACCAAGAGTGCAAAATGCGTTTTGCGACAATGTCTGACACATAAGAAAACACAGGGCACATTCAATTTCGTGCCATTTTTACTGTTAAATTGTGACAAAAACTTGACAGACTTTCCAATGTAGGTTACTTTCGAAATCGAAAATGACGTATTTTTTAGTACTCGTGTATAATACGCACCCGAGTTTTAGCGGCAAAAAATGAGTAAAAATTGTGCGTATTATACGCGAGATTTTACGGTATCTGAGGAAGGTGGTTGAAGTAATAAGAAGAGACATGGTCCGCAACCAGACGATACGTCAAGGCCTAAAATCCCACCTGCTGCAGACCCAAATAGAACAGTCCCAACTAAGATGGTTTGGCCATGTCTGCAGAATGGGAGAAGATCGGCTACCACGACAAGCATGGGAAACAAAGAGCCAGGGATCCAGACCTCCAGGATGACCCAGAGTCCGCTGGGAGGACAACATTAGACAATCTTTGAAGGACCGAGGACTAGAATGGAACCAGGCCAGGAAGAAGACAGCTGATAGAATAGTCTGGCGCTCTCTCTTCCAAACCTCTACACCTCACAGTAGAAGGGGAACGACTAAGTAAGTAAGTAAGTAAGGTACTTAAAAATCTACCTTGCAAAAATATAACAGTATGCCATTGTGGAACTAATGGAAAGAACCAGACAAATACCAGTGGATAAAAAGGTGAGGGCTAGATGTTGGTTCTGATAGAGAGGATGCCTATTGAGGAAACCATGTGACAGCATTGCATGGTAGTCCTTGTTGTAGAATTACCAGGGTAAAAGAAACACAGAGAGAGAGAGAGAGAGAGAGGCCCAAAAACACTCAGAGAAGAGAAATGGAGACTTCATAAAGGATAAAGAAGACACTGAAGAAATTTGAATGGATGGCACAGGACAGAAGGGCTTGAGCTTATTGAAGACCTGTGCTCCACAGTGAGCTTAAGAGTCATGATGATGATGAATGGGTAAAGCTGATGGAAAAGACAATAAAGAATGGCAAGGAGATAATATTATTGGCAGTTTAACATCATATAATGGAAGAATGTAAACACTGAAGTTGATGGACAACAATACTGACTGTAAGTTGTGGAGAGATGTTATTGCCAGTGCTGGTTGGCTTGGCATTTGAAGAAAAAGAAGAATTCCATATTGAAAATTAAAACTTGCTGATGTTATTTATCATCTCCTTTTTCACTTTTTTATGGAGCCATCACTGCAGGTAGCCTCTTGAGGAAACCTACATCTAAGCACAAACTCTTGTATCTGTGGTTTCTGTAGTTATTTTTCTTTTTGAGGTTGCCAGCCTTATGCACAGTCTCATATTAGTTGCTTCAAACAATATACCTGATGGTGCAGTAGATAAATTCTTTTTTATTTGTCTCCCTCAGAGACCCCCAGGAACTATATGGTATCATTGATAGTTGAAAGTTGTTGTTTAACTAGGGCTGCTGAGCTTTTCACTCTTCTGCAGCCAATACCAAGTTGAAGACTCCTTGGTATTATCTACACTGTAGATCTAGGTTTTTCCTGTGGCTTTTCTGCCATTCCGAAATGTGTTGAGTTGAAGTCATGAGCTCCAGATTCTCCAACTTGGCTTACATTTAAAGGATCATCACATCTGGTCCCAAGCTAGGAGGAAGAAGCATGTGGCATACTGGGCTTTCCCCACCATCCAAGGGGCCTCTCCAACTATGCAGAGCTAAAATACTGTGCTCTGGTTCTGGGATCTCCCAAGGAATTGTCACGACCTACACAGAGTCACTTCTCAGCTCCCCCTGCCTATCAAAGTGAGATACTCCTGCTTGCAGGCAACCAGGTAAAAGCCAGAGTTACGTCTGGGCCTCAAGTGACTCCTCCAAGCTTAGTGTGCAATGCTGGGTTCTCAACATGTTTCACCACAGGGGGAATCCCTGAAAGTGTGTGGATGATTTCAAGAGTCAGAGAGGGTGTAATTAACCTCACAGACAGAGTCTCACATCCTAATCTACATACTAAAGCATTGTGCATAGCTGGTGGTCATATAAGGATGCCTCCAGATGTCTCCATGCAAAGGATGACAGTTGAATAAAAGTGTGTCTTTTTACCTCCACCACAGAATGATCCTGGATGTGTACAAATACAATTAAAGAATGAAGTGCCTACTGACTTGCCCACCGACATGACCACTGATTTGTCTGATCAGCCAGTCTCAGATGAAACCACTGAAGTGTGTGTCACTGCTGTATGTATGTTTATGGCTTGTTACGACAAAACCAGTCACTAGTCAACATATATTGCCTTATGTTTTTCCTTTGTTACCCTTATGAAGCATGAAGCCACCATATCAGGAAGCCTGCACCAAGCAGTCATGTGCTCTTATGGTGATGGTCTCTGTGGCAATGTTTTACATGCTGAGGATGCCACCCCCATGCACAACTTCATATTAGTCACCTTGTGTGACATGCCTGGGGGTGCATTAGTCCTGTTCTTAACTCTTCAGAGACCCCCTTGAACTACATAGGGGTCAACATATAAGATTTCAAGAAAAAACATTTAAAAAAAAAATCTTTGATTTGGTTAAAAATTGCAATTGTTACACTTTTAAGCATAAAAATAGCAGATTTTCTGCTATTAAATGGTGTAGGTCACATTGTTGTGTCAGACTCTCAGTCCATGCTTCAGAAGGTCCAGAATGGATGGCTATGACATGAATGGAAAACATCCATAGAAGCCTCAAGTCTTCAGGAACTAGTGTGGATTGACTGTCCTAGTCATGCAGGGGTAAGTGGCAATGAGAGAGCTGATAGACTAGCTCCGAGAGCACCCTTAGTGGGGACACTGGATGTTGATAAGGGAGAGATACTAAGGATAAATGAATAATTGCCTGTTAGAGAACGATACTGCAATAGGTAAATCAACAAGGCTAAGATTGTTATGATTTGGCACCAAGTGTAAGACTTAACAGGGATGGACATGTTGCTGAGGGAGACTGATCACCTATGGGTTTGCCGGCTGTGCAGTGATGCAATTCTGATCAAGAATAACAGAAATGATCTTTGTTGCATTAAGCACTAAGTGATCTTAGATGCATTAAGCACTGATCCATTTCATCAGCATCATAATTTCCCTTTGTGCACCCCATGATACATAGAGCTACCACTGCCGCTGGTCCCCTTGCAGGAAGCCTACATCAAAGATTTCATGTCCTCTTGCAATGGTGGTTTCTTGATCAATCTATTTTTTACAGGGTGAGGCAACTAGCCCTACGCATTCTGTCTATACTGCTGTCAAAATGAATGTATGATTCTGCACCTTGTAGGGGTGTTTCATCAAGTTCATTCTTGTTATTGTTTCCTGCGATTGCCTCCTGTTGTATCGCTCTGTATAGAGTTTCCTATCATTGTTTTTGTTTCCTGCATTTATCCTCATTATTTTTATCTTTTCCTGTGTATTTTCAGACCCTCTTACCGTGACCTCTCATCAAGTATTTTCATTTTTTTCTTGCATCTGATTACAGTTACGGGACAGAAGAGCCAGGTCATCTACAAAATCTAGATAGTAAAGCTGTTAGTCAGATGGCAATAGTAGACATGTTTAGGTTAGAGTATTGATTTGCCCTATTTACAACGATTTGACAGATGTGATGCCACTTTCACGTATCAGCAGTTACTCATATTATTTGAAATTTAAAACAATATATATCCTAATTATAACCCATCAGAGGTTGAACAGGATATTTCTCATCATTAAATTTTTTTTTTAAATGTTAGAGCTGGATAAAACTGAACTGCCTCTTGAGTTAGATTGACGTAAATAATGATGATTGCTTCTTATAAAATAACATATGAAAGTTACTCCACATATACAAGGGGCTTGACATAAGTCTTGGTCCTGACCATGAAGGACCATGAAGGAATCATAGGAGGAAGATGAAACTTGGCACATTTAAAGTTCATCATATTTGCACTGAATGTGTGAAGTACGCGTTTGTTTCTTCAATGGGTTTTCCCGCTACTGTGCACAGCGCAATTTACCCTATTGACCGGATCTGCTGCTCCAAAGATTTGACAAAACAATGGAAAAGAAGGAGGCCAGAGCTGTGATAAAATTTCTGATGTTTCAGGGAAAAACAACTACAGAAATACACAGGTAGATGGAACCAGTGTTTCGTGATTCTTGTCCTTCATATACTTTGGTAAAAAAACTGGTGTCAACAGTTTAAGTGCGGCCGCTCAAATGTTGCTGATCTGCCAAGATCTGGTAGACCAGCCTCAGAGTGCAACGATGAAAATGCAACAAGAGTGAAGAAAATCATTGACCAGGATCGAAAAATGACAATTGTGGAGATAGCTAGTAGAGTAAAACTGAATGAAAGAACAGTTTATAGAATTTTATACAACAGGAAAGTTGTGACCAGGAAACGAGGGATAACGCGCACTCAAAATCTTCCTTTGCTGCAAGACGACGCGCCCTCTCACAAAGCACGATTTGAATATTGAAATTCTTCCACACCCACCATATTCACCAGATTTGGCTCCATCAGACTTTTTTCTATTCCCAAATCTTTAAAAACAGCTAAAAGGAAATCATTTTGACAGCGATGAAGAAGTTATACTGGCATGTGATGACTGGTTTAGTTTGAAAAATAGGGTGTTTTACTCCCAAGGTCTTTTCAAGGTCAAGCAGAGATGGCAGAAGTGTGTCAATTCAGACGGTGGCTATATTGAAAAGGAATAAACACTATACAAAATTTCAGCTCTCTGTGACATGTCCTTCATGGTCAGGCCCAAGACTTATGTCAAGCCCCTTGTAGCTGTTTATCCTCATATTTTCAGATGTTCTAACCAGAAATGAGTTATTGCACTGAACTTATTTCTGGTAACAACAACTGGAGTTTACCATTCTTCACTGACTATCATAATTCATCTCTTAATTTTGAATCCACCCAGATTTACTGCATTCTCACTTGGTGTAAAAATGTAGTAAAATAACTCAAATAATCACTGAGGATCCTGCATTATGGCACACACTGAGGAAACCTGTTGATAGCATTACAAGGCAGTCCTTGTTCTGGAATCGTCTAAGAGAGGTCAAGGGAGACCAAAGAACACACTGAGAAGAGGAACTAGAGACAGAAATGAAAGGAATGAGAAAGGCATGGAAAGATCTGGAACTGGCTTGGGACCAGAGGACCTGGCATAAGTTTGTTAAAGGCCTGTGCTCCTTGGGGTAATGATGCTGATGATCCTTCATAAACAGCAAGCATAACTGCCCAGTCTCAGCCTCTCATATTCCTTCTGTTATCTTCATTTTAGCCCTTCTAGATTGTTCTCAAACCTTCAAGATCAGTCACCCCTTGTTCTTGGTTAAGTAGCAACTCGTATTCAGCTTTCACATATCTCACATTACTCAAGATTTCCACGTGCTAGATCAGTACTCCATTAAACACCTGATTACACCTGTGCTAACTTGACCTGTAATTAACCTGTAATCTTTCCCACTTAAGCTTACATGCAGGACCTGTTTTACTGACTTGTACTGCCCATGTTTGAGATTTAATGACAAATATCTAGTGAGTGTGCTCATCTGTGCTATTTTTTCTTCTGAACCTGTTATTCTGAACATAAAAGCCCTTGTCCATTTCTTCTGCTGCTGCAAAAGTTGAACATTATTAGAAAATGCTGAGATGGACAAGGGCAACCCGCACATTATTTGAAAATGTTGAGATGGACAAAGGCAGCCCACACATTATTAGAAAATGCTGAGATAGACAAGGGCAGCCCGCACATTATTAGAAAATGCTGAGATGGACAAAGGCAGCCCGCACATTATTAGAAAATGTTTAGATGGACAAGGGCAGCCCGCACATTATTAGAAAATGCTGAGATAAACAAAGGCAGCCCATGAGGGCTGTCAATAAATGCATTTATAATTGAATTGTAAATAAAAATGTAAAGAACACAGCTTGTATCTTTGAAAACGCTAAAAGCCTTGTTAAAGTCAGAAGTTAGGTACATATTTTGCTTCAATTATTCGCAAAAAATGGCACTTATTTTTAGTAAATTGTATTGACTCTAGTAAGAGAATGAAAACCTGTTACCGTGGAAACATACTTTTTGCTTGTTTCATTTATGCAATGAATGTATTATTTTTCAGAAAAGAAAAGGTGGTTGGCCCAAAGGAAAGAAACGAAAAATCAAACCTGCAGTGACAGGGCCCAGAGCACCAGTAACTGGGTATATACACATAGTCATAGACACTTTGTTTGTTGTTTTCTTGTTTCACAGTATGTGTAGTGAGATAGTATCAAACAATTTTTTTTTACTGTGTCCGCATTTATATTTCACTGTTTAAAAAATATTGTGTGATGTTATAGTGAACATACTGTGAACAGTGATGTTTATTTAATTAGTATTTTATTTTAATGTAACCAGAAGCATAAAATATAACACTGTGAACATTTACATGTGTGACCTGTTGCTACTTTAGAAGCTATCATTAACAGCAAAAGAATAGTAAAGATGTTTGTGGCTAATAGGAGGGGCTTCATGTGTGACCTGTTGCTACTTTAGAAGCTATCATTAACAGCAAAAGAATAGTAAAGATGTTTGTGGCTAATAGGAGGGTCTTCATGTGTGACCTGTTGCTACTTTAGAAGCTATCATTAATAGCAAAAGAATAGTAAAGATGTGTGTGGCTAATAAGAGGGTCTTCATGTGTGACCTGTTGCTACTTTAGAAGCTATCATTAACAGCAAAAGAATAGTAAAGATGTGTGTGGCTAATAGGAGGGGCTTCATGTGTGACCTGTTGCTACTTTAGAAGCTATCATTAACAGCAAAAGAATAGTAAAGATGTGTGTGGCTAATAGGAGGGTCTTCATGTGTGACCTGTTGCTACTTTAGAAGCTATCATTAACAGCAAAAGAATAGTAAAGATGTTTGTGGCTAATAGGAGGGGCTTCATGTGTGACCTGTTGCTACTTTAGAAGCTATCATTAACAGCAAAAGAATAGTAAAGATGTTTGTGGCTAATAGGAGGGTCTTCATGTGTGACCTGTTGCTACTTTAGAAGCTATCATTAACAGCAAAAGAGTAGTAAAGATGTGTGTGGCTAATAGGAGGGGCTTCATGTGTGACCTGTTGCTACTTTAGAAGCTATCATTAACAGCAAAAGAATAGTAAAGATGTGTGTGGCTAATAGGAGGGGCTTCATGTGTGACCTGTTGCTACTTTAGAAGCTATCATTAACAGCAAAAGAATAGTAAAGATGTGTGTGGCTAATAGGAGGGTCTTCATGTGTGACCTGTTGCTACTTTAGAAGCTATCATTAACAGCAAAAGAATAGTAAAGATGTGTGTGGCTAATAGGAGGGTCTTCATGGTGCTGGCAATCTCATCATGTATAACAGATTACTTAAACCACATGCTGCAAGAGCACATGAATGCTTTGGTAGAGGCTTCTTTCAAGGGGGTCAGCTGCGTGTTCCAAAGGGAGCAAAAAGAAAATGAATGAACGGTGACTATGGACTCACACATTCTTATAGGTACCATGCGAAGAAAATGATCGTGAATGAAGTTTTTAATTAAGCAGGGGATAAAGAAAGAGATAAAGGGAAAATTATGAAATAGATCATCTAGAAAGGCGCATTAATGAAACTGAAAACTCACAAAAAAATATGTATGATAACTGTCAATCAGAAGAATGACCGTATGATTAGTTATAGACTGGAAGAATAAAAAAGAGCAAGTGCATCGGTATAAATATCTGGACATGCTAATAAGAGCAGATGAAAAGATGGTCCAGACATACGAGTACAAGACAACTAACAAAAATGACATTAAAAGATAAATACAGTTATATAGTAATAATATATCTTGTCCAAGGATCCTCAAATGTTTTTGTATGAATGACAATTCTGCAAAGAATTTGGACATTTACAGAAGACAGCAAGTAAAGAACAACAGCTTTAGAATACTTACTTACTTAGTCGTTCCCCTTCTACCGAGAGGTGTAGAGGTTTGGAAGAGAGATCGCCAGACTATCCTATCGGCTGTCTTCCTCCTGGCCTGGTTCCATTCTAGTCCTCGGTCCTTCAAAGATTGTCTAATGTTGCCCCAGCAGACTGCTTTAGAATACTGTCAGTACAAATTCTGAGAATATCATGATAACAGAAAATAATACAAAGAAACATCACTGAAATCATCAGCTGCCATCTCTGCAAACAAAGATCGGCTGCAATGGATCACCAACATTTTCTGTCTCTTGTCTTGATCGTACACTGTTAGACTTAATCCTGTCCATCTCTTGATGTTATCTTCCCACTTATAGCGCATGGTTGCCTTCAACTCTTCCTTCTATTATGGTCTTTAGCAAGGTGTTGTCTTTTTTATATGGCTAAAATATTTTTTTTAAAATAGCTGTATCATTGTTGGGGCCAAGCTTCATGATTTTAATGTTTCTCTAATTTCAGATATGATAATAAGTGTATGTTACAATGATTACAAGCACTGACTTTAATGTTATTACATGTTCCAAATTTTTTTTTAGTTATGTCCTGTACGCAATGGATAGAAGGAAGGAGATCAAGGATAGCCATCCAGAGATAACCTTTCCAGAGGTAACTAAGATTCTAGGTCAGGAGTGGAGCAACATGGCAGCACAAGTCAAGGAGGTGAACACTTATTCAGTTTTTTTGTTGTTAATGAAGCTTTTAACATTTCATTGTCCGATTGACAGAGTGACTAGAGAGCTGGTGTCTTGCAGCAAAGGTGCTAGGCTCGATTTACGGTATCAACGTGCTTCAGTCTACCCAGCTGTAAATAGGTACCTGACTTTGCACTTGAGTTAGGGAAGGAAAATGCAGTGAGGAAAGGAACTGGTCACCCCACCTCTCAATGCTGGACCTAGTATAAGTGAAGTCTCTAACACTTCACTCCCCAACAGTAGTATCTGCTATGGGACTACCTGTTTTTTTTTCACATTTGTAAATTCAACGATGTAGTTGTGGGCAAGAGTTTAGAAATCTTTCATCTCTGTATGAGAAGTGTCTTGTTGTGCAGAATGAAATGAATTTCAAATGAAATATTTATGATTGATCATATACACAGCAAATGTGTATATTAATCAGATGAACAAGTGAAAAACCTCTTTTGTATTTTTTAATGTTAGCATAGCACACTAAAATCTTTAATAGCTGTGCTTTTATCTCTCTCTCTCTCTCTCTCATTTTTATTTACTTAGTTGCTGTTAATTTTCTTTCTGGTGTCTCACATCTACCACCCCTTTTTTAAAAAAAAAAACATTTTCTAATGATACACACACCCCACCCCACCCAGTTGTTTAGGAACACTATCCTGTAGCATGGTACTATATTTCGACTAGTCCTGTGTGAGCCTCCCATTTCACTCCAATCTGTTCTGTTTCTATTCACTCCTTTATAGTTATTCTTTTATGCTTATGTTGACCCTGCCTCTCCTGTTTCACTTGTTGGGCCTTGTTAGATCCCTATGATGATATCTGTTTTTGTGCAGTCTTAACTCTTTGACTCCAGAACAACGCTCAGAGCATTGGTCAAAATTGACACCCGTGCCAAAAGAACTCTCTGAGTGTTGTTTTTAGTCTATCACAAATTAAAATTACGGCACAGGGTGGAAAATAATTGCGGAGTCAAAGAGTTAATACATTCTCTAGTCAGCTTCATCTCCTGTTATTTTATTAGTGATTCTGCAAATATATAATATATATATGTGTGTGTGTTTAGTAGTGATTTATATTCATATGTTTAGTACTTGCTACATTACATATCCTGATAAGATCAAAGGACACATGTCTGTTGGTGAAAAGAGCACTATATCGAACATTGTGTCTAGTAAATATATCATATTCTTCTTCTTTCTTGGTCCTTGGTCGCTGACTGACAAAGCAATCAGTGACCATCACACCTAGTGGCATCTTGTAGGGCAGCAACAAACTGTCTCCACTTTGTTCAGTCAACAGCCATCCTTCATGTGGTGTCCCAGCTCTGGTTCATGCTTAGCATCTCTGCCACTACAGTTCTCCGCCAGGTGACCTTTGGTCGTCCTTGCTTTCGCTTTCCTTCTGGAGTCCATAGCATGGCAGTTCTGGTGATGGTGTCATGGTCTCTTTTGAGGATGTGGCCAACCCTGTTCCAGCATCCTACCCACTGTGATGGTGCACATGTCCTCTTGGTGGCTCAGAGTTAGCAGTTTTTGGTTGGTGATGGTGTTCAGCCATAAAATTTAAAGAATTTTCCTTAGGCAGGCTGTGTGGAAAGAGGAAAATAAATCATATACTCGGGGAAAAAAACTACTTTTCATGCACCATGTGCGTGTGCCTGCATGCATTTATGTGTGTATGTATGTAATTAATTTGCACAAGTGTGGAAAACGGGGACAACACCATCAGAGTGGAACAAAGGAATAATTGTCAAATTGCCCAAAAAGGGAGATCTTGCAGACTGCAATAATTGGAGAGGAATCACTCTTCTCTCAGTTCCCAGCAAAATACTAGGCAGGATAATTATACAGAGAATTTCAAAGGCAGTAGACTACAAACTGAGGAGAGAACAAGCAGGATTTAGAAAGAACAGAAGATGTGTAGACCATATATTCACTCTCAGGAACATTATAGAGCAGTGCTCAGAATGGCAAAGACAGCTTTACATAAATTTTGTTGATTTTGAAAAGGCTTTTGACAGCATACATAGGGACAGTTTATGGAAAATACTGAGGGCTTATGGAATTCCAAGCTGCATAGTGGCAATCATAAAAAGCCTCTATGCTAACTTTACGTGTAGTGTTGGGCAGAGCAACCTAACCTTCGAGGTGAAGACAGGAGTACGACAGGGATGCCCCTTATCAACCACTCTTTTTTTAACAGTCATAGACTGGGTGATGCACCAGACAACAGAGGGCAGTCCAAGAGGAATAAGATGGACTACATTTTCTACATTGGAAGATCTGGAATATGCAGATGACATTGCACTGCTGGCACATTCACATCAACACATCCAGGAAAAAACGGATAGACTTAATAAATTTAGCCAGCAGGTGGGCTTGAACATCAATTTAAAGAAGTCTGAGGTGATGACGCTCAATGTGAGCAACCCTGAGCCCATATCAGTAAGGAATCAGCAATTGGTACAGACAGATACCTTCACATACCTAGGAAGCATAGTAACACCAGACGGTGGGGCAGGCAAAGACATCAACATCAGAATGAATAAGGCAAGAACAGCCTTCTTTAGCCTAAATAACATCTGGAAGTCCTCCCAATATAGCACAAGCACAAAATTAAGATTATACCAGAGCTGCGTGCTTTCTGTGCTTCTCTATGGTGCGGAATGCTGGAGAGTCACAGAAGGAAATGTCAAAATTGTCCTCTTTTCACACAACATGCCTAAGAAAAATTCACCGCATTTTTTGGCCGAATACCATCACCAACCAAGATCTGCTTACTCGTAGCAAGCAAGAGGACATGCACACCATCATAGCTGGCAGACGCTGGAGCTGGGTTGGTCATGTCCTCAGAAGAGCCCCGATGCCATCACAAGAACAGCTATGCTTTGGACCCCTGAAGGAAAGCGAAAGAGAGGCCAACCAAAAACAACTTGGCGGAGGACTGTGGAGGCTGAGATGCAAAGAATGAACCAGAGTTGGGGCACTGTACAAAGGATGGCCACCGACCGTGCAAAGTGGAATCAATTTGTTGTTGCCCTACAAGACGCCACTAGGCGTGATGGCCACTGACTGCTTTGACGGTCGGTGGTTAAGGATCGAAGAAGAAGAAGTATGTAATTACTTGTGGTTACCTTCAAAATAATAAACCGGGAGAAGTTAAACCATCTTTCAGCATCTGCAGCATCAACACACATGGACATTTTCAAATTATAATATTTTAAAAAAATACACTTACAAAATTGTAAATGATTAAACTCAGTTCAGTTTAATAATTTAGTTTTGTCATAAAAGAGCCACAAAATACAATATTTCGTGTTTTTTAAATTTTCTGTTAAAACTAATGACAGGTGACTGAATTTAAATAAAAAGAAATTGTTGTATGTCAGGTTGTAATTGAAGTTCAATCGATTGCACCGAAAGCAACATCGTTAACCACTAAACCACCCGTGCTCCTTTACAGGTGCTTATTTTAGCAGTGTTGTAGTATTTTTGTTTATGCAGAGGCTAATCGAATTGAACAGGTAAACCTGTCACTGCCAATGAATGTATTTACTTTGTTTAATATTTATAAGTCATAATATTGGGGTACTGGGTACTTATAATATTTATTTTTTTTTAAATATCAAAACACGTTGACAAGGCATCCTTCTTACCCAAAATAATGTTGATGCCTCCTTTATTGTATTCTAAACACTCACGGGTAGTCATCAGGTTCTACTTCGTTTGAGTGAGTACACACCAACTTATGTTGATGTTTGTTTTTTATAAATGTCTTCTGTCACGCACGAATTCCCTTACTGTAGCCTCGCTTTTACTGGGGTGTGAACCGCTGACTAAAGGATGTTGATGGTGTCGTAGTGACAACGGTCCAACACGGGCGATGCTATTTGGACTTGACAATAATAACGCGAATGTTTCTTTCTTGGAACGTGAAGGAAGGACACACAGGTGCATTTCCAGATACATTTGACCACAAAGTACTTATTCTCAGCATTCTCTTCAGTCATGTATATTCTCGGGCTGAAATTTAGATTGTTGGCCAGGTAAACCTTGGAATTAAAGTGATAAGTGTTCAGCCTCAAGGGATGTAATTGTTTCACCCTCTGTTTTATGGCATTGGAGTGGCTAAGAGGTATGGCGTCCGCCTCAAATTCTAGAGGTACCGGGTTCAATTCCCAGTTGAGGGAATATAATTTATGGAAATGTTTTTCATAACCAGTGGTCCTAATGATGTCATACTCCCCCTGGTCTCCTGGGTAATGAGATCGGATGCCTAGCCTTCTCGGATAAGGGTGGAAAAAAATAGGAGATCCCATGTGCATGTTGCACACGTTAAAAATCCCATGGCAGTTGGAAATCGTAAAGAGTAGACCTATCAGGCTGCTGCCCTGGCAAAATTAAAAAATTAGAAACCTACTCACCACAAAAATATTTATAGAATGTGTGATTCCTATATACACACATTGGGATTCTCGCCGGTGCTACGGAGTTCATGCACTGTGCTGAGATCCTCCTTGTGTGATCTAAGGGAGGAAATCGGAGCACTGATGGAGTTGTCCACGTGCAATGAAGATAATCCTTAAAACCAAACCAAACCCTCTGTTGTATTTTATTTTTAATTATAGCCTTCCTGCTAGACCATGTGAAACTTGCAGGACATGCCAAGAAAATTATATATAAATGGACATAGATCATTTCCAGCAATTTAGTAATAATTATATATTATTTATATATTATAATTATTATTTAGTACATTATATATATATAAATACAAGTATATGTATATGAGCTCTGAAAATCGCTTATAGTACTCACAGTTTAAATTATGTCATCCTATTTTCTTGACAGAAATATCTAGCAGCTGCAGAAGCAGATAAAAAACGTTATAGAGAGGAGCTGAAAGCATTTAGATCTTCAGACACATATCAAGAAACTGTGAGGAAGAGGTTGCTGATGTCAAGTGGAGGTAAGCTTTACAGATGTAATGAAATTCGCTAAACTTTTCAAAGTGGGTGTCATCCATTGTCTGTGCTGGGGCAGAGAAAAGAGATTAAGAAAAGTTTAAATCTAGAGGTTCAGTGGTTGGCCACGGCTGTTTGTGCCCTATACCAGAGCGCTCTTTTAGTTTCGGTGACCGGAATTCTGACACCAGGTATAAAATTTTCGTGTGCACCGTAAAAGACTATTTAAGTTTTTGGCGGGGAAAATCAGCTGATGTGTGTGTAAAATCAGTAAAATATCTTCTTCTTCTTCTTCCTCGTTCGCCCTGAAAAGGACGGTGGTTGCGTTGTGTCTGTTTACAACGTAGCTGTGATATCTGCACCTTTCGGTCGACACATCCGACTTCTGCACGACATTTTTTAGGACCGGGTTTGCCTTCCCATTGCGATCCGTGCTCGCTCAGCCAGCCTGCACTGCTGCAGACTGTTTCCATCATTACACACTCGTTCTGGATAAACACAGCGCTAAAATTCTTTTGTGTACTATAACTTTGTTCTCTGCTCTATTTTTGATTGCATTTTTATTTGTTTGAAATTAGTTTTGACGGAGTTACAGACTTTTGAAAACAGCGTCATCATATGAGGAAATTCATAAAATAAGTAATCTTTTTATTAATTTAATATCTAAAAATCGGCCCATTCGTTTGAGTTTATAATTACAAAGACTTCTCGAAGGGAAGCTAAAGATTATTTCCACATACTTTTTTTTTTGGTTTCATATCTTGAGAATGTGTGGTAGTCAGTTTTGTGAGTTTGGCATTACAAGAACAAGCATATTGTCACCAGATTTTATAGCATTTAAATTACTGTAAACGCATTTCTGATGCTCACAAATCTTAAATAAGGTTGTAACAAAATAACTTTGTAAAGCACCATCTGTTTTTGCATTTTCATTCATTTATAATGATATTTAACTACGTATATAAGCGTCAGAAAACATGTAAATCTATTTAAAAGATTACTTCTACATACTTTGTTCTATCTTTCAAGTCTTGTTAATCTTGTATTTATAATATGAATTTTTTTTTTTTTATTGTGTGTGAGATAAGGACTGTTCCATTAGTGTTCTTTGGTAGACAATCCTGTGCACATGACGGCTGCCAAAGAATTCTAAGTAACTGTTTGTATATCTTCTTTCATTCACAGATAAAGCATTCTACATCCTGGTGTTAGACTTGATAGTCCCAAATATTCCTCTATCTTTATACATACACAAGTAAACTATACTACATAACAACGAAATGGAACATACTGTTTTGCATCATATGAATTGTGCCAGTGCACTGTGCAGAGCCTGTGGCAAGAGAGCATTAACTTCCAAAACAACACGTTCAATTCAGAAAGTGCTGAACTGTTCTAAATTACGTTAATGATCTGTTCTTTGTGTTTGGAATTAACGTATCAGATGATAAACCCACACAGCATTCGACTATATTTTGTAAGAAGTGTTACTTACGAATACAAAATTCAAAAAGGATGCATAATGAGAAGTGTCTTGAAACAGCCAAGTTACTATCGGAAAACAGTCAGCACATCTGGAAAGACTAAAACCATAATTTAACTATAAGTGAATGTCAACTGTGCAATTGTGTTGCAAAGACATCTTTTGGTGTTTTAAAAACAAAAAGCTGCTCTATCCCCTGTAATGTTCTTTCTGACCCCTCCATGTCTAGTCAGTCATTTAGCTGTAGTCAGGATAGCTCTGTACAGTAGGAGGTTGATGTGCCTGCCCACATTAGTGATGATATTGTTCAACTGGAGGTTGATGTGCCAGCTCACATTAAAGGCGATACCATTATTCATTTGGAGGTGGATAACACTACTCACCCTAGCATGCCAGTTTTTGTTGCCACATCTACACCTACCAAGTCAGTTATACATACGACAAGTACATCCACCTCGCCTGTCTTCAAAAGCGACATCACAGTACAACAGTTACTTGCTAAGCCACCTTCACAACCACTAACACAAAAGGAAGAACCCCTATTCACATCCATTGTTAGAAAAAAAAAACTAGAAACAGCAAAAAGTAATATCATAAAATGCAAAACCAGAGGACAGCCTATTGTACTACAAAAACTAATTAAACATAGAAGAGAAACATCAGTCACCAGAACGCCAACAAACGTAAGCGATCTCAATTGCTTCACACTGTTAGAAAACATATTGCTGGAACATCAACTGATTCATTAGACCTGCAGCAGGCACATGAACTACAACGCTGTTCAGAAACGTCACGTCAGGAAATTTGCAGGAAAGCAGGCATTGAAAGTAGAGTTAGAATATCCAAAGAATTAGCAATAGCCATGAAGGAAACAGTAGGTCTTACGTGGGCACAGGAGAGAAAACAGAGAAGATTGAAAATTGAAAGACGCGCCAGATGTATTAAAAATATAACTTCACAATTAAAATTTATAATGGAAACTCATTTGTTACAAATTTCTCCATCTGTGAATGTACAGATTCATCCTATAAAAAAAAAGGAAGTGTGAATGATAAATGAGCGAAATTTTGGGGCTAGAGCAAATTATGGAAGTTGTTGCTTGAGATTGACAGAATTAACAGAGTGTGGAAATCATTTAATAGATGTATTTTTTAAATACACCTATTTATCTATTAAATTGAACATTTCGTTTTACTCATGACCATACTTATTTTTACATGACCATCGTGATTTATGATTGAGATAATTGTTAGCTCTCATGTTTTTGGGGACAGTTGGGTGTGTTATTTTAAGGTAATAAATGTGGACTTGCAATTTAATGTTCCAATAATTAATGTTTGACGCATGAAACCAAAACAAAACTTTGATATCCATTTTCTGCAGGTTTTCTAATTTGATTTCTGTAATTTGTTATGCATGTTGATTGTGACCGATTTAGTGAAAATTGCGTTATAAACAAACCATAACAAAATATATAAAAAACGTAAATTTTACACTATTTCAGACTATTATATCTTCTGTTCTAATTGTGATAAAATGTTTGTTCTTGTTCTAAAATTTACTCTAACATTTCTAGTCTAGCTTTACGCAAAATTAAAGCCGGTATTTATAAAGTAGCCTAAAAACATTAATTAAGCCCTATCAAAAGTAAAATCCGCCACCTTTTTTTCCAGTTAGGAAGCTGACCACGTGACCTCTGACACGATAGCTATAAATAGCGCGGTCGGGGAAAAAGGGGAAATAACTAAAAGATCGCTGGCAAACAGCCGTGTGGCATTAGTGCTATGCATCAACATAAGTATGTGAAACTTAATTGCTCCATTGTACATACCTGTCAACCTCCTGAGACAAAAATCTGTACGCCGGACCAAAAAAATCCTTACAAACACCCAAAAATCCTTACGCAAAAAATATATTAATAAATTATACGCAATACAGTTTTAAAATGAGAAATGACATATACAAATCTATTAGCATTTGAATTATTGTGATATAAAACATGCTAATAGCCTCAAACTGTTCTTTACATATAAAAAACTAAGTGATCATGATGTACACTGTTCTTTCGATGTACAGTGTTTTGTATTATAATCAACACATGCACTTTTAGCACTTTGCAGAATTGCATTTGTGGGCTTAAAGTCTGCACAGCATGTATCAATGTTAATCTTACACTGTAAAATAGAAGTGAGTGTGTCCGCATTCATGGACCTCCTGCAGTCTGTGTGGATTTTTTTCATCATTGAAAATGATCTTTCGCAGTCAGCATTGCTGTGAGGGAGTATCAGCAGTCGCTGAATGATGACTTTCAAATTAGGGAAGCGGATGGCACCAGTACTAGTTTTCTGGTCAACAACTTCCAGCCAATAGCTACAGAAGCTCTTTTTCTGACCACTATCTGTTAGTAGAGGCACACACACATCAGACAACATACAGTAGTCATTGAACTCATCTTTCAGTGCTTCCTGATCAAGATCTTGGGCAAAAGCATCTGCCAATGTGCAGATGTTTGGATACCTGAGATTATCTTTAGTGCTTGGATCTAGCACTTTTAAGTCCTTTAGAACCTGGTTGTCAAAGGGAAATTTATCAGTAATTTTTTTAACCACTGATGTGTAAAAATTTCTGACATCCTCAAAAAATGAACTCTTTACTCCACTATCAAGCTCCATTTCTTCGATAAATGCTCTGTTCGAGAGGCCAAGTATGCTGTCATCATGCTGCACCCCACGATCACTAAATTTGATATGCCTCAAGTCAACAACCTGTTTAACATACTTCATCTCCACAAATTTAACTAAAAATTTTCTAAGCAATCTGTCCATCTCCTCCATCATGCCACCAATCTGCGACTCATCCGTTTGAAAGAGTTTATTAAACTCATTTAACAGTGGCAGAATGAAACTCAGAAAACGAAGGGTCAGCTGGGTTATTGGTGCTTTTAAAAGTTTATGGATGTTTTGGACTCTGCCAGGCTTTTCAACATCATTGTGGCTTTCAAAATAAGATGAGAGAGCTGTATACTGGTTAATAATTCTATCCACTACCTTCTGCAATGACAGCCAGCGAGTCTGACAATGTTTAAGAATATTCAGGTCATCTGCTTCTGTGAATAGTTGGAACTCCCTATAAGCCTTTCGTCGTTTTGAGCTGTGCTCAAAATGATAGTACATGTCTAACAAAAGGTCTTCTACTGGCACAGTCAACTGTTTGATTCCATCTTGTGCACATAAATTTGCAAGGTGGCAAATGCACCCAATACTAAAAACATAAGGGTTCCTCTGCTTGATCCTAGTAAGTACTGAGTTTGATTTCCCCACCATGACATTGCAGTTGTCACTAGCAAAGCCGATGCAATTTTTCCATGGAATATGAAATTTTGTGAACAGATTATCAACATCACTGAATATCGCCTCACTGGTTCCACCACTGCATACAGGCATGTCCAACAATCTCGTTCTTGGTCCCAATCCTTCTTCAAAAACTCTCACCATAATAGCTAACCGCTTCTCTGTTTTCTTGTCATTTGATTCATCAACCATTAATGAGAAGGGTGTTTCCCTGCACAGCTTTATCACTGGTTCTGTTGCAGATGGAGCCAGGCAGTTTTTAATGATAAGTGTTGTCTTTGTCCTCTTCAACTGGAACTTTCTGGCAATATCACTGTCAGGAAACATTACAGGCGCCAAGTCACAAAAGTGATCAGCAACAGATGCAGTTAAGTTATGCTGGGCAATGAAATTGGCAAATAAAACTTCAGCCCTTATAATGCCACCCTCTTCCTGCTTTGGCTGAGCAAAAAAGGTCTTAATAGATGCTCCCTTCTTCATTGCAAACATTTGTTCATGCAATTTCGATTTAAAATGTACTTTCAGATCATATAATCCTGAAGCTACTGCTTTAATATCTTTGCTGCATAATCTACAAAAAGCATGGGTTGATCCTAACTTGGATGCATCTACAATGCCAGGGAAGAGTTTAACCCATTCGACCTGAAACTTACCATGACCGGCAAGCTTTTGTTTCTTTGAATTAGGCTCAGCCATCATTCAGTGGATGAAATATTTCAACTAATAATCTTTGTAGACGAAGAGAATGATTAAAAAATACTACGAACAAAGCAAACGGCTAACAGCAAAAAAAAAAAAAATTATAAACAAAATTATGAACAGAATATCAAATCTAAGAAGAAAAAACGTACCACCAAAAATTTACAAAATTATTATTTACGAGTTGGTAGCTTAAAGTGATAACAGATTGCCACTTTATTAAAAAATAAAGCAGCTAATCTTGAGTGCTGGAATAAAGTAGGCCTACTCAACGCAAACAAACTTTTTTTTTTCTAGTTATGTAGGGCCTACACAGAATATTATGACAATTTAACGGAAATATATTGAAGGGCAAGATATAACTGGAAAGATTAAGACAGCGATTATATTGCAACAAAGCAAAACAACAGCAATATTTAACCAAGTTATAAGTACTTAGCTTTATTAAACGAAATGGCGTCGAAGTGTGGTGGCAAGCAAACGTGGTCGTTGATAACAGGTAACTTTAAAAATACGCCATGTCACGCTGAAAACCAAAAGCGTTTGAGGCCGAATTCAAAGTTTTTGCCGAATTGTTGGGAATGAAAGGATTTGATTGGTTGCTGGGAGAGACCTCAGTTTAAAAACGGACGCTGAGATTCCTGGAATTAAAAATAAAAAAAATGGTTAAATAAAAACCTGGGCTAGAAAATATTTTCTGATTTAAAATTTTAAAAAAACTTGGGTTGGAAAATATTTTTAGAATTTAAAAAAAAAAAAAAAAAATTTTTTTTTTTTTTTTGGCGGGGAGAAAAATCCGTACAACGAGTCTGTACGGCCGTACACTGCTAAAAGTATCAAAAATCCGTACATTGTACAAAAAATTCGT
The DNA here is from genome assembly GCA_024509875.1 of Oreohelix idahoensis. Lineage (NCBI taxonomy): Eukaryota > Metazoa > Mollusca > Gastropoda > Stylommatophora > Oreohelicidae > Oreohelix > Oreohelix idahoensis. Next base: position 191,506 of record JAMPIV010003699.1, read on the forward strand.
ACAAGTTGACAGGTATGATTGTATTCCACAAGATGAAAGGAGCCAGTACTTGTTGACCTACTTTTAGAAAAAGTGTGCATTGTTTCCAGGGTATACTTTGAATATGTACACATTACTTGCAGATGCGTGGGGGCGGAATCTGTCCTCCTACTAGGTGTGTCAACCAGGTTGCGGATGGTTGAACCTCTAGATATAGGGGTTAGTTGTGAATACTGAAGAAATGGCTGTGGACAAAAACAGATATTTTGAGCAGATAGGGCTCATGATGATCCTTGGTTGGTAACCTTTCTAGGAGAAGGTAAAACTCTGATTGCAAACCTCTGTTGCCTTGCTGGAATATCCATTTACGAGAAAGGCTTCTGGAGTTAACCCTAAGGATAATTCCACAGCCGGAGTCCCTAATACAGTCTAATGTTGATTTGACATTATTCTGGCAACTCCTGCAATGTGGCTGGTACCAAACTGTATCGGCTACTGCCATTCCTTCTGACCTACTGGCTACATGGAGAGGAAGAATGTGCTGCATAGGCAACAGCTTAATCTCCATATAACTGTGCCCAAGCTCACGCCCTGGAGAAGATATTCCAGCTTCACTCTGTGGTGTCAGCACAACACGGGAAGTAGCAGTTACCAGTTATAAGCATTTTGCCCAATTGGCATAGGGCATGGTGCCAGGGGCTACTTCTGATAGTGGGAGAGGTTCTAGGATCTCACTGGACAGCTACCGCCTGCTTCAAGCTGGGCAGCCCCAAGCCAGTTAGGTGATGTCTCACCACTGTCTTTTTTCCCCATTGGGTGTATGATAATTAAGGTCAAACCCGAACTGTGGACAGACCATTTTGCACCAAGCGGTACTATATACCCAGAGTCCCAGTGTGGATTCAGAGCTGTCAGATCAACAATAGACATGATCTTTTCTCTTTACCAACTTCAGGAAAAATCAAGAGAGCAGAAAAAGCCTCTATATTATCGCCTTTATTGACCATTACAAAGGCATTTTACATGGTTAGCAAGGATGGACTCTTCAAAATCCTCCAGAAAATAGGCTTTCCCACTAAATGGCTGGAAATGATAAAGTCACTCCATGAAGACATGAAGGGAACAGTCCAGTATGCTGGAAACACACCACAGCCCTTCGACATATGCAGTGGCATCATACAAAACTGTGTCCTAGCTCCGACCTTCTTCTGGATCTTCTTTGCCTTGCTCTGGAAACATGCATTTGAAGAAGCTACTGAAGGAATATGCCTCGCATAGGAATATGCCTATTTAACCTCACAAGGCTGAAGGCAAAAAGAAAAAAATCAGAAGGGTTACTATACGAGACTTGTTGTTCGCCAATGACACTGCAATCATCACTCAGTCAACAGGAGCTCCAGAGCTTGATGCGTCGCTTCTTCCAATCATGCAAGGACTTTGGCTTCACAATAAGTCTAAAGAAAACAAATGTGCTGGGTCAGGATGTGGATGTTGCACCAGTTATCACTATCAATAACTATGAATTGGCAGTGGTGCACTGTGATGCTACACTGTAATTCTGACTTTCATCCGGCCCGATTCTGTCGTCTATTTTGTATTTCCGGGCCGATCATGTTCTTTTATTTTGAATTTTCATCATTTTTTTTCTTCTCATTTGAATATATATCGTGTTTGGTATTTTTGAGGAGAAGTTAATTTCTTCGGGGACATTAAAACTTAAAGTTTTAAACGATAGTGCCATCCATTATCAATTTTGAAGAACAACGTAAACGCAACAGTGTGCTTATTCTTTCTGGGATTTTGGCAGTAGATAAGAGTGTGTGAAGTTGTGAGAAACACGTGTGCCCATATTTGTAGAATGTTATGTAAAACCACCATTTATTTCTGTGTATTTACTAATGTAATTTTATGGGGAAATCCCTGGTGTGTTCGTTAATTTTTTTGAGCCTTAAATGTGAGAAAGGCAGTGAGATCATGTTCTCAGTGAATTATACGGCTTGGGGAAATAAACTATTCCTATAGCGAGATTTAATTTAATTTTGGAGCAAGCCGGAAAACCTCAATGGGTAATGTTTGGACACCTGGGGTTAGCCTTGCGTAACAGCCACGCAACCCGCCAGGAGTTTTGTTAGTTTACCTGGCAGATTTTAGTTAAGATTAGTGCCACGTGGGTAATATTAATTTTGTATTGTTGTGCAGAACGAAAGAAGAGAGAGAGTAGGAGGAGTGTGATTTTAGGCCACGTGGATAGAATTATTTTATGTATCGTATATGTTAGAGATAAGCGATTTTAGAGTGGGTGTACATTAGACGCATTTCTTTTTAATTTCAGCGAGTCGCGTCGAAACAGTGGGGAGCATAATTTTGTCAAATAAAATTATCCACGGCAAAAGACATATCTCAGGGTCAGAGTACTCTAGTTATCGTCAGGAGCAAAAGAAAAATACTCTACGGTCTCTGGCAGTGAAGCCCCTATGCTTCAGCTGGAACGGGGTTTAATTATCATACAGCCCGGAGCATCGCTGTTATAGTCTCTAGCAACGGCAGGTGGCCGTGAGACTGAGTTACATTGCCTACAGCCAGAACTTTAGGCCGTGTTTTTTTTTCCTCTAACTCCGGAGCGGGTTATCAGGGGAAAGTTATAGAAGCTAATCAGCAGCAGAGAAGTTTGTCAACAATTAATCGAGTACCTCATGCTTGACGCCAGAACTTCATTCAGGAACAGGTGACAGGGTTACCATGCCTGGTCTTGAAAGGAACGAGAGGAGAGCGTAACGGAGACGCAGCATCATCAGTCGGCGAGTGTTGGAGAGACACTGAGACCAAGAGCAATAGAGAGAGAGAGATAGAGAGAGAGAGAAGGAGGGAGAAAATAGACAGGACCAGTAGGGTCTGTTCAGTATCCAGTTGAAGGATAGACACTGAGCCATTGTGTTACTCCAAGTCTATTATTTTAGCATTTCCAGTGGTGTTAGATAGCGGCGCATATCACCTAACAAGTGGAAAGCTGTGTAGACGGTCGTTGAGGAAGAGTCAGCAGGACTAAGACAGTAAAATCTTAGTTGTGTTAGAGAGTGGAGGCTAAAGTTGACAGCCCCACCATATCAGAGTAGATTAAATCACTAATCATTTTATTGTTCCTCAGCAGGGTGACAGAAAGAGTGAATGTGATTTGGGGTTTGGGGCTTTTTTCAGTGTCTACCTAATTTCATTGTTACATGGGTTTTTTTTCAGGCCGTGCAACAGCGCACGCTATTTATATGATTGCTTGATGATGACATTTTAATGCTTTATTGTTGTAAATAAATATATATATATATATATATTTACTGGATCAGATTCTACTCTTTACTATACTTACTGTACGTCATCTGTATAGTGGTGTCTGTGGTCGTATTTATACACCTTATCTCCTTGTATTTAAAGGAAGTCAGAGGAGGGTGAGGTTATAGCCAGTTTGACGTCACGAAGCGGCAAGGGGAGATTCAAATCCTGGGTCTATCTCTTGAGCCAATAGTCTCACCTGTCCACAGGCATGTCATTTTCCATCTAAATTCTATCTTCTCAGACTTTCTCATACTAGGGTCTTGTTTTCATTCAGGCAAACTCTATAAACGTAAAACCACTTCGTGACATGCACCACTTCCCACACCTGAGGTCTACCATCAATGGCAAACTCTCTCTGGACACAGAAATTGACAGCCGCATTGGCAAAGCTGCAGCCATCTTCACCTGCCTCACAATGCATGTTTGGGGGGACTCCAAACTCACAATGAAGACCAAAGCTGCGGTATATAATGCCTGTGTCACCAGCATGCTTCTATATGGCAGCAAGACATGGACAACCTATGCTAAGCAAGAAAGAAGGCTCAATACCTTCAATCTACGGTGTCAACTCCACATCTTTGGTATTTCGTGAAAGGACAAAGTGACAAATGTCAGCTTGCTGTCACATGCTGGCCTTTAGGGCATGTATACACTGCTTAGACAGCACCGATTGTGCTGGCTTGGCCATATCCGCTGCATAGAAGATGGTCACATCCCTAAAGATGTCTTCTACAGGCAACTGGCAGAAGGCAAAAGAACAGTTGGGTGACCATAGCTGAGATGTTCAGAGATGTGTGCAAGAGAGACATGAAGGCACGGAACATAAATCCAGCAACCTGGGAGGATGAAGCTGCCGATTGCACCAAGTGGTGATGCTTCCTATGACGCTACCTCAGATTGAGTGAAAAGAAGCTCTCACAACAAGCAGAACAGAAAGAAACACGCCGAAAGGAACATCTATCACGTCTGGGGCGCTTTTCTATATTCATTCATGACTGAAGGGCCTACTACTTGCATATGACTAACACATTCATTCATCATCTACAACATTGACCGTATATTTTTGCTGTAACAGTATTATTCCTTTTATTATAGCAACTACCAATCATGACTGTAAAATTAAATATTCTGAAGAACATGTTTTACACAGTATTGAAGACTGAGGTTCCACATTATCAGAAAATTATTTTGATGTTACTGAATACATTGAGAGTAACAGCAAAAGTTACAGATGAGGCCTCTGCAGGAATTTCACATGTATTAAAGGAAGACTATCTAGAAATTGATTTTTTTTTTCAAGAAAACTTTTTTTTTAATGGCTGACGCAACCAACTATGAGCCTCTTAGGATCCCGTTACACGCCCTATTGAGGCATATTGGGAATATGGTGTTAGGCCCATATTTTCTCGACCATGCGGCAAAACTCCCACCTCATCTGGGCATTGAACCATAGACCACTGAGCTAGGAAGCCAGTGCACTAACCACTATGCTACTGCTGCTCCCTTGAGCCTCCTGCTGCTCCCTTGAGCCTCTTGCTTACTGTTATTTCCAGAGGATATTTTTGAGTTGTTGAGCATTGAGATAATGTTCGTTTTGATTTTCAGAATTTATTTTAACAAACACTGTTAAAAGATGTGAAGCAGAAGTTAAGAGAATAGGAATGGCCAAAGCTAGATTCCACAGCATGAGATAGATACTAACACCTGAACAAATAACTTACAAATAACAAATAAGGATTATGAAGTGTGTCTGGTGTGTGTGTGTAAACAAGTAGTTAGAGGAATGAATTGAGGACCTTGAAATGTGGATATGCAGAAAAATGGAAAGAATAGAAAACAAATAAAGAGGTCCTAGAAAAGTTAGGAGTGAAAACAGAAATAATGAAAGTCAGGCAAAATATTTTGGTCATATAAAAAGACAAAATGCCTTGCTGAAAACATTCATGAAAAGATGAAGGCAAACATGCAAGAGGAAGACAGCATTATAAATGGGGGGGATAACATCGAGAGATGGACAGGAAAGAGTCTATCAGAGTGCACCATCAAGACAAAAAACACAAGATGTTATAAATCCACTGCAGCTAAACCTTCAGTGCTGAGATTGCAGCTGATATGATCTGAAATTGTTCTAGAATTGGTTTGGTGTAGTTTTAGGGACTATCGTCATTACACATGGACAACTCCATCAGTGCTTTGATCTCCTCCCTTAGATCACACAAGGAGGATCTCAGCACAGTGCATAAACTCTGTAGCACCGGCAAATTGAACTGTCTGAACAAAGCTTTTTAATGATTTTTTTTTTTTATATTTAAATATCTGTGCACAGTATAGCAGCATTGTGATGAATATATACATTTAACTTTATGACAATATTAGATTTCATAATAGCATATCTTTCTTCTCATCTTGTGATGAAGAAAAATTCATTTATTCTTTGTGGCTTGAAAAGTTAAATATGTTATCATATTGATTTTAATTCAGTGTAGAAGTAACTTCTTAAGACTGTTTCGACATGTTCTGCTAATCAGTCTTACCCTTTGATGAAATATCCACAGGAGACATGGCACCCATGAATGAGACCACAGATATACTGAACTGTGATGAGGTAGGTGAATGTCTGGTGCAACCTGATACTTAACTTACTACTCAGTCTATTTTCTTTTTTGCTATCTGAGCAGACTGCTACAATATAACAATATATATTGAAAAATTTTATGCATCCTTAAGTGAAAAAAAAAAAAAAAAACTTCAGGTGCTCTGATACATTAATCTCATACAGTGCACAATTTCTAAACACAACATTTTCTGGCCATTAGTTTTGTAAAGATGGATTTATTCTTTTTTTGGTGACATTTTGTCAAAGATATATTTTACTTAGAAACTATTCCTGACATGTTCTAGATTTTTAAAATGCACTTGAAAGTATTATCAAGATATACACAAATGTTACTGAAACAAACATGACATGTTGGCTGATTGGATAAAATCAAAAAGTGGGAAGGGTTCCATTCCCAGTGCAGACAGAAAAAGGCAGCTGGAAAGTGACAGTTAGAAGTCATGATCCAAGTGGGCCTCTAGAGTGTCAAGGATGTAAAAGGGCAGTAACACTTTTCTGACGGAGGAAACTGTTTCTGATGATCAGATTACCTTCTGTTGTAATTCTCTGTATAGAGTTTCCTATTGTTATGTGACATGACATGGAAAGTCAGTTGGGCAACTTTCTTTTCATATATTGGGTGCATTTTGAAGTTGTGTCCTAAGTGGCAGAATAATTCCCACTCAAAGGTGCATATCAGGTCAGTTCTTTACAACTCTTAAAAGATATTTATCATTAGTGAATACTCCTTGCCTCTTGTAGTTCCTAGGGGTCTTGGAGGATTGCCTTTTGTAGTTCCTAGGGGTTTTGGAGGATTGCCTCTTGTAGTTCCTAGGAGTCTTGGAGGAGACAAAGAAAGAATAGAAGTGCTGCTTCTTCATGCAGGTCATAAGAGGCAACTAACAGAAGGTTGTGCATGCCTCATCATGTAACACAAATAGCTACAGAAACCACTGCTGCACACGCACCTGAATGCTTTTGTATAGGCGTCTTACAAGGGGATCAGCTACAGTGGTGCCTCTATGCTCCATAAAGAACAAAAGAGGAAATGAATGAATAAAAGACACATATCAGATCTGTCCTTTGACTCCATCTACGATGTTAAATTTTTAAAGAATAATAAAATTGTTCAAAATTAAACTCTTTCAACAGGACAGTTCAAATGAGCTTCACTGTAAGGTCTGCAATGTTTACTTTAGCAATCTCCACAACAAGCGAGAGCACATGTATGGCAAAGCACATATACAGAATGTTGCTGGTAAGATTCTCAAATATGGGCATATTTTCTCTGGTATAACTTCATATAAGAACTTCATATACAGTGTGTTAACCAGTCAAATGACTAATGCTGCATTATCAACTTTACCATTAAGCTGCTTCCTTTTGAGCACATGCCTGCAATACACTGCAAGCCTTTATTTCCTGTGCCATCCTTTCAAGATCTTTCCATGTCTTCTTTACCTCTGTTATGTCTGTCATTAATTCTCTTAGCCCTGGGTTTTTGGGTCTCCCCTACTTTTTTTTCCCTGGAATTTCCAGGATAAGGACTACCTATCTGCTGGTTATCTTTCCTTGTGTAATCTAAGGGAGGAAATCAGAGCACTGATGGAGTTGTCTGTGTGCAGTGAAGATAGTCCTTAAAACCAAACCATCTTACTGTGTGAGGGGTTACACTTTTTTTAGTGGTACCTTCCGTAAACTTTGGTTTTGCAAATTAGATGCGTAATTTTCATTTTTTTTTACTGATTCTACCAGTTACATTCTTTTGTATTTTTTGTGACATTAGTCAATATTGGTAATCAAAGTATTAGAAGAGTCAAGTAAAATAATAAATTGTTTATGATCATTGATTTGTTTGTTGACTATAATATCCATCTTCTTCTAACCATGGTCATCACGAACTCTTCCAGAAGCTGTAGAAAAGGAATTGCTACGACAGCAACAGGAGGAGCAGGCATTCATGGACAGTGCTCTTGTTGTCTCAGAGGATATGTCCCAAGATGGCTTCACTTCTACCCCAAAGACCACAGGAAACTCTTGCAGCAGCAGTTCATGCAGCAGTGTTAATGAGACTGGACCAGCTCCATCAGGGCCAGTAGATATCCATGGCTTCATGATGGAGTTTATCCACAAGAATTATGGTAGGTCAGAACTTATAGAAAGTGGAAGCTTTATGATGGAGTTAATCCAAAAGAATATGGTATGTCATAAATTCAGGGTAGTTCACAGCTGTCGGAACATAGACAGTGGCAGCCACTTTGGCACCAAGCTGTGCAACAGAGCATGGTGTAAAATATGCCAATATGTTATCCAAATTTGTAATATGTCATTTCCTAAAGTCTCATATGCCATCAAGAATGTCTTTACGTGAGACTTGCACAATATTGTTTGCAAATGTTGCGGCAAAATTCACGTTGGCAAAACTGGTACGTGGCTTCTACATCTGTATGTATCCATTTCAGTAGCCCAGATGCCCTTGAAATCCAGGTCACTGCAGTAAGATCCTGTTACTTAGGTGACAAAAGTTGGTCTCATCTTGAAGATTTGTAGATTTCTTTGTTTGTTTTCTTTGAGTTTTTTGTTTTTTTTCATTTGAGTGTTTAGCTGAGTTTGCTTATTTTAAGTGTGTGTAAGTTGTGACACAACTACATTTATTGTTTTCTTATGGCTTTGTTATTCATTTCAATGAGGTTTTAATTTGGTTGCAAGACAATACTGTATCATCCACATGCCTAAAATGTATTGATATTTTTCTTTCAAGAGAATTCCTCTAAGACTACTTATCATTATATTATCTGTACTTTTGTTCCATGTGAAATGTGCCAGCAACAATTGCTCATCACCACTTTATATTTTGGGCCATCTTCTGTGGATACATTCGTGAATTTTTTTATAGCTCTGGTTTCATGGCCATTCATCCCCAGGTTTTCTATAGTTCTTCACAATTCAGTTTTTGTCCATGTTCCAGTTGAGTTCATGTCTTATTATACTGTGTGGTTTTATTCTAAGGGTCTATCCTGTATACCTCTACTTTCTTTCTTCAGTCTCAGGATGCATTGGTCTTATTCTCCTTCACATATGCATGGAGGCATATCTGGAATCATCCTTATATGATCATGTAGGAGAAAATATCTTCCACATATTTGATTTATATATATATATATGTATGTTGTTATGGTGATATTTTTATTATTATTAATTTCAAATGACATTCACTTTTGCAGAAAGAGAGCAAGAAATTTCTGTGCTGAAAAAATGTTTGAACAAAGCGTTGCAAGATAATGTAGCAATGTGCAAAGAAATACATACACTTCAGGTGAGCATTATGGCTCGTATCTTGGCATAGGAATAATTCCTGATAATTTTAATATTCTGTAGTATTTTATTTCATTATTTCAGTATTGCAAATGATTATAAGGAACAGTTTTATTTAGTGCAAAATTGTGTAACAATTGGGAAATTTTACACAGTGTTTGAAGGAATGAGTTTATATATTACATACTGTTTCATACAATCTTCTGCAATATTTGATGATTGATATATAATTTCTCTATAGTTAATCCTGTTAATTTACTTGCTGCTTCCATATTTCAAGCCTGTGAAGTTCTCTGTTGCAAGCACAGTTTTTTTTCCATTTTTCTGTTATTAATGGCTTCTTTTCAGTTTTATCTTTACACTTCTTGTAGGCCCAGTTTTACCCTGTTTGTCCATTATCTTCATAATAGCCCATTTCTTATGACATCTTCAGCCTGTTTTTGTAAATATTTTCTCTATAATATTATTTGCCTATTTTTTTTCATAAGGCTGAATCATTTTGGCGATGGATAGGACACACACTGAGGAAACCTGTTGATAGCATTACAAGGCAGTCCTTGTTCTGGAACCCCCAGGGCAAGAGAGGCAGAGGTAGACCAAGAAGCACATAGAGAAGAGAGCTGGAAACAGAGGTGAAAATGATGAGGAGAACGTGGAAAGAACTTGAGATGATGGCACGTGACAGGAGGACTTGGCATGTGTTTGTTGAAGCCTATGCTCCTTTGGGAGTGGAGGGTTATGATGATGATGATGAATCATTTTAGTCTTTTTTATAATATTGTAGATAAATGTTGTCCATAGACGTGACTTTTAGCTTTGTGACTTTTACTTATGTATATTTAATTTGTTTAAGATATAAATTATGTACACCCGTCCGATTGACAGAGTGGTTATAGCGCTGGTCTCTCCGCGGCAAAGGCGCTGCAGTCTACCCAGCTGTAAATGGATACCTGACTTTGAGTTAGAGAAGGAAATGGCAGCGAGGAAGGGAACTGGTCACCCCACCTCTCAATGCTGGACCTAGTAAGATGAAGTCTCTAACACTTTACTCTCCTACGGCAGTATCTGCTCTGGGACTACCGTTACCTTTTTTTGTTAAGGTACCCGTATAGTTCCTGAGGATCTCTGAGGAGACAAAGAAAGAACTGGGTTACTGCTTCTTGCAGATGTCATAAGAGGTGATTAAGATAAGGTTGGGGGGGGCATTGCCATCATGTAAAACATATTGCTACCAAAACCACTACTGCAAGAGCACATAAATGCTTGGTCAAGGCTTCCTACACAGGGGCTAGCTGTGGTGGTGGCGGCATGTTCCATTCGCAGTGAAAAGGGGAATTAGTTGTACCACACATTTTTATGTTCAAGACATGAGCTATGTTTACGTCAGTATTCTATCCGTTTTTTTTTATACTAACATACATACTATTTTAACTACATCTGTGTCCATTTTGATTCCAGGAATATCAAAACAAGCTAGAAGAAGAACTCAAGTCACTGACCAATACTACCTCATCACTTATTGTTCAGAGTGACGCACTCAAGATGGTCCCAACCCTGTTTGGCATTATCAGCTTGTGACCGAAGTTCACTTTCCATTATTCTAGTTTATGTAAATTATCGCTGGCTGCAGTGTAAAAGAGAATCTTTGTGCTGTATATTATGGGCAAGAAGTCTGCACACTGCTGTGCAGAAGCACACAGAATTACACATCAAATGGACCTGCATGATAGCTACTATGGTTGAAACACATTTTATTTCACAACCTTATCCACTCTGTGTCATGTATCATTTCTTCAACAACAAAGAGGTCTTCGGGGGAACAATACTGGGAGTGAGAAGGGAAATACTTAGAGTTTAGCTCAGCAGCATGGTCATCAGCTGCTAACTCACATCTGCAGTCTTTGGACAAGGTGCAAAATCAAGCTCTCAGGCTCATTACAGGAGCCATGAAAACTACACCAATAACAGAGATGCAGAAGGTTGCTGGATTACAGACATTGTCCCATAGAAGAGACACAAAAACCATGATCCAGATGGAAAAGTACTACAGTATGCCAATGCACCCAAAGAAGGCAAGACTAGATGATCTGGCATTGGGACGTCTAAAGCGTAGCAGCTTTGTGCATCGGGGAAAAAGACTTATAAGACAGCATCAAGAAGACCTATCCATGAAGACAACACCACTGAAGCCCACCCTATACCCTGTACCATGGGAGCAGGCCAGCAGTGCCCTCCAAATTAATACATCAGTCAGTGGTCTCACAAGCGGATATGAGTATAATGATCTGCAAAAACGAACTGCTACATTGAGTATGATCCAAGAAAGCTATCCCGATCAATCATGGATACATGCCTATACAGATGGATCAGCAACTAATGCTGTTAGGAATGGAGGTGCCGGTATCTTTATCTCATATCCTGACAACCACTATGAGACTAGGCACATTCCCACTGGTAAATTCTGTTCCAACTATACAGCTGAGGTTCAAGCTCTAGAGCAAGCTGTAAATATGATTTATAACACCAACTCTGACTGCCACCAGGTAGTCATCCTCACAGATGCACTGTCTGTCCTGCAAGCTCTCAAGGGTGGTAAACTCCCGCATCTGAGAAATGAACTAAACAAGGTAGCTGCCAAAAAGAGAACCATTCTTCAGTGGGTACCATCTCATTGTGGTGTACCCGGAAATGAAAAGGCAGATAAACTTGCCAAAAAGGGAGGAGAATGTGAACAAGAAGATAATGAAGTCACATACTTTGAGAAAAAGAGAGCTATCCAGACTATCAGAAAAGAACAGAACCAACCCAAAGACGACTATCACACTCTCGACCGGCAGGGACAGATAACTATTTTTCGACTCAGGACAGGGCATAACAAACTGAATAAACACATGCACAAGCTACGATTGTCTGCTTCACCACTGTGCACATGTGGATTAAACGAACAAACTACTGAGCATGTTCTACAGGACTGTCCTCTGTATGACCAGTTAAGAAAGATATACTGGCCCAATGACTCAACACTAAACTCAAAGCTATATGGAGTTAAAGAGGAACTTCAAACAACAGTCGAATTCATCATGAGAACTCGTCTGACGGTGTAATCATCAAAGATGCGATCGCAAGAAGAAGAAGAAGGGAAATAATTTGGAAGAAACCAAAATCATATAATCAAAATATTTTTAAAAAATTTAAGTGAACCCAACAGCTTATTTACAACAATAATAGATTGAAATGCTGAAGATGGCCATAATAGTGGAAAATGTTGAGGGAAAAAAACTATAATGTAGGGAAGGCTTGAAGGTACACAATGTAATGTAGGGAAGGCTTGAAGGTACACAATGTAATGTAGGGAAGGCTTGAAGGTACACAATGTAATGTAGGGAAGGCTTGAAGGTACACAATGTAATGTAGGGAAGGTTTGAAGGTACACAATGTAATGTAGGGAAGGCTTGAAGGTACACAATGTAATGTAGGGAAGGCTTGAAGGTACACAGGTCTTCAGTCAGAGGTTGATGCACTGCATTGTTGGTGTGGTTGTAATTGCTGCAGCTGGTTCTTTGGTGATGCCTCATAAAGTAAGCATTTGTCCAGCTGAAAGATCAAAACTGCATAGTAGCTTCAGTAATGATGCAGATGTCAGTGAGTCATGTCCATTCTGTAATCTTTGGATAGATTCATTCAGATTGTTAAAGGTGACCATGCCAAAGAAGACAGGTACTTCATCTTGCTGTAGCTCATTGTCATTCATCATTCTTCTGGCTCCTAAAAGTGGTATAAGCCACATCTCCAGCGTTGCTCTATACATGGCAGCCTTAATGGGCCAGTAAGGCAAGTTGCTGTCATAGCCACCTATAGCATCATGTATGATTGGTTATTTTTTAAACTGATATTGGTTATTTTTTACTTGAGTGATTTTGCATAAGGATCAGGTGACATCTTACCCATCCTATACATAACACAGGCACTGCTACCAGCTGTGTGTCAATTTTCACTGTAACAAGGCTTGTTTTATGTTAATATTGAGCTGTTTTTCAGTTATCTAGTCTACGTGAGTGCTTCTCATATTTTAACTTGAATTGTGGCATCCAAAAGCTCACAGATTAAGAAGAATAAATTTGTAGGTATTTTCTTTAAATAATATTCTCCTCTTCTATTCTGTGACCATTCAGTGAAGTATTAATACATTTGTTGCAATGTCCCAATTTTGAATGTTTTTATCTGCAGTCAGCAATTATTACACATTGCTTTTATTAAAGGTGGGTTTAGACCAATGGTTCTCAAACTTTTTGACAGGAGACCACATAGGGGATACACAAGAAATATGATGATAACCTGTCCTGTTTGTTTACATGTTCCAGTAAAATAAATGAACATGATGTTAAAACTGTGGAAGAGGGTTTGCATACATACATGCTGGCAGAACTATGCTTATCAAGGTCTGCTGGAAGTGTTTAAAATCTGTTGACATAATTCAGCCTTTTTTGAGTAAGTCTCGGGCTGGGTGGGAAAGGAGTAAAGATTGGCTAAATGCAAGCACTGCATCATAAGCTGGCAGCACACCATCATAGCTGGCAGACGCTGGAGTTGGGTTGGCCACATCCTCAGAAGGGACCCTGATACCATTACAAGAACAGCTTTGCTATGGACCCCCGAAGAAAAGTGAAAGAGAGGCCGACCAAAAACAACCTGGCGAAGAACTGTGGAAGCCGAGATGCAAAGAATGAACCAGAGTTGGGGTACTGTATGAAGGATGGCCGCCGACCGAGCAAAGTGGAATCAATTTGTTGCTGCCCTACAAGATGCCACCAGGCGTGGTGGCCACTGACTGCTTTGACGGTCCGCGGCTATGGATCAAAGAAGAAGAAGATTGGCTAAATAAAACATGGATACAGAGAGTGAAAGGTAAAGGTAGACCTCTAGCAGATATTGCCTTAGGGCAGCGGTTTTCAACCTGTGCGCCACGGCACCCTGGGGCGCCCTGAGTGACGGTCAGGGGCGCCGTGGATGGGCGTGGATTTTTTTCGTATTTAGCTGTAAAGAAAATACAGAGCTGTGGGAAATTTCATTTTTGGTGTTTGTCAACCTGTGTGACCCCGGAGAAATTTCACTTTTGATGTTGGCCAGCCTTTGAAGTCCTGCTCTCCCGACCCGCCTATCAACTTTCCTCGCATTCTCCTCATGCAACCATAGTAGGTAACACGATGATTTTCTGTTTTCAAACGTTTTTGATTGCGTTGTGAGTTTGAAATAAACTATAGGAAGATTTTTTAATTTGGCAAGTGTTGGTTAAAAGCGAGAAGTTGTTGAAGATGACAAGGAAAGTGGTAATGAGGAAAGGAAACGTAAGTATAGAAAATACGACGAAGGTTACTTAGATTTTGGTTTCACGTGCACTCTTGTGAACAGTGAAGAGCGTCCACAGTGTGTTTTGTGTTTCAAAGTACTCTCTGTCGAATAAATGCTGCCTAGCAAATTGAAGTGCCATTTAGAAAGTGTTCATAAGAATGACGTGGGCAAACCAAGAGAATATTTCTCTAGAAAGCTGAGTCAAATGAAAGAACAAAAATCAGACAATTAAATAATTTTAGTGCAGATATTGTTTCTGTAATTCAAGGACACTTATCTCAACTCGGTGTTCATTTTGAAAAATACTTTCCTGAAAACTGTGACAGGTTTCAGTGGGTTCAAAATCCCTTCGGTAGTGATGCTCCTTCGGACTTCAGTACTGCAGAAGAGGAAGAACTGATAGAACTTTCATCAGACTCTTCACTACAAGTGAAGTTTCCATCCATGGCATTGCCAAAATTTTGGTATTCAGTAAAACAGGAGTTCCCAAGCTTGAGCAAGAGAGCACTGAAGACATTAATTCCTTTTGCAACCTCCTATCTCTGCAAGGCTGGGTTTTCAGCAGTGGCTTCATAAAAACCAAGTTCAGATCAAGACTTGATGTGGAGAAGGAAATGGGGGTAGCTGTATCTCAGTTTGACAAGCTGTAACAACAAGCAAGCTCAAGTTTCACACTGAGGTGACTGGTACTTTATTCATCATTTTTTTTTTTAGTTTTACTGTACGTGTTTTTTTATTGAGATTGAATCATGAGTGCAGTATATCAGTGAATGATTTTCAGACAAAAATATAAAAAAATGTTAGAAAGAAACAACTTTATCTGTGCTGTTGTCTTTTTTATAGTAAAGGTTTACAAAGAGCACTTTGTGTATATTTTTTCTTATACGTGTAATATTTTCACAGATTGTCCAATTGCCTTTTTTTAAAAATTACATTAAAAAATTACATTGTTTAAAAGCCTTTCCAAAGCTCTCCTGCTCAAAAACAGTTAAGCTAAATGTCGAAACATCACTAGAGTTTTTACCAGTTATCCCACAGGGGAGCCGCAGAAAGAATATAGTTGGTCAGGGGAGCCATAGACTCAAAAAGGTTGAAAACCGCTGCCTTAGGGGATTGAAGTGTTACAAAAGAGGAGTCAGGCACCCATTTTTTTTACAGCTGGGTAAGCTGGAGTGTGAAATGAACTAGTTTCAAACCCAGATATGCAAATAGCCTCAAGCTGACTACTGCTTTCTTTGAAAACATTCAAGTAGACAGACGTCTGAGAGTAAAGAAAGAAGAAGAAGAAATGCAGTCCCTGTGCTTTGAGATGCAAATGCTCTAAACATTCAGTGAGTAGTATATAATCTATCTAAAACAGACACAAAAAGTGGACCCACTGAACAAAATTATGTCATCAGCAGCAAATAGACTTAGAGAATTAGAAATAGATGGAGTGGACTTTCTTCACAAATTTATATTATCAGTAGAGTATAGACAAAACTCAGATGCAGAGAGACCAGTATAGTTCCCAGGGGTCTGTAACGAGACAAAGAAAGAATGGGCCTACTGTTCCCGCAGGCATCTCATACAAGGCAACTAATATGAGGTTGTGTATGAGACTGGCAACATTATTATGTCAAACTAATTGCTATCAAAACCACTGCTGCAGGATATTTTTTCCATTATTTAAAAAAAATTCATGCAAATTTGTAACAAACTTCCAGAATTATTAGAAATAAGAGAATTGTCAGATGGGACATGTTCATTTTTTCCAGGTCTACAAATGCATACTTGTTTGTCACTTCTATATGAAAGGTCACAAACAGGCTAACTACGTGTTTTCTTATCATTGTTTTGTGACATTTCTAAGAGAAAATATCTGAGAATGCAAGCCAAGCAGTGTGATGGAACTTAAGCTCCCATTTATTTGTTGCTAGTATAAGTTGCTTTTTTTACCATGGTCTACAGATCTGACTGGGAAGATCTTCAGAAAAATGTCACATTCCAGCTTCTTTAATATGCTCCTTAATCATCAGAATAGTTCAGTGATTCATGGTTGTAAAAACAACTTTTCCAGAAAGCATTAATCATAGTCAGCACAAAATACACTAACTTGGAACAGTGTGTACATTATTTTATGTACATTATTTTACTGATTAAAAATAAAAATGATAAACATGAGATCCAAACCAGAAGTGTTCCAAGAATTATTTAATAAAAACAGAGCTAAGAATATTTATATTGGTATTTTTTCTTTGTTCTTAACTTATTTACTATCAGAGTCGAGAAACACTTCCACAGGAGTCTTATTTGTTCTCTGTCTCTAATTAGAGACCCTCCAGGTACAACATGGGACAAAATAAAATATAAATGAACATTTTTATAACTAGATTCATTTCCACAGAATTATCAAATGCATAAGTAGCTATTTGATTATTGTGTACTATTAGTTAATGTCGAGGTGTTGTCACGTGCTGGCCTTCAAAGCATGTATACACTGTTTAGACAGCGAAGACTACGCTGGCTTGGCCATGTCCGCCGCATGGAAGATGGTCGCATCCAAAAAGATATCTTCTATGGCCAACTAGCCGATGGCAGAAGAACAGTTGGGCGACTGCAGCTGAGGTTCAAAGATGTGCGCAAGAGAGACATGAGGGCACTGGACATAAATCCAGCAACTTGGGAGGATGAAGCTGCCGATCGCACCAAGTGGCGATGCTGTCTACAGCGCCACCTCAGATTGAGCGAAAAGAAACTCACACAACAAGCAGAAGAAAATAAGCAGCTGAGGGCTGTCACCTCAGGGGCGCATTCCCAAAGTCAGTTATGACTGAAGGGGCTATTATTAGTATATATTAGTTAATGCTTTAAGTACCTGTTGAACAGGTTGGTACTTGCTATCTTTTAGATGATCTGTTAACATAAAGAGAAAGCCATATGAGGTATCCTCTTCTTCTTCTACTTGTTCTTCGTACACTCTCAGGTATGAGGTATCCAAACAAATCTTTATTTGCATTAATGGTTGCTGTTCTCATTAAGCTATCAAATGGGAGGAGATACTGCATTGCATGTCACAGTGCATGAAAGTTTTTTTTTTCCTTGGTGCATCATCCTATTCATCTGTGTTCATATATGAGAAGATTGGTAGTCACTTCTGTCAGGTTTTATTTTTTTTAAAGTTTCATTTGGTTTGTCCCTTCATGGTTACTAATATGTTGTTTTTTCAAATGAAGACTGTATTACATGAATTACTACAAGACATTATATATTAATAGCTTAGATTGTGCCAATTTCTGATGATTTTATTCTTGCACAATTAAATTTTTTTAAAAACTGTTTCAATGCAGGAATAACATCATTTATGTCATGGAGGAAAATCTGATAAATGTCCTAAATGGGAAAAAAGAGCTGTAATGGTCTGCATTTGTACATCTATCCTTCTTAACACTTAAAAGTGTACAAGGATACATCATCTTGCTATGTCCATTTTTGTTTACTTATTTGTTTTTCTTTCTTTCTTCTTTTGTTTTTTTTTAGCAATTGTTTGTTGACACCACAATGTATTTGAATGGAACGTCTAATGCTGGGCATTATAAGCAATTCTTTTTTTTTTTTATTTGTAAGTTTAAAATGTTTGAAATAATATGAACTAATTGCATGTCATTAAAACAATGTATTTAATAATAAAAATTATTAGCAAAAGCACAACCACAACAGTTATTATCTGTTAGAAGGGCTATATGAGTGACATTTGTACATCGCTGCCACACTCCTGTGTTAACCTAAAAAACGTTTGTGAGAACATCAGCTTTGAAGGAATGAATTGAGACATAATAATGCACTAATATTATTGAAATGATATCTTTGATTTCCATGGTTTTGTCCTGATCTACAAAAAATACTATACTGCATGATTCATCATATTCAGTGATGTTTTCCCAGATCTGTCAAAAGGTGAACAAGTATATATTCTTCGCTTCTTGGAATAAAACTGCATTGTTGAACTGAGATTCCACAGTGTGTTTTATTCTTTGCTCAGGTATCTTGACATGCGTTTTTCCTGTATCACTGAAGTGAGTCTGCAAAAATTGATGGAGTAACAACAGAAGTACATCTTATTGTTATCATTCATCGTCATTATCCTTTAGCTTCCTGTGGAGCATAGGCCTTCATACCAAACATTTCTATCTTGTGCATTTAAATTCTTTCTATGTCTTTATCCTTTTTAAGTCTGTCACCAGTTCCCTTCTTCGTGCCTTTTTTTTATACCCTTCTATTTCTATTACCCTGGGTATTCTGGAACAAGGACTGCCCTGTAAGGCTATCATCAACTTTCCTCACTTTGATTCCTATCTAATTTCAGTGTCATGTCTTGTTCCACTTGCGATTTTCCTTTCCATCAGTTCCATAACGTCATACTTACTTACTTACTGTCGTCTTGTGGTTTAATCAGAGCTAAATAGCTTTACAGGTTGTTTTTTGTTTTCATATACAACATTTTCAGAAAGCCCCAGAAGACTGTAAGGGTGTTTTTCTTCTGCCTACTTTTCCATTGCAATCAGAATGACTTTGTCATTTGTACCACTTTCTGTATTTGGTAGGTTTGTTTTCTCCTTTCCTATTTGCTGTTCTTGTCATTGCATAAGGTTTTAATGTTGTCTTCTTGCTTCTTTATGTTAGCTGTATAAGTCTTCTGAAATGCACTTGGTTTTAGTATTGAACTGTACTTTTCCAAGATGTATTAAGAATCAATCCTACTCAATTTATTCTCTGTCTTCTTGTTCCAGAATGCACCATCATTGTAAATGGTACAGATTTGGATACCATCTATTTAACAAGCTAAAGATAGGAACTACATACGAGTGTAAATGTGGCACTGATAAAATGACTGCTGAACATCTCCTTCAAAGATGCCCAATATATGAGAAACAAAGAAAGCACATATGACCATCACCAGTACCATACCTGAAAAAACTCTGTAGAGATGCAAATAGCCTCAAGCTGACCGCTGTTGTCTTTGAACATATAACATGAAACCTGAGTCATGCGTTAAACATGATAGAAAATATGGGTTAGGAAGAAATAACAGGAAGGCACAATATGGAGAAAAAGACAGGTAGAACACGCTAAAATGAAGAGCACGCTTATATTGTGACAGATACCCTCGGACTTTCAGAATATTTATCAAATATTCACAGACCCATGCGTTCATTTTTGCGGTGTCTGTGCCTTCCTCTAGTGCAGTTCTGGGTGAGAGAGTTTTCCTCTTCCCGTCCACTATGAGCCTGACGAGCGACTGAGTTTCTGGGTTGGCAGTGAGTGCAGCTTTGGACGTACTTGTGAATATCTGTCCACTGCCTTGGCCAGAAGTAATTCTCATTGAGGTTACTCATGGTTGCTCCCACTGGAACATGTTCCGACGCCAAGGTTATATCATCAGCCAGCTCTTTTCTCAGCTCTGCTATGCTAAGAAGAAGTGGGGAGTAGAGGTAAGAGATCTCCAGTGTTGGGAGTTGTGTGCTGTGCTTCCTTTTCTTCTTCATAGCTGTTTGATGGTTTTCACCATTCTGGTTGTCCAGGCTATGGCAGTCTGAGCAATCTTGCACATACTGTTGAATATCCCGTTGCATGCTTGGCCAGAAATGTTCAAGGGAAACATGCCTCAATAAGGCACATGCACCTCAATGGGGTTGTGACTGGTGTCGATGCATTTGTTGCATCAGGCAGGTGCTATAGCAGACTGGGACAACTAACTGCCTCTGGTTCCCACCCGTCTGTAGACTTGTAGTGGGTTTGATGGTATTGTATGATGGTGATATTACTAAATGTAATGTATGAGGCCAGCTGTGAAGGCTCCTGAGATAAAATGTAGTTGTGAATTGACAGAAGGCCTTTCTTGCTACCACTACGACCTCACACTTATTTTTTTTCTTTCTAATGAATGTATCTATGTAAAATGTCTAGGGTAATGATATGTAATGTGGTGTGATAATTATAGATACACCCACAGATATTTAAGCAGACTAATAATATTAACAAATGTTAAAATACACTGAACTAACTCACGTGTGTAAAATTTTTGATAGAATTATATTACATTTATTTGTTCTGGATCAAGTTTTATGTTGACCAGAACTTTTAAAAAAAAAAAAAAAAAGATTTAAAAAATTATGAAAGAAATGCATGGAATGTTACATAATAAATGCAAGAGTGTACATATATAAGTACTAGACTAGTTAGTTTTATTAAAATGTTCTAGTAGTCATCTACTTGGGAGGATAGTTAATGCTTGTGCTGTTGGGGTGGCCTCATCACACCTGTCTATATTGACTACACAGTGTCCAGTAAATTGCAGGAATTTTATGGGGTATTAGCAACTAAAAGGCGTTGGTGAACTTCCAGCAGACCAGAGGCTCACTCATCTTGCATATGTAGCTCTGGTGCTGAAATCTGGTGGTCCCACCTCTCCGTGCTGGCTGGCAATAATAGTGGTCTCTGTCACAACGTACTGCACAGATACACTCGAGTAAGATCACCAACTGAATGGACACCGCCTTGTTGACAGCTGAAACTCACAGCTCTGCAATCAAAGTATTGGCTATGTGTCAAAATTCTATTCTCTACCCACGTCTGGACACAACACGGACACAACAACCACATCATACAGACAGGTCAGATCTCTCTGACCAAACAGCACATTTACCATGGTGGTTTTACATCAGATAGGTCCTCCCAGACTATAGATTCTGAAAAATATTTATTAGTTTCCTTCCCTAAAAGTGGATAGGTAATATGTTTCATTATTCTCAACACTTGATCTGTCTTTCCTAACCCTTGTTGGAGTTTATGTATATTGTTGGTCCCTAGACCCTGACTTGGGCGGGGGGTCTAGAGCAAATCCCTACTTGCTTGTAAGGCTAGATTTCGATATGGCAGTATCAAATCACTCGAACATTAAACAATATTCAAAATATACAAAGAAATAATTTCAATCTTACCAGATTATGAATAAAGAACACAGAAATGCTAGCAAAACTCAGCTGAGCTGCTGGCTATAGTATGGCGTCCCT
Organism: Oreohelix idahoensis; assembly: GCA_024509875.1. NCBI lineage: Eukaryota > Metazoa > Mollusca > Gastropoda > Stylommatophora > Oreohelicidae > Oreohelix > Oreohelix idahoensis. The sequence goes on from JAMPIV010003699.1 coordinate 213,124, forward strand.
GAACTTATTTCACTTTCTTTCATTTGGAAATCACCACACTTTAAAATACTGTGTCTATCATCGAACAACTATTGAGGAATGGCCCCACTTGCGCGTCTGAGCGCCGATAAAATGATTGTCTGTGGCCAATCACTGCCTAGGTTTATTTGAAATTCAAATTTCCTACCCTAAAGTCATTTCAGTCATGCTTCAGTCAAGTATGGATGTTTATCTGTTAGTCTGTCCGTCTCTACTTTTTTTTTTTTTCAAAATGTACTTGATTTTTGAACCAACCTTTCTCTCCCCTCCAAAATTTTGTCGTTAAAAGTTATATTTAGACACAGCTCCCACCAATGTCCCTTCGCTTCCCTACTAAGTAGATTTGAACACCTGCGTCTCGAGGTCGTGTTTTTTTGTGCAAATAGCGACACTTTTTATTCCATACAGTCTGTCGTTGATGTGAACAACACTGTCTTTTGTCATTATCTTCAATATTATCTATCCGTCTGTAAAATTAAGAACACATTAGTTCACTGCTCAGAATGGGCCATCCGGCCAGCTAATTTTTATATTCCTAACATTAATATTACGAAAAAGTTACTTTTTAATTTTTGTAATATTCCAAACATCCGCGTTCTGCCGCTGAATTCAAATCAAAGGCTTGGTATCGCAAAAGCGACCAATAAATGACTGTGGCGTAACATATCCAAGGTCCCTTCTGTCGAGTTCCTTGCTTTATGTCAACTTGGGAAACGTGACTTTTCTCCGTTTCCCCCCCAATTGCGTCTCCTTAGCCTTTCTAGTCTCACGCAATCTTTCCAGTCATATTTTTTTCCTTTTATCCGCCGTTCCCCTCCTGTCTAGCAAGTCAATTTTTATGGAGGGTGATGACCCGCGGTCTGGGCGATCATGTACTATCAGCAGCCTACGCATTATGTTTTTATCCTTACATGTTATCTTTGGAGGTATTTTACCGTTGTATCTCTGTCAATTTCACTACAAGACTTAACCCTTCTCCCTGTAATATGCTCTCTTTGGCGTATGGGAGTAATTGCTATACAACCTTGCAAAACAAGGCTTTAGGGATTTGTCATCCCTTTGGGCCTTCTTCAGCTCTGATATGTTGCGGCGTGCCTTGCTTCTCTCTCTTTTATGTCGACCTGGGGTCCTGTGAAGGTTCCCCTAGGAAGACATTTTTCCTCCCTAGAATCAGAGGATATACTAAATCATCTAGCTTCTTCTTTGATCCTTAGCCGCCGACCATCAAAGCAGTCAGTGGCCATCACGCCTAGTGGCGTCTTGTAGGGCAACAACAAATTGATTCCACTTTGCTCGGTCGGCGGCCATCCTTCGTACAGTGCCCCAACTCTGGTTCATTCTTTGCATCTCAGCCTCCACAGTCCTCCGCCAGGTTGTTTTTGGTCAGCCTCTCTTTCATTTTCCTTCAGGGGTCCAAAGCATAGCTGTTCTTGTGGGGCATCGGGGTATCTTCTGAGGACATGGCCAACCCAGCTCCAGCGTCTGCCAGCTATGATGGTGTGCATGTCCTCTTGCTTGCTCCGAGTAAGCAGATCTTGGTTGGTGATGGTATTCAGCCAAAAGATTCTGTGAATTTTTCTTAGGCATGTTGTGTGAAAAGAGGACAATTTCGACATTTCCTTCTCTGTAACTCTCTAGCATTTCGCACCATAGAGAAGCACAGAAAGCACACAGCTCTGATATAATCTTAATTTTGTGCTTGTGCTGTATTGAGAGAACTTCCAGATGTTGTTTAGGCTAAAAAAGGCTGTTCTTGCCTTATTCATTCTGATGATGATGTCTTTGCCTGCCCTGCCGTCTGGTGTTACTATGCATCCTAGGTATGTGAAGGTGTCTGTCTGTACCAGTTGCTGATTCCTTACTGATATGGGCTCAGGGTTGCTCACATTGAGCGTCATGACCTCTGACTTCTTTAAATTGATGTTCAAGCCCACCTGCTGGCTAAACTTATTAAGTTTATCCGTTTTTTCCTGGATGTGTTGATGTGAATGTGCTAGTAGTGCAATGTCATCTGCATATTCCAGATCTTCCAATGTAGAAAATGTAGTCCATCTTATTCCTCTTGGACTGCCCTCTGTTGTCTGGCACATTACCCAATCTATGACTGTTAAAAATAGAGTGGTTGATAAGGGGCATCCCTGTCGTACTCCTGTCTTCACCTCAAAGGTTAGGTTGCTCTGCCCAACACTACACGTAAAGTTGGCATAGAGGCTTTTTTATGATTGACACTATGCAGCCTGGAATTCCATAAACCCTCAGTATTTTCCATAAACTGTCCCTATGCATGCTGTCAAAAGCCTTTTCAAAATCAACGAAATTAATGTACAGCTGTCTTTGCCATTCTGAGCACTGCTCTATAATGTTCCTGAGAGTGAATATATGATCTACACATCTTCTGTTCTTTCTAAATCCTGCTTGTTCTTTCCTCAGTTTGTGGTCTACTGCTTTTGAAATTCTCTATAATTATCCTGCCTAGTATTTTGCTGGGAACTGAGAGAAGAGTTATTCCTCTCCAATTATTGCAGTCTGCAAGATCTCCCTTCTTGGGCAATTTGACAATTATTCCTTTGTTCCACTCTGATGGTGTTGTCCCCGTTTTCCAGACTTGTGCAAATAGTGGTTCTAATAGTTCTGCTGCTAGCTCAGGGTCTTTCTTAAATAGCTCTGCATTTAAGTTATCATGGGCAGGAGCTTTTCCGTTCTTTAACCCTTTGATTGCTGTGATGATTTCTTCTTTTCATGGAATGTCTGTATTTACATCTAGATCGTTTTCAGCCTCAGGAACATTCAATTGTATCTCTGGTGGTTCCTTGTTCAGAGTTTCTCTGAAGTGCTCTGCCCATCTAGTTTCCTGTCCTTCTGCTGTCGTAATGAGATTTCCTTGCTTATCTCTTACTAATGTAATATTGTTTGCACCTCGTTTTCCGCTGATGAATTTAGTTATTTTGTATACTGTGCTTTGTTCATTTCTCAGTGCTGCCTCTTCTGCCTGTCTTGCAAGATCGTCTAGGAAATGCCTTATGTTGGCTCGGGTTTGGCATTTAACTTCCTTGTCCAGCCGTCTGTACTGTTTGCTACATAGTTGCTTTAACCTGGGGAACTTCGCTTCTGTTTTCTTTCTTTTCATTTCCTTTCTCAGTGTTATGGTGTTTAATGTTTCTGGTGTTATCCAGTCTTGCTTCTTCCTTTCCTGGAATCCCAAGCATGATTTGCTGCTTTCCTACATAGACAGGGGTGTCAGCCCTATGCTAAAACCCCCAACCTGGAGGACCAGGGTGTCTGCTTTAGTCTGACCCCTGCCCGTGCAAACCTGTCCAGCTTGGTAGAACCTTCCAGGAGTAAAACTCCTGCTGGCATAGCTCTGGGGGTAATCAGGGTACGCAAGCCGCCATACCTCGGTATTGACACCAAATCATCTAGCACAACAACTTTAATTGTTCCCGGATAAACCAGGTTGAAACATCAATTTCTGCAACTGGAACAATCATAGGCGCTATATTCTTCTGAGGCTTCTGTATTTCCAAAAGTTTCACCAGTGTACTGGTGAAGGAATACCCGCATCATATAAACAGTATATTGTTTGGTTAGCAACAGTTACGTGCTCTTTGGTGGGAGGATGACTGGGGTTTTGTTGGCATGTCAGGAGGTCATGATTCCCTGTAGACCTGATTAGTAGGCATGCAACATTATAAGGGCCTGTTTTCGCCCTCTTGCAGTCCGATGTGAACTGTGTGTCATTTTTACATGATCTACAATATCGTCTTCCAGTTTCCTGTGATTTATTGCTCTGTTTCTGCCTGGTGCTGTCCTGTGTTTGTTGTGCCGCTTTCTGTGTTATGTTATTCATAGCTTGCGTATCCGTGGCTGGGTGATTTGTTTACACGAAAATGCAGTTGCTACTTACTAGTATAAAATTAACAGCTTTAAAGTACAAATTAACTAGCTGTCTAAAATTATATGTTTAACAACAATACCAAAATTAGGCCTAAGCAAATGAACTCTCTGTTCCACCTTTCAAATTTTAGAGAAATTTTAGTTTATGAATTAGTGAATTATTCTTGTGCAGTATTTCACTGTGTTATTTATTTACTGCACTCTGTTTGATCAGATTTATCTAAAATACAAACAGAAAATATTCTTTCAGTAATCTGAAATTTATGTCAGTGACTTCTATGGGAAGTAACCATCAGGTTCTATTGTCCCAAGATGAAATACTTCAATAGTCGTGATTATCACAATTGTGTACTCGGTTAATTTACTCCAAACAGGACACTAATTTGTCACAAGATTACCTCCCCTGCTTTGCAGTGATGGTCCAACAATGGTCAAAATTTAGAGTATACAGTGAGGGTCTTTAAAGATATCTACCTTCACTCAAGATCACTCTTGGCAGAGTTGTAAATAGAAGGGTAGTGCTTCTATTTTAGGGAGTCTTCATAGATCTTCTGTAGATACCCGACAGGTTGGAAATGCATGGAGGAACTAATACACTTGGATGCCCTGAATGCATCAATTAATAGCAGTAGTATATACAAGCTGGTGGTACCACCCTAGGAGCTCATGAAACCAGATATAGACTTCGACCTGGCAGACATAATTAATAAAACAACTGATATGGCAATTATAAAAAACAAAGCCAGGAAATATATTCAACAAATATCAGAAGACAGTATTACAGTGTACACAGATAGATCTAGGGGGACGATGGCAAATTGGGGATAGGACTTTATGTTCCCATGTGGCAAATGATGAATGGATATAGTATAACAGATAATACATCTATTTTCATAGCAGACATGGTTGCAATTCTGAAAGCTCTGGAAATCTTCTTTAACAACCCTCCTCATTAATTGACAATATTGACAGACTCACTTTCTGCTATTCAAGTATATAAGGTATATACTTACGAGAATGCAGTATATCTGATAAAGCAGAAGGGGTATTACTGGCAAATACTTACCTATGCTCCAGAGGATGTTCTGTTCTAATAGTTTGGATACCTTCACATGTTGGCATATTAGAAGGAAATGAAAAGGCAGATAAAGAAGTTAAGAAAAGTAGAAATATTAGAAACCAAATAAATGTGGGGATGAGTAAAACAGATCAAAAGCTTAATTAAAAGAATAATAACTGAGGAATTGACAGTTGAGTGGGATGGAAGTCTGAAGGGCAGACATGAGTATAAATTGTTCAGGGCTCCAACAAGAACGTGTCAGGTATCTAGAGAACAAAAAATTCCTAGGAATTAGAAACTTCTTAGACTGCAACTAGGAATGGGCTATTTTAGAAAACAGCGTATAGAAAAAAAGTAATATACAGCATTTCCTATTAAAATGTAGGAAGTATGAACAACAGAGAAAACCAATATTAGATTATTTACAGGCATGCAATTCATCCATAACTGTGGAACAGATGTTGAGAATAGATAAACCTAGAGAACTGCACAATATAGTTAAACAGTATATAACAAGAACTAAAATTAATATATAAGGATCAATGATGGTGTGAGGAAAGGGGGTAGTCTGATGGGGTGCTTTTATGGCTGATGGCAGATAACACTAGTCAACAGCCAAAATGTACCAGAAATGAAAATAGCTGATCTTAACTAATTTTGGTGTGCTGAAAACGAAAATGACATTTAAAAATGTTGATTGGCTCTAGTTTTCAAGATATATGCTACTAGTTTATTTAATTACGGTCAATTTATATGTATGACGCAACTGTTGTGGGCGATTGCATAATTTTTTCTAATGACCAATAAAAATGTAACTAGAAGTTGATGATGCAATCCTACCTATGATTACATCACCTGTGTGTATAAATATCTTATCTCTGATAAAATTTTGCCATTAGTTAGTGCATTTGTCCTTATCAAAAATATCGTAGTTAGAAATGCCTAGGACATGTGTGAACAGTGCTAATAATTTCTGTTATATATGTGGTGAGGTGACATTTCTATCACAAAAACGAAATATAACTAAAGTGATTAAGAAGGCGTACAGTTTGTATTTTGGCTGCAGAATAGGAGATCAAGATAAGAGCTGGGCGCCACACATATGCTGCAATACATGTGCAGCACATCTTAAACTGTGGTTGACTGGCAAAAGGCAAGCTATGCCTTGTGCAGTCCCAATGATTTGGAGAGAGCCCACTGATCATCTCAACAACTGTTACTTTTGCATGGTCCCTCCAATTGGGAAAGGCATATCAAAGAAGAATAAATGGACTCTGGAATATCCAAATATCCCCTCTGCAATACGTCCGGTACCACATGGCGATAACCTACCAGTTCCCAAAGTGCCAGAATCATTTTCAGCTGCTTCCACTGATGAAGAAGAGGACATTGGTGGTCCAAAACCATCAACCTCAAGCGACCCAGATTTTGAGCAAACTACATCCACTAAACCACACTTAATAACCCAAGGTGAACTGAATTATCTTGTAAGAGATCTGAATTTACCGAAGAACAAGGCGGAGCTTTTGGGTTCCAGATTGCAACAGTGGAATCTCCTGGCAGAAGATGTTACAATTTCTGTGTATAGGAACCACCAAAAGCCGCTTATTACATTCTTTTTCAAAGAGGGTGACCTTTCTGCGTGCCACAACATTTCTGGTTTAATGGCAGCCCTCAAAATCAATTACATACCGGAAGAGTGGAGGCTTTTCATTGATTCATCCAAGACAAGTCTTAAAGCTGTTTTGTTGAATAATGGTAATGTGTTACCGTCAATTCCAGTTGGTCACGCAGTTCATATGAAAGAAACTTATGAAAACATTAAGCAGCTTTTGAAGTGTATAAACTACGATCATCATCATTGGTCACTTTGCGGTGACTTAAAAGTGGTCGCTCTTTTGCTTGGACTACAGGGTGGATACACCAAGTACTGTTGCTTTCTCTGTGAGTGGGATAGCCGTGCACGAAGTGACCATTACATCAGAAGACATTGGCCAATCAGGCAGTCATTGCAGCCTGGCAGTAAGAACGCTGAGAACCCAGCACTTGTCGACACCAGCAAGATTTTGTTGCCACCCTTGCACATTAAGCTGGGTCTCATGAAAAACTTTGTCAAGGCAATGGAGAAAACAGACGAGGCTTTCAAATACCTCATCAGAAAATTTCCAAGACTGAGTGAAGCTAAATTAAGAGAGGGAGTATTTGTTGGTCCGCAAATTCGAAAACTTCTTCATGATGTCGAGTTTCTTTGCGTGTTGCATGGCAAGGAAAAAGCAGCATGGCTAGCATTTAAGTCAGTGGTAGACAATTTTCTTGGAAACAACAGATCTGATAATTACAATGAAATTGTAAAAAATCTCCTTCTGAAGTATAAGAGTCTTGGCTGCAACATGTCTTTGAAAATTCATTTTCTGGATTCTCATCTGGATTTCCTTACGTCAAACTGTGGAGCGGTCAGTGATGAGCATGGTGAACGATTTCACCAGGACATTGCTGCTATGGAGACAAGGTATCAAGGCAATTGGAGCCCTTCAATGCTTGCTGACTACTGTTGGACTGTGACAAGAGACACCTCATCGATTGACTACAAGAAGCAAGCAAAGAGAGCTCGAACAGCGACTGAATAATGACGGAATGGGTTCAAATGTACCTTTTTAAAACATGATATGTGAACTTTAAAAAATGTTTTTATTTTTCTATCATTTTATGTTGAAATATCAATTAATTGAGTATGTAACCACAATTTTTATAATGCTAAAGTAGAAAGACTAGCTGTTCACCCCAGAGAATTAAACAAGCATACATTATTTGTATTACTGTAATGTAAATTCATCACTAAAAAAAAAAACCAGAGCCAATTGGTGAATTTCATTATGATATTTGAAATCAGCATGTCAAAATCAATAAGAAATGGTATATTTAATTTCTGGTACAAAAAACTTTTGAAAATTTGTTGACTAGTGTAATTGGTGGATTTGATGTAATCTCGGACACTCCCGGGCTTTCTAACCCCTTTTCACATTGTTAACAACAGGGCAGTTATGAGAGACTTCACTTTAGTTGTTTTTTTTTTTAATTCGTTTGTTTTTTTATTGTTTGTTTGATTCTTGGAAAGGGGAGGTCACACAAAAACATTCACACAAATTTGGTTTTGATTTACTCTATTTGGACTGAATGGAGGGGGGAAGAAGGTACTATATTTTGATTTTGGAAATCTGACTTTATTTTCTTAAATTAGTACACCATATGTCCTAATTATAACCCATCAAGGGTTGAACGGGATACTTTATGTAAAAAAAAAAAAAATGTAAAAATCAAAAGATAAAGCCACCTTTTATTATCAACCAAACACTGTTGTTGTCTCAAAATACGTTTAGCCTATACGAATTTTAAAATTAAAATATGCACACGTTCTCAGTAACAAGCTTCAGATATTTCAAATTGAGGTATTTAATGTTTGAAAAAAAAAAGCCAGAATCAGCTTAGACGTCCTTATCAGAAGAAAATCACCATTTGGCTAAGATCAAAATGTTGGAGCAGATCAAAGTAGGCCCGAGATCAAACACATTTTACACCATATCAATCAATAAACCTTATTCTACGCCTCAAAAGGGGTTAACCAAAATAATTCTGATTGGGGCACTGACAATTATGTGTATGCAAAGATCCGATTTTTAGTATTTTCCATCAGACCTGTTCGTTACATTCTCCAATGCTGAAGTATTAAATTACGAGCAAGTAACCCGCCCCAAAAAATGACGGGAATGAATTATGGTGTATTAATTCTGCTGCATGTGCCGATGACAACACCAGTGCCGTCTTAAGGCATGGGCACACTGGGCAGTGCCCATGGGCCCCACGATTCTAGGGGCCCCATGCTGGGATGCTGCCATATTGTTCATTAGACATCATTTTTATTCCCCTGGGTGGGTAGGGCGGGTAGGGAGCCTGCTGTTAAGACGGCCCTGGACGACACTAATTCTCCTGAGGTCAATTCATTCCTTTCCATTCAATTTCAAATTCATTGCGTCTTTGTAGCCAAACTTATCATGACTTATGATCAAACTTATCATGACTTATGATCAAACTTATCATGACTTATGATCAAACTTATCATGACTTATAGTCAAAGCTCAATAAAAAGAAAAAATTGAAAGACTTGCGTGCTCTTTTAATTGGTGTTCAGTTTAGCGCTCACAGTGTAAAGCTGGCAGTTTCCTACGTTACCGAAAATGGACCATAACAATATTGCAAGGCATGCGCTTTGTTTAATGGGTGTTCAATTTAGTTTTCAAGGTGCAATGCACATATTTTTCATATGTCCTCGAACAGCAGACATGATTGTTCAATGCTCGGTACAGGACGCTTCACTGATACACCTAGTAATATGGAATAGGCCTACTTATTAGTCGCCTTCTGGATTTTAATCAAGGTATTGTTTTTTTTTAAATCGGTTTCCCTTTCCCCCCCCCCCCCCCCCCCAATTTCCCAAAAATTACATAATACTTACTTACTTAGTCGTTCCTCTTCTACCGTGAGGTGTAGAGGTTTGTAAGAGAGAGCGCCAGACTATCCTATCGGCTGTCTTCTTCCTGGCCTGGTTCCATTCTAGTCCTCGGTCCTTCAAAGATTGTCTAATGTTGTCCTCCCAGCGGACTCTGGGTCGTCCTGGAGGTCTGGATCCCTGGCTCTTTGTATCCCATGCTTGTCGTGGTAGCCGATCTTCTCCCATTCTGCAGACATGGCCAAACCATCTTAGTTGGGACTGTTCTATTTGGGTCTGCAGCGGGTAATATTTTAGGCCTTGACGTATCGTCTGGTTGCGGACCATGTCTCTTCTTGTTACTTCAACCACCTTCCTCAGATACCTCATTTCTGAGGTTTGAATCTGGCTTTTGTGGGTTGTAGTCATTGCCCATGACTCGCATCCATATGTCAAGACTGGGACATAGGTGGAGCGGTATACAGCCATCTTCGTTTTCTTACCAACCTCTTTCTTGCTGAGGAATCCTCGATTTATGGCCTGATAAAGTCTCCCAGCCGCTGCTTTTCGAGTGGCCAACTCTTCTTTGATGCCCCCCTTTCGGTCTATAATAGCTCCGAGATATTTAAAGTGGTCGACCTGCTCCAGGACCTGTTCTCCCAACTTAATCTGATGTTTTCTTTCTTCTCGTGATATCACCATGGATTTTGTTTTAGAGCTGCTTATGACCATCCCTCTCTTCTCCAGCTCTTCCTTCCAGACTTGCAGGTTGGATTGGAGATGTGTCTCTGATTTAGCAATCAGGACAACATCATCAGCAAATGCTAGCTCTGAAATACAGACCTGTCTCATCTTCCAGTACCCCACTGAATACTTTCTTGTTCTCTCCTTACATGCCTTGATGACATCGTCCATGAGGAGTATGAAAAGATAAGGTGACAGTATCGCCTTGTCTTACACCAGTGGTAGTCCTGAACTCTTCTGACTTATGGTTTGCTGTCCTCACATAATTTCTGCAAGACTTGTAGAAGCTCTGTATAGCATGAATCAGAGGTGCTGGAATGTTCTTCCTTGCCAAACAGTCCCAAAGTTTGCTCCAGGGGACCCTGTCAAACGCCTTTTCCAGATCTATGAAACAAAGATGGATCTCACTCTTGTACTCAAGGGCCTTTTCACTCAGCTGCCTGAGTGTGAAGATTAGGTCTTGAGTACTTCGGTTTGCTCGGAATCCGCACTGGGCTTCATCCAATTGTGGCTCAGCTAGGCATTGGAGTCTCTGCTCTAGGATTCTAGAGTAGATTTTACCAGGGACACTGAGAAGGGATATGCCTCTGTGTTTCCACATTGTCGATTGTCACCCTTTTTTAAAATCGGTGTTATGATGGCAATCTCCCAATCCTTTGGTATGGCCTTGTTGCACCATGCTGCCTGTAGGACCCTTAGGAGTAATAGGTCGCCTGATGCTCCCATGTACTTAACCATTTCTGGTGTTATACCATCATGCCCTGCTGCTTTGCCCATCTTGATTTTCTCCAGTGCTGACTTCAGTTCTTCCATCTTTATGTCATCTTCATCACCATTTGTATCCTCTTCTGTGCTAGTGGTTATCATTTCTGATGCTCTACCTTGCTCACCATCAAGGAGTTCTGAGAAATATTCTTTCCATCTTTCCATTACTTCCTTCGGGGCAGTAAGCAATTTGCCTTGCTTGTCCTTTATAAATTTAAGAGGGCATTGTTTTTTCTTCCTCATGTTCTTTAGGGTCTTATAGAACAATTTCTGGTTTTCTTGCGCATCCTTTTCTAGCTTTTCTCCAAATTCTTCCCAGGACTTCTGTTTTGCTGCTAGCACCTTGTTCTTTGCTTCTGTTCTGAGTATCACATATTCTCTATATTTCTCTATTTGTCCTGCTGTGTTTTTAGCTCCTAAATATTGTTTCCATGCCATTTTCTTCTCTCTTATTTTCTCTTTGACTTCCTCTGTCCACCAAGGTGTCCTCTTTCTCTTGTTCCCAAGTCGGACTTCACCACATGCTTCTGCAGCAGCTGTCTTTATGATGTCCTTGAATTTAAGCCACAGGGTTTCCAAGTCATCAGGTTGTTCTTCTGTGTTTCTCACCGCTGTAGCAATAAGCCCCTGATATCTGGTCTTAATTTCTGGCTCTTTCAGCTTGTAGGTCTTAATGCTCATTTCTTCCGTTCGTTTACTTGGTTTCTTGCGTGGTGCTGGGCAGTTCCTAGGCTGAGCAACTCTTTCAGTTGTTCTTTTGATTGTAAGCAGGTAGTGATCACTTCCAATCTCTGGCCCCCTCCAGACTCTAGCATCCCGGACATATTTGAATGAGCTCCTCCTAACAATGGCATAGTCGATCACTGACTTCTCATTCTTTGTTGGTTCACACCTTCCCAAAATATATAACAAGTTTATTCATATGTACAATTTTAATTACTATCGATGTATGCGCTTATGGAGGAACTTTGTGTTGGTAATGATCAGATTCTGCTCACTGCAGAATCTAAGGAGTCGCTTTCCATTGTCATTGCGAGTATCTTCTCCATATCTTCCGATAACTCCACCCCATCTAGCATGGTCATTTCCAACTCTGGCATTGAAATCTCCGAGCATGATAATTTCATCTAGGCAGTCATCCACTGTCCTTTGAAGCAGCTCGAAGAATTCTTCCTTGACCTCTGCTCTCTCATCCTCATTTGGCCCATACACTATGACCAGGTTGACTATGGTTTCTCCTTCTTTTAGTTTTACAACCATAATGCGCTCCGAGACAAAGTTCCATCCCTTGATACTATCTTTCTGGCTTTTGGCCACAATGCAACCCACGCCCCCTTTAGCTCTTTCAGATGTGGGTACACCACTGTATAGCAGAGTGTTGCCATCGAGATCCATGACTCATTGTCCCTTTTTCTTTGTTTCGGTAATAGCCAGGATTTCTAGTTTTGCTTTCCTCATCGTCTTCCATCAGCTCCTCTTCTTTCCCATTTATACTTCTTGTGTTCCATGTTCCATAAGTCGTAGTCCGTAGTCCGTTCCAGTTCGTCGCCTTTAGAATCAGTCCGCTTTTCTCTCTTATATTGCTTGTAATCTTAGTTTAAGGGAAACATTGTTGTATGATCCACAATACGCTGAGTTTTTCAGTGTACTGGTGAAAGGGCAGTAGACTGACGGGCAACACGTGGCGATATTATAAGTGTTGGGCACAGAATTTCAATTGCTAGCGCGCAGTGGCTAGCCTCGTCGGATTCGCGCAGGTATGTCAGTGTCTGTCCCTAGTCGTGGTGTGCGACGGAATGAACGGAATAATTTGTCTTCTCTTTGTTACTTTCACAATTGCCTCCACGGCTGGCGGAGTTGTGGATTTTAAAGTTGCTACCAAAGTGAAATGGGTTCATTTTCGAAACAAGACAACAGGAGGCTGAGACACTTGGGAGTTATGACCCAAGTGGGCCCGCTCCCCTTAGAGTGTTAAGGAGTATACAGGGCCGAAACACTTGTTCGACTGGGGGGGGGTGGGGGGGGGGGGGGGGGGGGGAACTCTTCTGATGATCAGATTGCCTCCTGTTGTATTGCTCTGTAAAGAGTTTCCTATTATTCCTATCATTGTTTTTAGATGAATTTCCAGGGAAATAACTCTGGAAATTAAGCTTGCTGATTGTCAGGTTTGAGAAGAAGACGTTGTTCCACTCATTCAGTTGGATTTACTGAATATTTTACCTGTCCATAAATGGCAGCCACTACAACCCTATCATCTAGCACCGTAGAACTGGTTAAAGATGAAGAAAGGTTCAACAAAATCTTGAATGATGCCGGAGGGTAAGTTTCAAAGACTAATTTGTGATTGCGCTTTGAACAGAGCCGCCCGTTATAGTGGAAGCTCTAAATTTTGGCCACTGTAATTTAGTAGGCTAATTGTAGCCTTAAGGATTTGGCAGTGGCGCCAGTGCATATATTTCTTCTGTTGAAATGAAAAACAATGGGACGTATGTTTGATACGGCCTTAAAAAAAAAAAAATTCAGAAACGCAGTAATAAGGAATAAGGGTTAGGTTTAGAAATTAGGAAACTCTAACGACGCGGGCGACTTATTTGCTTGGGGATAGAATAGGCCTTACGTCCCACGCTTTTTCATTTCAACCCATTTCTCTTTCTGAAATCATCACTGCTCTTTAAGAGGCAGCATCTACTAATTGTATTGGGTAGATTGACTGTAGACTAGGGCCTATAGGCTTAGGCCTACAAAATTGTAATTAGGTTGATCCACATAACACGGTTGCCCAATGGGCTGATCACCCGTTGGCTTGTCACACCGATTACGGAAACAACGGCAGATGGATCTATTTGTTGTTGCCCTAAAGACGCCGCTAGGCGTGATGGGAAACTACAACAGAGAAAATCAATCTGCTGTTGCCCTTAAGACGCCACAAGGCGTGATGGCCTCTGACTGCTTGGTCGGTCTTTGGCTAAGGACGGAAGAAGAAGAAGACATAACACGGCATTTGATCTGTTTGTATTAGAATGAGCACATGTTCTCAGATTAGCATTTATAAATTACAGTTCTTCTAAGAAGACTAATTGTTATCATGTAATGTGACATTTGAAGCAGATTGCTAACTTTCTCACATTAAGTTAGTACTATTATTACCACTAGTAGAAACTGAAGCATGACTCAGCAGTTCAGTAACTAACTTTTCCCCCTTCGATAAATCCCCATTTGCTGTCAGTGTCAAACATCCTTTTTATTTATCTGATTTATGGAAACAAATATCTCGTTCAGCCTCTGATGAATATATACTACTCAGAATATATATTGCCTATAATTTCAGATAGGCTAATGTTTAATTGCCAATATTTGCTTACGGAATTATCCCTCCTGCCCAATTATTGTCAAACATGGTCACTTTTTAAAGCAGAGTAATTTTTATTTTTTTTTAAACGATAAGAAACAGAAAGAGAAATGAAAGTAGAAAGTTGATAGAAATGTAGCATACATACAGAGAAAATAAAAATGGCATGGAAACTTCATGCAGCCAAATCAGGTACTATCTCAAGCTTTGACAGCAGAAGCCAGTCAGCAAGGAGAGGAGACACTTGAGTAAAAGGTGTATAGTGTTACAGATATCCTGTAGAAACATTGTATATTGATGGCTGAAGCAGCACACTGAACAAGCACTGATTTTTTTCTCATCTTATTTAATGGCTGTAGTGGACAGAAAGAATATTAGTAAAGTTTCCACTTTGGTCATAAAATAATTCATTCTTAGTTACATTATTTGTAATGAGTTATACAGATCAGCTCAACTGTTATATTCTCATTTAAGGTTGACTGCCCTGGATCTCCAACTTCTTTTGTCATTTGCTGTGATGAAACACTATGATAGGCTATTTCCTTTCAGTCTCTTAAAAGTATCTTCCCACTTACAACATTTTAGTCCTCTAGCTCATTTGTTTTCAACTTTTCATTTTTATTATGGTTGTCAACAATGTGTTGTATCTCCTTATATGCCCAAAATATTTGATCTGACTTTGATATCTTTCAGTCACATTCTTGTTATTCCTGGCTTTTTTTATTTGTTTTCTCGTTCCAGGAAATGTAACCCATTCTTTTGTGTATCTATGTTTCACAGGCCTCAGTTGTCCAGATTTGTTAAGTGATTTTTTTTTTTTTTTTTTTTTTTTTGCGTACGCCCGCTAATACTCGAGGCGAAATCTCAGGTTATTATTTATGTCTAACCTGACATTGATTTTACGTGAGTATCCCTTTATTTCTTGTACAGAGACAGGTGTCCCTCGCCATTCAGGCAAATACTCGCCGATTTCGGAGGTACCCATTGCAGCTGGGTCGGCTCAGGAGCCGCCAGTCCCTGGTCGACGACACTCCTTCAAATGTTCTCGCCAGGTCTCGAGTTAATCCAGTCCAAATCCCGGTCGACGAAAAATCCTCAAATGCCGTCGCCCGGGTTTGATCCTGTATCACCCGGTCGCCAGAGCGGTGTTCTATCCACTACGCTAGCGCGGCTCCCATGTTAAGTGATGAACGTCCCACATAGCTTTGTAAAGTTTGGTTCAGTATGTTGTTTAACGGACATATTAAAGTTACACTTAAGGGAAAAGGATAGATACAGACCTAAGAACAGTTGACTTGATAACAGTTCAGAATGATCATTTATAAACTGTGAACATTACCTTGGAATCAGCAAATTAGACTAGCAGTTTCATACACAATTTGGAAGGTGTTGTGAAGATCCTAGAAAGTGTAAAGCGTTAAGTAAAACATTGAAGATAACACTTTAAATTTCATTGAGAAAGCAGATAAACAGGGCAGATTTGCTCATCAAAATTTGAGTGTTTGTCAGTGTACTTTACCATATTAAATCCTTTGCTGAATGCTCAGTTATTTTGATTGTGTACAGGGTGATTGAAAAAATTATGTCTGACTTTTAAACTATTATTTCTTCACTCTTATCCAACTAATTTATATGAAACAAACATCAAAATAAGGACAATTAACCTCTCTTTTATTACATAAAAATGCTTTGTCACAATAACATTACCTCTCAACGTAAAGTCCGGTTTGTTCAGCACGATTCCATAGCAAACAGTGATTTTGCTATCTTTTGTAAAGTCAGTAATTGGCCATTTTAGAATGTATTTTCTTTTTTGTTTTGTTTCTGTGAATACAGAAATAAAACTTATTTGTCACATGGTAGTTATTGTTCATTGTTTTGAAATATGTTTAATGTTTATGTAGTGAATACAAATTTTAATGTGGTAGATAACAGATGTAAACTTTGTAAAACTGTTTAAAATTAAAAAAAATTATGTAATTTTGTCCTTTCAGTCACCTAGTAGTAATTCACTTTGCTGCCTCATGGGCTGAACAGTGTCATCAAATGGGAGAAGTTGTTAATGAGCTTTCCAAGGATCCAAAGTTTGCTCATGTTACATTCATTACTGTGAGTACTTTAGCAAAATATGCATGATACATCTGTTTGTGTCAACAAACTACCTCAAGACTTGTGACAAACTTTCCTCAGTAGATTGCACTTGAGAGGTTGACTGCAGTAGATTCCCAGCAGGTCCTCTTGATTGCCTACTCTGCTAGACTGCTTATGTCTAGTCAACTGTTATCCTCACATTTATATCATTTTCATCTCTCTGCTTTGCTGCTGTCAGCATCATCTTTCATTATGATTTACATTACATTGTCAAGCTTCATACTGTTGTCAAAACATTTTCTATATTTTTTTTTTTAAATCAGTGATTCATTTTTCCTTTCTTTCTAAATGCATTGTTTTTTCATGCTCGTTCTTTGTTTTATCAGTTACTTTCGCTAGTTTTATCTGGGTTACTTGCTCCTATTGATCAAGCTATCTCATGTTTGTTATTTCCATCAAATTCATCACTCTTACTTTGATGCTAACTGATGAAGGGAGTAACAATAAAGAAAACAAAATTACTTAGTGACCCATTCTGGTATCGAGGTGAACAGAATAAACATTAAAACACAGAAAATATTTGTTTTCTTTCTTTTCTGATATATATATTTTATGGCTTCCTTGATATGTGCCACATGTGGCAAAAGCCCCGTTTATGCTGCTGCTTTTACATGTCAGATATATCAAGTATTTTCCTGACCGCTTAATATCTGCATCTACTCCATATTGAAGTAAAAAATATTACTGCATGTTGTAGTCAACCTGGTCATAGTGTATGGGCCAAATGAGGATGAGAGAGCAGAGGTCAAGGAGGAATTCTTCGAGCTGCTTCAAAGGACAGTGGATGACTGCCTAGATGAAATTATCATGCTCGGAGATTTCAATGCCAGAGTTGGAAATGACCATGCTAGATGGGGTGGAGTTATTGGAAGATATGGAGAAGATACTCTCAATGACAATGGAAAGCGACTCCTTAGATTCTGCAGTGAGCAGAATCTGATCATTACAAACACAAACTTCCCCCATAAGCTCATACATGCATACACTAGATGTGAACCAACAAAGAATGAGAAGTCAGTGATCGACTATGCCATTGTTAGGAGGAGCTCATTCAAATATGTCCGGGATGCTAGAGTCTGGAGGGGGCCAGAGATTGGAAGTGATCACTACCTGCTTACAATCAAAAGAACAACTGAAAGAGTTGCTCTGCCTAGGAACTGCCCAACATCATGCAAGAAACCAAGTAAACGAACGGGAGAAATGAGCATTAAGACCTACAAGCTGAGAGAGCCAGAAATTAAGACCAGATATCAGGGGCTTATTGGTACAGCGGTGAGAAACAGATGAACAATCTGATGACGTAGAAACCCTCTGGCTTAAATTCAATGACATCATAAAGACAGCTGCTGCAGAAGCATGTGGTGAAGTCCGACTTGGGAACAAGAGAAAGAGGACACCTTAGTGGACAGAGGAAGTCAAAGAGAAAATAAGAGAGAAGAAAATGGCATGGAAACAATACTTAGGAGCTAAAAACACTGCAGGACAAAGAGAGAAATATAGAGAATATGTGATACTCAGAACAGAAGCAAAGAACAAGGTGCTAGCAGCAAAACAGAAGTCCTGGGAAGAATTTGGAGAAAAGCTAGAAAAAGATGCGCAAGAAAACCAGAAATTGTTCTATAAGACCCTAAAGAACATGAGGAAGGAAAAACAATGCCCTCTCAAATTTATAAAGGACAAGCAAGGCAAATTGCTTACTGCCCCGAAGGAAGTAATGGAAAGATGGAAATAATATTTCTCAGAACTCCTTGATGGTGAGCAAGGTCAAGCATCAGAAATAATAACCACTAGCACAGAAGAGGAAACCAATGGTGATGAAGAT
The DNA here is from genome assembly GCA_024509875.1 of Oreohelix idahoensis. Classification (NCBI taxonomy): domain Eukaryota; kingdom Metazoa; phylum Mollusca; class Gastropoda; order Stylommatophora; family Oreohelicidae; genus Oreohelix; species Oreohelix idahoensis. The sequence continues at coordinate 231,410 of JAMPIV010003699.1, forward strand.
GACATAAAGATGGAAGAACTGAAGGCAGCACTGGAGAAAATCAAGATGGGCAAAGCAGCAGGGCATGATGGTATAACACTAGAAATGGTTAAGTACATGGGAGCATCAGGTGACCTATTACTCTTAAGGGTCCTACAGGCGGCGTGGTGCAACAAGACCATACCAAAGGATTGGGAGATTGCCATCATAACAACAATTTTCAAAAAGGGTGACAATCGACATTGTGGAAATCATAGAGGCATATCCCTTCTCAGTGTCCCTGGTAAAATCTACTCTAGAATCCTAGAGCAGAGACTCCGACGCCTAGCTGAGTCACAATTGGATGAGGTCCAGTGCGGATTCCGAGCTAACCGAAGTACTCAAGACCTAAACTCAGACAGCTGAGTGAAAAGGCCCTTGAGTATAAAAGTGAGATCCATCTTTGTTTCATAGATCTGGAAAAGGCATTTGATGGTCCCCTGGAGCAAACTTTGGGACTGTTCCAGCACTTCTGATTCATGCTATACAGAGCTTCTACAAGTCTTGCAGAAATTATGTGAGGACAGCAAACCATAAGTCAGAAGAATTCAGGACCACCACTGGTGTAAGACAAGGTGATATCCTGTCACCTTATCTTTTCATACTCCTCATGGACGATGTCATCAAGGCATGTAAGAAGAGAACAAGAAAGTATTCAGTGGGGTACTGGAAGATGAGACAGGTCTGTATTTCAGAGCTGGCATTTGCTGATGATGTTGCCCTGATTGCTAAATCAGAGGCACATCTCCAATCCAACCTGCAAGTCTGGAAGGAAGAGCTGGAGAAGAGAGGGATGGTCATAAGCAGCTCTAAAACAAAATCCATGGTGATATCACGAGAAGAAAGAAGACATCAGATTAAGCTGGGAGAACAGGTCCTGGAGCAGATCGACCACTTTAAATACCTCAGAGCTATTATAGACCGAAACGGAGGCATCAAAGAAGAGTTGGCCACTCGAAAAGCAGCAGCTGGGAGACTTTTTCAGGCCATAAATCGAGGATTCCTCAGCAAGAAAGAGGTTGGTAAGAAAACGAAGATGGCTGTATACCGCTTCACCTATGTCCCAGTCTTGACATATGGATGCAAGTCATGGGCAATGACTACAACCCACAAAAGCCAGATCCAAACCTCAGAAATGAGGTATCTGAGGAAGGTGGTTGAAGTAACAAGAAGAGACATGGTCCGCAACCAGACGATACATCAAGGCCTAAAATCCCACCCCCTGCAGACCCAAGTAGAACAGTCCCAACTAAGATGGTTTGGCCATGTCTGCAGAATGGGAGAAGATCGGCTACCACGACAAGCATGGGAAACAAAGAGCCAGGGATCCAGACCCCCAGGATGACCCAGAGTCCGCTGGGAGGACAACATTAGACAATCTTTGAAGGACCGAGGACTAGAATGGAACCAGGCCAGGAGGAAGACAGCCGATAGGATAGTCTGGCGCTCTCTCTTCCAAACCTCTACACCTCACGGTAGAAGGGGAACGACTAAGTAAGTAAGTAAGTAAGTAGTACAGAATGTAAATTTAACTTTTGATAATCAATACTTTAAAAGAATTCAGATATTAGCAATATTGAAAATACAGTTCCAGAATTAAATTTAATTTGTCTGATTTGTTAATGGCATAATTCTTGTATTTGATGCTTTTTCTTCCAAGGTTGATGCTGAGAGTCTGGCAGAGGTATCCTACAAATATGAGATAGTAGCAGCACCAACATTTATTTTTGTGAAGGTAGCGTTCATTTGTAAATACAGGTATGCATCTGTATCCTTTTAACTGAAATTCTCTTGGACAGTTGTGTTTCGGAAACTGGATTTTTTTCGGTTTTCAGTTGTTGCCCAGATATGTTCAAAAAGTCGCCCAAAACTTTCGATTTTCAGAATATTTCAATTTTTGGGTGTTTGAATAAAAGGATACAGACGCGTAATACATGTGATCTGAAAATCATTTAAATTATTGTCTGTTATTAAGATTTGTCTACTAATTTCAATGTGTACTTTATGGCAGCATTGGACTGTTTAAGCCAGATTATCCATAACTAGACTTCTCCATTCTGCATAGACCACTGTGTTAGCTGTATTACACTCAAGAGTACAACAATAAAAAGCTCATTTATTGAGGATTCTAATTTTTAAAAACATCAGGGATTTGAATTTTCACTCTTTACCCTTGTGCAATTGGGTATGGGTTCCAGGGCTTTCCTGAAAACCTAGAGGGCTTCCCCAACTCAGCGGGCTCAACACTGGTAGAGTTGGTAAAACATACCATACCCACTAATTGGCGGGTGATGCAACGGCACAAGTTGGATGGCCCTCTACCTAGAGGGGACCAGTGATTAGGGATTAACAATGTAATACAATTTTTCTGTTCAATAAATATTTCGCTGTTTAAAAACTTTGCTCACATGAATCAGAATATGTTGCTAGCATGTTTGTTTCAAGAACCTGAAGGTTTGAGAATCACTGACCAGCAGTTCAGTACATCTCAGAAGTATATCCCAGCTTCATAAAGTTGTTTCAAGGTATGTTTGTTGGTGTGAAAGTGGGATGTGTAATTGGAATTATTTGCAACAAACAATAATTTTTAAAATTCATCTTTAGTCAGGTAAGCTGATTGACAGGCTTGATGGTGCCAACGCTGCAGAACTGACTAGCAAGGTTACCAAACATTCTGCCACGTCAGTAGGAGACTTGGTGAAACCGTCAGCTAAGCAGGTATGAAACCATGTTTATTTGGTGTGCTTGTAGTGCCACTAATATTAAAGTGAGAATAGTCATCTGGGAGGAGAATTACACAATTTATTAAAAAAGAATCAGCAACATAAGGTCTTTTTTCTGAAGGTTGTCTACCAATTATCATCATTTATCTTTCATTATGATCATCTATTACAGGGTTCCATGTTTAATCCAGTCCAGTCTCCTACTTTGTTGTAACATGCCTTTCCTTAACTTTCTGTGCTTTGATTCATTTTGTGAAGAAAAAAATTCTCTAAAACTTCCAGTTTGTGAGATGTTAACAAAAAAATGGGGTTTTATGTATTAATTTTTAAATTAATTTCCTTTGAATTGCTTTAGTTTAAAGGCCATGATTTTCTTAATTTAACTGGAGACAGACATGAAGGGCATGAGGAAGACAGGGAAAGACCTTGAGCTGACGGCACGGGACAGGAAGACTTGGCTTTAGTTTCCTGAAAGCCTATGCTCCTTGGGGAGCTGAAGGGTGATGATGATTTTGTGAATTAATTTGTTGCATTTCTTTTATTTCTCTGAGAAAGCTGTGACCTTTAACTTTGCCTTGAAAGGCAGTGCATTTTAGCTACAACCGTAAGCTATTAAGTAATGCATGTATTTTTGAGAGTTGAGTAGCATTATTCACATTTCTAGAAAAATAAGTGTATAATAACAGAAGAAATACAGACTAGAATTCAACCTGGTAATGAAACATAATACATCTTAGAAACTGTATAGGCAGCATTTGTTGTCCAGTTCTTACAGCCAATAAAATATCAGTGTTCAAACAGCTGGAATGCTGACTATTTTATCTAGTTCTGAAGTGATAGGTAAAGGTAGTCTCATAGCAGATACTGCCATCTTTATCTATAGGGGAGTGAGGTGTTAAAGACTTCAACATACTAAGTTCAGCTTTGAGAGGTAGGGTGACCAGTACCCTTTTTCATAATCTATCTTCTTTACACCAGGAGTGCAGAAAGCTGAGTTAAGACAATCTTCCCATCCAGCTGTTTTGTCTCCATGTACACCTAGGGGCCAATTTCTCTTTGTTTCACTGTGGAGTATATTCATGAATACCTGTCTTGGGCCTTCTTTCTTATTTCATGCATTAGTACATGTTCAGTTCATCTCCATCACATACCTGTCAACCTCCTGAAATAAAAACCTGTACGGCATGCCAATAAAAACCTGTACAAAGTTTAAAAGCCTGTACGCAATAGCAATAAAAACCTTACAAAGTAAAGAAAAAAACTTTACATAAGAATATTTGTAATACAGAAGATGAACACTTTAAAAATATTTTTAAAAAAGAGAGAAAAATAAGTAATTTTAAAGAGGGGAAAAAACATACTTAAAAATACACCTGTACAAACTGCTTGTGTTAATTTTTCCCTTCCACGTAAAATAACAAAAAAACAAAAAAAAACTTCTTGAGAACTTGCTTTGAAACTTTGTATTGTTTATAGGTCTGTCCAAAATACGAGTATTATCTAGTACTTTGCACTTGAGTTAGTTAAGTAAAGAGCAGCAAGGAAGGGAACTGGTCACCCCATGTCTTGGTGCTGGACCTAGTATAGTGAAGTCTCTAACACTTCACCCCCCTACTGCAGTATCTGCTATGGGACTACCTTTTACTTTCCCTCATAAAGTAAAGGTTCTTTATGACTGTTACACGTCGATTGTAGTTGATATGTTGTGGAGTTGTATTCATTAATGTTAGATGCATGCTGGACCAAAAGTCAAAACCGAACATGTAACACCATAATGCGAAGCAGTGAAGATTAGTCCGCCGTACGTTTTCACATTGTTTAATAAGACACTTACAAGATACACTGCTCCACATCCTGACATCATAGAACACCAGAAGATATGAGGTGGTTTATGTGTCACCTAAACACTGTCTCTGTCCATCCTCATGCAATATCAATGCACTTCAATAAGCTAGCCATTCTAGGCAAATATAAATGAGCTCCCATAACTCGGCAGTCTTTCTTGCCTTCCTCCTGATTCAGTTCTCTAAACTTGCAGCCTCGTCATGATATCAACGGAATTAATAAAAAAAATACTTCTCTCAGATTATGCCATCCATATCAGGCATAATTAAAGATGCAACATCAGCATGACATTCTTGAATAAGCTCGGGACCCAAAGACGCAGCAACAGAGAATGCAGTCAGCGACCCATAGCGTGACTGCTTGCGTCAGGGTCAGCTCTGGTATCAGGGTCAGCGAACCAGAGCTGACCAAGACCCTACTCCACCTCCAAGTGGTGGTCCTGGAAACAGGCTGCATCACTGCAGTCTGGCTGAGAGAGTAGGGATCGAAGAGGGAAGGCAAACCCGGTCCCATAAAATGCTGTGCTGAAGTCGGATGTGTTGGCTGAAAGGCGCAGATATCGCAGCTTCGCTGTAAACAGACACTACGCAACCAACGTCCTTTTCAGGACAAACGAGGAAGAAGAAGAAGAATAAGCTCTAGGAAATAGTACACATGCTTGTAGTGCAGAAATATGCATCCACACTGGTCAATGGACACTTGACAAAAGAGAAAGAAAGTTAAGCAGTTGCTTCGAAGAGCAGACGTTGTATACGTCACACTTCTGCTACCTATTACGTCACACCGACACTAATGGTGCGCTGTTCACTAATAGTGCATAATCGTAATATTCGTTGGTGCGCACAGACTTATCTCTTAAATGGGCATATATCTGTGTGCAGAACTAGGTCACAACAATGACCACATAATAAAGTTCTATAAAACGTGCTTACAACAGTACATGAAACAAGTACACGCGCTGGTGTCTGGCTTGGCACTTTGTATACTCTTCTTTTTCTTATTTAGGGAAAGTAGTGAAGCATGCTTGGGTTTCTAGGAAAAGAAGATACAAGATTGGAAAACACCAGCAACATTGAGAACCATAGGGATGAGAAAAGAAATCAGAAGCAAAGTCCTTTAGGTTAAAGGAAATCTACACTGAACAGGGTAGTCAGCTGAACAAGGAAGTAAAACGTCAAACCCTAGCTGACACACAAAATTTCCTAAAAAGCCTTGCAAGACAGGCAGAAGAGCAGCATTCAGGAATGAACAAAGCACAGTTGTTCGGCAAAAGAAAAAAAAATACTACATGCCGCCACGGTTACTTAAAATTGTAACTTGATCTTCTGAAGAGGCGTGAAAACAAAACTTCTGCTGAAGCTAATTTGAGTTGGATCTGAAAATTTACCTTGACTTATCCAAAAATTTGAGTTATCAGAGGTTAACTTAACCAGAGTTTTTTAATAAAGCCAAGAAGAATTTTGGCAGTGACCTGCAAAATTGCTTTGGCTTAACCGAAAATCGACTTAAGCGAGTCCCACTTAAGTAGACTGTACTGTATATACAAAATATGATGGAAATGGCAGCTTGAGGGAGAAACTATAAAAGAAGCCTGATACAGGCCATTCAGTTTATGTGAGAAAAAAGTGGGGTCGTTGTATGAGAGTGAACAATGAAGAAGAAGACAAGGTGGCCAAAATAAGGAATCCAAAACTGGAATTCAGAACATCGGAAAAAAAAAACTAGAAACAGAAACAGTTAACACCAGAGCTGAATGGAGAGGTATTATATGTAGTGCAAAAGTTAATTTCTTGGAACATCAGCTAAGTGGCATATATAAAGGACTTGGAAATGCTCACATTGCTTATAGTTCCAGAGTTTTCATTCACAGTTACACTAAACTATAATTTCTTTTCTTTTTTCCTAAAATTCATATCATAAATCATAACAGGAGATAGTTTATTTATTTATTTATAATTTTTTTGGGTCAAAATCCAACTCTGATCCAGCACACGGAGTGAGATTTGACACATTGTCATATTTTTGTGTGGTGTCTGCCACTCATTGCCACTTCAGCAAGAAATGAATAGAACATTTTAAAATAATTATGTACAATAAATGATACAATTATTGTCTTCATTTCCCAGGACTTGAATGAAAGGCTGAAGGCACTGATCAACTCAGCACCAGTGATGCTGTTTATAAAGGGGACCCCAGAAGCTCCACGATGCGGTGTGTGTTCTTTCTATTTCAAAGTAGAATATAATATCATCACCCACCTAAGGATCTTTTATATTTGGACATGCGCCCTAATATAACTGACTAGGTTGAACAGGACGCGCCTCGTCAAAACGAAGCAAAACTTTATAAATATCATCACCCTTCAGTTCCCCAAGGAGTATAGGCTTTCAACAGACATATACCAGATCTTCCTGTCCCATGCCATCTTCTCAAGGTCTTTTCATGTATTCTTCATATACAGCATATATCTGTTTCAAAAGTGCTTCTAAAAATAATGTTTAGCATCTGTCACAGAATTTTAAAAATCTGTATTGTAACTTTTATCTTTACATGCTTCTCATATTTACGAATATGTTGATTACAGCAGATGTCTGAAGTAAACTAGATAATTGATTAACTAGATTATATGAAATGTGACAATTTATATTTTGTTTTATCACAACACAGGTTTTAGTCGACAGATCACACAGATTTTAAATGAACAAGGAATCAAGTACTCTACGTTTGACATTCTGTCAGACGATGATGTCAGGCAGGGTAAGCAATAACAGCACTAAACACTGAGGGCAGAATTAATTAAATACTGGAAAAGAGTTGATTCACTTTCAAATTACAACATTGAATAGACATGGGGGACTATACATTATTTGATTTGTGCTCTGTGTGATTCTGGGGTGTGGTCTATGAAGAGACAAATGAAAGAATAAGACTACCGCACCCTCAGGCCTGATGTTTAGTGCGACTAATTTGAGGTTCTGCTTGGGGCTGTCAACCTCATCCTGTAAAAGAGGTTACCACAGAAACCATCACTGCAGGGGCATGTAACTACTTGATGCAGGATCAGCTGCAATGGTGGCTCCTGCTGCCATAAGCAGTGCCAAGGAAAATGATGATGATACATACCCTCCTGCAGTCAGTCAGTGGCCTTCTTTTCAGTATTATTCAGACTCTAGTTATCAGACCTAAAGGTCTTTTATATTTGGACATGCACCCTAATATAACTGACTAGGTTGAGCGGGACGCGCCTCACCAAAATGAGGCAAAAATTTATTTTTTTAAAATAAAAAGTTGCTAACTGCTTTAATGTGATACTCTAACAATTTGGTTGCTTATCAAAGCAAATTGAATGTTGAACTTCACAGCTTGAAGTCTTTGCTGCTTTGTACATCACAGCTGTTCATTCCAAAATTGGTTCCTTACATTTTATCATTGCACTCAAGATCAATGCCTTTTATTTTTAAAACATATTTGATAAATCTACACTTTCTTAACTTAATCATCGCTTTTTTTTTTTCTACCTTCTTGATGATACTTGTTCTGTATCATGTCCATGTATCTTCTCTGGAAAACTGGCAGATGGCAAAGGAACAGCCGGGCAACTGCAGCTGAGGTTCAAAGATATGTGCAAGAGAGACATGAAGGCACTGGATATAAATCCAGCAACCTGGGAGAAAGAAGCTGCCGATCACACCAAGAGGTGATGCTTTCTTTGGCACCACCTCAGATTGGGTGAAAAGCACTCACAACAAGCAGAAGTGAAAAGAACACACTGAAAAGAACACCAGAAAAAAAAACCAGTTATGGGCTATAACCTCAGGGGGCACATTGCCATAGTCAGTTAAGACTGAAGGGGCTACTACTACTATCATGTCCAGGATTTAGCAGGGTTATTCTCTATAAAATATCTACAACTTCTGATCATGTACTTCACAACTGTTTTGAAGGTATATGCAGACCGACATATGCATTTGTATGTATTTACATGCAGTATGAGATCTATTGGGAACACCTTGCATAAAATCTGCTAAATCACAGTTCAAAACACATCATATCAAAAGAGGATGCTGATGATGCATATGAAAACAGGTGTACAACAAGAATGTCCCGTGTCAACCAATCTATTTTTAACTGTCGTAAACTGGGTGTTGTGCCAGACAACAGAGGATACCCCTAGAGGAATAAGATGGACAGCGTTCACCACACTGGAAGATCTAGAATAAGCAGACAATATTGCACTACTCTGACATTCTCATCAGCACATCTAAGAAAAAACTGACAGACTGAATAAATACAGCCAACACGTGGGACTGAACATCAGTCTGAAGAAGACAGAAATCATGACACTTAATGTAATAAATTCTGAGCCCATAAAAATAAGGAACCAAAAGCTGGAACAAACAAATACATTTACATATCTAGGAAGCATAGTAACACCATACGGCGGAACAAGCAAATACATCAGTAACAGAATGGATAAAGCCAGAACAGCCTTTGCAAATCTAAACAGCATTTGGAAATCTTCTCAGTACAGCTTACTTACTTGGTCGTTTCCCTTCTACCGTGAGGTGTAGAGGTCTGGAAGAGAGAGCGCCAGACTATCCTATTGGCTGTCTTCCTCCTGGCCTGGTTCCATTCTAGTCCTCGGTCCTTCAAAGATTATCTAATGTTGTCCTCCCAGCGGACTCTGGGTCGTCCTGGGGGTCTGGATCCCTGGCTCTTTGTTTCCCATGCTTGTCGTGGTAGCCGGTCTTCTCCCATTCTGCAGACATGGCCAAACCATCTTAGTTGGGACTGTCTCAGTACAGCACAAACACTAAATTAAGATTCTACGAGCATTGCGTACTTTTGCATGGTGTGGAGTGCTGGAGAGCAACAGAAAAAGAAATGTCTAAATTATCCTCTTTCCACACAACCTGCCTAAGGAAAATGTTTTGGCCAAATACCATCTGCAACCAGGAACTGCTTACACTGTGCATACCATCATTGCGGGCAGACGCTGGAACTGGGTCAGCCATGTCCTCAGAAAAGACCTAGACACCATCACAAGAACTGCTATGCTGTGGACCCCAAAAGGACAGCGAAAGAGATGCAGACCAAAGACAACCTGCGGAGAACTGTGGAGGCTGAGATGCAAAGCATGACCCAGAGATAGGGCATGGCACGAAGGATGGCCACTGACCGAGCAAAGTGGGGACAGTATGTTGCTGCCCTACAAGACGCCACTAGATGTGATGGCCACTGACTGCTTTGTCAGTCAGGGTTAAAGGTCCAAGAAGAAGAAAACAGAATGCTGACCTTGTAAGTAATTAATGGTAATAATTTTTTTTAATCCCATAATTTTTTCAGTTTTTTAAATACCAAATACTACACTGCGTACAATTGTATATTCATGTTTGTGTGTGCATATTACACACTCAACACACTAAATGTGTTGCATTCTGTGTATGACTTTTTTCCTACGTAATTTAACTCATCTCCTTTGCATTATCTTGTTTTTCTTCTGATTTGATGCCTAGGTCTAAAGTCATTTTCTAATTGGCCAACATACCCACAGCTTTACATCAAAAGTGAGCTCATTGGTGGTCTAGATATTGTAAAGGAGATGGTGGCATCTGGTGAACTGAAGGATGTTGTTCCCAAGACGGAGGATCTGAACACAAGGTCAGTTTAAATTTTTTGACCTTGGGAGATAAAAAGTGTCTTTTTTACTGATCTTTTAATGAAGTTCTACCCTACAGCTACCTTAATCTATCTCATGCTCAATCTAGTTCGTGCCATTATTATTGCTTGAACTTGTCTGATATTCTTTCATCATCAAACATAATAACCACCTTGGTGTGTTGCTAATGACACTGATAACACACAGTATAGCCGATTAATGGAGGCAATCATAAAAATAATTTTTAAAACCAAGGCGCGTTAGTAGTTTTGAGCAGTGCTGCGCAACCTTTTTTTACCTTGTAGCACACTTAAGTGCGCTGCAAAAAGTCCAAGTGGAATCATCATCATAGCCTCAATACTTTTAAGCTCTCCATGAAGCACAGGTCAACAAATACATGCAAAGCCCTCCTGTCATATGCCATCCACTCAAGGCTTTTTCCATGACTTCTGTATCCCTTTCGTTTCTGTCACCAATTCTCCTCTATGTACGAGGGAAGGTCAAAAAGTAATGCCTCCTATTTTTGTTTATGTAAATACTGCATCCATGTGCAATTTGTAAATTTAGCAGGATTCCTCAAACACTCTTCTGCACTGTATAGCATTACCAACCTGTTTCAGTAACAGGTGGCACCACTGTAACAGTTTAAAAATGGCTGCCAAAGACGTTCGGTTAAAACAACGTTATGTCATAGAATTCCTCAATGCTGAAGACGAGACCCCAATTCGCATCCACGAACGTTTGAAGAATGTTTATGGAGATTCAACAGTGGATGTTAGCACTGTCCGACATTGGGTACATCGTTGTGACGAAGCTGAAGTAGGTCAATCCTCAGTGGCTGACGCAAAGCGGACTGGCCGTCCATCTATCGCAGTGACCCCACACAACATTCATCGAGTTGATGGCATCATTCGTGGTGACCGTCGGGTAACACTGGATGAACTTTCTTCCATGTTGTCCATTAGTAAAGGCAGTGTCCAGAACATCATTAAAGACCTGGGTTATTCAAAAGTTTGTGCACGGTGGGTACCCAGAATGTTGACAGACAGACATAAAGAAACAAGGAAAACCATAGCCATCAACCTCCTGCACCGTTACGAAACTGAAGGAGAAGAGTTTTTATCGAATATTGTGACAGGTGATGAGACTCGGGTTCATTTTTTTGAACCAGAATCCAAGAGGCAGTCAATGGAATGGCATCACACAACATCGCCGACAAGAAAGAAGTTCAAAAGTTCAGCATCTGTAGGGAAAGTTATGGTTTTGGGATGAGAAGGGTGTGATTCTTCTCAACTTCTTGGAACAGGAAAACACGGTGAATGCAGACCGTTACATTGAAACTTTGAAGAAGCTTAGAGGTCGTCTTCGGCGACTTTACCCATTAAAAGATCAGAGAACTGCACTACTGTTGCACGATAATGCCACACCACACACCACTAAACACACCATTGATGCGATTGCAGAATTTGGCTGGACATTATTACCACATCCCCCTTACGGTCCTGATCTTGCACCTTCTGACTTCCATCTGTTTGGACCACTGAAAGAAGATCTTCGCGGACATCACTTTGAGGACACCGAGACCCTTAAATGCGCTGTACGCCAGTGGTTTAGGAAAAAGGATACAAATTTTTACCGTATGGGGATACATGCCCTTGTGAGAAGATGGACAAAAACTGTAACAAATAACGGAGACTACATTGAGAAATAAATTTTTGAAGTTCAGATTTGGGGCTACATTTCAATGTGAATTTTATCTGTTTTCTTGCCTATTGAATGAAATTAAAAATTACGAGGCATTACTTTTTGACCATCCCTCATATTTTTTGGCTACCTCTTTTTCTCTTACCCAGGGGATTCCAGAACAGACCCTGCCATGTAATGCTATCATCTGGTTTTATCAATGTGTGTTTTATCCAGCGCGCTTTTGTCTGATTTTTTTCCATTAATTCTTCATTAGTAATAATATACCATTTCAATCTTCCTGTTCTGCGCAAGTACCCATTTATATAGAAAATATGTTATCTTTGTGGTTGCCAGTTCTGCTGTTCTCCATGTTTCGGAGTCATACAATAGGAGGCTTGATTTGACATTTGAGTTCAAAATTCTTATTCTTGTGTTGGACTTTATTTCTTTTGATCTCTGTATGTGTCCCAGTGCAGTGAAAGCTCTTCATCTATATTTCTGTAAGATATATGTGTGTTTACATTTTATGAAAGGTCGTAACTCCCAGTGAAATATTATTATCAAGTGTATTTGTTCTCATAATCTTTATATTCTCAAAGGCAAGCGGAGCAGGGGGTTTGTATTTATCTAATGTCTGTATAGTTTTTTCTTCCTTACAGATTGTGTTTAATCTTCCAGTTCTGTTAGTCTGTACCATTTGTTGTTGCTGTCATTCTCATCTACACCTTATGGTCATGAAGTGTTAATAATAATACATTAACATAGATTTTATGTAGTTTTTCTATAAATAACTTGACTTATTCATGTCGGTGTGACATTATCACAGTCTTTGTCTATTATGGAACATCTAATTTGTTTAAAAAGCAGTTTGCAAATGCCAGTGTTTTTTTACAGCTTGTTCATTTTAACAATATTTCTGATCAGGCTGAAAAAACTAATCAACCAGTCTCCTGTTGTGCTGTTCATGAAAGGAACTCCATCAGCTCCAAGATGTGGCTTCAGCAAAACCATAATCGGCATTCTTGATGAAGTAGGGTGAGTATCCATATGTCATTGTTGAATTGGCATTATGCTACAATTTCAGGCTTTAAAAAAAATCTATTGGATAATGCTGCTGTAAACAGGACAGCATCTAATGTATTATGTGTTGTGGTTTTCATTCCAGAGTGAGTCATTTTAATAGAATATAAGAAACTTAAATCTGCCATTTTGGCTTAGATTTAAAGTATTCATAGTGTTAAAAAAAAAAAGGTAAAGGATCCCATTACACGCCCAGTGATGCATATTGGGAATATGGTGTTAGGCCCATATTTTCTTGACCATGGGCACACTAGTGGTGATGTGGTCAGCATCACACCGGCTGCCTTAACCTTCCCAGAGTTGCTCTGGTACCCAGTTCATGAGGCTGGGTCGACCCTGGAGCCGTTTGCAGTCTAAAAATATCCTGCCTATACTGGGGATCAAACTATGGACCACTGAGCTAGGAAGCCAGTTCACTAACCACTGTGCTACTGTGGTTCCTAAAGTGTAAACCAGGCCCTCAATCTAGAAGCCTTATAAAGGGAAGTTCATGCTCCCTTCCCTTGCTGAATTAAAAATTCAAAGAACGTTTTAGTATTAGTACTGATTCTGTAATGTGATATAGTATGCACCCAAGTTGACAGATCTCTCTTTCTTATTGTCTCCCATGGTGAGTTTGAAAGAAATACTGTCAGTTTGCAACTCACTTCATTAGACAGTATTTTTGTGTGTGGTTTGTTGTTTTTTTTTTGGGGGGTGGGGGGGTGGGTGGGGGGGGGTCAGCAGTGTTTATAAGTAAGCTGATTACAAGTGAACAAGCTGATGCAGTATATGATTTCTGAGAATAATACCTGGAGATTTTATTTGGGTCTGAAACATAAAGACCAAGAAAACAACCAAGTGGTTAGACTTTCATAAATGGGTTCCTGCGTTAGAATAGAAAGATTTAACTGGTATGACAAGATCACTAATGTGGAATCAATGACAAGAACCAGATGCGTTTTTTTTTTAACTTTACACTATGTCCTCAGAATCTAACCACAGCATAAGTTGCGACCGAACTCTGTGTGTGCATGTACGCATGTATATATATTATATATATATATCATTTTGGAGAAAAAAGTAACAGTGTAGACTGCCACTTTGGTGAGAAAGTTTATACCTGCCCGTTTAAGGCTCAGTTGAACACGTACCTTCTTATTACTTCACTAAGCTGTACAGTTTTTTTTTTAAAACCTCAGAAATAAGATTTTAATAACCTGACAATTTTTTATATTTGATTAGATAGCAGGAATATGTAAAAGACAGAAAAAAACTGGTAATTGTAGTCCCATATCAGATACTGCCATAGGGGAGTGAAGTGTTAAAGACTTCCCCATACCTGGTCCAGCTTTATGAGGTGGGGTGACCAGTTCCTTTAATAATTATTTATGTGGTTGGGGGTCTTCTGTCAGTCAGTCAGTACCCCCTTTTTTTTTCTTCCTTCTCTCCAAGTGTGTTTCTTGTTGGGTTTATTATTCAGCTTTCTGTTTTGAATTTACAATATTACGTAGTTTGTAGTTATCTGAGTTTGTGTGACTTTACCATGGTAGATTCTTCATCCCTATGGAGCATGGAGCCACCACTGATGCTGGCACCCTTCTTTTCTTTGATCCTTAGCCGCCGACCGTCAAAGCAGTCAGTGGCCATTACGCCTGGTGGCATCTTGTAGGGCAACAACAAATTTATTCCACTTTGCTCTGTCGGTGGCCATCCTTCGTACAGTGCCCCAACTCTGGTTCATTCTTTGCATCTCAGCCTCCACAGTCCTCCGCCAAGTTGTTTTTGGTCGGCCTCTCTTTCGTTTTCCTTCAGGGGTCCAAAGCATAGCTGTTCTTGTGATGGCATCTGGGTCTCTTCTGAGGACATGGCCAACCCAGCTCCAGCGTCTGCCAGCTAAGATGGTGTGCATGTCCTCTTGCTTGCTCCGAGTAAGCAGATCTTGGTTGGTGATGGTATTCGGACAAAAGATTCGGAGAATTTTTCTTCGGCATGTTGTGTGAAAAGAGGACAATTTTGACATTTCCTTCTCTGTAACTCTCCAGCTCTCAGTGCCATAGAGAAGCACAGAAAGCACACAGCTCTGATATAATCCTAATTTTGTGCTTGTGCTGTACTGAGAGGACTTCCAGATGTTGTTTAGACTAAAAAAGGCTGTTCTTGCTTTGTTCATTCTGTTGTTAATGTCTTTGCTTGCTCCGCCGTCTGGTGTTACTATGCATCCTAGGTATGTGAAGGCATCTGTCTGTTCCAGTTGCTGATTCCTTACTGATTTGGGCTCAGGGTTGCTCACATTGAGCGACATGACCTCTGTCTTCTTTAGGTTGATGTTCAAGCCCACCTGCTGGCTATACTTATTAAGTCTATCCGTTTTTTCCTGGATGTGTTGATGTGAATGTGCTAGCAGTGCAATGTCATCTGCATATTCCAGATCTTCCAATGTAGAAAATGTAGTCCATCTTATTCCTCTTGGATTGCCCTCTGTTGTCTGGTGCATCACCCAGTCTATGACTGTTAAAAATAGAGTGGTTGATAAGAGGCATCCCTGTCGTACTCCTGTCTTCACTTCAAAGGTTAGGTTGCTCTGCCCAATGCTACACGTAAAGTTGGCATAAAGGCTTTTTATGATTGACACTATGCAGCTTGGAATTCCAAAAGCCCTCAGTATTTTCCATAAACTGTCCCTATGTATACTGTCAAAAGCCTTTTCAAAATCAACGAAATTAATGTACAGCTGTCTTTGCCATTCTGAGCACTGCTCTATAATGTTCCAGAGGGTAAATATATGATCTACACATCTTCTGTTCTTTCTAAATCCTGCTTGTTCTTTCCTCAGTTTGTGGTCTACTGCTTTTGAGATTCTCTGTATAATTATCCTGCCTAGTATTTTGCTGGGAACTAAGAAAAGAGTTATTCCTCTCCAATAATTGCAGTCTGCAAGATCTCCCTTCTTGGGCAATTTGACAATTATTCCTTTTCTCCACTCTGTTGGTGTTGTCCCTGTTGTCCAGACTTGTGCAAATAGTGGTTCAAATAGTTCTGCTGCTAGCTCAGGGTCTGTCTTAAATAGCTCTGCATTTAAGTTATCATGACCAGGAGCTTTTCCATTCTTTAACCCTTTGATTGCTGTGATGATTTCTTCTTTTCGTGGGAGGTCTGTATTAACATCTAGATCATTTTCAGTCTCAGGAACATTCAATTGTGTCTCTGGTGGTTCCTTATTCAGAGTTTCTCTGAAATGCTCTGCCCATCTTGTTTCCTGTCCCTCTACTGTCGTGATGAGATTTCCGTGCTTATCTCTTACTAATGTAATATTGTTTGCACCTCGTTTTCCACTGATGATTTTAGTTATTTTGTATACTGTGCTTTGTTCATTTCTCAGTGCTACCTCTTCTGCCTGTCTTGCAAGGTCATCCAGAAATGTCCTTTTGTTAGCACGGGTTTGACGTTTAACTTCCTTGTCCAGCTGACTGTACTGTTCACTATATATTGCCTTTAACCTGGGAGACTTAGCTTCTGTTTTCTTTTTTTTTCATTTCCTTTCTCTTCACTATGGTGTTTAGCGTATCTGGTGTTATCCAGTCTTGGCTCTTTCTTTCCTGGAATCCCAAGCATGACTTGCTGCTTTCCTTGTATATTGTTGAGATGGTGTTGAATCTCTGGTCAACATCATCGGTCTCTTTTCTTTCCTGGCTTTTGATAATCTCATATCTTCTCTTTACGTCAACCACGAAAGCTTTACTGGTGAGGGGATCCTTCAGTTTCGTGATGTTGTATCTTTTCTGTTTGACTGCAACTGGTCCAGCAGCTCTGAGTTTCACTTTCAGTCTTGCTACTACTAGGTGATGATCACTTGCCACATCTGCCCCTCTTCTTACTTTCACGTCTTGTAGTGCATGTCTCCATCTGCCATTGATCATTATGTGATCTATCTGGTTTCTGTCTTGTCCGTTTGGTGATTCCCATGTTAACTTTGTGGTAAAGTGGGATGATATAAATACTTATAGGGGCACACAACAACAACAGACAGATAAACAATTTAATTTATTCCACCACACTTGACAACACTGTGACACTCACACACATTTAACACTCTATAAGACTATCTTAAATGAGTCACTGGTAAAGTTTCAAATATATATGTATTAATTACTTTCACTAATATATATCCTGATTCAACTACACAGTGAACCAGGAATCACAATCAAATGTAATCACAATTTATATGTACATAATTTATAAATATGAACCTTGTAGTGACATATTTTATTAGTATTATCCTATGTGTGTCAGAATCAGAACTTCAAGACCTTACCTCTAGACTGGAGAAAGTAACAAGAACGTATGGGATGGAAATT
The DNA here is from genome assembly GCA_024509875.1 of Oreohelix idahoensis. Classification (NCBI taxonomy): domain Eukaryota; kingdom Metazoa; phylum Mollusca; class Gastropoda; order Stylommatophora; family Oreohelicidae; genus Oreohelix; species Oreohelix idahoensis. Next base: position 248,758 of record JAMPIV010003699.1, read on the forward strand.
AATATAGAAAAAAGCAAGATATTGGTGAATAGCCATAAGAAACATGTTGCGACCAACATTACGTTAAATGGGCAAACGTTAGAAGAAGTTAACACCTTTAAATATCTCGGGTCCACTATATGCAGTGATGGAAGATCAATTAAAGAAATCAAGACAAGACTTGAGATGGCCTCAGCTGCCATGACAAGGTTGAATGTGATCTGGAAAAGTAACATCAGTTTTCCTGTGAAGATCAAATTATACAAATCACTTGTATTATCTATTCTCTTGTATGGGTGTGAGAGCTGGACACTCACTGCAGATACGGAGCGAAGGATTCAGGCTTTCGAGCATAAATGTTATAGAAGAATTTTGCGCATTTGCTATAAAGAGCACAAAACAAATGTCTATGTTAGAGAGAAGATAAACACCTATGCAGGCCACCAAGAACCACTTTTGTCAACAGTGAAACGTCGAAAGCTTGCCTGGTTTGGGCATGTAACTTGTCATGACTCCCTTTCGAAAACGATCCTTCAGGGAACAGTCAAAGGTAAACGGAGAAGAGGAAGGCAGAGAAAATCCTGGGCTGATAACATCAAAGAATGGGCAGGACACGCTTTTTCCACACTTGTACGCATTGCTGAGGATAGAGAGCAGTGGAGGACCCTGTCTGCTGATGCTTCCACCATGGCACCCCTACGACCCATGACGGGTTACGGGCTGAGATGAGATGATGATGTGTGTCAGTTGTGTAGTAGTACTATGAGGTAATACTGGTTTTGTTTTTCAAGCTATGTTGTTATTTGTCATCATGACTTCAAGTGTTTGTTTATCTTGGAAATAGTATGGGGAAAAATTCCCAGTTCCTATCAATTTAAACAAGGTATTGTCCCTCTGTTTTACTATAATGTCAATTTTAGAGGGGGACACATAATGTTGAGCTCCTCTGGCCACAGAAGCTTATCTTTCGTGATGGCGGCAGGAAAAGACTCCTCTGCTCGATAGCTTCCCTGTGTTCTGGAGACCCCTCACTGGTCGCTATCTGGACCCAGGAGTATGCTGTCAGCCTCTAGATTCGGCAAAGCTCAGACCAGGTGCTGCTCAATAACTTTAGGACCACGGTCCCTGAAACAAGAAGGTTGTACCTCCTATTTCAGAACTAATTTATAATCTATTTCCAGACTGAACACAATACATAACAAACACTGAGTTCAGAGCGATAGGCCAACTGCCAGCTTCATCTGAAACAATTTACACCAGTATACTCCTCCCTAATGGTTACTACGCCTCTGCAATTCCAGCATTAGTTCTTTCTAGTCAATAAGATAGGTGTCAGTGTACTGTTTGGCAATTCCATGCAGTTTTACTTTTCTCCGACACCTTCTGTTCAGGTTGGAGCAATATTTAGGCCTTGCCTCATGTTCGCTACTGAACCACACACATATACAGACATAAATTATCAATTTACATACAATTTTCATTAAAAAGATATCAAATATTTCAAGCTTACCACAATTCATGGAAATAATACACAATTACGTTGACTGGCAATGAATATGGCACAAAATCCGACCTGCCGCTGTCTCAGGCTTTTATTTAGAAAAATATAAGCTGAATCTCAACGCACTGTTGCTTTAGAAAATTTATTTGAAAATGTGGTGCTGAACTGACGCTTCTAATTGACTATATTGGCGGGTCTAACCAATCGTGCCATGTTTACACAGCTTTTCAAAAAAGTACCTCTACTACTGTTTCCCCTAACAACAAAAAATTAGTATTGGTAGTCCAACTAATCGTGTTTCGCCTTACATTTACTGCGCTCCAATCAAATAGGATTTAACATGGGGTCCTATTTCCCTTACAATGGTGGTTTCAAAATCTGCCACTGAGCGATTCTGATTTTGGTGTTGTCTGACACCCTCACTATTTCTTTTGGCTATAATTTGTTAATTCCTAGACTATTTGCGTAACACTTAACATATTATTTGTCAGCAAGTCCTAAGGAACCCAAATATACAAATTTAAGGGAGCTAAGTGGCTGCGTTCAAAATTTGTATTTTCTAGGATAGTCGTGTATTTGTTTTTTTTATTTTTTATGTTAGAACCGTTAGGGGGGGGGGGGGGGGGGGGGGGGGGGGGGGGGGGGTTTGGGGGGGGGGGTGGGGGGGGTGGGGGTTGGCTTTACATAAAACAGTCGGTTGATGGGGGGGTGGTGGGGGTTTGGAGGGGGGGGGGGGGGGGATGGTGGGGGGGGTTGGGTTGGGGGTTTTTTGGGGTTGTTTGGGGGGGGGTTGTGGGTCTAGGACTTGGGTTGGGGGGGGTTTGGGGGGGTGATTGGTGGTTGAGTTTTTTGTATTGGGGTGGGGGGGGGGGGGGGGGGTACGGGGGGGGGGTTTTTTGGGGGGGTTTTTGGTGGTTGTGTGTGGGGGGTGGGTGGGGGGGTTGTTGTTTGCTGTTTTTTTTTTTTTGGGTGTTTTTTTTGGGTGTTTGTTGTGTTTTGTTTATTTTTTGTGGGGTTGTATGGTTTTGGTGTTTTTTTTTTGTGGGGGTTATTTCCTTATTTTTGGGGGGGGTGTAATATTTCGGGGGGGTGGTGGGTTGGTTGTTTGTGGGGGGGGGGATGTTGTTTGTTAAACTTTTTTTGTGTGGTGGGGGGGGGGGGGTGGGATTGTTTGTGTTGGGTGGTGGGGGGTTTTTGGGGTGGGGGGTGGGGTTGGGGGGTTTGTTGGGGGGGGGTCCAACCTGGGTGTTGTGCCGGATTGGGGGGGGTTTGTGTATTTGGGGGAGTGGATGCCCACGTTTTTTTTGGGGGTGGTGTGGGTATTTCCTAGTTTTTAGGTTTGTGGTTTTCCCCTTCTTTTGGTGGTTTTGTGGGGGGTTAATTGGTCGTGGGTGGGGGGGGAGTTATATGATAAGGGGGGGTTTGGGGGGGGTGGTTGTTGGGGGACCACTTTAATGTGGGTTGGTGGTTGGGGGGTGTGGGGGGTAGGAGGGGTCGGGGGGTTGGGGTGGTTTTGGTCAGGGGGGGAGGTGGGGGTTCGGGTGGTGTTTTTGGGGGGGGGAGTTGTGTTTTTATTTAGGGTGTGTTGGGGGGGGTGGGTTGACAGGTTGGATATAGGCCTCCGGTTGTTTGGGGGTCTTGGAGTGATATAGGTTTTGGGGGTTGGTTTAGATTGTTGGTGCGTGATTTGGGGGGGGGGGTTGGGGGGGGGGGGGTGTGGGGGGGTAGTTGTGGGGGTTGGTGGTGTGGCGGGGGGTGGGGTTTGTTGTGGTTTGGGGGGTTGTGTTGGGTGGATTGGTATTGTGGTGTGTTTGGGGTGTGGTTTTGGGGGGGGGTTGGTGGGGGGGGGTGGGGGGGGGGGATTGTGTGTGGGTGGGTTTGGGGGTTGGGGGGGGGGTTGTGGGGGGGTTGGGGGATTGTACCCCGGGGGGGGGTTTGGTGTGGGGTTATTTTTATTGGGTACAAGTGGTTGGGTGGGGGATGTGTGGGTGGGGGGGGGGTTTGGGGGGGGGGGTGGGGGGTGGGTGGGGGGTGGGGTTGGGGGGGGGGGGGGGGGGGGTGGGGGGGGGGGGGGGGGGGGGGGGGGGGTTGGTGGTGGGGGGGTGGGGGGTTTGGGGGGGGGGTTGTGGGGTGGGAGGGGGGAGGGTTTGGGTTGGTTGGGTTGGGGGGTGGGGGGGGGGTGGGGGGGGGGGTGGGGGGGGGGGGGGGGGGGGGGGATTGGGGGGGGGGGGGGTTGGGGGGGGGTGTTGAGGGGGGGTGTGGTTTTTGGTGGGTGGGGGTGGGTGGTGGGTGTTTTTTTTTATTAGGGGGGGGGGGTGAGGGGGGGTTTGGGTTGTTGTGGGGGATTTGGGGGGGGGGGTTTTGGTGGGGTTGGGGGGGTGTTTGGGTTTTGGGGGGTTGTTTTGATTTGGGTTTTTGGGGGGTGGGGGTGTTGTGGGGGTTTGGGGGGGGGGGGGGGGTGTGGGTGGGGGGGGGGGGGGGGGGGGGTGGGGTTGGGGGTTGGGGGGGGGTGGGGGGGGTTGGTTGGTGTTGGGTGGGTTTTGGTTTTGGGGTTGGGGGTTGGGGGGGGTGGGGGGGGGCATTGGTTGGGTGGTTGGGGGGGGTGGGGTTTGGGTTTGTGTGGGGGGTTGTTGGGGGGGGGGGGGGGGGGGTGGTTTGTTTAGGGGGGGGGGGGGTGAGGTGGGGGGGGGGGGGGGGGGTGGGGGGGGGGGGGGGTTGGGTAAGGTTGGGGGGGGGGGGGGGATTTGTTGGGGGAATGGGGGGGTGGATGGGGGGGGGGGGTGTTGTTTTGGGTTGGAGGGTGTGGGGGTGGGGGGGGTGGGGTAGGGGGTTTGGATGGTGGGTTGTGTTGGTGGGGTATGATTTTTTTTGTTGGGTGGGTGGTGGGTGGGGGGGTGGGGGGGGGGGGTATTTGGGTATGTTTTGGGGGGGGGGGGGGTGTGGGTGGGGGGGGGGTGGGGTAGGGGGGGGTTTTGGGGGGGGGTGGGTGGGTACATTGGGGGGTTGGGGGGTGGGGGGGGGGGGGGGGTTGGGGGTTGGGGGGATGTGTGGGGGGGGGGTGGTGGGGGGGGACGATGCCGGGTGTTGTAAGGGATGGAGTAGTAAACTTAAGTAGGGTGGGGTGTTGGGTAAGGTGTGTCAGTTCACTGGAAGGGTTTGGAGCGTGAGATTTTGGGTTGGGGCAATGGTGGGTGCCGGGGGATTGTAGGCATTTGTAACCGGGGGGTCGGTATAGTGCCGAGGAATTTTGGCTGGGGGGTGAGTTTTACAGACGAAGCATAAAAAAGGGGATCTATAGATGAATTACCGAGGGGAGTTGGGTGAGGGGTGTGAGAGGGAGTGGAATTGAAATGCACTGTTCTTTACCATTCTTCTTTTTTTCTTTGAAGGAGGGGGGGGTTGTTATTGTAGAAGAGCGGTTATTTCTTTTATTACCTTTATGTAGAATTTTATGTGTTAGGCTTTGGAATTTACATTTTAGACGAAGGGGTTGAGGGGAATTTGAGACCTCCTGAAGGTGGGATAAGGATGATTAGTTAGTGGGGTTGCTTTAGGAGAATTCTTTGTGGAGAATGAGGCTTTACATTTACCTGATAAATGGATATTCTCACGACAAACTTGTGCACTTCCTTGTGTGGAAAAAGTGTTCCTCCAATGACCAGGTTGTTAATACTGCAGAAGCTTATTAATTTGTCCCCATTCTCATTTGCTGTTCCACTGCCGCATTTCCTCATTACTCTTTCGTTATAATTATTGTGTGCTCCCACTTTCGCATTTAGGTCTCCCATTACTATAATGAGATCGTATCTGGGTGTAGTTTACATTTCTTTTTGTACCTGTTGATAGAACTCATCCTTGATCTCTTCATCGCTGTCGTTTGTTGGTGCATAGCATTGTATAATTGTGGTGTTGGTGAACCTCCCTCTCAGTCTTGCTCTTATCAGTCTGTTGTTGATGGGTTTCAATTCCAGTAAAGACCTTTCCGTTCCTTTCTTCAGGATAATGGCTACACCTTCATTGTGCTGACCATCCTCTCTGCCAGAATAAAGTACTGTGTCTCCTGTAGCGGGGGCGTGGGTTGCATTGTGGCCCAAAATCAAAAAGATAGTATCAAGGGATGGAACTTTGTCTCGGAGCGCATTATGGTTGTAAAACTAAAAGAAGGAGAAACCATAGTCAACCTGGTCATAGTGTATGGGCCAAATGAGGATGAGAGAGCAGAGGTCAAGGAGGAATTCTTCGAGCTGCTTCAAAGGACAGTGGATGACTGCCTAGATGAAGTTATTATGCTCGGAGATTTTAATGCCAGAGTTGGAAATGACCATGCTAGATGGGGTGGAGTTATCGGAAGATATGGAGAAGATACTCTCAATGACAATGGAAAGCGACTCCTTAGATTCTGCAGTGAGCAGAATCTGATCATTACAAACACAAAGTTCCCCCATAAGCGCATACATGCATACACTAGATGTGAACCAACCAAGAATGAGAAGTCAGTGATCGACTATGCCATTGTTCGGAGAAGCTCATTCAGATATGTCCGAGATGCAAGAGTCTGGAGGGGGCCAGAGATTGGAAGTGATCACTACCTGCTAACAATCAAACGAACAACTGAAAGAGTTGCTCAGCCTAGGAACTGCCCAACATCACGCAAGAAACAAAGTAAACGAACAGGAGAAATGAGCATTAGGACCTACAAGCTGAGAGAGCCAGAAATTAAGACCAGATATCAGGGGCTTATTGCTACAGCAGTGAGCAATACAGAAGAACGACCTGATGACTTGGAAACCCTCTGGAATAAATTCAAGGATATCATAAAGACAGCTGCTGCAGAAGCATGCGGTGAAGTCCGACTTGGGAACCAGAGAAAGAGGACACCTTGGTGGACAGAGGAAGTCAAAGAGAAAATAAGAGAGAAGAAAATGGCATGGAAACAATACTTAGGAGCTAAAAACACAACAGGACAAATGGAAAAATATAGAGAATATGTGACACTCAGAACAGAAGCAAAGAACAAAGTGCTAGCAGCAAAACAGAAGTCCTGGGAAGAATTTGGAGAAAAGCTAGAAAAAAGATGCACAAGAAAACCAGAAATTGTTCTATAAGACCCTAAAGAACATGAGGAAAGAAAAACAATGCCCTCTCAAATTTATAAAGGACAAGCAAGGCAAATTGCTTACTGCCCCGAAGGAAGTAATGGAAAGATGGAAAGAATATTTCTCAGAACTCCTGGATGGTGAGCATGATGAAGCATCAGAAATGATAACCACTGACACAGAAGAGGAAACCAATGATGGTGAAGATGACATAAAGATGGAAGAACTGAGGGCAGCACTAGAGAAAATCAAGATGGGCAAAGCAGCAGGGCATGATGGTATAACACCAGAAATGGTTAAGTACATGGGAGCATCAGGCGACCTATTACTCTTAAAGGTCCTACAGGCAGCATGGTGCAACAAGACCATACCAAAGGATTGGGAGATTGCCATCATAACACCAATTTTCAAAAAGGGTGACAATCGACAGTGTGGAAAACCATAGAGGCATATCCCTTCTCAGTGTCCCTGGTAAAATCTACTCTAGAATCCTAGAGCAGAGACTCCGACGCCTAGCTGAGCCACAATTGGATGAGGTCCAGTGCGGATTCCGAGCAAACCGAAGTACTCAAGACCTAATCTTCACACTCAGACAGCTGAGTGAAAAGGCCCTTGAGTATAAGAGTGAGATCCATCTTTGTTTCATAGATCTGGAAAAGGCATTTGACAGGGTCCCCTGGAGCAAACTTTGGGACTGTTTGGCAAGGAAGAATATTCCAGCACCTCTGATTCATGCTATACAGAGCTTCTACAAGTCTTGCAGAAATTATGTGAGGACAGCAAACCATAAGTCAGAAGAGTTCAGGACCACCACTGGTGTAAGACAAGGTGATATCCTATCACCTTACCTCTTCATACTCCTTATGGACGATGTCATCAAGGCATGTAAGGAGAGAACAAGAAAGTATTCAGTGGGGTACTGGAAGATGAGACAGGTCTATATTTCGGAGCTGGCATTTGCTGATGATGTTGCCCTGATTGCTAAATCAGAGGCACATCTCCAATCCAACCTGCAAGTCTGGAAGGAAGAGCTGGAGAAGAGAGGGATGGTCATAAGCAGCTCTAAAACAAAATCCATGGTGATATCACGAGAAGAAAGAAAACATCAGATTAAGTTGGGAGAACAGGTCCTGGAGCAGGTCGACCACTTTAGATATCTCGGAGCTATTATAGACCGAAAGGGAGGCATCAAAGAAGAGTTGGCCACTCGAAAAGCAGCGGCTGGGAGACTTTTTTCAGGCCATAAATCGTGGATTCCTCAGCAAGAAAGAGGTTGGTAAGAAAACGAAGATGGCTGTATACCGCTCCACCTATGTCCCAGTCTTGACATATGGATGCGAGTCGTGGGCAATGACTACAACCCACAAAAGCCAGATCCAAACCTCAGAAATGAGGTATCTGAGGAAAGTGGTTGAAGTAACAAGAAGAGACATGGTCCGCAACCAGACGATCCGTCAAGGCCTAAAATCCCATCCGCTGCAGACCCAAATAGAACAGTCCCAACTAAGATGGTTTGGCCATGTCTGCAGAATGGGAGAAGATCGGCTACCACGACAAGCATGGGAAACAAAGAGCCAGGGATCCAGACCTCCAGGACGACCCAGAGTCCGCTGGGAGGACAACATTAGACAATCTTTGAAGGACCGAGGACTAGAATGGAACCAGGCCAGGAAGAAGACAGCTGATAGAATGGTCTGGCGCTCTCTCTTCCAAACCTCTACACCTCACGGTAGAAGGGGAACGACTAAGTAAGTAAGTAAGTCTCCTGTAGCTGTTTTTATTCTCCCCTTACCTGTCCATCTGCTCTCGCTTATTCCCAGGATATGTATCTTGTAGTTCCTCATCTCTGCTGTGATTTGTCTCAGCTTTCCTGCCTCATTTATAGTTCTGACGTTCCAAAAACCAATTCTGGTTTCGTCTTTTACGGTCGGGGCATCCGATTTCATGCCAGTGGCTTCCTTTCGGCTTTCACCACTGTCAGTCATACGAGCCTGAGACTCCGGATGTCCGTCCCGCAGCAAGTTTTTCCATTTATTGTTGTTTCCGTAACATGTGCGATTTTTTACATAGACAGGGGTGTCGGCCCTGTGCTAAAACCCCCAACCTGGAGGACCAGAGTACCAGCTTTTGTCTGACCCCTACCCAGGCAGACCAGTCCAGCTTGGTTGAACCTACCAGGAGTAAATCTCCCACTGACATAGCTCTGGGGATTGTCAGGGTACACAAGCTGCCATACCGCTACAAGGTATAGGTACCATTGATGACTGGCACCCTTGCGGGAAGCAAAATCTGTGTCTTATGAACAGTAGTAAAATGTCTTTCCTGAGGGTCGGGTGCCGCACAGAAGCCATGCTTTCGAGGGTGTTCCAAGGACTTTTTCCTTGCAGGCACATTATCAGACAGGGCTAGCTGAAATCTTTCTGCATGTGTTACAATGGAATCCAGAGTTTCCGCCCCACTCTCGGTCAAAAATCTCCTCATAACCGGGGTCATTGTGTCTTTCAGAAGATTCGAATTGCTATAGGCCCATACACATATTTGGGAATGTTGTTGATTGGTATATTATATGCAAGAAATTGAAGAATTTTCTTCTTTGTAATTCTCAAACGTCTACTTAAATATTTTCAAAGAAAGCAGTGGTCAGCACCAGGCTATTTGCATTGCCATAGAGTTTTTTTCGAAAATGGTCCTGGTGATGGCCATGTTGTGCTTTCTATGTTCCTCATGTGTTTGACATCTTAGAAGCAGATGTCCAACAGTCATTTTAACAGCTCTTGTCATTTGCCTCTGTTCCTTCAAGCCATAGTTCAGGGGAAGGTGACCACCAGTATCATAGGGTGGACACCAATGAGGCGGGGGGTTCAGCACTATCCCAGCCTGGCAGAACTCTACTGACAGTGCTGGCACCCTTGCAGGAAGCCTGCACCAAATCATTTAATGTGCTCCTCAAGCTGTGATTTTTGTAGCAAATTGTTTTACATGATGAAGTTGCCAGCCCCATGCAATACCTCAAATTTGTTGCCTCTTATGACATGCCTGAGGGAACAGTAGTCTGTTCTTCCTTTGTCTTTTCAGAGATCCTCAGAAGCTGCACGAGGTGACTGACACTTGGCTTGCCTTTAATCATTTTTATGTTTTAAAACATGTTTGCCAACTTGACAGAGGATCTGGTCTTTGTACTCAAGGATTGGCCATGTCATAAACTTGACATAGGTGGTGGGGTTCATCTGTGCCTAGCTTTGAATCTGATGAATCCTAAAGTAAATGACTAAAGAGATAATAAAGAGCTAGTCACATCCTGATTTCACTGTTAGTTATTGAGAAATGTTCTCTCTGTAGTGAGCTGTTAACTTTTTCTTGTTTTCTTGTGCCAGAGTTCCATACACAACTTTTGACATCTTATCTGATGAAGAGGTCCGACAAGGTCTGAAAACATACTCCAACTGGCCAACATACCCACAGCTTTATGTGAAAGGAGAGCTAATTGGTGGATTGGATATAATAAAGGTAAAAATAATGATAGAAGGACATGGTATTATTTGATTCATTTCACTCTTATGCCTTCAGCATACCTATGCCAAGTCCTCCTGTCCCATGCCATCAGCTCAAGGTCTTTCATTGTCTTCTTTATTCCTTTCATTTCTATCTCCAGTTCTCTTCTTTTTTTTGGGTCTCCCTCCACCTCTCTTACCATAGGGATTCTAGAACAATGACTGCCTTGTAATGCTTATCTACAGTTTTCCTCAGTGTGTGTCCTATTCATCGCCAGCATCTTGTCACCCACCTCCTGTTCCACTGGCACCTGTCTGGATCTTGTCATCAGTTTTGCATTGATCTTGTCATCAGTTTTACATTGATCTTGTCATCAGTTTTACATTGATCTTGTCATCAGTTTTACATTGATCTTGTCATCAGTTTTACATTGATCTTGTCATCAGTTTTACATTGATCTTGTCATCAGTTTTACATTGATCTTGTCATCAGTTTTACATTGATCTTGTCCTACCAGTCTTTGGATGATTTGTTTATTTTCGTTGCCCAGTCCTCCTCAGTCCCCTTTTACAACTTGTTTGAAAGGTAACAGTGTTACTATTCTTTACTCCTCTGTCAGGCCTCAGCCAACTAACAGGCTGTACTGAGTATTTGATACTGAGAGCAAATTCATATTTTAACAAACAATGAAAAATTTGCACAGAAGAGTTTGAAAACAAGAACACTAGCTATATTGGGATCAGCAACAAGAAACACCTTCATGAGATAGAGAAGGTTTGAGTGTACTTCCCAATGGAGCCACTTCTTTACTGTTTTTTTTTTATCTAAACATATTATAGGGATTAAAGTCCTGCTTTTTTAACCTTTTGAACCCGAGGTCCCGAAATTTCGGTCTGTGCGTAAAAAATCCTCTCCCCGAGAGACCGTAATCTCGGTCTGACACACCTAGCTTAGCAAAATGGGGTGGGAATGGAAATGTGTAAAAAATAATGACGTCAGGAAGTACACATGTCTTGTGGAATGTTACTCTAAAATGGCGGCGCCCACGAGGTGATAATATTTTGCAATTTTTTTAATTGTTTTCACAATGAAAAGGCGTGTTGAAAATCCAGGAAATAGCCATTCTAAAAGGCTAACAATGGAACAAGCTGTTGAACTTGTGCTCAATGATTCAGAGGATGATGAATATAGATTTAGATGGTGATTATTCTGAAATCGAAAGATGGAACTTGTGAATCAGGTTATGATCAAGCTAGTTCTAACCCTGTGGAAAGGGGCATATCCCACATAATGTATCAAGTAAATTTGATACAGGTTGGTCTCACAACTGTGGATGTTCAATTTCCACAACTTTGTATTGGCTACAATACATTCATGGGTGGCTGCGATGTTTACGACCAAGTTTGTCGTCTCAATAAAACGCACCAGCATTATCGCTGGCCTCGACGGCTCATAGTGAAATTTTTTGCTCAGGAGCCCAGGGGAATGAAGTTTTACGGGCTGGGTGGCCAGGGTTCTAAGGGTTAAGCAAGGTATCAGCCTGTAGTGTTCCTGATCACTGATGCTTTCCAGTTCTTTTCTTCTCTAAGTGCATACTTCAGATAAGTTCTGATAATCTTTGCCTGTTTAGATATTTGTTATTATTAATTGTTCTGTGATCTGTAGTTGGAGTTTCACCATTATCTATTCTTTTAAGATGGCATTTAGTTTGACAGGAATAATGTTTTTATGCATCATTTTTAGTGTATGATACAGCCAAGTGCTACCAGAATGTGTTATATTTGTTTCCTACATGCTTTCAAAAGTAAATTTTCCAGCCCATGAACAAAACTTTCCTTCAGATTTAATCCCTTAGAAAGGGAATTCCATACAGTATACACTTTCACACGTTGGGGAATTAATTCTGTACCCGCATGTCATTTGTGAACACCATGTAATTCCCGGGGTCTCTGAAGAGACAAAGATGGAACAGAACTACTGCACTCTGAGGCATATCATACAAAGTGAATAATATGAGATTGTGCATGGGGTTGGCCCTCCTCATTATGTAAAACAAATAGCCACAGAAACCACTGCTGCACGAGCATGTGACTGCTTGGTGCAGGCTACCTGCAAGGAGACCAGCTGCAGTGTTGGCTGCGTGCTCTATGAGGATTACAAAGGAAAATTATGAATGATGATAATGCCATTTATGACAGAGGTTGTGCAATCTGATTGATCCAGGCAAGTTTAACAATGTAATACACATGCAGGTTACGTAATCTATATTGTAATATATAAATTTTTAAAATGAAATGGTATGGAATCAGTTTTACAAATTAACATATACAGGAAACATGTGGCATTTTGGGATTCGCCCTTTATCAGCCACAGTAACAGACAGGCAATGGGCACTATGAATACGTAGAAAAAAAAAATAAAAAAAAAACCATATGATGTGTGATACGGAAAGATGAAAAAAAATGTTAAAATATGGAACAAGCAAAAAAAAAAAGTATCAACTCAAGAAATTCAAGAAATAATGAAAATAGAAAATGAAGTAACAAAGCCAAATATATCATGATGAAGATATCCACTAAATAGCCTAGATAACATCTTGCCAAGAAAGGAAGTGACGTAGCAGCACAAAAATATATAACTAGAAAACGAAACGAAATACTGTATAAGCAACAAAAAAGACAGATTGTGAAAAAAGTGGAGAAAAGAAGGTACTGAAATAGTACCATACCATTTTATCTTTTTAAATTTATATATTACTTTCCTTACCAGTTTTACAGCAGGCCCCTTATTTATTTACTGACAATATAATCTATGTTGATAATGTTTAAGCTGATGATAATATTGGTAAATACCATTGAGGATGATGGTTCTGGCACTCCTGATGACAGTGTTAAGGATGATAAAGTTTATGGTAGTTATAGTAATGGTGGCTGTGTGATTATACACTGGTAATAGTTATGAGGATTGTGATGATAATAGTTTAAACATAATTATAAGAATAATGATATTTGTGATGATGATTTGATGATAACAGTGTCATTAATGATGGTTGTAAGGATGATGGAAATAATGATGGTGAGTTATTGTTGCTGATAACAGAAATTATTAATAAACAGATTCTGAGGACAATGCTAAATTTTTGTCAAAAATAGTTTTGTCAGAACCTCTGCAGCCATATTATTATGCTTCCTAGAAACCATTATTATAAAGCTCTCTCTGGTAACTGTGGATTAATTTTTTCCTATGGCATGCCTGAAGAATTGCTGTGCCGTATCCTATGGATTATATAATGATTATCAGCCTTGGTCTAAAAATAATTGGCTTATAGTAATACGAGGGGCGTTCAGAAAGTAATGCACCACATCGTTTTTCTCAGCTAATAATGAAGATAGAAGCATGAAATTTTGCACACTTCAAATATGGCATGTGCCAATTGTGTGCACCAAATTGCACTGCAACTGGCCAAATAATACGGTTGCCCTAAACCGTTGAAATGGAGCGTGTTAGCAACTTGCGTTATAAACAGCGAATTGTGATAGAATTTCTCGTTGCAGAGAAGGAAACTGTTGTGAATATTCACAAGCGTCTATGTGATGTGTATGGAAGTTTTGCAGTCGACAGGAGTACAGTCAGTCGCTGGGTTCAGAGAATCAAAGAATCAGGAAGTGGAGATACAGAGCTGCTTGATCGGCCGGGCTGTGGACGTCCTGCCACAGCCACCAACGCAGAAATGTTGAAATGCGCTGAGGGCATTATTCTTACTGATAGGCGAATCACTACTCAACAATTGGCCTTACAGCTGTCAGTCTGCATTGGTAGTGCAAATGCAGTTATAAAAACTCGGATTTTCTAAGGTTTGCGCAAGATGGGTTCCTCGAAGTCTCACAAATGACCACCGATTGCAAAGGAAAGCAATTTCTTCTGAATTGTTGGAGCGTTTCAATGCTGATGGAGAGAATTTTTTGGCTAAGATTGTTACAGGTGACGAAACCTGGGCACATCATTTTGAACGTGAGACAAAAAGACGGTCAATGGAGTGGCATCATCCGAAATCACCAAGAAGAAAGAAATTCAAGACAATTCCTTCAGCTGGAAAGGTCATGATCACTGTCTTTTGGGACATTGAAGGTGTTATTCTTGTGGACGTTATGCCAAGAGGAGAGACAATCAATTCGCAAGCTTACATTAAGACATTGAAAAAACTCAATCAACGTTTTCGCAGAGTTCGGCCACACAAGAATCCAGCAGACCTGCTTCTCCTTCACGACAATGCGCGCCCTCACTCAAGTCTGGCAACACGGGAAGCAATCACCAAATTGGGTTGGACTGTACTACCCCATCCACCCTATAGTCCCGATTTGGCACCCTCTGATTTTTATCTATTTGGTCCACTTAAAGATGCACTCCGTGGGACAAGGTTTGAAGATGATGAAGGAGTGATTCTTGCAGCGAAGAAATGGCTACATGATCAAGACAAAATCTGGTACGGGCTAGGAATACATGCTCTTGTTTCGCGCCGGTATAAAGCCGTACAAGTTGATGGGGATTATGTTGAATAATACCGATGTTTACATGACATATTCATGTATATTGTGTATAAATTTCATGCTTTTTGTATAAACAGCTCCTGAGAAAAATGATGTGGTGCATTACTTTCTGAACGTCCCTCGTACATTCCTCTTTGAATGCATTTTTAATGCATCTGCAGCTGTAATGTGATAGAGAACTGCTTGTTGAGTAAACACAGCTTCCCTGACTGGTGCACAATTTACATATGATAACTTAGTTTCCTCAGTTTAATGGTGAAAAGCGACAAGATCTATTGCACTGTGCCAAAATTTTAGGGCAAATTGGGATGAGCAGGACAGATTTGCTTTTTAAATCTTTAACTTTTTTCAAAGTACTACACCTCATAAAAATGAACTTAAATATGTTGAATTACATTGAGTATGTTTTTCACTTTTGTGTGCACTTAAAAGCAAAGTTAAACATTAAAAAATACCTTGTTTCTAGTATATTAACATTTCTCTTATTTAATTCTGTCAACTGCTGTTAATTTTTACCACTCTCATACGATTTTATATCAGTAATCCTGTTTGCTGTTCTGTAATATGATCTATGCTTAACCTTATTATATGTTTACCTGTGAATGAGTTCATCTTATCTTTATTCCCCTATCAAACAGGAGTTGAAGGAAAGTGGAGAGCTCGAGAGTACTTTGAGGGGATAGTTTACAACAGCCATTCAGCACAGTGCATATTTATCTTATATGTGTGTTAATAAATTGATAGACAACTCTGTCACATGTATCATGTACTTACCCATATACATTAATGAGCAAACCTACCTAAAGGTATTAACTGATTTATGCATGGTTATAGTTTTATATTTCGGAAATGTTTCGGAATGGGTCACCACTGTCATATGTGTGTTTAACAAATGTTTTGATCTGTGCCAGTTAATATCATCATCATCTCCTTTTTAGCTACTAATGAAGCATCTGGCCAACACTAAATGGTCCCTTTGAGGAAGCCTACACCAAAGCAGAAACTCTTGCAGTGGGGGTTTCTGTACCAACATGCTGAAGTTGTCAGCCCCAGGCACAGTCTCATAACAGTAGACTTTTACAGCATGCCTAAGGGTGCAGTAATCTTATTCTATATTACAGAGACTCCCAAAACTACACAGGACTCAGTCAGTCTCAGTCAGTGCGTAACGCTAAGGGATGCAACTTTGGTTAAAAGTTAGACATTAATTGTATTATTTCCCTTATATGTCTTTGATCCATAGCCGCCAACCGTCAAAGCAGTCAGTGGCCATCACGCCTGGTGGCGTCTTGTAGGGCAGCAACAAATTGATTCCACTTTGCTCGGTCGGCGGCCATCCTTCGTACAGTGCCCCAACTCTGGTTCATTCTTTGCATCTCGGCTTCCTCAGTTCTCCGCCAAGTTGTTTTTGGTTGGCCTCTCTTTCGATTTCTCTCGGGGGTCCATAGCATAGCTGTTCTTGTGATGTTATCAGGGTCCCTTCTGAGGACGTGGCCAACCCAGCTCCAGCGTCTGCCAGCTATGATGGTGTGCATGTCCTCCTGGTTACTCAGAATAAGTAGTTCTTGGTTGCTAATGGTATTTGGCCAAAAGATTTGGAGAATTTTCCTTAGGCAGATTGTGTGGATGGAGGACAGTTTCGATATTTCCTTCTCTGTTACTCTGCAGCATTTCCCTTATATGTACTCTCCCGAAAATAGTAACACTTACCAAAGAAGAATGCGCAAATGACGGTGTGCACAAAAATATATATATATAATTTGTGATCCGGTATTCACACATTGGGATCCTCGCTGCTGCTACGTAGTTCGTGTACTGTGGTGATGCGCAGTGGTTTTTAAAAAATACTTTTGAATAAGTAAAATTGCTGTTAGGTATTGGTGCTTTTGAATTTAATTCTCGTCTTATGACGGGCTTTTACACTAGTAATAGTAGATTTTTACAGCATGCCTGAGGGAGCAGTAATCTTATTCTATATTTCAGAGACTCCCAGAACTACACAGGACCTAGTCAGTATCAGAGAAGCCAAACATGGTGGTTTCTATAGCAACTTGTTTTACATGATGAGGTTGCCAGCCTCATGCACAATCTCATAATTTTTGCCTTTTAAGACAAGCCTGAGGGAGCTGGAGTCTTATTCTATATTTGTCTCCTCAGAACCTTCCAGAACTACACATGGCCTAGTCAGTATCAGAGAAGCCAAACATTTCCTTACATAAGACTGAAATCATCACATTTTTCCTCAAAGTTAGACTTGCTGACACAACCTTAGCTGTAATGTAGTGAACAGACATTTGTTAATCATCATAGCCTTGCTGTGGTACAAAGATGAATATGTGCATTAACATCACAGAGATTTTAAAACATTGGCAGAGTTGTTGAATTATGCTTTGATTTGTTGATTAAATGTACCCACACAAAAAAAGAGATGGTCTGATGTCATGGTTTATTTTCTTGGAATTTTTCTAACACCGAATTCAGAATTGCCTTGAAAACTAGAATAAAATTATTAATTGTCTAATTGGAAAATTAGTTTATTGCCAGCTGTGGCATAGGCCTTCAACAAACTTGTGCCAAGTCTTCCTGTCTCTTGCCATCAGCTTCAAGGTCTTTCCATGTCTTCTTTGATCTACCTCTCTTACCATGGGGATTCCAGAAAAAGCATGACCTGATAATGCTACGAACAGGTTTCCTCAGTGTGTGTTCTATCCGTTTCTAACGTCTTCTTCTCATCCCTTGTTCCACAGGCACTTGTCTGGTTCTTGTCATCAGTTCCATGTTAGTGTTCTTGTCATACGTTGAAGTTTTTGTGGTTTAAAATTGTTTACAGGATGGGGTAACTGCCCCATATCCAACCCTCCTTTGTCACTTTTAATGATGTACATGGTAGGGGGACTGTGTTACTATTCTTTGCTTCCCTTTCCTACCGAAAGTAACACACAGGTGAATTAGTTGGATAGGATTGAAGAAATAGCAATTTAAAAATAGGGTTTGACTTTTCAATAAACATTATGTACTTTTCATGTAATACATCATCATCATTTCTATTAGGACTGGGATGGGTTTTAAAAATCTTAATCGATTAATCAAATTTCTTTAATCTAAGATTAATCGATCAATTTCAAACAATTTGATGCATTATAAAAAATTTTTTTTAAAGAATTACTAAAGACTTCATTTATTTGACTTGTTATAAGGCAACATCATCCTGACAATATAATAAAAATACTGAAACGTTACAACCAAACAATTTATTATTATTGACCATACTTGCCAAATTCCATATCACAAACCTCTAACACAAAAAACATAAACATTGCTAAAAATTGAGCATCAATTAAAATTTGTGTTATCAATTAAGTGATTGTTAAAGATCCCAGCCCTAATGTCTTTGTATGTGCTGCAAAGGGTTGTAACAGTTGCTCACCACCAGTTTCTAGTTTTGGCATTCTTTTTTCAGCTAGGCCATCCAGAAAGGTCTTCCATATATGATCTCATGCAGTGAAGAGGGGGGAGAAGGTAGTTAAAATTGTGTGTGAGTAATATGGGGGGGGGGGGGGGGTAAAAAAAAATGTAATATCACACCAAAAATATATGAATCTATGTAAATCTTTTACATTCGATTTGATTACATTCTTTCTTTTGGTAATACAAAATATTGGTGGAAAAGGGTTGGGAGATTTGTGATTCACATATGAGGGAGATCTGGGTGTTTATGTGACGGATGGTGAGAAAGGGAGGGGGATTAAAAATTGCGTGACGTCATATGTGGACAACCCCAGATTCTCTGGGTGTTGCTTTCATCAAATGTGAGATTACTCTACATCTTAGCTTCCAGTCTGGCTGTCACCACTTCTCATCATTTGCCTCACTTCAGGACCAAAAATATAACATGAATGTTATGTAGCTATAAATCTTTTACATGCCACATTCAGATTTGATTACATTCTTTCAGACTTTAGGTAATTAATACAAATAATTAGATGGTTCTGCACCATCATAGTGACATGCGCCCTTTGCCTTTTTAAGCATGTCTTCACTTGCTTTAAAACCTAAACAACAAGAGTTAGAATTTATTTTGTACCGGTATGGGAGATTTGTGATTCACATATGAGGGATACAAATTTATGGTGGAAATGAAGAAACAGTTTGGTGTGTGTTCTATAGTGCCTTTAAAAATGTATAAAGACGGATGGTGAGAAAGGGAGAATCTTAAATCAAATATATATATATATAATGTGTTTTTTTTTTTTAAAGGGGAAAAATAAACTGGCGCAAAAAATTCTTGCGTGTTATACCCATACGAATTTTAGTGTCAATCAAACATTATGTAATTAATTATTTAATATAATATAAATCATTGGATGACCGTAATGATGACACCCAAGGCAAACAAAATCCCGAAATTAAAAAACTAAGAAGAGAAGTTAACTCCAAATAAACTTTTTCTCTGACCTGGTTAAGATGCAAATTTGTTGCTTTTGTGGGTTTTTTTTCAGTTTCATAATTTGGTCGGAATGATTGTACTACCATTTAGATTTCGGGTTAACCCTAATCTGGTACGAAAATACATGCAGAGCATTTCCATTCCGATATTAGGCCTACCCAAATTTGTTTTGTATTATTATTCAAATTTACATTTCTTACGCACTTTCTACCGTAGACCTAACCTGAACCTTCACTCTAAATGGTATCAAAATACAAATATTAAACATACTGGACGGCAATAAAGGTAAAGATTACCCTCAGTAAAAAAGAGTTGTCAGAATCATTCAAGTTGAATAAATTCAACTCAAACAAGAATTTTCGTGCTCTTTTTCCACAAAAATGTTTTTTATGATTCGGCGGTATGGCAGCGTCCTGGTAACTTTCGCTTTTGTAAAATCACTATTATCAGTTCTACCGTATTCGCTAGCAGTAAAATATTTTGTTCGTTTCAAGCTTAGTGGCCAGATTTTTCAATGCTGAATCCGATTATGCCCAGCAATTGCCGATACCGGAGTTCTTGTGCTTTTTAAAATAGGACTACGTTTTTATTAGGTGTATGAACAAGGTATCGCTACTTCCGTGACGTACTCGGTACGGCCTCAAGCGACAAAAATTCGTCAAGATTTAGGTTGCGGTATGAACGTCATAATGGTGCTGAAAGGGTTAATAATTAGGCGAAAAAACCCGTACAGACCCGTGTACGGCCCGTACACATCTGAAAACGCAAACACCCCGTACAGATTATGGGTAAACCTTTAAGTGTGGCATGTATGTACCGGAGTGTCAGCACTGCTCTCTTTGTTTTGCCTCTCCGCCATAGCTGAACTAGCTGCTGAACATGCCAGAAGCACACGGCTTCCACTGATACAGATCTTGTGGTTATGGTGTTTGGTTTGTCCATGCATATGAAAAGTTTTGCTTATCCTCATCATGGAATACCCACTTCAACCCCATGTATGTTATGATTAGGTATATAATGTTCGTACAGATCATGGTATCATTGAGACACTTCCAAGGTGGAGCACATGGAACACATCGTAAGCATCAATGTCTCTAAGTATTTTTTTAATGTATTCAGGCAGAGTTGTTTTGTTTGTTTGTTTTTATTTGTTTGTTTCTCCTGGAGATAACCATTTTTAAAATGTTTTCTAGTTCATGGCTAGAATTCCTTTTGTGTTCTATTACAATATGTGTAGGCAGTTGTAGGTCATGCAAGGCCCTGAGGTAGCATGAACTTGCTAGGTCCCTTTTAAATAAATTCCTGTTGTATTAAGAAGCATAGTTTTTTGCGCGCATGAGGTCCCAGGTTGCCTATGCCTAAAACCACCAATCTGTAGGTTTTTCATTTCTGACTTAATTCTGTGTCTTCAGTATCAAGATTTAAATGCTACTACTAATGTGATGGAGCTCATGTAAAGTGCCAGTGGAATAAGATGTGTGAGGAAGATGATTTCATTGGACACAACACATCTTGAGGAAACCTGTTGATAGCATTACAAGGCAGTCCTTGTTCTGGAATCCCCAGGGTTAGAAAGGGAGACAGAAAAACACATGGAGAAGGGGAGTGAAGACTGACAAGAAAAGGATAAAGAAGACATAATAGTACAGGACATCAAGGCTTGGCATAGATTTGTTGAAGGTCTATGCTCCTTAGGAACTGAAGAGAAATGATAATAAAGCATAGTGATAAACCTGTTCTTGTTCCTAATAACATCACTTACATGGAAAGGTTAGAGGGCTAGCCCCAAAGGTGCCGAGTTCGATTCAGCTGTACATGGGTACCTGACCTTGCTCTTGAGTTAGTGAAGGGAAAGGCAGTGAGGAAGGGAACTGGTCACCCCCACCTCTCGATATTGGCCCTAGTATAGTGCAGTCTCTAACACTTCACTCCCCTGTGGCAGTATCTGCTATGAGTTTACCTTTACATGGAAACCGTGTGTATGACCTGTTTAGACAGCAACTACTCTTTACAGGAAAGGCGAATACATGGAGGCAGATTTGGAGTCATCTTTATATGACCGCTGGCTATGCACAATGTTATAATATACAGATGTGGAAGTGAGCCTCGGTCTGTGAGGCTGATTACACCCTCATAGACTCTTGAAATCATCTACGCACTTCCAGGAATTTCCCCTGTGGTGAAACATGCAGAGAACCCAGCATTGCACACAAAGCTTGGAGAAGTCACTTGAAACCTAGACGTAACTCTGGCTTTTATTGGCTGCATGGAGGAAGATCTCAATATGGACCCATGATATGAGGGGGGGGGGGGGGGGGGAGAAGTGGCTTTGTGTAGGACGTGACCATTCCTTGGGAAAGCCCAGAACCAGAGAGATCAGTATTTTATCTCTATAACTGGAGAGACCCATGGATAGCGGGGAATGCACAGTATACCACACGCTTCTTCCTCATAATTTGGGACCAGATGTGATGATCCTTTAAATGCAAGCCAAGCTGGAGAAACTAGAGCTCATGACTTCATTTCAACACGTTTCGGAATGGCAGAAAAGCCACAGGACAATCCTAGATCTACAGTGTAGATAATACCAAGGAGTCTTTAACTTGGTGTTGGCTGCGAAAGAGCGAGAAGCTAAGCAGCCCTAGTTAAACAACAACTGAAAAGGCGAAATGATACCATAACCAGGTATCGGCAATGACAATCTTCGGCTGGAATTCGCGACCATATATCTTAACTGTTGCCCATCAGTTAAGCGGGATATTTTTCTGCATAAATTAAAAAGAAAAGAAGGCAGCAAATGTCATATTCGGCGTCTATCCCTCCTAACATATTGTAAATTGCAAGGAGAGGTCTAAAGATATTCCAAGCACGCACCATTTTAAAAACGTTTAGAAAGTTTTTTTTTTTTTTTTTAGCGCTGACTAAAGGCAAGCAGCCTGGAATTGGGGGGGAGGGGGGGGCGGATAGACGAGCAAACAGAAAAGAAATAAAAATAGACATGTCTGGGACCTATGCATCCAAAGACACAAACATACAAAGACACTGACTAAATAACAAACAACAACGATTCTGGCTTATGCTCAGAAACGTACAATCATGTGGAAAGTAATTTTAGAAACGTGCTAGCAATAGAGCGTGAGATACTGTCACGCGCTAACGACTACATAAATTTAAAATATATAAACTGGAATCAACCCTGATATTTCAGAAGTAAACTCTCCCCTGCCCCACAGACATAATATGTAAATTATATAACGTTATATTTGTTTTACAAGTGCGTCGTGCAGTTTTACTTGTAATGTTAAGTTCCACATTGTTTGAAGTAATCTAGATTGCACTATTTATCACACTGGAAAACAATAATAAAAGGATATGTAATGAGACGTTCCACGAATACACAGAGGCATGTAACATATCTCACAAGAAAGGACTCACAATATGCCATACTGTACTGTAGTCTGTAGTAAGTGCGATTCTCAATTCAAAAACTCGTAGTTTCGATGTGGCCCAGACAGGGATGACAGAAAAAAACAAACAACCAAAACGTAACGTAAAGTAAACTTTAATTTTTTTTTCTAAGTTTTATTTACTTTCCACGACTTTATAAATAATAACAGCATTATATTATACGAATTGTGTTGTGCTCTTTCTGCTGCCATGTCCTGATGACGGCTTATGTGGCCATTTCATACATTCCCATTTTTCTTCATTAGTAAATGAATGATACGTAAAGAGTGGCACGAAAGCCTAGAAGTTTCATGTGATGATCAGTGGTGCTTCTCTGGCTATATATAAATATAAGATGGAGATACAAATTCATGCTTATCCACAATGCATTGCCCGATGACTTCTGCCTAAAATAAATGGAGAAAATTCCAGAGGTTTAAAAAAAAAGTTGGGGGAGGGGGCGCATGAATATTTCTTATACACCTACCACGAACAGTTGGGAAGAAGTGCGCGTTATTGAAATGGGTGCCCAATTTAGTTTCCATGTAGCAGTGCGCGACTTTTCCGTAATTTCTCGAAAATGCACAACGAAAAGATTGCTAGTTGGTGGGAATTTTTTAACATGTCACTTGTGTTACGAGCGTAACACGAAGAGAATTAGTATGGCTAATTTACGTATATTGTAAGGGTAAAGGATCCCATTTACACGCCCATTGAAGCATTTTGGGAGTATGGTGTTAGGCCCATATTTTCTCGAGCATCGGCACGCTAGGGGTGATGTGGTCAGCATCACGCCGGCCGGCCGCCTTAATCTTCCCAGAGTTGCTCTGGTCCCAATTCTTGAGGCTGGGTCGACCCCAGAGCCGTTTGCGGTCTAAAAAATATCCCACCTCAACTGGATATTGAACCATGGATTGTGCTGTACATTATAAATATTAAGTTGGTTTAAAGGAGCCTTATTGTATACCTCACTTGCAGCTTTCTTTTGAGCTAATCACCTTTGTATATTCTATTCGGTAAAATATGTTGCCGAACTCTCTCATTATTTAGCGTTTAATAGTCACTGATTTTCAAACTGTCTTGACTTGTTTTTTCACAATACGTATCCTGCTCTCTCTCTCTCTCTCTCTCTCTCTCTCTCTCTCTCTCTCTCTCTCTCTCTCTCTCTCTCTCTCTCTCTCTCTCTCTCTCTCTCTCTCTCTCTCTCTCTCTCTCTCCCCCTCTCTCTCCCTCTCTCTGTTTTTTTGGTTTTTTTTTTTTTTTTTTTTTTCAAATTTATTATTATTATTAATTTTTTTGGGGTTTTTTTTTATTTTAATTTTATTTTAAAAACACTTTAATTATGATGATTATTGCAAATGTAATATTACTTTTATAATGATAAATGCCTTACAATGCTTAAAGTAAATGTGAGGATGAAAGGATATTAGTATACATGATGAGAGAGAGAGGAAGGGCAGAATGTCAGACGGGCCTGCGTGCCCAATTCTTAACCCTTTGAAAATAAAGTTCGTTCGTTCGTTCTCTCTCTTCACCCCCCCCCCCCCACCCCCACCCCCACCCCGGGCGTTATAAACTGCGTTATAAACAAATGTGTGCCAATGACTTTCTGAATGTGATAACGCAAGAAATTGAAACTTTAACAAAATTTTGACAGAATTTGTGGAACAGGAAGCAAGACATATTTCTTTATAATCGGACTTACTACAGGGTCATCGAGAAGTCTCACCGCAGTGGGTTCAGTGCTTTAATAATATGAATGTAATATGTTATGATACAGTAAACATTATTATTTTAATTGACTTTAATTAGATTTACTTTACAGCAAGGACTTCTCGATCATTGTTGAGCACAGACATGTTTTAATTAGATTTCACTTTGAGCACTCTTCTGAACCTACAGTTATCGGAACAGTCAGGAAGATTCGAATTGCTATAGGCCCATACACATATTTGGGAATGCTGTTGATTGGTTATTATATGCAAGAAATTGAAGAATTTTCTTCTTTGTAATTCTCAGACGTCTACTTAAATATTTTCAAAGAAAGCAGTGGTCAGCGCCAGGCTATTTGCATTGCCATTGAGTTTTTTCGAAAATGGTCCTGGTGATGGCCGTATGGGATTTCTATGTTCCTCGTGTGTTTAGCATCTTAGAAGCAGATGTCCAACAGTCATTTTAACAGCTCTTGCTATTTGCCTCTGTTCCTTCAAGCCATATTTCAGGGGAAAATGACAACCAGTATCATAGGGTGGACACCAACGAAACGGGGGGTTCAGCACTACCCCAGCCCGGCGGAACTCTACTGACTTGGCGACATGATACGAGGTGACCAGTTCCCATTGCTGCCTTTGCCTTCCCTAAACTGAGGAGCATAGCTAGCTACTCATGTACAGCTGGGTAGACTGGAGCGTGGTCCTACCAGATTTTGATTGCGGAACCCGGTAGTTGTGCCGCTAGAGGAAAATCTCTAATCGCTTAGCCAATCCGACACTCAGTATTAGGATTAATATTGTAGTGTCACTAGTTCCAGATAATATTTTAAGTTGTTGGTTCTTGATCCCAGAGTTCGCTGCGAGGATATCATTAGACAATCTTTGAAGGACCGAGGACTAGATTGGAACCTGGCCAGGAGAAAGACAGCTGATAGGATAGTTTGGCGCTAACCAAGGGTAGAAGAGAAAACGACTAAGTAAGTAACTAAGTAAGTAAGATACTTGATCGTAGGAGCTTTGCTCAAAGGTCTTTAATATTTGGACAAGCGGCCTAATATAGCCGATTAGGTTGAACGGGACACGCCTCGCCAAAATGTTATTTAAAAAAAAAAAAAGGATGTGTTTAAAAAGGTACAAAGATTTTGGAAGGAAGGAAACTCCTGCAGAGAAAAAAGACACCCATTATTTCACTAGCTCTTTGCTGCGGGAGTTAAATGTTAAGGCAAAACGACCTTGATACCGCTGAACTAAATCTTCATACAAAAATAAAAGTCTTATTGTGGTAGTAATAGCCCCCTCAGTCTAACTGACTATGGGAATGCGCCCCATGAGGTGATAGCCCTTCAGTCATAACTGACTATGGGAATGCGCCCCATGAGGTGATAGCGCTTCAGTCATAACTGACTATGGGAATGCGCCCCATGAGGTGATGGCCCTCAGCTGCTTTTTTCCAGGTATTCCTTTCGGCGTGCTCTTCTCCTGCTTGTTGTGAGAGCTTCTTTTCGCCCAATCTGAGGTGGCGCCGTAGGCATCATTTCCACTTGGTGCAACCGGCAGCTTCATCCTTCCAGTTTGCTGTCAAGTGTCTTCATGTCTCTCTTGCGCACATCTTTGAACCTCAGCTGCGGTCGCCCTGCTGTTCTTTTGGTAAAGAAAAAGATAATAACTCAAATATCTGGGGATAAGACTGTTGGTGCAAGTTGATGTTTAAAAAAAAATAAAAAATGTTGCTTTCGGTACATTTAGATGTTCGACCGACATACATTATTATCTTGTATTTCTCTTCTTTAGGGCGCAATGCCCAACTTGTGGGAATCAACTTAATGAGCGGGGCCCTTCTAGGCCTGGGACCCGATTAGGAGGAATCTACATAAAGCCGGCCCCTGCGGCACATGCAATATTAACACCATGTTATCTGACCGGATCTGCATTACTATATTATTACAAGCATTCACTTCGATTTAGATATATATATATCTATATATCTATATCTATATATATATATATATATATATATATATATATATATATATATATATATATATATATATATATATATATATATATATATATATATATATAAGGCTGTCTTCCATTCTACCGGGTCCGCACCTAACAACAGAAACAAAACAAATAAGTAAATATGATGAGTAATATGAAATTTCATCAACACACAGAAACGTGCCACACGTATCACATGAAAGGGTTTGCAATATACTAATATTAATACGCCCACACCTGACAACGTGCTGCAGAATCTGTAACTTCTAGAGTAGAAATGTCGCAGTAAGCACCGATCACGTGACGTGAACTAGTTGGGCGGGATTGTGAGCGAACTAGGGCCCCGTGTCGTCAGTTCTAAAAAAACGTGCGCCGAGACAGGTGTTACAGTCGGCTTGTCTCGTGTGTCGTCCATGTTATGTATAAACCGCAACACACCTGAGGCTACTTGATATTTCAAACTCTCACGCAGAACTGTGGTAAGTGTAATTTCATTATATAAAAGCACGCACCGGTGACGCTTAGATCTGAGAAGCCAAATAAATTTCATTTCGAATAAACCGAACAGGTTTGCTTTAAGGGCCGTGATCTGTACACTGTACTAGGAATTCTGGGTGTATCCTATTCCGAGTGCATTCGCACGAACTTCAAAAATCAAAACATCAGTTATCATCTACAACATTTTGGTTAGTAAGTTGAACCATTATGTCATTCAGAAATCTAAACATGATGGGTAATATTAATGTAAGCTTGCATTGCAATTTTAATATGCTAACTGTTGAACTATCAGAGTTGTTATTAGGAATGTTCTTTGGTTATTCAACTTTATTTACTGTTTTCTTTTGTAATCCATCTTCATTTCCATAGAATGGAGGAAATTGCATATTGTAATTTCGTCTTTTGCGTTTCAACGCTGACCATGGCTCGTAAACTGCTCACAGTGTCCACATTTCGGTACCGCAGTTTCAATTCTTTCATTACATAGCAGGGGACCGAAGACGCAGCAACAGTGATACATGCAGTCAGCGACCCATAGCTTGCCCGCTTGCGTTAGGGTCAGCGAACTAGAGCTGACCAAGACCCTGCTCCGCCTCCAAGTGGTGGTCCTGGAAACAGGCGGCATCACTGCAGTCTGGCTGAGAGAGTAGGGATCGAAGAGTGAAGGCCAACTCGGTCCCAACAATGCCATGCTGAAACTTGATGTTTCGGGCCGAAAGGCGCAAATATCGCAGCTTTGCTGTAAACGGCGACACGAAGTAACAAACGTCCTTTTCAGGACGATCGCAGAAGAAGAAAAAAGATTACATAGCACAGTGTTTCTCAAGCGATGTGCCGCCGCGTCTATCAAAGTGTGCCGCAAAAATTTAGTAAAATTACTACTGGAGTATATTTTAAGTGATCACGTAAGATAAAACTGATCTTATAGCTTGAATTCATTCACTAATAATTAGAACTATTAACTGCTTTGAACAAAAATAGATAACACTTCAAAATGTCATGATATTACAAAAACGCAAGAGGCGAATAAACAACGTTCAAAGGCATGGACGAAGCATAGTACTTCCACTTGGATCTAATTAAATGTCCTATTTGGTTTTTTGTTTGTTTGTAAAATATGTTCTAATTATTTTAAACAATTAAAAGAAAGTCTAGCTGAGAGTGTTCTGTGGTAAAGTGGGATATTATAAATATTTATAGGGGACTTAGTGTACTGACTGAGATCAGCTGTGAAGGTATCTGTATCTAATAAGTGTAGTGTATTACAGATGACCTTACTTGCTACCACATATTTAACCTCAGTCAGAATTATTCTGGAATATTGTGATGACTACGTTGAATGTCTAGTGTTTTGTAAATGATGAAGTGTAAGTCACAACAATAACAGACAGATAAACAATTTAATTTATTCCACCACACTTGACAACACTGTGACACTCACACACATGAAACATTCTATGAGACTATCTTAAACGAGTCACTGGTAAATTTTCAAATATCAATATGTATTAAGTACTTTTCATTAATATATATGTGTCCTGATTCAAATACAAAGTGAACCAGGAATCACAATCAATTTCAATTATAAGTTATATATATAGAATTTATCAATATGAATCTTGTAGTGACATATTTTATTAATATTATCATATGTGTGTCAGTTGTGTAGTAGTAATATGAGGTAATACTGGTTTTTTTTTTTTTTAAGCTATGTTGTTATGTGTCATCATGACTTCACGTGTTTGTTTCTGTTGGAACTAGTATTGGAGATGTTCTCAGTTCCTTTCATTAAAACAATTAATTTCCCCTCTTATTTTAATACAATGTCAGTTTAAGGGGGTATACATAATGTTGAGCTCCGCTGGCCACATAGGCTTATCTTTCGTGATGGCGGCAGGAAAAGACTCCTCTGCTCGAGTGCTCCCCTGTATTCTGGAGACACCTCACTGTTTGCTATATGGACCAAGGAGGATGCTGTCCGCCTCTGGATTCAGCAAAGCTCTGACCAGGTACTGCTCAATAGCTTTAGGACCACAGTCCCTGAAACAAGAAGGTTGTACCTCCTACTTCAGAACTAATTTATACTCTATTTCTACACTGAGCACAATACATAACAAACACTGAGTTCAGAGCGGTAGGCCAACTGTCAGCTTCATCTGAAATAATTTACACCAGTATATTCCTCCCTAATGATCACTACGCCTCTGCAATTCCAGCATCATTTCTTTCTAGTCAATAATATAGGTGTCAGTGTACTGCTTGGCAATTCCATGTAGTTTTACTTTCCTCCGACACCCTCTGTTCAGGCTGGAGCACTATAGAGGTTTTACCTCATGTTCGCTACTGAACCACACATATATACAGACATAAATTATCAATTTACATTCAATTTTCATTAAAAGATATCAAATATTTCAAGCTTACCACAATTCATGGAAAAATAAACAGTTTCGTTGACTGGCAATGAATAGGCACAACTTCCGATCTGCCTCTGTCCCAGGCTTTTATTTATAAAAAATATGCACTGGTGCTCAACGCACTGTTTCTTAGTAGGTTTATTACAAGATGTGGCCCGGAACAGACGCCCTGAATTGAGTATATTGGCAGCTCTAACCAATCATGCCATGTTTACCCACTTTTCAAAAAATATTACCCTTCTCACGTTTCCCTTAACAACTAAACTAGTATTTGCAGTCCAACTAATCGTGTTTAGTCTTATATCTCATTCCCGCCAATCAAATAGGAGTTAGCATGGTAGGCTATTTCCGTAACGTAATGTTTTTCAAACACGTTATAAAAAAATTTTATGAGCAGAAATGATTTCATGCTGTCAGGCACCCCCACTATTGTATTTTGGCCATAACTATTTTATTAACAGACTAAAGGCGTAACACATAACATATTCTTGGTTAGCAAGTCCGGCCGTACAATAATATATAAGTTAAAGTGAGCTACATGGCGGCGTTCAAAATATGTGTTTTCCAAAGATAGTCGTATATTTGTTCTTGATTCCTTTTCGTTGTTTAGAACCGCCACCTGTCCTGCCTTTTCCACTGTTATGTCATACTAAAGTCAGGAGCTTAGATGTAAATCAGTAGAATTTCATATTTCCTAATAAGCATTTTTCATGTTTTTAAACCTGATTCTTGTAGTAGTAGTGTTTTTTATCACTGACTATTTGAAAAAAAGTTAGTGCTTCATGCCTTACGCATGGGTTTTGCGTTCACTTTTGATCGCGAAACGCGTGTTAGTGTTGCATGCTTCCTGCCTTCAGTCGTCCCTCTCTCTCTCTATCCTACTTTCATCTGTCTTTTAGTTACGCCGTGTATAACATGGAATGAATGAAATATTAAATCTAGGTCATCACTCAGCGCCTATCTCAAGGTTTTTCTAAGAAATGCAGTACACGTTTTATTTTTTGAAACGCGTGTAGTGATGCAGTAGGCTTTTACTATCAACGTGAAAACGTTACGATTTGCAGACGAAGCAGAAAAAGGGGGATTTTTGTACGCCATTGTGACAGCACTGTTCTCTTTTACCTTTTCTCTTTCCTGTTATTGAAGTAATTCGTTAGGGGTTTCATTTACTTTTTAATTTATATATGTGGATTAGAATTTCTCACGACAAATCCTCCCCACTTAAAACAGACGTTATATGTCAGTCTATAATTCTATATACACATAGAGAAATTTATTATTATTCCTGGGTTTTAGGGTGATTCTCATC
Source organism: Oreohelix idahoensis (assembly GCA_024509875.1). Taxonomy (NCBI): domain Eukaryota; kingdom Metazoa; phylum Mollusca; class Gastropoda; order Stylommatophora; family Oreohelicidae; genus Oreohelix; species Oreohelix idahoensis. Next base: position 279,204 of record JAMPIV010003699.1, read on the forward strand.
ACACGGATGGCGGCTTAAAAAATCCGCTCCCAGATTTGTTTTTCCACTTATATACTCTATGCTAAACTCAAATTGCTGCATCAATAAAGACCAACGGAGTAATCTAGAATTCTCATGTCTAGCCTGTGCTAGAAACGACAAAGGTTTGTGATCCGTTTGCAACTTAAATGCCTTCCCATACAGATAAATATTGAATTTCTTTATCGCCCATATTACTGCAAGACATTCTTTTTCGCTAGTTGAGTAGTTGATTTCAGCTTTATTCAACTTTCTGCTAGCATATGCCACTGGGCTTAATTCCCCATCCAATGCATCTGATCTCTGTAGCAGAGTTGCACCTAACCCAATATTACTGGCATCCGTCCTTACAATGAATTCTTGACTTAAGTCAGGTAATTTCAAAATAGGTTTGCTTGTTAGCTTTTCCTTCAATTCCTGGTAAGCCATTTCACATTGTGGTGTCCATGTAATTCGATCTGGATTTCCCTTACGTGTCAAATCAGTTAACGGTGCACATATGGAATTAAAGTTTTTGATATACTTTTGGTAGAAACCACATAATGAGACAAAGGATCTCACGTCTTTCTTGGTTTGTGGTCTCGGGGCTTTCTTTAGTTTCTCTAAATTCTTTGGGTCAGGGGTCATGTTTCCCTGATAAACTGTGTGTCCCAAGAATTCCAATTCTTTACATCCAACGCAGCGTTTGGTTGGTCGGGCTGTTAAATTCGCTTCCCTAAGTCGATTAAACAGCATGTTCAGAGAGTCAATATGTTCCTCAAATGTTTCTGTTGCTATAAGGATATCATCCATGAAATTTGTGATACATGGATTATTCAGAGGGTCCAATAATTTTCTCATCATTCTAGAGAAGACACTAGGCGCATTCTTCAATCCAAATGGCAATCTATTAAACTCATAAGTGTCCTTCTGAGGTACTAAAAGCTAGGTATGGTCTAACCTCAGGCTTTACTGGAATCTGATAGTATCCTTTACTCAGATCCACTTTTGAGAAATATTTAGCTTTATTTAGCCTGGCAAACAACTGATTTGTATCCGGCAATGGATCCACCTGTCCTTCTGTAATAGCATTCAGTTTCCTGTAATCTATACAGAGTCTATGTTCTCCAGAGGGCTTCCTTAAGAGTACAACACCGGAACTATACGAAGATTCACTGTGTGAAATAATTCCTTCCTTCAACAAATATTCTATCTCTTCCTTCAAAGCTTTCTCCTTAGCAAAAGGAATCGAATAGGGTTTCATACAGACAGGTGTTGGGTCTATCAGCTTCATATCATATTCCAATAAGTTTGTATGTCCTGGTCGGTCTGTTAACACCTCTGCATGATTATCTAGAACCTGTTGTACTCTCTCTTTCTGAGTTTTCGTTAAATGTGTACTGATTTTCACCTGTGCCGCTGTCTCACAGGGGTGTAATGGATATTCAAATGATGAAAGTGGTTCCTTTTTCATCTCCATGGCGATAGACAAGGTCAACAAGTGTGTCTCTTCCTGATGTTCTCTTTCCAAATATTTCTTCAGGAGATTCACATGATAGATTTTTTCTTTCCCCTTCTTATCTATCTTATAATTTGTTCTAGACACCTTCTCTAGAACTGTATATGGACCTTGCCATCCAATTTGTAACTTATTCTGACTCCCGGGGAGAAGAAGCAGTACCTTCTCTCCCACAGCCAAATCTCTGTCTTTCGCCTTCCTGTTATAATCGGCAGCATGTTTCTTCCTGGCTTGTTTCAAATTTTCATTGGCAAGTTTACAGCCAGTTTTTAAACGAGTGGTCAGCTCATTCACATATTGGTATGAGGATGTAATATTTTCCTCTGCTTTTTCATCCGTCCACGTTCTTAACAGAGCTACATATGGACCTTTAATTGTGTGGACCTATTTGTCCATGCACCGGTATGGTCTCTTCCACTCGAAATTCTTGATGAGAGATTTCCTCTCTACATCTTCTTCCTCCAGTTTGTTTAAGTCCGATTGAGGGATTTTCGGCTTATCCTGGGGTAAGACATCTTTTTGCACTCTCCGCATAGTGGCCATTGTAAAACAGTTAAGTGAAGCTTGTCCGTGAAAAGGGGCTTCCCATTCCATTTGGTCCACTTTATCAAATTTATATTTCCTTTTATTATCAGGCCTAATTTTGCCCCTTTGCGTGTCCAGATCCTGATCAATGTTCCCACTTGTGGGTGTTCCCTCGTGTGCTATGCTACACCTTTCTACAAAATTCTCAATGTCCCATCTTGCCTTGGGCCAATAATAATTGTGAGCCACCTTTTGGATGATGGTACCTATCTTCTCATGGTCCCCATCTGGTTTCACATGTAGGCTCCTTATTAATTCTGCCCTATATCTTTTAGGAAGTACCAGCTGTCCCTGACCTTTGGATCTAGCTCCAGTCTTCCTATACATCAACTTGTTTTTTATGTAAAAATCTCCCTTGCCTGGAGTTGTATGACAAGTTGACAATTTCCTGAAACAAGGCTTGAGGGTCTTATCCCTAGCCTGTGCCTTCCTCATCTCTTCTGGAGTGGTATCTAACAGAATATCCTACTCCTGTCTTGAGGTCGACCTGACCTGAAGGGTGGCCATATATACAGGTTTCCTTCTGCAATGGTCAGTGTCATGATTGTTCATCTTACAATTTTTACACCACCTGTTCCCTTGGTTGAAAGATTTTCTTTCATCATATTTCCTTTCATCGAATTGTGGGGTTTTATTTTTATTGTCATACCGTGGCCTATCAAACTGGTGCTTACCTTTGTTTTGATCCCTAGGATCAAATTTATTAAAGTTCTGTGGTGCCCTAAAGTTATCCACCTGTTTCTTTTTATTACCTGTTACCTCTGCTTGAGCTGCTTGATACCTTTCAGCAACATTTAGCAACTCACCCAGCCTCTCTGCACCTTGTTCCATGAGAAACTTTCTCAGGTCTGGAGCCATGGACTCTCTTAATTGTTCTATAAGGACCATTTCCTTAAGATCTTGGGTTTTCCCCAGAGAAGTCCATTTCTCCAAGTATGTCTCTAACCGTGCAGAGAACTGGTGATAGGTTTCACCTGACAGTAGTTTAGCGTTCCTAAATTTTTTCCTATAAAATTCTGCGTTCTTTTCATATCTTAACAACAGAGCCTGCTTTAGCATGTCATAATTTTCTTGATCACCTCTGCTCATTTTGGCAAAAACTTCATAAGCTGCCCCACGAAGACCTTGAGATAACTTTAAGCTCCACCTTTCTCTCTCTAACCCATATGTGGTAGCTAATAGTTCATATCTATTTAGATAGCTCTCAATATCATCGTCTTTCTCAACAAAATGATCTAAATGAAAATTCATAGCTGAGGTTGAGGCTCCCTGGCTAGCAGTGGCATCAGAGGCAAAGGGACTGGCACCATTTTCAGGAGCATGGCCTTGAAACTCAAACTCCCTTAGTCGTAACTCATGTTCCCTTTGTAATCTTTTATTTTCTGCTTCCCTTTCTGCAGCTAATCGCTTGTCTTCCCTTTCTGCAGCCAATTTCTTCTCTTCCCTTTCTGCAGCTAATTTCTTCTCTTCCCTTTCTGCAGCCAGTCTCTTCTCTTCCCTTTCTGCAGCTAATTTCTTCTCCTCTTTGTCAGCCTCAATCTGCAACCTCTTAGTCTCAGCCTCAGCCTCAAATTGTATCTTCTTAATTTCCTTTTCAGCCTCTAACTTTCTTTCGGCCTCTTTTTCTAATCTTCTTTCTTCCCGTTCAATATATTTGTCACATTCAGCAGTGACATAAGAAATCATAATTTGCCCGTCCATTCCTAACTCTTTTGCAGTCTGTACAGCAGCAGATCGAAATTTGGCCAGGTCCGCCATTTTCTAACAGGTAAATGTAAATAATATCTAACTAAACAATATAATCTATAATTATTTATTTAATGACACCACAGGCACTGAGAGCTCAACCTTATTTAATTCCACCCAAGGATACTTTTTAATTCTTATTATTCCCTGAAGTGAATTTCCCCCAATATTTTTAATAGGGAAAGATTCAAAATCCCGAGAGCGAGACCCCAATATATGTGGTAAAGTGGGATATTATAAATATTTATTGGGGACTTAGTGTACTGACTGAGATCAGCTGTGAAGGTATCTGTATCTAATAAGTGTAGTGTATTACAGATGGCCTTACTTGCTACCACATATTTAACCTCAGTCAGAATTATTCTGGAATATTGTGATGACTACGTTGAATGTCTAGGGTTTTGTAAATGATGAAGTGTAAGTCACAACAATAACAGACAGATAAACAATTTAATTTATTCCACCACACTTGACAACACTGTGACACTCACACACATGAAACATTCTATGAGACTATCTTAAACGAGTCACTGGTAAATTTTCAAATATCAATATGTATTAAGTACTTTTCATTAATATATATGTGTCCTGATTCAAATACAAAGTGAACCAGGAATCACAATCAATTTTAATTACAAGTTATATGTACAGAATTTATCAATATGAATCTTGTAGTGACATATTTTATTAATATTATCATATGTGTGTCAGTTGTGTAGTAGTAATATGAGGTAATACTGGTTTTGTTTTTTTTTTAAGCTATGTTGTTATGTGTCATCATGACTTCACGTGTTTGTTTCTGTTGGAACTAGTATTGGAGATGTTCTCAGTTCCTTTCATTAAAACAATTAATTTCCCCTCTTATTTTAATACAATGTCAGTTTAAGGGGGTATACATAATGTTGAGCTCCGCTGGCCACATAGGCTTATCTTTCGTGATGGCGGCAGGAAAAGACTCCTCTGCTCGAGTGCTCCCCTGTATTCTGGAGACACCTCACTGTTTGCTATATGGACCAAGGAGGATGCTGTCCGCCTCTGGATTCAGCAAAGCTCTGACCAGGTACTGCTCAATAGCTTTAGGACCACAGTCCCTGAAACAAGAAGGTTGTACCTCCTACTTCAGAACTAATTTATACTCTATTTCTACACTGAGCACAATACATAACAAACACTGAGTTCAGAGCGGTAGGCCAACTGTCAGCTTCATCTGAAATAATTTACACCAGTATATTCCTCCCTAATGATCACTACGCCTCTGCAATTCCAGCATTATTTCTTTCTAGTCAATAATATAGGTGTCAGTGTACTGCTTGGCAATTCCATGTAGTTTTACTTTCCTCCGACACCTTCTGTTCAGGCTGGAGCACTATAGAGGTTTTACCTCATGTTCGCTACTGAACCACACATATATACAGACATAAATTATCAATTTACATTCAATTTTCATTAAAAGATATCAAATATTTCAAGCTTACCACAATTCATGGAAAAATAAACAGTTTCGTTGACTGGCAATGAATAGGCACAACTTCCGATCTGCCTCTGTCCCAGGCTTTTATTTATAAAAAATATGCACTGGTGCTCAACGCACTGTTTCTTAGTAGGTTTATTACAAGATGTGGCCCGGAACAGACGCCCTGAATTGAGTATATTGGCAGCTCTAACCAATCATGCCATGTTTACCCACTTTTCAAAAAATATTACCCTTCTCACGTTTCCCTTAACAACTAAACTAGTATTTGCAGTCCAACTAATCGTGTTTAGTCTTATATCTCATTCCCGCCAATCAAATAGGAGTTAACATGGTAGGCTATTTCCGTAACGTAATGTTTTTCAAACACGTTATAAAAAAATTTTATGAGCAGAAATGATTTCATGCTGTCAGGCACCCCCACTATTGTATTTTGGCCATAACTATTTTATTAACAGACTAAAGGCGTAACACATAACATATTCTTGGTTAGCAAGTCCGGCCGTACAATAATATATAAGTTAAAGTGAGCTACATGGCGGCGTTCAAAATATGTGTTTTCCAAAGATAGTCGTATATTTGTTCTTTATTCCTTTTCGTTGTTTAGAACCGCCACCTGTCCTGCCTTTTCCACTGTTATGTCATACTAAAGTCAGGAGCTTAGATGTAAATCAGTAGAATTTCATATTTCCTAATAAGCATTTTTCATGTTTTTAAACCTGATTCTTGTAGTAGTAGTGTTTTTTATCACTGACTATTTGAAAAAAAGTTAGTGCTTCATGCCTTACGCATGGGTTTTGCGTTCACTTTTGATCGCGAAACGCGTGTTAGTGTTGCATGCTTCCTGCCTTCAGTCGTCCCTCTCTCTCTCTATCCTACTTTCATCTGTCTTTTAGTTACGCCGTGTATAACATGGAATGAATGAAATATTAAATCTAGGTCATCACTCAGCGCCTATCTCAAGGTTTTTCTAAGAAATGCAGTACACGTTTTATTTTTTGAAACGCGTGTAGTGATGCAGTAGGCTTTTACTATCAACGTGAAAACGTTACGATTTGCAGACGAAGCAGAAAAAGGGGGATTTTTGTACGCCATTGTGACAGCACTGTTCTCTTTTACCTTTTCTCTTTCCTGTTATTGAAGTAATTCGTTAGGGGTTTCATTTACTTTTTAATTTATATATGTGGATTAGAATTTCTCACGACAAATCCTCCCCACTTAAAACAGACGTTATATGTCAGTCTATAATTCTATATACACATAGAGAAATTTATTATTATTCCTGGGTTTTAGGGTGATTCTCATCACACGGATGGCGGCTTAAAAAATCCGCTCCCAGATTTGTTTTTCCACTTATATACTCTATGCTAAACTCAAATTGCTGCATCAATAAAGACCAACGGAGTAATCTAGAATTCTCATGTCTAGCCTGTGCTAGAAACGACAAAGGTTTGTGATCCGTTTGCAACTTAAATGCCTTCCCATACAGATAAATATTGAATTTCTTTATCGCCCATATTACTGCAAGACATTCTTTTTCGCTAGTTGAGTAGTTGATTTCAGCTTTATTCAACTTTCTGCTAGCATATGCCACTGGGCTTAATTCCCCATCCAATGCATCTGATCTCTGTAGCAGAGTTGCACCTAACCCAATATTACTGGCATCCGTCCTTACAATGAATTCTTGACTTAAGTCAGGTAATTTCAAAATAGGTTTGCTTGTTAGCTTTTCCTTCAATTCCTGGTAAGCCATTTCACATTGTGGTGTCCATGTAATTCGATCTGGATTTCCCTTACGTGTCAAATCAGTTAACGGTGCACATATGGAATTAAAGTTTTTTGATATACTTTTGGTAGAAACCACATAATGAGACAAAGGATCTCACGTCTTTCTTGGTTTGTGGTCTCGGGGCTTTCTTTAGTTTCTCTAAATTCTTTGGGTCAGGGGTCATGTTTCCCTGATAAACTGTGTGTCCCAAGAATTCCAATTCTTTACATCCAACGCAGCGTTTGGTTGGTCGGGCTGTTAAATTCGCTTCCCTAAGTCGATTAAACAGCATGTTCAGAGAGTCAATATGTTCCTCAAATGTTTCTGTTGCTATAAGGATATCATCCATGAAATTTGTGATACATGGATTATTCAGAGGGTCCAATAATTTTCTCATCATTCTAGAGAAGACACTAGGCGCATTCTTCAATCCAAATGGCAATCTATTAAACTCATAAGTGTCCTTCTGAGGTACTAAAAGCTAGGTATGGTCTAACCTCAGGCTTTACTGGAATCTGATAGTATCCTTTACTCAGATCCACTTTTGAGAAATATTTAGCTTTATTTAGCCTGGCAAACAACTGATTTGTATCCGGCAATGGATCCACCTGTCCTTCTGTAATAGCATTCAGTTTCCTGTAATCTATACAGAGTCTATGTTCTCCAGAGGGCTTCCTTAAGAGTACAACACCGGAACTATACGAAGATTCACTGTGTGAAATAATTCCTTCCTTCAACAAATATTCTATCTCTTCCTTCAAAGCTTTCTCCTTAGCAAAAGGAATCGAATAGGGTTTCATACAGACAGGTGTGGGGTCTATCAGCTTCATATCATATTCCAATAAGTTTGTATGTCCTGGTCGGTCTGTTAACACCTCTGCATGATTATCTAGAACCTGTTGTACTCTCTCTTTCTGAGTTTTCGTTAAATGTGTACTGATTTTCACCTGTGCCGCTGTCTCACAGGGGTGTAATGGATATTCAAATGATGAAAGTGGTTCCTTTTTCATCTCCATGGCGATAGACAAGGTCAACAAGTGTGTCTCTTCCTGATGTTCTCTTTCCAAATATTTCTTCAGGAGATTCACATGATAGATTTTTTCTTTCCCCTTCTTATCTATCTTATAATTTGTTCTAGACACCTTCTCTAGAACTGTATATGGACCTTGCCATCCAATTTGTAACTTATTCTGACTCCCGGGGAGAAGAAGCAGTACCTTCTCTCCCACAGCCAAATCTCTGTCTTTCGCCTTCCTGTTATAATAGGCAGCATGTTTCTTCCTGGCTTGTTTCAAATTTTCATTGGCAAGTTTCCAGCCAGTTTTTAAACGAGTGGTCAGCTCATTCACATATTGGTATGAGGATGTAATATTTTCCTCTGCTTTTTCATCCGTCCACGTTCTTAACAGAGCTACATATGGACCTTTAATTGTGTGGACCTATTTGTCCATGCACCGGTATGGTCTCTTCCACTCGAAATTCTTGATGAGAGATTTCCTCTCTACATCTTCTTCCTCCAGTTTGTTTAAGTCCGATTGAGGGATTTTCGGCTTATCCTGGGGTAAGACATCTTTTTGCACTCTCCGCATAGTGGCCATTGTAAAACAGTTAAGTGAAGCTTGTCCGTGAAAAGGGGCTTCCCATTCCATTTGGTCCACTTTATCAAATTTATATTTCCTTTTATTATCAGGCCTAATTTTGCCCCTTTGCGTGTCCAGATCCTGATCAATGTTCCCACTTGTGGGTGTTCCCTCGTGTGCTATGCTACACCTTTCTACAAAATTCTCAATGTCCCATCTTGCCTTGGGCCAATAATAATTGTGAGCCACCTTTTGGATGATGGTACCTATCTTCTCATGGTCCCCATCTGGTTTCACATGTAGGCTCCTTATTAATTCTGCCCTATATCTTTTAGGAAGTACCAGCTGTCCCTGACCTTTGGATCTAGCTCCAGTCTTCCTATACATCAACTTGTTTTTTATGTAAAAATCTCCCTTGCCTGGAGTTGTATGACAAGTTGACAATTTCCTGAAACAAGGCTTGAGGGTCTTATCCCTAGCCTGTGCCTTCCTCATCTCTTCTGGAGTGGTATCTAACAGAATATCCTACTCCTGTCTTGAGGTCGACCTGACCTGAAGGGTGGCCATATATACAGGTTTCCTTCTGCAATGGTCAGTGTCATGATTGTTCATCTTACAATTTTTACACCACCTGTTCCCTTGGTTGAAAGATTTTCTTTCATCATATTTCCTTTCATCGAATTGTGGGGTTTTATTTTTATTGTCATACCGTGGCCTATCAAACTGGTGCTTACCTTTGTTTTGATCCCTAGGATCAAATTTATTAAAGTTCTGTGGTGCCCTAAAGTTATCCACCTGTTTCTTTTTATTACCTGTTACCTCTGCTTGAGCTGCTTGATACCTTTCAGCAACATTTAGCAACTCACCCAGCCTCTCTGCACCTTGTTCCATGAGAAACTTTCTCAGGTCTGGAGCCATGGACTCTCTTAATTGTTCTATAAGGACCATTTCCTTAAGATCTTGGGTTTTCCCCAGAGAAGTCCATTTCTCCAAGTATGTCTCTAACCGTGCAGAGAACTGGTGATAGGTTTCACCTGACAGTAGTTTAGCGTTCCTAAATTTTTTCCTATAAAATTCTGCGTTCTTTTCATATCTTAACAACAGAGCCTGCTTTAGCATGTCATAATTTTCTTGATCACCTCTGCTCATTTTGGCAAAAACTTCATAAGCTGCCCCACGAAGACCTTGAGATAACTTTAAGCTCCACCTTTCTCTCTCTAACCCATATGTGGTAGCTAATAGTTCATATCTATTTAGATAGCTCTCAATATCATCGTCTTTCTCAACAAAATGATCTAAATGAAAATTCATAGCTGAGGTTGAGGCTCCCTGGCTAGCAGTGGCATCAGAGGCAAAGGGACTGGCACCATTTTCAGGAGCATGGCCTTGAAACTCAAACTCCCTTAGTCGTAACTCATGTTCCCTTTGTAATCTTTTATCTTCTGCTTCCCTTTCTGCAGCTAATCGCTTGTCTTCCCTTTCTGCAGCCAATTTCTTCTCTTCCCTTTCTGCAGCTAATTTCTTCTCTTCCCTTTCTGCAGCCAGTCTCTTCTCTTCCCTTTCTGCAGCTAATTTCTTCTCCTCTTTGTCAGCCTCAATCTGCAACCTCTTAGTCTCAGCCTCAGCCTCAAATTGTATCTTCTTAATTTCCTTTTCAGCCTCTAACTTTCTTTCGGCCTCTTTTTCTAATCTTCTTTCTTCCCGTTCAATATATTTGTCACATTCAGCAGTGACATAAGAAATCATAATTTGCCCGTCCATTCCTAACTCTTTTGCAGTCTGTACAGCAGCAGATCGAAATTTGGCCAGGTCCGCCATTTTCTAACAGGTAAATGTAAATAATATCTAACTAAACAATATAATCTATAATTATTTATTTAATGACACCACAGGCACTGAGAGCTCAACCTTATTTAATTCCACCCAAGGATACTTTTTAATTCTTATTATTCCCTGAAGTGAATTTCCCCCAATATTTTTAATAGGGAAAGATTCAAAATCCCGAGAGCGAGACCCCAATATATGTGGTAAAGTGGGATATATAAATATTTATAGGGGACTTAGTGTACTGACTGAGATCAGCTGTGAAGGTATCTGTATCTAATAAGTGTAGTGTATTACAGATGGCCTTACTTGCTACCACATATTTAACCTCAGTCAGAATTATTCTGGAATATTGTGATGACTACGTTGAATGTCTAGGGTTTTGTAAATGATGAAGTGTAAGTCACAACAATAACAGACAGATAAACAATTTAATTTATTCCACCACACTTGACAACACTGTGACACTCACACACATGAAACATTCTATGAGACTATCTTAAACGAGTCACTGGTAAATTTTCAAATATCAATATGTATTAAGTACTTTTCATTAATATATATGTGTCCTGATTCAAATACAAAGTGAACCAGGAATCACAATCAATTTCAATTATAAGTTATATATATAGAATTTATCAATATGAATCTTGTAGTGACATATTTTATTAATATTATCATATGTGTGTCAGTTGTGTAGTAGTAATATGAGGTAATACTGGTTTTTTTTTTTTTTTTAAGCTATGTTGTTATGTGTCATCATGACTTCACGTGTTTGTTTCTGTTGGAACTAGTATTGGAGATGTTCTCAGTTCCTTTCATTAAAACAATTAATTTCCCCTCTTATTTTTAATACAATGTCAGTTTAAGGGGGTATACATAATGTTGAGCTCCGCTGGCCACATAGGCTTATCTTTCGTGATGGCGGCAGGAAAAGACTCCTCTGCTCGAGTGCTCCCCTGTATTCTGGAGACACCTCACTGTTTGCTATATGGACCAAGGAGGATGCTGTCCGCCTCTGGATTCAGCAAAGCTCTGACCAGGTACTGCTCAATAGCTTTAGGACCACAGTCCCTGAAACAAGAAGGTTGTACCTCCTACTTCAGAACTAATTTATACTCTATTTCTACACTGAGCACAATACATAACAAACACTGAGTTCAGAGCGGTAGGCCAACTGTCAGCTTCATCTGAAATAATTTACACCAGTATATTCCTCCCTAATGATCACTACGCGTCTGCAATTCCAGCATTATTTCTTTCTAGTCAATAATATAGGTGTCAGTGTACTGCTTGGCAATTCAATGTAGTTTTACTTTCCTCCGACACCTTCTGTTCAGGCTGGAGCACTATAGAGGTTTTACCTCATGTTCGCTACTGAACCACACATATATACAGACATAATTTATCAATTTTCATTAAAAGATATCAAATATTTCAAGCTTACCACAATTCATGGAAAAATAAACAGTTTCGTTGACTGGCAATGAATAGGCACAACTTCCGATCTGCCTCTGTCCCAGGCTTTTATTTATAAAAAATATGCACTGGTGCTCAACGCACTGTTTCTTAGTAGGTTTATTACAAGATGTGGCCCGGAACAGACGCCCTGAATTGAGTATATTGGCAGCTCTAACCAATCATGCCATGTTTACCCACTTTTCAAAAAATATTACCCTTCTCACGTTTCCCTTAACAACTAAACTAGTATTTGCAGTCCAACTAATCGTGTTTAGTCATATATCTCATTCCCGCCAATCAAATAGGAGTTAACATGGTAGGCTATTTCCGTAACGTAATGTTTTTCAAACACGTTATAAAAAAATTTTATGAGCAGAAATGATTTCATGCTGTCAGGCACCCCCACTATTGTATTTTGGCCATAACTATTTTATTAACAGACTAAAGGCGTAACACATAACATATTCTTGGTTAGCAAGTCCGGCCGTACAATAATATATAAGTTAAAGTGAGCTACATGGCGGCGTTCAAAATATGTGTTTTCCAAAGATAGTCGTATATTTGTTCTTTATTCCTTTTCGTTGTTTAGAACCGCCACCTGTCTTGCCTTTTCCACTGTTATGTCATACTAAAGTCAGGAGCTTAGATGTAAATCAGTAGAATTTCATATTTCCTAATAAGCATTTTTCATGTTTTTGAACCTGATTCTTGTAGTAGTAGTGTTTTTTATCACTGACTATTTGAAAAAAAGTTAGTGCTTCATGCCTTACGCATGGGTTTTGCGTTCACTTTTGATCGCGAAACGCGTGTTAGTGTTGCATGCTTCCTGCCTTCAGTCGTCCCTCTCTCTCTCTATCCTACTTTCATCTGTCTTTTAGTTACGCCGTGTATAACATGGAATGAATGAAATATTAAATCTAGGTCATCACTCAGCGCCTATCTCAAGGTTTTTCTAAGAAATGCAGTACACGTTTTATTTTTTGAAACGCGTGTAGTGATGCAGTAGGCTTTTACTATCAACGTGAAAACGTTACGATTTGCAGACGAAGCAGAAAAAGGGGGATTTTTGTACGCCATTGTGACAGCACTGTTCTCTTTTACCTTTTCTCTTTCCTGTTATTGAAGTAATTCGTTAGGGGTTTCATTTACTTTTTAATTTATATATGTGGATTAGAATTTCTCACGACATGTTCTTTATTCTAAAGTACCCACAAATTATTGTATTTAATTTAGTACCGGTATATATATCACTCACCCGTGTGTTACCGGGGCCCGAAAGGGGAGCAAAGAATAGTAACACTGCACCCTACCACGCATGTCGTAAAATGCGACTAAGGAGGGTATGGGCATGGGGCTGTTTACCCCATCCCGTAAAAACTTCGCACAGTGGGCTGATCACCTGCTTGCCAACCAATCTGATTACGGAAACAATGATAGATTGTTTGGTCTGTTTTTGTTCCACAAAGACGCCACTAGGCGTGGTGGAAACAGCGATAGATTGATCAATTTGTTGTTGCCCTAAGACGCCACTAGGCGTACTGGCCACATACTGCTTTGCCGGTTGATGGCTAAGGATGGAAGAAGAAGATATATATCACTGTAATTTTTTTATTCAGGCGCGTGGTCATATAGGTGTGCCGCAAATTTTTAGAAAATTGAAAAGTGTGCCGTGAACACAAAAAGGTTGAGAAACACTGACATAGCAGGTCATATTAAGAAAAAATAAAAACCGCATCTCATGCATAATGCACGTTTACAATTACATAACGATTTTTAATTAAAATGTGCACCCGCATTTCGCTCGATCCTGCTTTATGGACCGGTGATATGAAAATAAGCACACACACACAAAGGGGGAAATGAAACCACAAATACTGATCGAGATGCACAAGAGTGGGACGTGGTCATCCATAATAAGTCGATAAGTCTCCCATGTCGTTAGGGTTAAGATTTAAGGTTAGGGTTTAGAATTTTAAGACCGTATCGAACACACGGTCCCCTAAACTTCATTTCAACCCAAAATTTTTAGTATATTCGATAACACACACACACACACACACACACACATATATATATATATGGAGAGAGAGAGAGAGAGAGAGAGAGAGAGAGAGAGATAAAGGATCCCGTTACACGCCCATTGATTCATATTGGGAATATGGTGTTAGGCCCATGTTTTTTTGACCATCGGCACACTGGCCGCCTTAACCTTCCCAGAGTTACTCTGGTACCCAATTCATGAGGCTGGGTCGACCCAGGAACCGTTTGCGGTCTAAAAAATCCCACCTCACTTGGGGATCTAACCATGGACCACCGAGCTAGGAAGCCAGTGCACTAACCACTAAGTTACCGTGGCTCCTTATATAAATATATATATATATATATATATATATATATATATATATATATATATATATATATATATATATATATATATATATATATATATATATATATATATATACTGAACAAAAAATGGGACATAAGACGCGTCAACAGTGAGAAATGCAGTTAGCGACCCATAGCTAGACAGCTTGCGTCAGGGTCAGCGAACAAGAGCTGTCCAAGACCCTACTCCACCTCCAAGTGGTGGTCCTGGAAACAGGCTGCATCACTGCAGTCTGGCTGAGTGAGTAGGGATCGAAGAGGGAAGGCTAACCCGGTCCCAAAAATGCCGTGCTGAAGTCGGATGTGTCGGCCGAAAGGCGCAAATATCGCAGCTTCACTGTAAACGGCGACAACGCAACCAACGTCCTTTTCAGGACGAACGAAGAAGAAGAACAAAAAATGTATTTTATTGATCAAGATAAATTAAGGTATGCGTTATAATGTATGCATAAAAACATTTCGTTGCCCCTGGATTGCGGGGGAAAACAAAAGAAATGAAGGAAGTCCTAATAAACATAGAAAGGCACCATAGAGATAGAAGGGTGTCCCATAGTACATAATGTCGTAGCGGAGTGAAGTGTTATGAGGCTTCATTATTCTAGATCCAGCTTTATGAGGTGGTGAGATGGGTTCTTTACCTCGCTACATTTGCTTTCCTTAACTCAGGTGCAGAATCTGGCACGCATTTACAGCTTGGTAGACTGGAGCATGACACTCTTGATTTAGGTAACTTTGTCGCGAGACCAATAGAACGACAATAGAGGTAGAGTAACAAAAGCGAGGAAGACCTTGTCTTAGAAGGGTTCGGTTGGAATGTAGAAAAGTTGTGCGTGTTCATGATGTCGCCAACGTCTTAAGTGTTAAGATTATGGTTAGGTTTAGGATTCCTAAACCTAACCCCAATTCTTACCCCTTTTTACTGTGTCTCCGAATTCTTTTTTTAAGGCCGCATGGAACAGGACCGCCCGCCCTTCTTCATTTCAACCGAAGGATTCACTCAAAAATCAGGCTCCAATCGGGAAAACACACGTTTATATTGTATAATAAGAGCTACCGAAACGCTTGTCCTCTTTACTAATGTGAACAATGCAATAGTCAACACTTGGCGCGGAATAATTGTTAAAAGCAGGTAGGCTATTGTTCATTGGTCACTTGTATCTGCCGTGAAACAAAACCGTGAACGAAGACAATCACTTCCTCTTTTGTTGTGTTTGGATATGCGGACCTGTCTGGTACTCATAATCTACTCACGTGAGCGTTGTGAGTGGTATGGCTGCACGGAGCGCCGACTTGTGGAAGCCGCCGAAATAAACAAAAATAAAAACATTAAGGGACAACAATTAAAACAAAATTAAACTGAAAATTTCAAAGTAAAAATATATTATTTGCTTATATGAAACTGATCGTTTTCTAAAATATCTATACTATTCCTTTTTTCCAAAAAAAAAAAAAAAAAAAAATAGTTCATTAAGCGCCCATCTGTAAGTCAACATGAGTAAAGGAATAAAAATGACCTACCGTAAGAGTTTACAAATGTAACTATTGTGTTTGTGTAAACTGATACAGTAAACATCACAATTACAATTTGATGTGGTCCATTTCAGTAACATGAAATTGGCTCTCGTAATCACTACAGTAATTCGGAAAGAGGGGGGGGAGAGGGGGGAGCACCATAACGAGATTTCGGATAACCTTGAAAAATTCGTATTTTGTTTCGGCTCTGCATGTACCTATCTAAAATTCATGATCTACTTGTCAGCGGTACCTGCCTAATACTCATAACATACTTGTTAATTTTACCTGTCTAATACAAATAATTTACTCGCCATGTGTACCTGTCTAAGTGTCACGGGATTTACTCCCCTTGCTCTGCAATGATGGTCTAGGATTGGTCAAAATTCAGAGTATCTGCTGAGGGTCTTCGAAGGTGTCTACCTTTCGCTCAAGGTTACTCTTGGCAGAGATGTGAATTGAAGAATGGTGCTTCAATTCTAGGGAGCCTCATAGGAATTTAAAGAAATCAGGTACTCCGGCTGATAGGATCCAGGCCGTGTAAACGTTTTATCTTTCCTGACCTTCTATGAGTTAGGATTTTTCTCGTTCTGATGAGCAGCCCCATCTCAGTAAAATATTACTTAAATAGCTCTGTTATAAGTATTTAAAATGACTGAGACATACGGGTGCCGTTCACTCAAAATCACTAAATAAACTTAAAATTTGTATATTTACAGATAACAAATTTAATAATAATTATCATTAACAAATGTCAAAAAATAAGGGTGGGGCGAATTTAGATAGTCTTTAAAATTTCCTCACAGATGACGATCTAATTTGAAAAGTTCTTTATTAGAGAGTTCACTTGGCAGCTTTGAATGGGCACGGCTGCCAGTAAGATGTCGGTTGGTTTTTGCTCCAGCCGATGCTTGTTCTTTGCAGGGTATGGACTGGTTCACCCTCTTCACTGGTCAAGTCTGGTGGCCACAACACGTCCCTGGTAGTATCATGGGGTAATTGCGAAGATGGTCCAGCGTCTGGTAAGACCTGTCTGCTGTACACCTTCTAGCTTTGACAGTAGGCCACTTATACCACACACTTGTTACACAGACAGCGCCACCATTTGGTATCACCGGCTAGTATCACGAAATAAGAGAGAAACAAATACCTTCCTGAATATTGGGTTTCCTGACACCAAATGAGGTGTCCTCCCCCCCCCCCCCCTTTCCTTTTTTCATTCCACCATCCCATCTGCTCAGAACTTTACCCTCTCTGAGCATTAATGTTAATCCCAGTTAACGGAAAACATCCCTTACATTTATATTGAACATGTTTACATGTACATTTGCACTGGTTGAAAAGGTTAATGTAACAGGCATATACATCAGTTCTATCATCATCCACTACCTGCTCCATCTGGACCTTGGGACTACTTCTGCTTTTGGTTCTTTATGAGAAACCCGCATAAAGCACTCACCAGCTCTTGCAGTGGTGGTTCATGAAACCATCATTCTATATGCTGAGGTTGCCAGCCTCGTATGACGTGGACATCCACTAGCAATTTTCACATGTTAATAAATGCAAAATATAGAATTATAAAATGTACAACTCACCGAAATGCTTGGGCAATTTAAACTTCTGGCTCAGAGATATAGTTTAGGCAACTTGATTAAGATGCATCTTACACGTGGTCTGGGAGTTTTACTTTACAATAGACTCCCATTATGACTTAGTGTTCAGGTTCCTAGGATTCTGGGCTGTCCGCATTAATAAAGGTAGAGTTGTCGTTGTGTAAATTCACATGTTGGTCCAACACGTTGTCCGGTCCTTTAAAATGGAATCATATTCCTTATTCTGACGTATCTGGCTGTCTTCTTTACGAGTTGAATTTCACATTGCGGTAAACTCACAATGCGCTAAATTGTAAGGCAATATTCGGCCCACATCCAGATATGACAGAGTTCCAGTTAGAAATGTTGTATTTTTACATCTCAAATGCCAAGCCAATAGCATGCAAGATGCGTATATTTCCCCTTCTCTCACGAAACATTCCTGCATAACGAACGCAAAAATAAATGTGTTGCTTACAAGTCACCATATATAGTATGCCAATTTCTGTCTATTATCGATCATGTTTACACTCACGACTACATAATCTATCACAAGTAATCTCTTTCAAGATGGATAATTATTCTCCGACCCGTCTTGTCCGGAAATCGTTATCTCATTTACCCGGTCTCTCCTACACACGGTCTGCTCGTAAATGTGTTACAACATTCCACTCCACAGATTCAGATGTCGGTACATGTTCAAACGAAAGGGATTGATTACCCTAATCAGCAAAAGATGGTCGCGGCTGCCCTGACATGACAAGAATTGAGGGGAGTGAGTGTAAACAATTATTAAGTACAGATAATGAGACGTAGCACAATAATGTCGGCGATAAACATGAATGCTGGGAAAACAGAACGGACGGTTATGTCGCACTAAGTCACAACATCTACTCGTCTTGTGTACCTTTCTAATACTCATAATCTGCTTACCATGTATACTTATATAAAGGCTCATAATCTACTCGTCATGTGTACCTTTCTAACACATATAATCTACCCATGTGTACCTTTCTAATACACATAATCTACTCATGTGTATCTTTCTAATACGCATAATCTACTCATGTGTACTTTTCTAACACATATAATTTACTCATGTGTACCTTTATAATACACATAATCTACTCATGTGTACCTTTCTATACATATAATACAAACACATAAAATTAAAGAATAGAATTCACTCTATGGCAATTGCCACTGGAAAATCAGCTGAAACTCTTATTGAATGCAAAGCACAGGCAGAAAAACAGATAGTAATCTTTTCAGATGCCCTCTCAATAATATCAGCGCTGAAGAGCCACCACATAAAATTAAAGAATAGAATTCACTCTATGGCAATTGCCACTGGAAAATACTGCAACAACTTCTGTGCTGAAGCAGAAGCCCTGAAACAGGCAGCTGAAACTCTTATTGAATGCAAAGCACAGGCAGAAAAACAGATAGTAATCTTTTCAGATGCCCTCTCAATAATATCAGCGCTGAAGAGCCACCAAACTAAAGGATTGAAAGATCTGATAACACTGACTAACAAAAAAAAACTTTTTTTTTCTTTCTCTAACATTTCTATGTTTTTCTGGTCAATTTTAATGCGCTGTTTTTAAATCTGCAAACCGTTTTTCTCTATCAGGTCGGGATCTCTAGAAATACGCAATTGAAGTTTTTTAACAACGCATACAGTATTACAACATCATTCGTACAAGAAGTATAACAGTTATGTAGGCTTGAATTTCTTTGCAGTCGACTTTCGTCGGTGAATGGCATGTGGTACATCGCGATGAAGCATCCAACAATAATCGGCAAGCATGGTCACACTCCACCGTCCTTGATAACGTGACTCCATTACGGCGATATCTTGATGGAATCATTCTCCATGTTCATCACTGACTTCGCCAAGGTTGTCAGGGAAAAAGTTAAGATGCGAATCGAGCAAATGGATTTTGAGGGACATTTTACAGCCCATAATTATGTATGCATCTATGCACTGCTTAACAATATGCAACATAGTCGACAGATTTGTGATTTTCCAGAAAGTTATCGACGATCGATTTGAATGCCATCCATGCGCGAAGTTCACTACCATGTAACAAGTTCTCAAATTGTTTGTCTGCAATAACTTTCCTAATCTGAGGTCCTACAAAGATACCTTCCTTTATCTTTGCATCGCTAACTTGCGGAAACTTTTCTCGAAGATAAGTGAAAGCTTTGCTCGTTTTATCTAACACTTTTACAAAATTCTTCATGAGCCCCAACTTTATATGTAACAGTGGTAAAATGAAGGTGTCTTTGTTAACTAATGGCTCGCGTATTACATTTTTATGCCCGAGCTGCATACGATCCCGGATAGGCCACACCTTTCTTGCATAATGTTCCTGTCTGTTGCGGCTGTCCCATTCACATCGGAAGCAACAAAATTTAGTATACCCAGTCTGCATGCCCGTGAGAATTGCAATGACCTTTAGGTCTCCACAAATCCGCCATTGGTAGTCATTGCACTTTATTTTTTCCAAACGTTTAGCCATATTGTCATAAGTTTCTTTCATATGAACAGAGTAGGCGACTGGAATTGATGAAAAAAAATTTCTGTTATGCAATAACACGGCTTTTAGACTAGTCTTGGAAGAATCGATGAAAAATCGCCATTCGTTGACTATGTGCTCATGACCGTTTACATCTTTGCAATAGCAAATGTCATCATCCATCTCAAAGTGTTGAACAAGTTCTCTGTGTCTATGACGACATTTAGATATCGGAGTATTGGGCGCTAAAAGATTCCATTCTTTGAGTCGCGAATCGAGTAATTCCGCTTGTCCTTTGGTAAGAGCGAGATCACGCATTAGATCTGAAAGTTCTGAATGGTTAATTAAGTAAACACCATCATTCACCGGTATGTAATCTGAGTCAGAATTAGTTTCTAGAGAAGGTAAACTATCACTTTCTGATGGTTCATTTACGTCCAACGGATATTGTTCTGGTGGTACTTGGATCGGACACGTGATTGGATCATGAGGCACTGGTTTAGAAACCGATTCAATATTTGGATAAACCACAGACTTTCTAGTTTTAAAAGTGAAACCATGGATATTTGTCAAGCAGAAGTAACAATCAGTAGTGTGATTTGTATGTTCACGCCATATTACTGGCACTCCAAAAGGCATCGACTTATGCTTCGGCGATTTTCGTAACCAACCTGCCAATGTATCGAACAAACTGCATTTGGCTTCCAAGATTTATTTGCATCATCAACTTTCGAATCGAAATAAAGTTCATATGCTTTCTTTAGTAATGGTGTAAAGTTTTTCTGGTCAACACGATCGGTAAAATATCCGCACACGTAACAGAACAGATCAGCCGAATTTCTAAAACTTCTAGAAGCCATATTTTGCTCAGAATTATTTCAAAAAACAGTAACTATTTGAAAAATCGCGTAACATATGTCATGCATCTTTTAGCAGTATAAAAAGTAGAATTATGTTGCTTTTTATTAATTTTTAATAAGTTATATAGTAAAAATGAAACGGAGCAAATAACGGTTTCCCAAAAATATATTTATTCACAAATATCTTAAGAACCCGACGTGATATAGATAAACGGATTTCAGATTTGAAATCAGCGCAAGAAACTGACCTAAGAACACTTATTCTTATATAAGAAAGAAAAATGTTGTTTGTCAGTGTAATCTCCCTTGAAAGACTGGCCGAATGCTTCAAGAAGTGCACTATCCAGTGGATACCAGCCCATTGCAACATACCAGGAAATGAAGAGGCAGATAGACTTGCTAAAGAAGGAGGTGCCTTACAGCAAAATGATATAGAGACAACTTACGCAACGGCAAAGACCACTATAAAGGCTACATTCAAGTCCAAATGGGAAAGAGAGCACCCGGGACATTTGAAAAATGACGCATATCATCAACTATCCAGAAAAGAACAGGTCATCATTTTTCGACTGCGCACTGGGCACAACAGATTGAGATACCATCTGTACCACAAATACAAAATTGGTGCAACAGATCTCTGCACCTGCGGTACCAGCCCGATGACAGTCGAACACCTGCTGCAGTACTGCCCAACCTACAGTAATGAACGGGGTAGCATATGGCAACAACCTACTTCTGTCAACGAAAAACTGTTTGGAGATGTCGGGAACCTTGAGTTGACTGCTGCCTTTAGTAGAGTCATAAATGTGGAAGTCTGAAGGCGAACGAGGAAGAAGAAGAAGAAGAATATAATCTACCCATGTGTACCTTTCTAATACGCATAATCTACCCATGTGTACTTTTCTAACACATATAATCTACTCATGCGTACCTTTCTAATACACATAATCTGCTCATACGTACCTTTCTAATACATATAATCTACTCGTCATGTGTGTCATTCTAATTCTCATAATCTGCTTCCCATGTATACTTGTCTAACGCTCAAAGTCCCCTCTTCATGTGTAGGCTACATATTTGAACCTCATAATCTGTAAGCCATTTATATCTGTCTAATTCTCGTTATCTACTTGACGCAGATTATGTTTTTTTTTTTTTTAGAACTGAAATTACTGTTCTCATTTTACTTCGTTTATTTGAAAAGCACACTACTTGAGAGAGAGAGAGAGAGAGAGAGAGAGAGAGGGGTGTGGGGGGAGGAGCTAGCCGCTGAACCAGGAAAGAAATCCGAAACCTTAACCACACCATGCAGTGATACAAGTCACACAACAAATGGTGTCAGCGAAAATAATGTTGTCTCCAGGATTAGCAAGGTAAAGGATCCCGTTACACGCCCATTGAGGCATATTGAGAATATGGTGTTAGGCCCATATTTTCTCGACCATCGGCACACTGGCCGCCTTAACCTTCCCAGAAGTTACTCTGGTACCCAATTCATGAGGCTGGGTCGACCCCGGGACCGTTTGCGGTCTAAAAAATCCCACCTCAACTGGGGATCGAACCATGGACCACCGAGCTAGGAAGTCAGTGCACTAACCACTATGCTACCGCGGCTCCTTATATAAATATTTATATATATACTGAACAAAAAATGGGACCTAAGACGCGTCAACAGTGAGAAATGCAGTTAGCGACACATAGCTAGACTGCTTGCGTCAGGGTCAGCGAACCAGAGCTGACCAAGACCCTACTCCACCTCCATGTGGTGGTCCTGGAAACAGGCTGCATCACTGCAGTCTGGCTGAGAGAGTAGGGATCGAAGAGGGAAGGCTAACCTGGTCCCAAAAATGCCGTGCTGAAGTCGGATGTGTCGGCCGAAAGGCGCAAATATCGCAGCTTCACTGTAAACGGCCACAACGCAACCAACGTCCTTTTCAGGACGAACGAAGAAGAAGAAGAACAAAAAATGTATTTTATTGATCAAGATAAATTAAAGTATGCGTTATAATGTATGCATAATTTAATTTAGACGTCAACAAAAGAGAAAAAAATCATTCGTTAATTTAGAGACTTACTAGATAATTAAAGATACGTTTAATTTCACAAAAACAATTAAACCATTGATGCCAAAGGATTTTTAAAGTTTTACACCAAATTGAAAACTAACTTGTTTTTTAAACCTTTAACCAGGTGTCGGCAGCCAGTCGATTCCGATCTACCGGTAGTCCCACTGGATATTTTGGTAGATCTTTAGGCGATTGTGGTGGAGGAGAAGAGAAATACTTTTTAAAGTATTCAGACTAAGACCTCTCCTGCCGACATTTAAAACTGCTGTCCCCCCGGGATCTTAAGTACTTTTCCCGCATCCTCAATGACAAACTCTCGAGCTGGCTACTAAAGTATATTCGTAAACTGTATGATATAGGAACGCGATTATCTTTGTAAGGATCTTCATTCCCCCCCCCCCCCCCCCCCTTTTCCCCCCACCCCGATGAAAATTACGCACACACACATTTGGTAGACCTTTAGAGGGCTCAGTGTTACTAAAGTAGATCCCTAAAGCTCCTAGGTTGCCGGCCCCTGCCGTAAGGGAGTACTTCTACTTACCAAATGGTACCATATATAACCCAGTGGGAGTGATACGAGTTTTATTATGACATATATTGCGCAGTCATATATGATGAGTCATGACTGGTGCGCTGGGCCTTAAGAAGGTAACGGCACAGGTAATGCCTTAGCATATACTGCCGTTGGGGAGTGAAGTGTTAGAGACATCACTATACTAGGTCCAACATCGAGAGGCGGGGTGATCAGTTCCCTTCCCCAACGCAAGAGCAAAGTCAGGTACCCATTTACAGGTGAATAGACTGGAGCGTGTCGATACTGTGAATCGAACCCTGTACCTTTGCCGCGAGAAACCAGCGTTCTAACCACTTGTGGCTGTCCGTTTAAAGGAATAGAATGACAGTAGAAGTAGAATGTATTAAAGAACGTATCAAATCTTTCCCTGAATGACTCACTGAATATGGCTCGTAATATTGGGCGAAGTTTCCTTATTAGTAAGTTTCAACAACAACAACAAAAATGAAAGATAGGGAAGAAAATACAGCAACTTAAATTCCTCCTGCCTAAGAGTGAAACGGTGATAATTTCAAGAGGGTATTTGGCCTGCTGGCCACCTTGATTCTTCTGATACGTGTTGAAAATAATTGAATAAAGTAAGCCCCCATAAAATAATACGAAACAAACAATCAGACACATACATCAACCAATAACAACAATCAATGTACTATACACTGAACACGAAAGGTGCAGTGAAAATTACAAAGAAACGTTATTTATTAATGAATGGAAGTATACTGAATGAAGTAAAAAATTTTGAGTGAATAAACAAGTGATGTGTGCGAGCATCTATTATAACTGCTAGTGTCAGTTTTTAACGTTAACAGAGTTTTTGTGTCACTACTGTTTCATTTCATCATAATTATGTGTAGGAGAGTGATGGGTTCCAGTGCAGATATCAACTTAGCTGAAATGTCCAGCGTCGAATCTGCATATAGCATAGGGTGGTATCTTGGTGATGTCAGAACAGGTCACTGGGACTATGCTCCACTTGCAAAAGTCAATTGAGGTTGCCCGCTGGTCCAGGCAACAAGATCAGGCTCAGGGTTTCCCGGCTGTTCCCTTTAACCACAGGATAAATGGAGATCTTGTCTTTCCTAGTTCGAACTTGATAGGGAATAAAAGAAACAACGAGGCGCCGTAAGTACTCCCATCTTTAAGAGGGTTTGTACGCCCTATCCATTTCTACCATAATTCAGCTTTTGAAATACCAATTAGTGATAATAACCTATTAGGCTTCTGGTTTCATTGCAACCAATTTGCAGTAGTGCTCTGAAACTGTCTGTTCATCTCCTAAATTGTTCTTTTTCTCACACAATCTCTGTAGAGCTGTCACTACCTTCACAGTTAATATCTGGACACTAACGCTTCTGCTCCATTGTGAGCGCAGCAATATAAAATGTGTATCAAGAAATGTACATCCTAAACAGAGGTGAATCTAAAAACCATGGCTAATGGTCCTGTTATGCCTGCCGTAATATAATGATAGGCGATAGCACTAAATTCCCCATTTGTTCATACAAATTACGTCAGGTAATAGTCGAGTTTCCTGACATGCAATAAAGTAATGCGATGTCGGAAAAGTATATCGACTTATATATATCATAAGTTATTGGGGTATAACACTTATACTACATGTAAGCATCAATTATACCACAAAGGTTATAAATCACAAGTCATATATGAATTATACATAATATATACAAAAGGAAAATAAAACCGAAACTTACCCACTCAGCAAGGATTCTTTCTAATGGCTGGCTCAGAGAGTTAAACTCTGTTACTTTTGCCTACAGTGTCAATTTGACCCATGACTTGGCAAAGCAATAGTGAAGAATGATAGTTTTGTCTCCTAATATAAAGAGTTTGTCGACAAAGAATTTCGCTAGTAATTAAGTTGCCATCTGTTAAGAGTTGTGACTGAATCAGACCGTCCATTATTCTAGTAAGAGTGTAAGATTTACGATTTCTTCCAAGTTAATAAGATACTACTTTTAATTAGAACATCTGCAGGTCTCAGAAAGAATTATCACTGTGGGTTTGTGCATTCGCTTACTGTCGTACATTTTTGATAGGAGAATTAAGACTTGGGTTGGTCCCTTCTGAATAAATTGGAATGAGTGATAGTCACAGTGTGAGATAGAAATACAAAATAGATTTCCACGAGTGAGGTGGTAGAATTGTGATAGAAGCTGTCTCTGAGAGCGAGAAATCTTCTCTCTCTTTCTCTCACCTATCTTCTACGACAGATCTAGAGTAGTCAGACAGTCTAACACATATACATTAAATATATATATATCCACTCACGTGCACGCACATTCAAGTGACGACAGGTAGACACACAGACGTGGGAAACTATAAATGATTATATAGATATTTAGAACGAGCTGACCAACATGCTGATTAATTTATTGTTAAGTTTATTTATCATTTGTAAACTTACGTCACAACATGTAAAATTACATTAAAAAAAGCATATACACAAAGTCATAAACAAATCAAGGAATGCTACAAGAACTGGTAGACCCACAGTTATGATCTTCCCTCGATGGATAGCCCACAGTCCCGTTAGGAGAAAGATGATAGCACAAAGAGTCCCAGATACATATGATTGAGTCTAAGAGTTTCCCCCGTTTAAGGTATGCACAGACCTGATACTATAATCTAGTTTAAGGGAAAATATTGTTAGCAAAACAAACTTGCATGAAGAAAGTTATGACAGCAAATAGGTGCCAAAAATACAACGGTAAAATAACACTCAGACCTGCGTTCACTCTATTCATTCAGCCGTGGCCACGTGCGCACATTTATATTTACAGCTTTGATCGCTGCCTCTGGGAACATAATTTGTTTTAGGACCTTCACACAGACCCGTAAATGCAGTCTAGACCAAGAAATCCCCAGTTCCA
This sequence comes from Oreohelix idahoensis, assembly GCA_024509875.1. NCBI lineage: Eukaryota > Metazoa > Mollusca > Gastropoda > Stylommatophora > Oreohelicidae > Oreohelix > Oreohelix idahoensis. The sequence continues at coordinate 305,560 of JAMPIV010003699.1, forward strand.
ACAAGACGTACTGAATTCTCTGTCTCAGGGAACGATTCCTTGGGTGTTCTTATTTTTCGGATGTCTGTTTAAGTCACATAAAATTTGTCCAGGCACGAAAGTTAGCGGAGCACAGTGTCACTAGCGTAGGTTTCTAGAAATGAGGAATGTCAGGTCGGGTGCCTTATCTCAGTATATGACTATATTTGGTCACAACACTACTAGTCAAAACTCTGTCGGATGTTACTGATATTTTGCTTGCCACAGCGGCTGATCTGTACTTAAGTGTTATTCTGGAAGAATTAATTCTGGCGCGATAGGCCTTTTACTTCATTTAACTGTTACAGTTCATGTAATGAAAGTGCTTAAGTTCTTCACAGATAATGTTCACGTACTAGAACGCTGGCAAAGTTTGGGTACCACAGTATTCACTGAATAAAGAAAAATACATATGAAATATTTTACATATTATGTACTCAATATAACTTACATTTCTTTAACTGCAAGCGTATAGCTTGTCTTATAGTTTAAAACTCCCCGTGAAATAAGTTATATATAACAATCAGTCATCATGAATTAGGAATACCTACGGATTCCGTCAACACTCATGAGGCATCTAGCATTTATAAGTTAGTTTTAGAAAAATTACTCTCGTCTGATTATTTAGCAGTAAAATTAAATTCATTATAGCTACATTGTTGTTTAAGCTAGAAATTATAATTTATTCTGCTTTCCACTGAAACACGTCACTAGAAAATAATACAGACTTATGTATTAAGCGCTCTGCACCAAATCTAACTAGTGAAATAAAATAAGCGATTTAACACTTTAAACACTTCACGAAATACTAGATAATATGTATAATATTTTACCTCCACACAGAATTTACAGGCGATCGCACAACTTTGGAATTATATGCTTATATTTATTGGTAGTCTAGAAGTTCGGCAAAATTTTTGCCAAGAACAAACTAAGACTTCGCTATACAGCTTATTCTCTTTGCACGAAACGTCCTGTCTACTGCGAATTTAGGAGCGAGAATGAAAATCTAGTTTCAAACTCTAATAGGTCGCCTGATGCTCCCATGTACTTAACCATTTCTGGTGTTATACCATCATGTCCTGCTGCTTTGCCCATCTTGATTTTCTCCAGTGCTGCCTTGTGATGATATCCGAAATTTCACCGATCAAAATATAGCATATAGTTGTTTGTAGGTATACAATAACATAGGAATTACCGCGCCACCAAAATACTAGTTTTTTTCTCGGTCTCTAAAGAGTTAACGCATAAAAACGATAGTAGAATTTATGCCAATGTGACGTCACAGACTTGCAAGCCTTTAACCAAAACGCACGTTTGAATGTTAGTATCGTTAGAAATTGTTTATTTCTTGGAAAAGGCAAGGGAGAGAGAGGGGGAAATGCATAGAGCCCGTTTAAATTTTAAAACTGAAACTAACTGGCCAAATCGAACGATAGGAAAAATAAGACTAAAAATGACGATTAAAATGCTACTAATTAGTTATTAAATATATCATATTCTTTAGTCTAATATATTATATTACTGTAGGAAGAAAGATATATTATTGGCATAAATATAAAGGAAAGACGAAAATGGTAAAAATAATAGCCAGAAGTATGAAACCTTATGCATTAGATGACAGACGGTAGACTAAGTAAATATTATCGTTCTGTATTAAAATGACTTAGATAATACTAGCGATATGGTAGAATGAAGACATATATAGACGTGCATAGGGCTTCTTTACTGATGCTGGCCATATTAATGGGTGTCTCCTGATTTGAAAATAGTAGGTTAACTTTTTGAAAAAAGACGCGTAGGAACGGAAGTCCTCTGATTGGTTGCTTAGAATAACTAAGAAGTGGGAATAAATACTCAGAGAGACGAGCGTTGCTCGCCACTTTCAAATTATAAGTTCACATGTATAGTTAGTGACGTATACAGACAAGTTGTGCTCATATGCCTTCGCTGTTCTGATAGTCAGCAGGAGATTCTGTGTGACCATTTATGGCCTGTAATTAACTTACATAGTGGAAAAATTCGATATTTCGGTAAGACCAACATTTATATAATTATTATTGTATTTGAAAATGTGTTTGCCATATTGATTAAGAATGAATATTTGAAGGGTAGAGTCCCAGTCGTACAAGTGCCACTTCAACATGTTACGTAAAATCATTAAATGGGGTTAGATAATATTATAGCTTCATGTAAAAGCCCTACAGCTTTACTTGTACTTTGGGAGATAAAAAAAAAAAAATATATATATATATATATATATATATATATATATATATATATATATATATATATATATATATATATATATATATATATATATATATATATATATATATATATATAGATATATATATATATATATATATATATATATATATATATATATATATATATATATATATATAAAGAGGGAAGCCAACATCAAACTTTGTGTGGTTTCACCGAGTTGCTAAGAAAGATATTGTCTTTTGTAGAAAAGCCAGACAGGCTTTCTGATATTGTGGGGAAAGAACTTTATAAAATCCTTACAGTTTTACTTAAAAGTTGGGATAAAAAGAAATTAATAAGGGAAAAGACTTTAATGAATAATGTTTGAGTTATAGCCAGAAAATCACTGGCCATCTTTATGTAATACAGGTTATTACCTGACTGTACGTACGAAATTATAATATTGTATTATGACTAGGAAGGTGTAAAAACATATGTTTGAGATACTTAATGATGAATAGAGCACTCTACCAGATGGGGACAATAATTATTTATGTATTATTTTCTGATTTTTGATCTGTTGATATATGTAAACCTGTTAAGAACGAAGATAGGTCAGAATATTATTTTGAGGGAAATTAATCCTCTACTTCCAGAGTTTCTGGATGAGAAACTGAAGTGAGCCAGTCACGTTGTTGTTCAACCATAGTACCTGTTTGAGGCCATATGAATTGAGTGCCTTACCTTATCTCGAATCCTGAAAGCTGAGCAGTGCTGTGTGCATGAAGACTTATAACCAGGACATCGCAGAATTTTCTACTCATATCGAAAGTTAAGCCCTGTGTTTTGGGGCCTTGTTAATTCACTGACTGATCCTCCTCCACCGATTATATCAACAAGATTTATAAAAAATGATGACATTATTTATCCCCCAAATATGTGCTTAAATTTGGAAGAGAGTACTACACTAAGAACACTTCCTAGTTCAGGAAATAATAGACTTTAGTAGTTAAACTGGTATGTGTGTAAATATATCTTGACGTTTAATCTTTTATGAATCAACTCAATTATAATTAATACATTTGTAAAAAAATTGTTCAGACAAAAATTCACTAGTGAGTTGTTTACTTACTTGTTTATTAACCTTAAAGTGTGGTTGTTGTTATTTTCTTCACATACACTGCCTATACCCTAGACATCTAGCTACACAACAACCATACATCAGGACATATAAATTGGGGATAAAATACATAGTGGGTGGTAGTCATTGGTGGAAGCAAGACAGGTTCCCTGACATATATTTAGAAATTAAACTTCCTCAGGGGCTTGCATAGCTGACTTCACATCTGCTACACAAATATATACATAATTAATATCAACCCACCACATGCCTTCAGTTCGTCCATCTTTATGTCATCGTGTACATTGAATAGTTTACAGAAACTGAAGCTCAAAAAGAAATTGTCAAAATGGGTGAATTGTCTCCAGTTTAGCAAGACCATTGAGCAGATAAATCTGATGACTAGTAGAGTTAACTAATTGGGTTGCTCAAGACCGAGATTATCAGATCATTCTAAATAGCAAGTAGAGACTGTGTTATATCCACCAACGTCCTGATTATTTCTTTTCCCTTTCTCTCTCTCTTAAAATTAAAACGCTGGTGATGGATACGACACACCTTGAGGAAACTAGTTGATAGCACTACAAAACAGTCCTTATTCTAGAATCTCCAGGTTAGGGGAGGCAGAAGGAGACGGATTGTGATAAACTATATACAGAGCGATACAACAGGGGGAAATCTGATCATCAGAGATGGTCCCCCCGTCGATCAAGTGTTTCGGCCTTTTAATCATCTTTACACTCGAATCGGGGTGGGGGGGGGGGGGGGTCCAACTTGGGTCATGACTCCCAAGTGTCAGTCTCCTATTGTCTTTTGCAGGCAATTGAACCCACTCCACCTTGGTTGCAGCTTTTAACTTCATTCCTATTTTTATCCATGTTGCCAGCTGGAGGCGATTGTGAAAATAACAATCATGTTGTAAATAAATTACTGTCTTGAATTCCATAGCCCGCTGCGGTTGTTCCACAGCCAACACAATGTCCTTTCCGCATTTTCACATAGCCTCTTAAGTGCCCTTGTTCTTGACTGTCCTTTCAAACCCAATAGTTTCAGTAGATCATACACTGAGGCAACCACTTTACCTCTTGCACCTACCTCAACAGGCATGACCCGTGCTGTGAACCCGTCGTGTCTTAAGTCCGTAACCACATCATTATACTTGGCCACTTTGAACGAGTGTTGCTCGTCCAATCCTGATTCAAACGGCACGGTCAGCTCAGTCATTAAAATCTGGTGTGACGGCGAGGAATGTAGCACTATATATGGTCGTCTTCGAGATCTACTAATGCTTTTCGGATATGTCCTTCGCCCAGGTAGATCTACTGCTTCTAGGCCTTTTGGCTAAGATCAATTGTGTTGGTGCAGATCTAAGCCAGGGCCGAGATCAAACATATTTTACACAATAAAGTCAATAGACCTCACTTTGAGCCCCAGAAGGGGTAAAAGAGTATTAAGAAAAAATAAAAAAATACTGCCATTCCCCCAGTAATTTGTACAGTCAAGAATAGATGGTAAACTGCTTCTTGATTTACTTGGCATGAGATACGCTGACTTTCATGCCCTCAGAAAGTATGTATGTGCGTTACTCGGTCTGATTTTGCTGTTCGCCTTCAACATTGCCAGGTCTGTTGTAGCAGCCAGCTCATTTAGTGCTCTGTTATCGCCCTTGCCCTAATGAACATTGCCAGCTGAGAGAACATTTTCAAGTGTGTGCTTCTCATGGCTTAATGGGCACTGAGCATCATCAGAGTTTCCCATCTCACAAGGTTTGCAGACAATGGCAGAAGATTATACATTGATTTTATAGTGGTTTTTGATGTTATTGTATGGTTGTTATGTTACCTAGTGTACTGGATGAGGTCAGCTGTGAAGGCTCCTGAAGATAACAGTTTATGTGAGTTACAGAATGCCTTTCTGCTACCACTTACGACCTCAAACAGACTTATTCTGCTATTATGTATGTTAGCTACGTTTAATGTCTAGGTTAATGAAATGTGATGTGTAGGTAATTGAATACACAGACACACACATGTAAACACTAAGTCTAATAATAATAATAAGCTCTATGATCAAATTAACTAACACTGGCTTTAGAAGTTTAGATTTTACAATTTTTTGAATTTATTTAGTCCTGAACCAAATGTTTCTTCTGGTCAGGACGTATGAAACAATATGTATTTATCAATAAAAGTGCATATATATATATTGAATAATCAAACGAAAATTTTATACATAAATATATTGTTACATTGGTTAATATTAATACTAACTACAGTGTCTTTGGAAAACTAGCACTGGATGTCTAGTTGGAGTGGTGTCATCATGCCCAATCTCTGTTTATAATGTGCATTGTCTTTGAAATATGGACTGCAGTATAGTGTTTATACAACAGGATTTTTATTAATTTATTTATTGTATTTGTGGAATAGTTTGATGAATCCACAGCAGGCCAGGGTTTCAACTTATCTGGCCTGTGACGATGCAGTAAAGAATTCAAGTGGCCCACTCTTCACAAGTGCTGGAGTAAAATGATAGGCTGCTTAGGCATCCACTCTTGTACTTCTACACAGCATCTGGCACTAGCGTAGTGCCAGACCAGAAACTCTGAAACCAAAATTTGTGCCATGTGTCAACACACTGCCTACTGCACCACTTTTACACACAACAAAGCAAAACAACATTTACAAAGATCGGGTCAGATCTCTCTGACCAACTCAGCACATCTCACCCAGGTGTTATCAAACAGCACCAGTTTCCCATGACTGCATTGCATCCGAAATACAGTATGTTCAATAGTTTCCTCTTCCATCCAATAAGGTGGGTAATATGTTCCCACTGATCTCAAATATAGATCTGTCTTCCATAGTCTTAGATATGTTTTCCTGTATTATTTGTTTGTCTCTAGGCCCTGGACTGCTGCTGGGGACCTAGAGTAAGCACTCACTTGTCGTAATCATTTTTCATGACATGGCAGTATCAATCACTCAAAATATTAAAATAAAAAAGGTAAATGCTTTTTCCCTTACCACAATTCAAAATTGAGAACACAATTACGTTGTACTAGCAAAACTCAGCTGAGCTGCTGGCTAGATTAGGGCGTCCCACTGATAATATTTAATATTTCCTGGAAATCACACCTCTAGCATTAACGAACTGTATAAATGGACAGTCTTCTTCAAAATGGCACTAGCGGGCGTCTTTCTTTCTATAATATAAAAACTTCTGTCCAATCAGCGGACTTCCCCTCTACCTTTCAAATATTCAAACTACAAATGTCCAATTTCGGTCCAGTCTCAGTCTAGTGTGTAGTATTTTTCTGTCGGTCTGTCCGTCCCAACTTGGTTTTTCCCAAAATTACACTTGTTTTTGGACGAAACTACAAGAAAAAACTACACAAATTTTTGTCTCCCCCTACTTCTAAGATTCTATGCTAAGTTATTTTTAGCTACTATCCTCCTACCCTGCCCCTAGTCCACCTGCAGTTTGTTTTTTGCATTTTTAGTCTCAAGGACGTCAAAATGTAACTTTAGTGAAAATATGCACCAAAAACTGTCTGCTAGTCTGTATCGAACAATACAGTCTTTCGTCAATATCTTCCGTGTTATCTGTCCTTCTGTGTAATTAAAAGTATATTATTTCTCAGATTAAGATGGGCTATCAAACTAGCTAGTTTTTATTCTCCTAAACTTATTATTAAGAAAAAACCTACTTTTTTTCAAGGTTAGTTTTGAAATTTGTTTTTGAACCTTCGTGTTCGGCGTTTGCCGCTATATTCAAACGAAAACGACTGATTACCGTAAAACGTCCAAGATACGTCTGTTTCTAACAAGAGCTAGGTCGTTTTTTGTCCATTTCCTTACATTGTGTCAACTAGTGGCGTAATTTTTTCTTTAAACTACAAATTGCGTCTTTTTAGACTTTAGATTCAAACACGTGTTCAGACCGTCATATTTTTTTCTTTTATCTCCGTTTCTACCCCGTCTAAAAGGATAGGTCGTTTAGTCTGCATGTTCTAACTAGTTAGTTTCAATGGCGCTAGAAAACGCTGGCGTGGGCGAGAATATATCATCGTACCTTACCTATATTTTTATCCCTACATGTTATTTTACCTGTTATCTTTATAAATGGAGGAACTTTAACGTTGCATCACTGTAATTTCATCACAGATTTGATAATAAAGCAGAGTCTAAGGCGCCATAGGCCATATATAATTCCACATCTAGGAGCTCTGCAGAGCTCCTTCCTACGTAGTCCACTGGCCTTGAAGGGCTTGCTGCACTGCTTTTTTGTATCCTATCATTCTCAGCTTCTCGAATTACCTGAATTACCATGTCTCTCCGTTCCTTGTTTGATGCCTTTGACTACCAGCGGATGTCACCATGGCCTAATTCCCATCTATTAGTTTGTGTGTATCCGATTACTTTCTTTAGCTTGAGTGACGCTTGGGCAGCACCAACAGCTTCATCCACTTTCCACTTCCTTCCGATTTTCAGCGTGGGATGAATGGACTTAAAAACACCCGAAGAAGAAAATTGGAGACATAAATAAAAGAGACGAGGAAGATAATGGAAAGAACTTTAAGCTGATGGCACGAGACGTGATGACTTGGCATGGCATTGTTGAACGCCTATGCTCCTAGATGAGCTAAATGGTGATGAATGATCAATATGCCAAAAAAAAAAAGAATAATGGGACAAATAAACCAGAATGAGTTCAAATATAAATTTTCAGTGGACTGCAGTGATCATTAACAGAAGAAATCTGTAGCAATCAGCCACGCATTCTCGTTGTCAGTATGTGGCTTTAATGAGAAGGGTCAGGTGTCTAATACTGCGAAAATCGGAACGGATCTTTTAAGTTTTACAGCCTGTGTTATTAACGTAGCAATTGCTACTACAGTGAATCACGTTGATTTGAAGTATTTCTTCTCTCAGATTACGTACCGTCTTTACATCGTAGCTAGGCTACAAGGAGTCGTTTTTTTGCCTTCGTAGTACACCTTGGTTGGCTATATTTTTCTCTTTTGTCGTTCACAAGATAGTAAAAAATAATGAGTTATGAAATCATTGCAGAGCCAAGACGTTTGAATGTGCCGTATGTGCTAACAGTTTGACGGATTCTCTCTTTCTCTCTCTCTGTGACTCTTTCTCTCTCTCTCTCTCTCTCTCTCTCTCTCTCTCTCTCTCTCTCTCTCTGACTCTTTCTCTTTGCCCCTACCCCCCACCCCCGAAAACAATAATCTTTAATTACTAGTTCCAGATTTACATGACATTAATAATGTGTTATTAATAATCTATTAAACCGATAGACTGAATAAGTATGGCCAGCAGGTTGGCCTGAACATCAATCTGAAGAAGACAGAGATCATGCCACTTAATGTGGGCAATCCTGAGCCAATAACAGTAAGGAACCAGAAGTTAGAACAGACAGACACATTTACTTACCTAGGATGCATAGTAACACCTGACGGCGGAACAAGCAAAGACATTAACAACAGAATGAATAAAGCGAGAACAGCCTTTGCTATTCTCAACAACATTTGGAAGTCTTCCCAGTACAGCACAAACACCAAATTAAGACTGTATGAGAGCTGTGTACTTTCTGCGCTTCTCTAGCCTAGTATTTTACTGGGAACTGAGAGGAGAGTAATTCCTCTCCAGTTGTTGCAGTCTGCAAGGTCGCCCTTCATGTGCAATTTGACAATTATTCCTTTACTTCACTATGTTGGTGTTGTCTCAGTTTCCCAGACTTGTGCAAATCAATCAATCAATACCATTTAGCTCCCCAAGGAGCATAGGCCTACAACAAACACATGCCAAGTCTTCCTGTCTTGCATGCCATCCGCTCAAGTTCTTTCCATGTTTTCCTCATCATTTTCACCTCTGTATCCAGTTCTCTTCTCCATGTGTTTTTTGGTCTACCTCTGCCTCTCTTTCATTGTGGATTCCAGAACAAGGACTGCCTTGTAATGCTATCAACAGGTTTCCTCAATGTGTGTCCTATCCATCGCCAGCGTCTTCTTATCAACTCTTGTTCCACTGGCACTTGTCTGGTTCTTGTCATCAATTCCACATTTGTGACTTTGTCATACCATTTCAGTCCTTCTATTCTACGCAAGCACCCGTTTATAAAAACCTGTAGCTTTTTGGTTGTTATTTTTGTTGTTCTCCATGTCTCAGAGCCATACAATAGGACTGACTTCACATTTGAGTTGAAGATTCTTATTTTCGTGTTGGACTTGATTTCTCTTGTTCTCCATGTTTCCCAATGCAATGAAAGCTCCTCTTGCTTTTTGTATTTTTATTTTGATATTACTGTCTGTCCCTCCAACTTTGTCTATGTTACTTCCAAGATGTGTACGATTCTACATCTTTTAGTGGAGTTTCTTCAAGTTCAACCTTGTTATCATTTATTGCATTTATTCTCATAATCTTTGTATTTTCCCTGTGTATTTTCAGGCCCACTTGTTGTGACCTCTCATCGAGAATTTTCATTTTCTCTTGCTTCTGATTATGGTTATGGGACAGAAGAGCCAAGTCATCTGCAAAATCCAGATCATCAAGCTGTTTAGTCAGATTCCACTGGATTCCATTTCTGTTGTGTGATGTCGATGTTTTCATAACCCAATCTATTCATAGTAAGAAAAGAAATGGAAACAAGAGGCATCCCTGTCTCACTCCCGTTCTAATCCTAAACGGTTCTGTAAGTTGTCCTTCATGAAGAACTCTTCATTTCATGTCTTTATATGTCTTCTTTATTAAGTTAAGGATCTTCATGGGAACTCCATAATGCCTCATCAATTTCCAAAGCGATTCTCTGTCTACACTGTCAAATGCCTTTTCATAGTCCACGAATCCGATGTATAGCGGTGAATTCCATTCCAGACTTTGTTCAACTATTATTCTCAATGTGGCTATCTGGTCTGTACAGGATCTATTTTGTCAAAACCCTGCTTGTCCATCTCTCAGTTGCTTTTCTGTGGACTCTTTTAATCTCTCCAGGATGATTCTGTTTAATACTTTTTGCTGGCACTGATAGTAACATTATTCCTCTATAATTTGTGCACTCTTGTAAATTTCCCTTCTTAGGCAACTTGAGCAGATAACCTTCCTTCCATTCTGCTGGTATTTCCTCTCTCTCCCAGACTTTGCCAAGTAGTTTGTATAATATCTCTGTAGAGGTATCAATATTAGTTTTAATGGCCTCTGCTGGAATGCAACCTGAACCAGCTGCTTTTCCATCTTTCAGAAGCTTTATGGCTTTCTTTATTTCTTCTCTACTTGGTCGTTCACAGCTGATTTTTAGCTCCTCTTCTGCTGGCTAGATGTCTGGGGGATTAGTTGGAGATGGTCTATTGAGAAGTTCCTCAAAATGTTCTGTCCATCTCTTCATTTGTTCTTGTATATTACTAAGCAATTTTCCATTCTTATCTTTTATGAGGCCATTTGCTTGCTTATATTTCCCTGTTAGCTTCTTTGTGTTGTTGTACAGGTCCCTCATATTTCCTTTTGCTGCAGCTTCCTCTGCTTCCCTTGCCAAATCGTCAATATATTTCATCTTGTCTCTTTCGATGTTTCTTCTTACTTCTTTGTTTGCTTCTATGTACACTTCATGAGCCTTGGCTTTGGAGCTTCTGGTTTTGCTTCTGTTTAAATCTGCTTTCTTGTTTTTTTCTGTCTTCTATCTTACTAATGGTTTCTGTTGTTATCCATGCTTTGTGCTGATGTTCTCTTTTTCTCAGTACTTCTTCACATGTCTCGTTCCATATATTTTTTTACTTGCTGCCAGTGGTCTTCCGTATCTGTTTCATCTTCCAGCTGTTCGAGTACTTGGTATTTGTTGGATACTATGATTGAAAATTTTTCTCTTATTTCCTGATTTCTTAGATATCCCATATTATACTGTTGTCTATAGCTATATGCTGTTGTAAATTTCTTGAGTTTTATTTTTGTTTTAGCCAACAGAAGATGGTGGTCTGATACAACATCTGCTCCTCTACATACTTTCACATCATGCAATGATGACCTAAACTTCTTGCTTATGCATATGTGATCAATCTGATTCTCAGTTCTGTGGTCTGGTGATATCCATGTTGCTTTATGTATTCTTTTATGTGGAAATATGCTTCCTCCTATAGCTACTTGATTTGAAGCACAGAAGTTTGCTAATAGTTCCCCATTCTCGTTCATCATACCTAATTCCTGCTTTCCCATGATTTTTTCAAAGCCAGTGTTGTCTGTTCCTATTTTCGCATTTAGGTCCCCCATCAAGATTGTGATGTCCTTTCTTTTCTTATTGTCCAAGACACTTTGTAGTCTGGTGTAAATGTCTTATTTCACAGATTCTTCTTTATCGTTTGTTGGTGCATAACACTGAATGATGTTTATATTTACTTTCTTTTTGGCTGATTTAAACCTTGCTGTTATAATTCGGGGTCCCATTGCTTCCCATTTGTCACGTGGGTTTTGATCATTAAATTGCCTACATCTTCTTCCTATTCTCTCACCCGCATCCTTTTATTTTATTATCTTTCCGTACTTGTTTTTCCTGTATTTTTTTCGCATCACTCGTTGCGAAAGATATATTTCTTTCCCATCATCGTTTTTCTTTCTCATACTGACTAGTAACCTTATTGCATCAGATGTCAGTCGCGCAGATAGCTGTGAATATACGGTTCTCGCCAGACATACGTCTGCAGTTTCCCCGGTCAGAGCGCGGCCCGACCAGGTTTCTGGGCCTGGGGTGTGAGAAATTCGTTTCGCTGGACATAGAGCAGACTTTTGGTCTACCATTTTTTTCACCTGTCACTAGCTTAAGGTGTCAAACCCGGCATCTGTACGACGCAGTTGTAGACGGTTGTCTGAGATTTGCAACTGACACGCGCTTTTCCCGGTCAGTTTGTTAACGCAGGTGCGTAATCGCACTGATGGCTGTTACGACATGAGGGAAGCTGACGTAGGGTGTTAGAGAAGGGGAGAGACGGGCGCTGTTTCGTGGTTTCGAAACAGTGGGATTCTTTGTCCGTTTCATAGATATTAAACCTAGTTTGAAACTTTATTTTCATTCTTGTCTCAATAATTCGCAGTAGACAGGTGGTTCGCGAAGAGTAGAGCTGTATAAGCGAAGTTTCTTAGTTTGTTGCGACAATTTGTCGAACTTCTAGACTTCCATAAATATAAGCGTAAAATTCTTAATTGTGCGATATCCTGTAGTGCTGTGTTTGAGGTAAATATTATATAGTAGTTCTCTAGAATTTTGTGAAGTGATTAAGTGTTAAATCGCCGATTTCATTTTAAACTAGTTCTTTGGAACAGAGTGCTTAATCTATATAGTCTGTATTATTTTCTAGTGACGCGTTTCAGTGGAAAGCAGAATAAATTATATTTTCTAGCATTAAACCAATGCGTAGCTATAATGAAGTTAATTTTACTGCTAAATAATCAGACGAGAGAATATTTTATATCTAACTTATAAATGCTAGATGCGACATCAGTGAATATTGACGGAATACGAAGATATTCCTAAATTCCTGATGATTGATTTTATATAACTTATTTCACCGGAAAAGTTAAATGATAAGTCAAGCAGTACATTTGCGGTTTAATAATGTAAGTTATAGTGGGTACATATTGTAAAATTATTTGATATGTGTTCTTTCTTTTATATAGTGAAACGGTGGTACCCAACTTTACCAGCGTTCTAGTACGTGAACATTATTTGGGAAGAAACAAATCACTTTCATTACCTGAACTGTAACAGTTAAATGAAGTAAGAGGCCTTCGCGCCAGAATTAATTCTTCCAGAATAACTCTCCAGTACAATTCAGCCCGTTGTGGCAAGCAAAGATCAGAAACATTCCGACAGAGTTTTGACTAGTACTGTGGTGACCAAATATAGTAACTTCCTGAAAGTAGACACCGATCTGACATTCCTTAAATGCTAGAAACCAAAGCTAATGACATTGTGCTCTGCTAACTTTTGTGCCTGGACAATATTTTATGTGACTTAATCAGACATTCGAAAAAATTAGAACACCCAAGGAATCGTTCCCTGAGAGTTTAGTACGTCTTTTGGAACTGGGGATTTCTTGGTCAAGGACTGCATTTTCGGGTCTGTGTGAAGGTCCTAGAATTATTATGTTCCCAGAGGCAGCGAGCAAAGTTGTGAGTATAACTGTGTACCCATGGCCATGGCTGAATGAATGAGTGTACGCAGATCAGAGTGTTATTTTACCGGTGTATATTGTCACCCATTTACTGTCTTAATTCTTTTTGTTTAACCTGCAGAATTTGTTACTATTTGCTAGAGTTTCTTTACTTCTTAGGCTAAATCAGATTATTCAACTCTGTGCATACATTTACGAGAAAAGAAGAAAATCTCTTAGACTCAACCCTATGTATCTATAACTCTTTGAGCCATCATCTGTTCTCTTAACGGGGCTGTGGGCTAAACCTAGAGTAAGATTCTAACGGGCTATCATCCTTGTAGCATTTTCCTTGAATTCTATGACTATTTGTATATGTTTTTCCTTTATGTATTTTTTGGTGTTGTGAGAAATTTTGATATGATAATTAAAATATCTCTCTTGAACAAAAAAATCAGTGCGTTGGTCAGCTCGATCCCAATTATCTGTATAATCACTGTTATAGATTTTCCAAGTCTGTGTGTTTAACTGTCGTCACGTTTATGTGCGTGCCCGTGAGTAGATAGAATTATAGGTAATATATATGTGGTTTAGACTGTCGGACTCTGTAAAAGCCGTCGTAGAGGATAGGTGAGAGAGAGAAGAATTCTTTTTTCGTTTTTTTCAGCGACAGCCTCTATACCACAGTCTATCATATCACCTGTGTGGAAATTCTATTGTTTTTACTAATTCTCACGGTGCCAATCACCTATTCAAACCTATTCAGAAGGGACCAAACCAAAGTCTTAATTCTCCTATCCAAAATCTACGACACCATTCTATAAGTGCCTTCTGTGCTTCCTTGGACAGCATTAGAGCCACCCCTTCACAGTGGTGGGCTCTTTCCTCCTCATGTCCTGAGGACAACACCATTTCTCCTGTGATCAATCTCTTCTTCTCTATACCCTTCCACCGTGTCTCGCAGAGACCCAGGATATCAATCCTGTAATTTGGCATTTCTGCTGCTACTTGTGCAGTTTTCCCTTGTTCACACAGAGTGCGAACATTCCAGGTGCCAATCCTGAAGATTTTCCTAGACGAAAAAAGGTTAGTCGGCAACCCAGACTCCTTTCGGCTTTCTATGGGTTGCTTCATGCGCCTCCTTTCCAGAGGACCTTCTTCTGTCTTGGGCGGCTGAGTTGATTTATATTCTTTATTTCACTTGTCCATGTTTGTTGAAGTTTTTGCGGTAAAAAGTTTTTTACGGGATAGGGTAACCGTCCCATTTGTGCAAATAGTGGTTCTAATAGTTTTGTTGCTAGTTCAGAGTCTGCCGTGAATAACTCGGCATTTAAGTTATCGTGGCCAGGAGCTTTTCCATTCTTTAACCCTTTGATTGCCGTGATGATTTCTTCCTTTCGTGGAATGTCTGTATTAACATCTACTGTAGATCATTTTCAGCCTCAGGAACACTCAACTGTGTCTCTGGTGGTTCCTTGTTCAGAGTTTCTCTGAAATGCTCTGCCCATCTTGTTTCCTACCCCTGTGCTGTGGTGATGAGATTTCCTTGCTTGTCTCTTACTAACGTTATATTGTTTGCACCTCGTTTTCCACTGATAGTTTTAGTTATTTTATAAACTGTGCTTTGTTAATTTCTCAGTGCTGCCTCTTCTGCCTGTCCTGCAAGGTCATCCAGAAATGTCCTTTTGTTGGCACGGGTTTGACGTTTTACTTCTTTGTCCAGCTGACTGTACTGTTCGCTATATATTTCCTTTAACCTGGGAGCCTTAGCTTCTGTTTTCTCTTTTTTCATTTCCTTTCTCTACGCTTTGGTGTTTAACGTTTCTGGTGTTATCCAACCTTTTCTCTTTCTTTCCTGGAATCCCAAGCACGACTCGCTGCTTTCCTCCATTATTCATTCATTCATCATTTAAATATATGTTTGGATGTATATACGAGTATATTAGAGTCTTGCTCATACGTTTGCTTTCAGACCTATAATAACTGAATCAACAATGAATCAACAAAAATAATACGTAACAAATTTAATAATCAGTTAGTTTTAACAGGTTCAAATAGCGATGGAATGATGGTGAATTATAGGTGTCTATAAAAATTGTCTTCACTGAGACTTGGGATGACGTGAGGATTGATAAAAACAATTGCTTTTTTGCTGTTTCCTTAATAAACGTAGCTGGTCTAAGTGAGTCCTGCAGCCGTGGTTTCGTCAATTCTTTTGTGATGAGGGTACTTCTTCACACAACTTGTCCAATTTAGGCGGTTAGTGCTCATTCCCTTGCTTTTAACTCACAACTAGTGACGTCGAAACTTTAGTCGTGCAGCTTCGTAACACGAACAGTCTGATAGTTTCGTTCCACGAACTTTAGACAACAAAACAGAACAAATGCCTCTGCTAAGTACATTTATGTGCTGCAAATTAACAGGCACATTGTCTCGTTGTCCACCCACCAATGTTAGCTCTCTGAATAATTATATTCTTTTGAGTATACACAGCGTAACTCAGGGAAGATGATTAGAAAACACCAATATTCTTCTGGGTATTAAACTGGGAAAATAACCACAGCGGGAAATACAATGATTTGCATGAATTACAATTAACAAGGTACATATATCTCACAAAATGATATTATACACTTTAGGCACATGTTATGAAATCATAACTCATCACTGCTCTATTCGGAGTCTGGGGTTGCTGCTGCTTTCGCGTTTCTGAGCGAGTAGCACAAAACAAACACCAGCGTTTGAAGGATAAGAATTATTTAGAGGAAATAATAGATCTGAATGTGGAAGATTTGGCTCAAGGAATTCCTGCTGGGTTTTCCACCACTGAAGGGTGA
The DNA here is from genome assembly GCA_024509875.1 of Oreohelix idahoensis. Taxonomy (NCBI): domain Eukaryota; kingdom Metazoa; phylum Mollusca; class Gastropoda; order Stylommatophora; family Oreohelicidae; genus Oreohelix; species Oreohelix idahoensis. The sequence continues at coordinate 321,890 of JAMPIV010003699.1, forward strand.
CGAAGAGGGTAAATTCTCCTAACTAGACAGGTCTGGAAAAGGTTGTAAGGAGATATTTGGTCTCTCGCTACCGTCGTCCCCTTCTCAGTTATCTATTATTGTTATTCTTTAAATTATATTATATTTTACGAGCCCCCCCCCCTCCTCCCTTGTAAAGGAAGATAAACATCAGACAATATGTAACATCTAATAGAAGGAACAAAGCATGGGGTACAGTATATACACCCAATTGGTTTATTGCAACTAAACTGAATAGATGGTGAATGATAGTATTGTCGATGGAATTAGTGTCTGCTGTATGTATTATGTGTCTCACATCAAGTGTTTTTCATCATGGATGACTAAAATATGGCATTGATATAGTGAGTTCCCTTTTTCGAGGAACTTATCTTTTCAGCCCCTGGCTGATAGTGAAGCGTGGTTAGTTCTCCGGTCTCCTGACGTTGCCCCAGGTAGGTCTTGAATGGTTCGGATTTGCCTTCTCTGTGCTCGACTCCGTATTCTGCTCTGAGATTTGACTGTCGTGCAAGGCTCCACCATAGACTAAAGACAAATACGACGGCTTCATTAATTTTCTGGCTTTAGAAAGCAGTCTTTCCCTAAGCCGTCCGTCTGCCAGTCATCTCAGATTTTAGTCTCTAACATCATTTGTCTAGAGCCTAATCTTGAATTCAAGTTTCTCCTTTCTGTCCTTTATTATATTTCTCTGCCCCAGTGGCAGTATTATAATTCTTGAGACTGATCTATCGTCAACTTAACCCGATGAATTATTATAAAGGTCAGTTAAACCCACCAAATTTATCATAGAAATGTCGGCAACAGTATTCTAGTTCTGTGCCTCTAGCCTATTCGTCATGTCAATTATGATGAATTTAACAAATAATTGGACATCAGTGTTTTAGAATTGTCTGACACCATTATCACACACTTCATGTCTGGTCGCATCGTTATATAATTTATAAGGAATATATGTCACGGTCTGTCAACATTATCGTTAATATTAATTTCCGCTAGTCTAAACGTCGGGTCAAAAATAATCAGATAATATGGAAATTAATAGCTATATATATTCCCGTTAACATACTTATGAACATGTTGTACATATCCCGTGGGATCATAAAATATACCCGATCACATGTGGCTGGATGTGATCGTAAAACAAAAATTATGAATAAAGTAAACGCAGTTATACCAATTTTGCGTCGATTTTATAAGGTACTACACATTTCATCACAATATCATTTTCTAGCGAGATTTTCACTTACCTACTCAGATGGACGCTAACCCGCAATTTAGACACGTGGCTTCAGTGCTTTTAATGCGTGAATTCGCCGATATCGGGATTAGTCTAGCGGTCTCGAGGTTTCCTGGGCAAGTGAAAAATGGCTGGATTTGCGGCATTTTTAGCGGGTCATTTCCGCTTGGACACGTGATCCGTAGCGTGCATCACGGGACTTTGGCATCATAGGCGCTCCAATCAATAACGTTAAAAGTCACGTGGGGTTTTCCTAAAGTGGCCTAAACTGGTTTTATCTAAGTTTATGTAGTCGGTCCTAAATTAAAACAGGTTTCTCGCTACCGAGGTCAGGGGTCAACAATGACGTCGTATCTAAAAATAGTATTAGACGTGAGGAGAAAATCACCGAACGCTAGGAGAATATCCGCAAGTGAGATTTCCCACGATTTTACAGGCTTCTCGATCATGCACTGAATATGAGAAAAATGGCAGCTCGTAAATAATAAAAAAAATGAAGAGAAGATTGGGCAAGTCGTCACACTTATGAACATACTATTTTCATATGTTAAGGTTGCCAGCCTCATATATAACAACTAAGCAAGACAAACATGTCAAATTCACATTTGTAAAATGAATGTTTACACTTACCCCAAAGTAACTTTAGGGAACACAATCTCCTGGCACAGTTTAGAATGGACACAGCAACTTAGGTTAGATGCTTGCGAATCACTTGGTCTGGAAATTTTTGTATTTCTCTTATGACGGGTGATCTGATTCCTTAGGTCAGTCTTTGTATTTAAAAATGCGTGTTTATTTTTAAGTGTCAAAGTTGTCCAAATACTCTGTCCTAGTCCTTTAAGTTTCCAGTCTTTGTATTAAAAAATTTCGGGTTTACTTTTAAGTTTCAAAGTTGCCCAAATACTTCGATCTGTCACTTATAAATCTGGAATTCCTAGTTCGCTCCTTCTCTCTGGCTCTGGTGAATTGCTAGAGTGACATGGCGATGCAGTCTGTTTTGTGACTCCGATTTCGCTAGATTATATTTCCATTTCTCAGTTCAAATCCCAGATTGTACTTCCGACGAATTTTCCAATGAAAGTCAAAGTCTATCCCGGCTGTCAAATTAAGCCAATTGTAAGCTCTTTAGAACTAAATGGGTCGGGGTGTTAAATCATAATATCCCCTGCGTGTTTTAAAATATCAAATTTAAAATTCCAATGCTGACCTCTTTCTAATAAGGCAGTAATACTTCCGATTGCATCTTTATGTAAACTCGCAAACAAATCTGTGAACTTATTTCCTGTCTAGATGCTCTCCCACCAATATTGTCTCCCCAGACAGATTATCGGTAATATTGATACAAAGATGGGCCAGCGAAAGCGATTACGAATATCACCTGTGTTTTCGTTCATAGGCAAAGACGGATGTCTCAGACAGACAATATGACTTTCTTTTCATCGATCGCGCGCTACTACCTTGGATCAGCACAGATCGTCTATATCAAAGGTAGTTAGACGGCTTAGGTGATAAACGTATTATCCGTTGACCTGTCTAATTAGCCTGGTATTATTACGATATACGTGGCGAAATGTAAACAAGTCTGGGAGTGGTAAGAGCAAAAATAATGTAGGTGCAGAAAATATGACAAATAATAGGACGATGAATGCGGAAATGGAATAAATAAAGTGATAATGTAGGAGATTACGAACGTGATATAAAAGGACATACACAAATATCGTTAGAGAGGTAGGGAACTGGTCGTCTGATTTCATAAAGCTGGGCCTAGTCGAGTGAAATCTCTAACTTTTAGTTTTCCCTCCTTCAGTACCTCCTTGTAGCAAGTTTAATTTGCTGGGGAGGTTATGATGTTATACCTAAAAGGAAAGAAGTCTGTGTTAACCGTGTGAGGTCAAGCACATGTAGGCCCCTGACTCTAAAAGATGATGATGATGTATTTGCAAGGAACCTAACGCTACCTCCCTAGATCTCACACGGTCACTTCTTCTTCTTCTTTCGTTCGCTTGAACTATATTGTCTATATCTGCAATGTTGTTTCTTGTATAAACTTCACTGTCTTTTGTAGTTCATACAGAGGTCCATTAGTTTGCTTCCAGTGTTGTTTCTCTGGGCCAGTGGGTTTGCCTCAATATATCATATTCGGGGCAATCTTGAAGTACGTGCTCCGCAGTCTGGGGTGCCTGTCCACATGTACACATGGCTGAATTGCCAATCTTGAATTTTGTATACATGTGGCTGCGGAGTCGGTTGTGTCCTGTTCTGAGGCGCAGAATGGCTATTTGTTCTGATCTGTTCATAGCTTGGTAGTCATCCTGCGTTGGTGTTGGTGGCTTTCTGATAGATTTGATCATCTTTTTCTTCTGATGGTATGTAACTGGTACATCCGGTTGCTCGTCTGCAGCACCTTCTTTAGCCAGTCCATCTGCTCTCTCGTTTCCTGGTATTCCACAATGAGACGGTATCCACTGCATGGTGACCCTGCGCTGGTTGCACAGTTCAGAAAGTAGGGCTTGTATGCCTGGCAATTTTCTGGACTGAAGTGCTTGGAGTGCTGATCTTGCATCTGTCAGGAATACTACAGGCTGTGGACCGAGATTGGTGTTCAGTAGTTTCTCAGTTGCCACCTTGATTGCCTGGACTTCTGCATCATAGTTGTTACAGAATTTCCCCGTTGGTACTCTGACAGTATCTCTAGTGTTATTTGGGTATTCTATGTACACTCCTGCTCCTCCATTCTTAACTGCATTCTGTGCTGACCCATCCGTGTATACTCGGACCCAGAGGTCCTGTGGGTATTCATCATCCAGGAAACTGAGAGTGACTGTCCTACGTTGCACGCTGTTCTGTTCATCCCTGTCGAATATTCCTTTCACTTTTGTGTGGATGTGTTCTGGTAGCCCATGCTCCTCTCTCCAAGGGGTTTGTTCTGGCACAGACTTTAGGGGGCTGTTAACTTCAGGCAGGTCTGAGGTTTGTCTATGTAATCGTTTGGCCTGGTGGATAAAGCTGCTTCTTTTCAGTCGCCCCATTGCTAGGTTTTGGAATCTGTCCTTCATTGGATGACTCGGCATACAGAGGAACTTTTCTGCCTGTGTTAGCACTTTCGTGTCTCTGCGTTCTCTCAGTGCTTGTATCCTCCCCATTTTCTCCATCTTCACTATAGGCGTTGATTTCATTGCCCCCGTGATGACCCTAAGCGCCTGGTTTTGCACCTTATCTAGCTCTTGTAATGTGGTGTTTGATGCTGGGCACCACGCAGCTGACCCATATTCCAGGTGTGGTCGTATTCCCTGCTGGTAAACTTTACTAAGTATTTTCCCGCTGGCTCCCCATGTGGTTCCACTTAGTTTTCTCAGGATGGCTAACTTCCTCCTGGCCTTTGTTGCTGCTTTGTTGATGTGCTGCTTCCATGTCAGCCTATCATCGAATGTAACTCCGAGATAGGTGGGTTGTTTATCTTCTGTCATGAGCTCTTCGTTTATCTTGATGACACCAGCTTTTTGTTTGGGAGAGAGGGTGAAGAGCGTAGTGCTGCACTTGTCTGTATTGATGCTGACACACCATCTATTGGCCCATGAGGTTAAGGCATCTATAGCTCTTTGTAGCAGTTTGGTGGCCACTGTTGCATGCTCATCTGTGCACCATATTACCAGGTCATCAGCGTACATTGCCACTTTCATTCCATGTGGTAGTTCAGCAACCAGGTCGTTGATGTAGACTAGGAAAAGTGTGGGGGACAGAACCCCTCCCTGAGGGACGCCATGACGCAGTAGAATTTTCTTACTCTTGAGGCCATCTAGTTGTACTCGGGCTCTTCTGTTATGCAGGTATGCTTTCACCCATTTGTACATCTTACCATTCACTCTACAATTTCTCAGTTTCTTCAGAAGCCCTTCTTTCCAAACCTTGTCAAATGCTTTCCTTAGATCTATCCATGCTGCTAGTACCAGTTTCTTATCTTGGAACGCATCCTCAATCTCTTGGGAAAGGTAAGTTGCCTGATCTTCGGTGGAATAACACTGCCTAAAGCCCGCCTGCTGTGGTACAAGAAGGTTTTCACTTTCAAGGTACTACTGTAGCGTGAGGTTGATGATACGTTCCATTGTTTTGCAGAGGCAGCTTGTAAGGCTGATTGGTCTGTAGCTGGAGGCAGTGGAACTGTCTTTTCCTGGTTTTAGGAGTGGTATCATGATTGCTTCCCTCCAGGTCTGTGGAACTCTGCCTGAGTTCCAACAGATATTGAAGATCTGCAGCAGCTTTGTTTTTGCTGCGGTTCCCAAGTTCTTAGTCATTTCATTGGACACTCCATCAACTCCTGGCGACTTTCTCATTTTCAATTCGGATATTGCAAGCTCCAGTTCTCTGAATGTGATTGGTGCCTCCATAACTTCAGGTATGGTTCCATCTCGTCCTGCGTATTGTTGTTTCTCACGAGTCTCCTGTTGCTTCTCTGGGCTAACTTCGATGTTGTTGTCTTTAGCAAAGGAGTCTGCAAAGTGATCAGCTGCCTGTTTTCCCATAAGGATGTTTCCATCTTTGTACAGAGCAATCCTTGAGTTTCTCTCTGTACCTTCATCGTTAAGTTGTTTTACCAGCTTCCACAGTTTCCTCGTATCTCTTTCAAAGTTCAAGGACTCTGTTTTCTCCTTCCAGCTTCTTCGCCTGGCCTGCAACTTGGCCCTTTGAAATTTGGCCTTAGCTTGCTGGTAGTTATTGTGGTGTTCTTAGCATGGACTGGTCTCTGCCTGCTTTCGAGATGTTTCCACGTCGTTGTGCAGCTGCTCTAGTTCACTTTCCAATATGGTTTGTAGTGCTTACGAGCCCCTCTAGGTATTGTTTCACGAGCAGCCTGTAATATGCATCTGCTGAATTCATCGACTAGCTTATTGATGTCTTTGTCTACAGTCAGATCTCTAGCCAGTATACTAGTACGGTGCTGGTACATTGTCCAGTCTGCCTTCTTGTAGTTCCACCTAGAGAGAGTGCTGCTCTCCTTGACAAGTTCATTTTCCACAATTAGGAAGACTGGCCGGTGGTCGCTGCCTCCAAGTTGTTTCCCTACAACGCGTGGGGTGTTCCACTCCAGGCTGGGTGAGTGGAATGCCAGGTCTGGTGTAGAGGTGGTGTGCCATGATCTCGAGTAGAAGGTTGGTGGGTCGATTGGCTGGTTAATCAGGATAAGCCCATTGTCATCCTGCCAGTTTTCAAGCTCCTCACCTCTTCTGTCCATGTGATCATAGCCCCAGCTCTGTGAGTGGCTGTTGAAGTCTCCGCATACAATCAGTCTTTCTTTTGCTGGGATTGTATCTAGTGCCAGTGGGCGGTCGCTCGGACAGTAGTAGTTGAGCAGGTGGAATTCTGAACTTTCTGTCCTGAGATGAAGCATCTGGTATTCCGCCCCGTCTATATACGTTTCAAGCTGACATGCACTGATGTTATTCCTCACGAGTGTCAGTATTCCACCCTTTCGCCTGTCTATTTGGTCAGATCGGATAACACTGGTAGCCTCTGATTTTGAAGGCTATGTCCTTGTTGAGGTGGGTTTCTTGCAAGCAACATACATTTACTTGCTCTTCATTCAAGATATTTTCGAGCTCTAATTTTTTGCTGTAGCCGTCTTTTTTACTATTGACGCCTTCAGCATTCCAGTGCATTATTTTAAATGGTCTTTTCTTTGCTTGGCCAGTAGCTCTATTCTCATGCCTCCTGGCTCCACGGGGCAATTGAGAAGGACGCCCAGTAGTAGGGGTTGGGCCCTTCCGAGGCAGAGGGCCCGGCACTGCGCCTGCCTGGGTGTCCATCACAGGGCGAGTGCCATAACGTTTTGCAGATATAGGCATACTTCCATAGCGCATGTGCGTGGCATCCTGATTGCTGTGGTGCGCCTCTTGGCTGGTTGCCTCCGTCTTCAGCACCTTGACTTGCTAGGGCAGACTGTGGTCTTGCTCGAGTGCAGGAGGGCCTGGCCAGTCTTGGTTTTTCAACCGCTGATGGCTGTACTTGAGCCCCATCTCCACGTCAAGGAGCTGGCCTCGATGGGGACACGGTCACTATTTTGGCTCTAGTGTCTGGTGTATGATGTGCCTAGTGTCTGGGGGTGAAAGGAAAATGATGGTACATCAACACAATACACTTTAACTCACTATAAGGAAATGAATAAAACAGCGGTTAAGGTTTTTCTTTAAAATTGAATATTTTCTTTTTACAATTTAATATGCCTGTCCCGCCATCTCTTTTGGATAGGTCTTTGAAAATGAGGAAAAGAGAGTTTACATAAAAAGATTAACTAAAATGTGTGGACACTTTGTCCGATAAGTATAATGTCACTCTCTATCTCCTGTTGGTGTATTCACAGATTACAACTTTATTATCTAATAGTGTTTGTCATTTGTTAGGAGGGGCTGTAGTTTCATCACGCCCCATAAAATTCTGGGTATGATTGGAAATACCAAAGTTTATTATAACTGAAGTGTCAGATATACCCAGATGCTAACACACCACCTGGGATTCTTTGTAGAAGAATAATTCAGTATGTCGTTGCAGAAAATATAGATATATCAGCACACACAAGCTCCTCCAGCTATCTGCTGACAGCATAAACGTTTTACCGGAGACTTGTTGGCGTTACACTCACTCATCAGGTTTCCTGTCACCGGCTGGTAACAGGAAATAAAACCTCTGCAATAAAAAGACACCCTGGCCTTTTTATATCTGATCACACTTTATTATTATTATTCTTATTTACATACGGTGGTAATGGGGTCAGCCTCGTGTGCATACAAGTGCACTCGCCCCTAATTTTATATCACTCACACCTTGCTGTGAATACACCTCAGGTCCCTATGGCAGGTACGCCACTGTACTTATACATAGTTTTCCTCAATACAATAACGTGGAGTAACCACATCTCCTTTTGTATGATTTGCTCTTTTTTTAAAATTATAAACGCTCCAGGCATGTTGAAAAGTGTTCATGGAACACGGAGGCTTACTAACATATTCTAATACAATAATATTAAAACAAATCATGACAATATACAACAGTTAAATACAGTTCAATGTGAGGACTCAATAACGTCTGCTCCCGGCATGTCCTTCACTTTTCCCAATAGCAGTATCTAACTTTGGCAGTTGTAATAAACATATTAATACATAAAGCATTCTTACCACAATTTCAAAGAAATATATCACAAATAACACTGACTGGCAAAGAATGGCCTCAGTTTTTCTCTGCCCTGCCCAGACTGCGAATTAATTATTTATTTTACAAATTAACACAGCTGATCTCAGCGTATTTGATAGAAAAAGTTTTTGTCAACTGGCGATGAGCATTGAAAGCTGTTTGCTAATATCTATTAGCACTGGCCAATGGAAAGCTTGCGACTACCAGAATTCAAATGTAGTTTTTTTTTAAAAACAAAAACAAAATTCCAAACAAACTCTGTGTCTGGTAGTCGATTGGTCAGTCTGCGTTAGTTATGCCAATACAAAAAGATGTTTAGTTTTGGTTAACATTTTTCGACCGCTCCCCTTTTACTCCTATACTCTTATTACCCAATCGGATTTGAATTTACTACAATGCCTCTTTCTAAGCTGGCGTCCCCACTAACGTTATGAAAAAAACAAGCAGGAACCACAGTCTGTCCGTTCTAGTGGTCTTAGACAGCTAGTATTATCTCAATAACTTGGCTAATAATTGGACTACCATATATTTTAAAACATATTTGTGCTCAGGAGATACTAAGCTATAATAATATATGATTTTTTATGGTCAGTTTCATTATGGTTTAGGAGCCGCGCTAGCGTAGTGGTTACAACACCACTCTGGCGACCGGGGGATTCAGGATCAAACCCGGGCGACGGCATTTGAGGATTTTTCGTCGACCGGGATTTGGACTGGATTAACTCGAGACCTGGCGAGAACATTTGAAGGAGTGTCGTCGACCAGGGACTGGCGGCTCTTGAGCCGACCCAGCTCTAATGGGTACCTCCGAAAACGGCGAGTATCTGCCTGAATGGCGAGGGACACTTGTCTCTGTACAAGAAAATAGGATACTCACGTAAAAATCAATGTCAGGTTAGACATTAAAAATAACCTGAGATTTCGCCTCGAGTATTAGCGGGCGTACGAAAAAAAAAAAAAAATTATGGTTTAGATTTTCAGTTTTGTCACTGTCAATCGTCCAATATAACTTTTACACAAGTCGGCCATCTTCCCCCTCTCATCTCTCTCTAGCATTTCTATACAAATAAACTAACTTGTTTGAGTGACGTCAGAAATACATTACTCGGCAAGAAGTTAAACTGTCTGTGTGTATATATCATCGGGCCAATCCCACAGCGTGGAAATATGCATGGCACAACGTGTCAAGCGAAGCGGGGTTTTGCGCGGTGGGTGTTAGAATTGGCGTTAATTATTACTGTTGTCTCGTGTTACACTACCAAAAAATGTCCGAATCACTACAATTAAAGGCGTTAAAGTTAAAGTATTTCGTTAATTCAGACAGTAGTTTGGCGGCACATTTCTGGCAGATCGTTAATTATAAGTCTTGCCGCAGTCTCTATCAGATCGGGCAAAATGTTAAAAATGTTTATTGTACGTCACAAGGAAAGTGAGTAGGTTTATACGGCGGGATCGTTTCTAAGCATTACCATGGCACAAAATTCAGCGCGATGCTGGCGTGTGAGACGCTTATAGTCAGACACATACGGGCTGGGTTATTTATTATCATAGGACTAAAATCTTACTGAAATTAGCGATTATCTCACAGATTTTACTACACTCCTGTCATTACAGTTTTTCTTTTTGCACCTAATGGAGCACGGAGCCACCGCTGCAGATAGCTAAAAACGTACCAGACCACAAGGTCTTATATTTGGACATGCACCCTAATATAACCGATGGACTTTATGTCAAGGTTGGACGGGACGCGCATCGCCAAAACGAGGCATACAAAAAAAGCCACCACAGAAGAACCGTTGCAGGACAGCCTGCGCCATTCATTCACGTAATCTTACAGCGGCACTTTCTGTAGCAATTATTTTTACATAATGCGGTTGCCAGCCTCAAGCACAACTTCTTATAAGTCGCCTTGTACTAAGTCGCCTTGTACTGAGTCGCCTTGTACTGCCTTGTACTGAGTCGCCTTGTACTGAGGGAACAGTAGTTCTTGTATATCTCTATCTATCAAAGACACCCCCTCCCCTTGGGAAGTTCACTGGATAGTATCTGCTATGGGACACCTTTTACGGTCCTCGGTCTCTGCACTTCATCTGCATGACACTCAACTCGGTGTCAGAGCTCGTCATAATACTCGATCCCAGTCCTGCTTTACAAGTACTCTCATGTGTTCTCTGCTGGGCCGTATCCCGAACCCCCCCCCCCCCCCACCCTGTGGAAATGTGGGTTAGTTGGTTCTGTAACATTATTTGTTTGACCTGGTAGGATAGGTCAGGGTTTCTCAGCCTTTTTTGCTACATGCCCCCCCCTCCCTTTTCTGAGCCTCATTTACCTATGTGCCATCCCCCCACCCCCAGGCGTTGTTTATCTTACTGTGGCCCCCTAGAAATCTGGCATGGCCCCCTGGGGTGCCAAATGGCCCGCGTTGAGAACCACTGCGATAGGTCGCCTTCGACCGGGAGTTCACCAGATGTAACGTTATTTGAACTCTACCTTAATTACGTCGATTACCGTAATTTTTCACAGTTCCACACCTCCCCCCCCCCCCCCCCCCCCCGAGAAATAGATAGTATTATTTACTAAAGACAAATGTATAGTAGCCCCGTAACAGATGTGGGAGACTAAAGTATTAGAGATTTCATTATACCAGAACACGACTTTATGATTGCGGAAAGGGATGGGGCGGGGGGGGGAGAAGGGGGTCTGACCAGTTCAATTTCTCGCTGCATTTGCCTTCTCGAACCCAAAAGCAGGCAGGTAGGCTAACAGTTTACAGCTCGGTAGGCTGGAGCGTGGCGCTACCAGGTTTTGATCCTGCTAACTTTGCCTCTAACCACTCTGCCATCCGACATCAATTATTTACTAACTCCCACCGAAGAGGCGAAGAAAGAAAAGGACTGCTGTGCCTTCAGGCATGTCGTACGTGGCGACTTGTATGAGGTTGGGCATGGGGCTGGCAACCTTATCATGTACAACTAATTGCCAGAGAAACCACTGCTGTACAAGCATGTGATTGCCTGGTGCCGACTTCCTGCTTGGGGACCAGCTTTGGTGGTAGCTCCATGCTCCTTAAGGTAAGGAGCGCAAAGGAAAATGACTAAGTGCATCATTCACAGTAAATCAGTCTTGTCACTTACTTCACTAAGTGCATCATTCACAGTAAATCAGTCTTGTCACTTACTTCACTAAGTGCATCATTCACAGTAAATCAGTCTTGTCACTTACTTCACTAAGTGCATCATTCACAGTAAATCAGTCTTGTCACTTACTTCACTAAGCACATCATTCACAGTAAATCAGTCTTGTCACTTACTTCACTAAGTGCATCATTCACAGTAAATCAGTCTTGTCACTCACTCACTAAGTGCATCATTCACAGTAAATCAGTCTTGTCACTTACTTCACTAAGTGCATCATTCACAGTAAATCAGTCTTGTCAATTACTTCACTAAGCGCATCATTCACAGTAAATCAGTCTTGTCACTTACTTCATTAAGTGCATAGTTCACATTAAATCAATCTTGTCACTTACTTCACTAAGTGCATCATTCACAGTAAATCAGTCTTGTCACTCACTCACTAAGTGCATCATTCACAGTAAATCAGCCTGTCACTTACTCACTAAGTGCATCATTCACAGTAAATCAGTCTTGTCACTCACTCACTAAGTGCATCATTCACAGTAAATCAGTCTTGTCACTTACTTCACTAAGCGCATCATTCACAGTAAATCAGTCTTGTCACTTACTTCACTAAGTGCATCATTCACAGTAAATCAGTCTTGTCACTTACTTCACTAAGCACATCATTCACAGTAAATCAGTCTATTCACTTACTTCACTAAGTGCATAGTTCACATTAAATCAATCTTGTCACTTACTTCACTAAGTGCATCATTCAAAGTAAATCAGTCTTGTCACTCACTTCACTAAGTGCATCATTCACAGTAAATCAGTCTTGTCATTCACTTCACAAAGTGCATGATTCAGAGTAAATCAGTCTTGTCACTTACTTCACTAAGTGCATCATTCACAATAAATCAGTCTTGTCACTCACTTCACAAAGTGCATCATTCACAGTAAATCAGTCTTGTCACTTACTTCACTAAGTGCACAATTCACAGTAAATCAGTCTTGTAACTTACTTCACTAAGTGCATAATTCACAGTAAATCAGTCTTGTCACTTACTTCACTAAGTGCATCATTCACAGTAAATCAGTCTTGTCACTCACTTCACTAAGTGCATCATTTACAGTAAATCAGTCTTGTCACTTACTTCACTAAGTGCATCATTCACAGTAAATCAGTCTTGTCACTCACTCACTAAGTGCATCATTCACAGTAAATCAGTCTTGTCACTTACTTCACTAAGTGTATCATTTGCAGTAAATTAGTCTTGTCACTCACTTTACAAAGTGCATAATTCACAGTAAATCAGTCTTGTCACTTACTTCACTAAGTGCATAATTCACAGTAAATCAGTCTTGTCACTCACTCACTAAGTGCATCATTCACAGTAAATCAGTCTTGTCACTTACTTCACAAAGTGCATAATTCACAGTAAATCAGTCTTGTCACTCACTTCACTAAGTGCATAATTCACAGTAAATCAGTCTTGTCACTTACTTCACTAAGTGCATAATTCACAGTAAATCAGTCTTGTCACTTACTTCACTAAGTGCATAATTTGCAGTAAATCAGTCTTGTCACTCACTTCACTAAGTGCATCATTCACAGTAAATCAGTCATGTCACTCGCTCACTAAGTGCATCATTCACAGTAAATCAGTTTTGTCACTCACTTCACTAAGCGCATAATTCACAGTAAATCAGTCTTGTCACTCACTCACTAAGTGCATCATTCATAGTAAATCAGTCTTGTCACTCACTTCACTAAGTGCATCATTCACAGTAAATCAGTCTTGTCACTCACTCACTAAGTGCATCATTCACAGTAAATCAGCTTTGTCACTCACTTCACTAAGTGCATCATTCACAGTAAATCAGTCTTGTCACTCACTTCACTAAGTGCATCATTCACAGTAAATCAGTTTTGTCACTCACTTCACTAAGTGCATTATTCACAGTAAATCAGTCTTGTCACTTACTTCACTAAGTGCATAGTTCACATTAAATTAATCTTGTCACTTGCTTCACTAAGTGCATCATTCACAGTAAATCAGTCTTGTCACTCACTCACTAAGTGCATCATTCACAGTAAATCAGTCTTGTCACTTACTTCACTAAGTGCATCATTCACAGTAAATCAGTCTTGTCACTTGCTTCACTAAGTGCATCATTCACAGTAAATCAGCCTTGTCACTCACTCACTAAGTGCATCATTACAGGAAATCAGTCTTGTCACTTACTTCACTAAGTGCATCATTCACAGTAAATCAGTCTTGTCACTTACTTCACTAAGCGCATCATTCACAGTAAATCAGTCTTGTCACTCACTTCACAAAGTGCATAGTTCACAGTAAATCAGTCTTGTCACTTACTTCACTAAGCGCATCATTCACAGTAAATCAGTCTTGTCACTCACTTCACAAAGTGCATAATTCACAGTAAATCATTCTTGTCACTTACTTCACTAAGTGCATCATTTGCAGTAAATCAGTCTTGTCACTCACTTCACAAAGTGCATCATTCACAGTAAATCAGTCTTGTCACTTACTTCATTAAGTGCATCATTCACAGTAAATCAGTCTTGTCACTTACTTCACTAAGTGCATCATTCACAGTAAATCAGTCTTGTCACTTACTTCACAAAGTGCACAATTCACAGTAAATAAGTCTTGTCACTTACTTCACTAAGTGCATAATTCACAGTAAATCAATCTTGTCACTTACTTCACTAAGTGCATCATTCATAGTAAATCAGTCTTGTCACTCACTTCACTAAGTGCATCATTTACAGTAAATCAGTCTTGTCACTTACTTCACTAAGTGCATCATTCACAGTAAATCAGTCTTGTCACTTACTTCACTAAGCACATCATTCACAGTAAATCAGTCTTGTCACTTACTTCACTAAGTGCATAGTTCACATTAAATCAATCTTGTCACTTACTTCACTAAGTGCATCATTCACAGTAAATCAGTCTTGTCACTCACTTCACTAAGTGCATCATTCACAGTAAATCAGTCTTGTCACTCACTTCACAAAGTGCATCATTCACAGTAAATCAGTCTTGTCACTTACTTCACTAAGTGCACAATTCACAGTAAATCAGTCTTGTCACTTACTTCACAAAGTGCATCATTTACAGGAAATCAGACTTGTCACTTGCTCACTAAGTGCATCATTCACAGTAAATCAGTCTTGTCACTCACTCACTAAGTGCATCATTCATAGTAAATCAGTCTTGTCACTCACTTCACTAAGTGCTTCATTCACAGTAAATCAGTCTTGTCACTCGCTCACTAAGTGCATCATTCACAGTAAATCAGTTTTGTCACTCACTTCACTAAGCGCATAATTCACAGTAAATCAGTCTTGTCACTCACTCACTAAGTGCATCATTCATAGTAAATCAGTCTTGTCACTCACTTCACTAAGTGCATCATTCACAGTAAATCAGTCTTGTCACTCACTCACTAAGTGCATCAATCACAGTAAATCAGCTTTGTCACTCACTTCACTAAGTGCATTATTCACAGTAAATCAGTCTTGTCACTTACTTCACTAAGTGCATAGTTCACATTAAATTAATCTTGTCACTTGCTTCACTAAGTGCATCATTCACAGTAAATCATTATTGTCACTCACTCACTAAGTGCATCATTCACAGTAAATCAGTCTTGTCACTTACTTCACTAAGTGCATCATTCACAGTAAATCAGTCTTGTCACTTGCTTCACTAAGCGCATCATTCACAGTAAATCAGTCTTGTCACTCACTCACTAAGTGCATCATTCACAGTAAATCAGTCTTGTCACTTACTTCACTAAGTGCATCATTCACAGTAAATCAGTCTTGTCACTCACTTCACAAAGTGCATCATTCACAGTAAATCAGTTTTGTCCTTTACTTCATTAAGTGCATCATTCACAGTAAATCAGTCTTGTCACTTACTTCACTAAGTCCATCATTCACAGTAAATCAGTCTTGTCACTTACTTCACAAAGTGCACAATTCACAGTAAATAAGTCTTGTCACTTACTTCACTAAGTGCATCATTCACAGTAAATCAGTCTTGTAACTTACTTCACTAAGCGCATCATTCACAGTAAATCAGTCTTGTCACTTACTTCACTAAGTGCATAGTTCACATTAAATCAATCTTGTCACTCACTTCACTAAGTGCATCATTCACAGTAAATCAGTCTTGTCACCCACTCACTAAGTACATCATTCACAGTAAATCAGTCTTGTCACTCACTTCACAACGTGCATCATTCACAGTAAATCAGTCTTGTCACTTACTTCACTAAGTGCATCATTCACAGTAAATCAGTCTTGTCACTTACTTCACAAAGTGCATCATTCACAGTAAATCAGACTTGTCACTTGCTCACTAAGTGCATCATTCACAGTAAATCAGTCTTGTCACTCACTCACTAAGTGCATCATTCATAGTAAATCATCACTCACTAAGTGCATCATTCACAGTAAATCAGTCTTGTCACTCACTTCACTAAGTGCATCATTCACAGTAAATCAGTCTTGTCACTCACTTCACTAAGTGCATCATTCACAGTAAATCAGTCTTGTCACTTACTTCACTAAGTGCATCATTCACAGTAAATCAGTCTTGTCACTCACTTCACTAAGTGCATCATTCACAGTAAATCAGTCTTGTCACTTACTTCACTAAGTGCATCATTCACAGTAAATCAGTCTTGTCACTCACTCACTAAGTGCATCATTCACAGTAAATCAGTCTTGTCACTTACTTCACTAAGTGCATCATTCACAGTAAAGCANTATCGTCACTTACTTCAGTATAAGTGCATAATTCACAGTAAATCAGTCTTGTCACTTACTTCACTAAGTGCATCATTCACAGTAAATCAGTCTTGTCACTTACTTCACTAAGTGCATCATTCACAGTAAATCAGTCTTGTCACTTACTTCACTAAGTGCATCATTCACAGTAAATCAGTCTTGTCACTCACTCACTAAGTGCATCATTCACAGTAAATCAGTCTTGTCACTTACTTCACTAAGTGCATCATTCACAGTAAATCAGTCTTGTCACTTACTTCACTAAGTGCATCATTCACAGTAAATCAGTCTTGTCACTTACTTCACTAAGTGCATCATTCACAGTAAATCAGTCTTGTCACTCACTTCACTAAGTGCATCATTCACAGTAAATCAGTCTTGTCACTTACTTCACAAAGTGCATCATTCACAGTAAATCAGTCTTGTCACTTACTTCACTAAGTGCATCATTCACAGTAAATCAGTCTTGTCACTTACTTCACTAAGTGCATCATTCACAGTAAATCAGTCTTGTCACTTACTTCACTAAGTGCATAATTCACAGTAAATCAGTCTTGTCACTTACTTCACTAAGTGCATCATTCACAGTAAATCAGTCTTGTCACTTACTTCACTAAGTGCATCACATTCACTAACAGTAAATCAGTCTTGTCACTTACTTCACTAAGTGCACATTCAGTAAATCAGTCTTGTCACTTACTTCACTAAGTGCATCATTCACAGTAAATCAGTCTTGTCACTTACTTCACTAAGTGCATCATTCACAGTAAATCAGTCTTGTCACTCACTTCACTAAGTGCATCATTCACAGTAAATCAGTCTTGTCACTTACTTCACTAAGTGCATCATTCACAGTAAATCAGTCTTGTCACTCACTTCACTAAGTGCATCATTCACAGTAAATCAGTCTTGTCACTCACTTCACTAAGTGCACAATCACAGTAAATTAGTCTTGTCACTTACTTCACTAAGTGCATAATTCACAGTAAATCAATCTTGTCACTTACTTCACTAAGTGCATCATTCGTAGTAAATCAGTCTTGTCACTCACTTCACTAAGTGCATCATTTACAGTAAATCAGTCTTGTCACTTACTTCACTAAGTGCATCATTCACAGTAAATCAGTCTTGTCACTTATTCCACTAAGTGCATCATTCACAGTAAATTTGTCTTGTCACTTACTTCACTAAGTGCATAGTTCACATTAAATCAATCTTGTCACTTACTTCACTAAGTGCATCATTCACAGTAAATCAGTCTTGTCACTCACTTCACTAAGTGCATCATTCACAGTAAATCAGTCTTGTCACTCACTTCACAAAGTGCATCATTCACAGTAAATCAGTCTTGTCACTTACTTCACTAAGTGCACAATTCACAGTAAATCAGTCTTGTCACTTACTTCACAAAGTGCATCATTCACAGTAAATCAGTCTTGTCACTTACTTCACTAAGTGCACAATTCACAGTAAATCAGTCTTGTCACTTACTTCACTAAGTGCATAATTCACAGTAAATCAGTCTTGTCACTTACTTCACTAAGTGCATCATTTGCAGTAAATCAGTCTTGTCACTCACTTCACAAAGTGCATCATTCACAGTAAATAAGTCTTGTCACTTACTTCATTAAGTGCATCATTCACAGTAAATCAGTCTTTCACTATTTCATCAAATCATACTCTTGTCACTTTCACAGTAAATCAGTCTTGTCACTCACTCACTAAGTGCATCATTCACAGTAAATCAGTCTTGTCACTTACTTCACTAAGTGCATCATTTGCAGTAAATCAGTCTTGTCACTCACTTCACTAAGTGCATCATTCACAGTAAATCAGTCTTGTCACTCACTCACTAAGTGCATCATTCACAGTAAATCAGTCTTGTCACTCACTTCACAAAGTGCATCATTCACAGTAAATCAGTCTTGTCACTTACTTCACTAAGTGCACAATTCACAGTAAATTAGTCTTGTCACTTACTTCACTAAGTGCATAATTCACAGTAAATCAGTCTTGTCACTCACTTCACTAAGTGCATCATTCACAGTAAATCAGTCTTGTCACTTACTTCACTAAGCGCATCATTCACAGTAAATCAGTCTTGTCACTTACTTCACTAAGTGCATAGTTCGCATTAAATTAATCTTGTCACTTACTTCACTCAGTGCATCATTCACAGTAAATCAGTCTTGTCACTCACTCACTAAGTGCATCATTTACAGTAAATCAGTCTTGTCACTTACTTCACTAAGTGCATCATTCACAGTAAATCAGTCTTGTCACTTACTTCACTAAGTGCATCATTCACAGTAAATCAGTCTTGTCACTTACTTCACTAAGTGCATCATTCACAGTAAATCAGTCTTGTCACTTACTTCACTAAGTGCATCATTCACAGTAAATCAGTCTTGTCACTCACTTCACTAAGTGCATCATTCACAGTAAATCAATCTTGTCACTCACTTCACAAAGTGCATCATTCACAGTAAATCAGTCTTGTCACTTACTTCACTAAGTGCATCATTCACAGTAAATCAGTCTTGTCACTCACTTCACAAAGTGCATCATTCACAGTAAATCAGTCTTGTCACTTACTTCACTAAGTGCACAATTCACAGTAAATCAGTCTTGTCACTTACTTCACTAAGTGCATCATTCACAGTAAATCAGTCTTGTCACTTACTTCACTAAGTGCATCATTCACAGTAAATCAGTCTTGTCACTCACTTCACTAAGTGCATCATTCACAGTAAATCAGTCTTGTCACTTACTTCACTAAGTGCATCATTCACAGTAAATCAGTCTTGTCACTTACTTCACTAAGTGCATCATTCACAGTAAATCAGTCTTGTCACTTACTTCACTAAGCGCATAGTTCACAGTAAATCAGTCTTGTCACTTACTTCACTAAGTGCATCATTCACAGTAAATCAGTCTTGTCACTTACTTCACTAAGCGCATCATTCACAGTAAATCAGTCTTGTCACTTACTTCACTAAGTGCATAGTTCACATTAAATCAGTCTTGTCACTTACTTCACTAAGTGCATCATTCACAGTAAATCAGTCTTGTCACTCACTTCACTAAGTGCATCATTCACAGTAAATCAGTCTTGTCACTCACTTCACAAAGTGCATCATTCACAGTAAATCAGTCTTGTCACTTACTTCACTAAGTGCACAATTCACAGTAAATCAGTCTTGTCACTTACTTCACTAAGTGCATAATTCACAGTAAATAAGTCTTGTCACTTACTTCACTAAGTGCATCATTCGCAGTAAATCAGTCTTGTCACTCACTTCACTAAGTGCATCATTTACAGTAAATCAGTCTTGTCACTTACTTCACTAAGTGCATCATTCACAGTAAATCAGTCTTGTCACTCACTCACTAAGTGCATCATTCACAGTAAATCAGTCTTGTCACTTACTTCACAAAGTGCGCAATTCACAGTAAATAAGTCTTGTCACTTACTTCACTAAGTGCATCATTCACAGTAAATCAGTCTTGTAACTTACTTCACTAAGCGCATCATTCACAGTAAATCAGTCTTGTCACTTACTTCACTAAGTGCATAGTTCACATTAAATCAATCTTGTCACTCACTTCACTAAGTGCATCATTCACAGTAAATCAGTCTTGTCACTCACTCACTAAGTGCATCATTCACAGTAAATCTGTCTTGTCACTTACTTCATTAAGTGCATAGTTCACATTAAATCAATCTTGTCACTTACTTCACTAAGTGCATCATTCACAGTAAATCAGTCTTGTCACTTACTTCACAAAGTGCATCATTCACAGTAAATCAGACTTGTCACTCACTCACTAAGTGCATCATTCACAGTAAATCAGTCTTGTCACTTACTTCACAAAGTGCCTCATTTACAGTAAATCAGTCTTGTCACTTACTTCACAAAGTGCATCATTCACAGTAAATCAGTCTTGTCACTTACTTCACTAAGTGCATCATTCACAGTAAATCAGTCTTGTCACTTACTTCACTAAGTGCATAATTCACAGTAAATCAGTCTTGTCACTTACTTCACTAAGTGCATCATTCGCAGTAAATCAGTCTTGTCACTCACTTCACTAAATGCATCATTTACAGTAAATCAGTCTTGTCACTTACTTCACTAAGTGCATCATTCACAGTAAATCAGTCTTGTCACTCACTCACTAAGTGCATCATTTGCAGTAAATCAGTCTTGTCACTCACTTCACTAAGTGCATCATTCATTGTAAATCAGTCTTGTCACTCACTCACTACGTGCATCATTCACAGTAAATCAGTCTTGTCACTTACTTCACTAAGCGCATCATTCACAGTAAATCAGTCTTGTCACTTACTTCACTAAGTGCATAGTTCACATTAAATTAATCTTGTCACTTACTTCACTCAGTGCATCATTCACAGTAAATCAGTCTTGTCACTCACTCACTAAGTGCATCATTTACAGTAAATCAGTCTTGTCACTTACTTCACTAAGTGCATCATTCACAGTAAATCAGTCTTGTCACTTACTTCACTAAGCGCATCATTCACAGTAAATCAGTCTTGTCACTTACTTCACTAAGTGCATAGTTCACATTAAATCATTCTTGTCACTTACTTCACTAAGTGCATCATTCACAGTAAATCAGTCTTGTCACTCACTTCACTAAGTGCATCATTCACAGTAAATCAATCTTGTCACTCACTTCACAAAGTGCATGATTCAGGGTAAATCAGTCTGTTCACTTACTTTACTAAGTGCATCATTCACAGTAAATCAGTCTTGTCACTCACTTCACAAAGTGCATCATTCACAATAAATCAGTCTTGTCACTTACTTCACTAAGTGCACAATTCACAGTAAATAAGTCTTGTCACTTACTTCACTAAGTGCATAATTCACAGTAAATCAATCTTGTCACTTACTTCACTAAGTGCATCATTCGTAGTAAATCAGTCTTGTCACTCACTTCACTAAGTGCATCATTTACAGTAAATCAGTCTTGTCACTTACTTCACTAAGTGCATCATTCACAGTAAATCAGTCTTGTCACTTATTCCACTAAGCGCATCATTCACAGTAAATCAGTCTTGTCACTTACTTCACTAAGTGCATAGTTCACATTAAATCAATCTTGTCACTTACTTCACTAAGTGCATCATTCACAGTAAATCAGTCTCATCACTCACTTCACTAAGTGCATCATTCACAGTAAATCAGTCTTGTCACTCACTTCACAAAGTGCATCATTCACAGTAAATCAGTCTTGTCACTTACTTCACTAAGTGCATCATTCACAGTAAATCAGTCTTGTCACTTACTTCACAAAGTGCATCATTCACAGTAAATCAGTCTTGTCACTTACTTCACTAAGTGCATCATTCACAGTAAATCAGTCTTGTCACTTACTTCACTAAATGCATAATTCACAGTAAATAAGTCTTGTCACTTACTTCACTAAGTGCATCATTCGCAGTAAATCAGTCTTGTCACTCACTTCACTAAGTGCATCATTTACAGTAAATCAGTCTTGTCACTTACTTCACTAAGTGCATCATTCTTAGTAAATCAGTCTTGTCACTCACTCACTAAGTGCATCATTCACAGTAAATCAGTCTTGTCACTTACTTCACTAAGTGCATCATTTGCAGTAAATCAGTCTTGTCACTCACTTCACTAAGTGCATCATTCACAGTAAATCAGTCTTGTCACTCACTCACTAAGTGCATCATTCACAGTAAATCAGTCTTGTCACTCACTTCACAAAGTGCATCATTCACAGTAAATCAGTCTTGTCACTTACTTCACTAAGTGCATAATTCACAGTAAATCAGTCTTGTCACTTACTTCTCTTTTTCTTCTTCCGTCCTTAGCCACCGACCGTCAAAGCAGTCAGTGGCCATTACGCCTAGTGGCGTCTTAGGGCAACAGCAGATAGGTTTTCTTTGCCATTGTTTCCCATCACGCCTATTGGCGTCTTTAGTGCAACGGCAAATCAATCCATCTGCTGCTGTTTCCGTAATCGAAGTGACTGGCAAACGGGTGATCAGCCCGTTGGTTCACTTACTTCACTAAGTGCATAATTCACAGTAAATCAGTCTTGTCACTTACTTCACTAAGTGCATCATTCGCAGTAAATCAGTCTTGTCACTCACTTCATAAAGTGCATCATTCACAGTAAATCAGTCTTGTCACTTACTTCATTAAGTGCATCATTCACAGTAAATCAGTCTTGTCACTTACTTCACTAAGTGCATCATTCACAGTAAATCAGTCTTGTCACTTACTTCACTAAGTGCATCATTCACAGTAAATCAGTCTTGTCACTTGCTCACTAAGTGCATCATTCACAGTAAATCAGTCTCGTCACTCACTCACTAAGTGCATCATTCATAGTAAATCAGTTTTGTCACTCACTTCACTAAGTGCACCATTCACAGTAAATCAGTCTTGTCACTTACTTCACTAAGTGCATCATTCACAGTAAATCAGTTTTGTCACTCACTTCACTAAGTGCATCATTCACAGTAAATCAGTCTTGTCACTCACTTCACTAAGTGCATCATTCACAGTAAATCAGTTTTGTCACTCACTTCACTAAGTGCATTATTCACAGTAAATCAGTTTTGTCACTTGTTCACTAAGTACATCATTCACAGTAAATCAGTCTTGTCACTTACTTCACTAAGTGCATCATTCACAGTAAATCAGCCTGTCACTTGCTCACTAAGTGCATCATTCACAGTAAATCAGTCTTGTCACTCACTCTCTAAGTGCATAATTCACAGTAAATCAGTCTGTCACTCACTCACTAAGTGCATAATTCACAGTAAATCAGTCTTGTCACTCACTTCACAAAGTGCATCATTCACAGTAAATCAGTCTTGTCACTTACTTCACTAAGTGCATAATTCACAGTAAATCAGTCTTGTCACTTACTTCTCTTTTTCTTCTTCCGTCCTTAGCCACCGACCGTCAAAGCAGTCAGTGGCCATTACGCCTAGTGGCGTCTTAGGGCAACAGCAGATAGGTTTTCTTTGCCATTGTTTCCCATCACGCCTATTGGCGTCTTTAGTGCAACGGCAAATCAATCCATCTGCTGCTGTTTCCGTAATCGAAGTGACTGGCAAACGGGTGATCAGCCCGTTGGTTCACTTACTTCACTAAGTGCATAATTCACAGTAAATCAGTCTTGTCACTTACTTCACTAAGTGCATCATTCGCAGTAAATCAGTCTTGTCACTCACTTCATAAAGTGCATCATTCACAGTAAATCAGTCTGTCACTCACTCACTAAGTGCATAATTCACAGTAAATCAATCTTGTCACTTACTTCACTAAGTGCATCATTCACAGTAAATACGTCTTGTCACTTACTTCACTAAGCGCATCATTCACAGTAAATCAGTCTTGTCACTTACTTCACTAAGTGCATCATTCACAGTAAATCAGCCTGTCACTTGCTCATTAGGTGCATCATTCACAGTAAATCAGTCTGTCACTTGCTCACTAAGTGCATCATTCACAGTAAATCAGTCTGTAACTCACTCACTAAGAGCATAATTCACAGGTAAATCAATCTTGTCACTTACTTCACTAAGTGCATCATTCACAGTAAATCAGCCTGTAACTTGCTCACTAAGTGCATCATTCACAGTAAGTCAGTCTGTCACTTGCTCACTAAGTGCATCATTCACAGTAAATCAGTCTCTCACTGAGTGCATTATTCACAGTAAATCAGTCTGTCACTTACTCACTAAGTGCATCATTTACAGTAAATCAGTCTGTCACTCACTTCACTAAGTGCATCATTCACAGTAAATCAGTCTGTCACTTACTCAGGAAGTGCATCATTCACAGTAAATCAGTCTGTCACTCACTGACTATGTGCAGCATTTTCAGTAAATTAGTCTGTCACTCACCCACCAAGTGCATTATTCACAGTTAATCAGTCTGTCTCTCAGCTCACTAATTACATCATTCACAATAAATCAGTCTGTCACTCACTCACTAAGTGCATCACTTATGCTCTTTATATGTATCTATCATGTGGACTACGTGTATGACCTTAAGTATGCCACTCACACGATTGACCAAGTATATCACGCATTAGATCAAGTCTGTCACTCACACGTTTGATCAAGTATACCACTCACACTTTTGACCAGGCATATCATTCACACTTTTTACCAGGTGTATCACTCACACTAATTATATAGCTCACAGTCAATCAGTGTATCACTCACGCTAACTGTAGCTCAAGATAAAACAAATAATTACTAAAGATGCACTCATATCCTCGAAATATAACAGCACATTAAATATAAATATAACTAGCAATAACCCGTCAACATTGACAGGTTATTAATTATAGTGTTTTGTTTCTGTTACATGTATTGCAGACGGTACTATCACTACTGTGGTCATTTCACTGCAGGCGAGCGTCATTAGATATTTGTAGTGAAAATTATATGGATGTATTAAATATGAAGACATGGAGTAACCTTACCTAAATGATATGTGGAGCAGTGATAATGATCTAATGAACCGTAAATTGACTAAATAACTGACATTTCTTTTATGACAACAGGTCTCGTAATTGCTCGCGCATCTTTTAAAATCTTGCCCAGGTCGACTTACTGCCTCTGAGAAGCCATGGTCGACTTACTGCCTCTGAGAAGCCATGGTCGACTTACTGCCTCTGAGAACAACGTTTGAAGTTTGACGAAACTCCAGTTCACGTACTGTTTATCAATCGTGTTGTTGGCTTCTTTCCATAATCAAACTGTTCATGCACACCTTCATTTGCGCACTTTTTTCTATTTTCGGGAGAGTACATATAAGGGGAAACAATACAATTATTGTCTAACTTTCAACCACAGTTGCACCCCCTTAGCTGTGGTCGAAAGTTAACGTACTCTTTCGAAAATAGAAAAAAGTGCGCAAATGACGTTGTGCAAAATGTGACTGACTGTCGTACGGAAGGTTAATTGTTTATTTTGCCCGTCTGAGTATATAGAGTGGATGTCGACAGATACGTGAGAAGGTATAGAAATAGATTTTTCACAGGTGGTAAAATTGAGGAAAAAAGATCTGTCTCTGGAGTGATTAGGTAATCTCTTCCAGCTTATCCGTACGACTGTACTTTTAGTGCAAGACAGCTTTTATCTCCCTATCAAGAATAGATAAGTTAATCTACACACACACCGCTGTGTGATACAAGACACACAAACGTGAAAACTAAGGATAAATGGGTATGGGTCTGACCAACACACAAAGGTAAGTTTCTTTGTAGTTTATTATCATTAAAACTCGACAACATCAAAATATCTAAAGAAAAAGATCAAAGAGTCATTTACATGCATATGAAATAAAGCAGAAAAACGTGCACCCTCCCCAAATGGAGAAAAGAACCCTAAAATTATTAACCCAAAGGTTGAAGGTTAGCACTCTGTTACAGAATGAACAGTAGGGGTACTCTATGAGACCCAGTAAAATAAACAAACTTTTAGACAAATCAGATATATGGATAGTTTTCCCGCAAACAAGAAAATACTCGCACACTCTTGCAAACAGTGGCCACTCTCACACTCTTACCTAATTGCCTGGTATGGTAGGTCTGTAATATCCCTTGGTAATAGAATTACTCCATGAATATATTATTTAATTCACTTAATATTCTGTCACCCCAGTTGTCGCAGATCCAAATTGGCCCCAGTCCATCCCCCGAAATTAGTTCATGAGGTGAACGCCTAATATGGTTGCGTCTCCTATAAGTGTTATTACACATAGTAAAAAAAAACTGAGAGAGTTCTTGAGGTTCACTCTTTAGCGGGAAAAATACTTCCAGTATTGGGAAAACATCTGGTTGCTAGAACTTTGTTCATAAGCTGATGATGGTTCTTCTATCGGCCAACTTGTGGCTGGTAAAATTATATATATATCTGGGTTTTGTAAGTCCAGTTATTAGAAAAAAAAATTATTGTCCTCCAATACCCTCTGGCGTGTGCCCGTTCACAAATGAAATTGGTGACGCACAGCCAAGAAAAGGATAAAATAACAAATCCAAAAAGGAAAACGAAAAAGACCGTTGGCCGCCCTTGTGATCAGGTCTGCGAAGAATACAAGAAACATTTATATAAAAAATATGCTAATCCTATATCTACACACACAGACGGGGACAAGACGATCTCTTCTCCACTCCGTCAGTCCTGATTAAATTTAAAAGGCACACGGTGTTTCCTTACTCCTACCCGTCAACAAATTCCGCTGGCAGCTGAGTTCAGACGGGTCTGAGTTATGTTAACTCGCCCGCCCCTGCTCGCCGGCGTCAGCGTACAATGAAAATTATTATTTAATCTGTCCATACGCGCTGCCTAAACAATGATCGCCTGTCATTAAATAGCTATTAATTGTCGGCATCTGTTGGCTTTGCCGTATATGATTAAAATAATAGACACTATAACAAATATGCACAAATGAAATATAACGTTGTATTCTATCCTTCACTATCAGTTTACTGTCTATACGGGTGGCGTGATTTAACATTTTAATAGAATATCTGGTATGAAATCGCTACGCGTTACTTTATTTCACTCGTTTTACTAGCGAGAAAAATCTAAGTGAAGAACAAATGTTAAAAGCTATCAATTCTTAAAACATTAGCACTATTATCCTTTTTACCAGAAAATTCAGAAATGAAAATTTCCACGAACACTAGAAAACCATATTCCACCAATAAAGACTGGTTCTAGGACCGCGCTAGACTATTCAAAATTCTGACTGACAACTGATGATAAACAACAAGGATTCTCTGATCTCTGAATGCGTTAATTTCGCGTTCCGGTGTTACCCAGAATTCAGAAGCTAAGCGTATCAAGATAAAGGCTTTACGGTCGGTCTTCGTCGAGGTTTTCGACCGTCATCAAAAGACTTACTGTTCCCTAACGGGTTTCTCTGTAAGAATGCCCGCTTCTGAAGATCAAAGAGCCCAGGGGTTTCTAACTCCCCTGAGTACGAAACTTCAAAGGGTCTGTGTTTTTGTCTTCCCCACGTGCCAGCCTGTCTGAGAACTATTATGATTGACAGATGCTCGCGTGAGGGGACGAGGTAAACACAGACTGATTTGCTTACCTGTTATGACTGACAGGTCACGCAGTTTGTAAACATTTCGTGAGCTCGTGTTAAACGAAAAAGGCGGAACGAGAGAGTAAGCTTATTTAAATAAAGACAGACTGTATAATGCAGGTTTAGCTAGCAAATCAGAGGGCAGCTATAAGGTTGCAATAGGCTGCTGGATTACTGTAGACTCTTTTTTCCATTACACGTCACACTGACCGACCGACCGAAGTACTTACGGCGGGAATTATGGCATTGAACTAACAAAATTGGCAGGTTTTTAATTATAGTGTGTTGTTTCTGTTATACGTATTACTTTGCTGCTTCTTCTGTAGTCTCGCTAAATCGACTAATTCGGCCGTGTTACTGCAAATGTAACGAATGACGAACCCATTCTTTATTCATACTCACTAGGTTACAGTGCGCAATTTAGTTCCCATCTTTAAATTTTAAAAAAAAAACGCTCCATGAAAAAGATTGCAACTTTAGTGGAAACAGATGGGACAAAAGTTAGGGATGCGTAAGGAAATTCTAAAGATTAATGTAACATATAAATAACTGAGATAAAACACTCAATAAGCATAACACCTGCGCTTACAACGGTTGATATGTTAAAAAGATATTGTTCATATTCTTTCCCTACGTGCAGTTGATGTTGGCCGCGTGTCCTTTCACGATTCACTTCCCTAGCAAGGCTGTGGTGCCGTTGGGATGTTTCCTGATTCGATTCCCCGGTGAACCTGTCACTTCTGTTACTTTTATATTGTCTAGGATCCTATTGTTTTCTTTCTTTCTTACGACTGCCTGCCGCATACCCCTGTTCGTTTATTATTTACAACTTTATATTAATTTCCTCTTAAAAAGATTTTTTATCAGAAGCAGATACAGGAACGAATGAAAAGCAGAGCATCCAGGTCACACACACAAAAATGATGCATATTATCAGCTCAGCAGAAGAGAACAAGTGGTAGACTCCGTACGGGCCACAACAGATTGGGATACCATCTGTTCAACAAGCTAAAGATAGGAACTACCCAGTTTTATCACAGATAAAATGACCGCTGAACATCTGCTTCAAAGGTATCCAACATATGAGGAACAGAGAAAGCACATATACCCGTCACCAATACCATTCATGGAAAAGCTCTTTGGAGATCGAAATAGCCTTAACCTGACCACTACATTCTTTGAACATATTCAAGTTGACGTCTGAGGGTGAACGAAGAAGAAATGCCCATGCCTGAGGAAGCAGTAATCTTGTTCGTTCATCGTTTCCTTGGAGATCCCTGAGGAACCACATGGGGTCCTCATATAAATATTATGAATACCGTAACAAGAACAAGTCACAGAAATAACCTTAACGAGTAGATACAAAAGAGGGTATGTCGTGAATCGATTTAAGGCCTTAATTGACTCCGGAACAACGCTGTGAGCGTTGGTCAAAATTGACACCCGTGCCAAAACAACTCTCTGAGCGTTGTTTTTAGTCTATCACGAATTAAAATTACGGCACAGGGTGGAAAATAATTGCGGAGTCAAAAAGTTAAGTTCCACAGGAACAACTTCACGCAAAGCCCTGTCATGTGCCGTCCACTCAGGTTCTTTGGTCTGAGATTATCAGTTTATGGCTGAAGCTGAGTTTAGCTATGCTTTGCAGTTATATCAAAGCAAAGGAACAGACTGATCACGGAAGAGCGTGGTTACTTAGGACTAAAACTTACCAATCTCCATCCAAATATTAATGCCCATTGGCCACACCCTTACTATTAATAAATATAACCAGTTTAATTTAAAAAGGTGATACTTATTTGATTGTTTCTCTATAATCACTTCATTCTTTAATTTTGTTGTTGTTGTTTGTTTTGTGCTGGGGGTTGATTAAGGATCGATGATTCATTGGAAGGGTCGGGACTGCAAAAAAATTTGGGGACCCTTGGTCGAAACTAAAGTGTGCGATATAAATCTTTTACAAGTAAACTGTGGCATATGTTTTATATTATTTAAGTTAACCGCTCGCTGCAGGTGTCGAATAGTCAAATACGGGTTCTGGATGTGAGTTCTCCCCTCTCTCTCTCTCTCTCTCTCTCTCTCTCTCTCTCTCTCTCTCTCTCTCTCTCTACCTCTCTTTATCTCTATCCCTCTCTCTATGTGCGTGAATGACTATGTGTAAATGTTTTTGTGTGTGCTCAGTTACTGATTGTGATGATAATATTAATTAATCCTGTCTGAAGTTATTAATATTTTAATTTTAATTTGTAAAACGCTGAGTATTGTATTGTAGGGCAGAAATGTAAAAAGGCAATAACTCCTATTTCTTTACCCTGATGAAATAAAGATTTCGTTCTTTCGTACCCCTTCGCCAGCGTCTCCCTTTAGCTCATCTGATCTCTTGCCCCACTGGCACCTGTTTGGTTAAACTGAAGTAGTACTAAATTATTCGGAAGTGGAACACCCTACTACGCAGAACTTACCTGATAATAATATGTGACCGTGATCTGAAGAGCTTTAAAAGCTCAAGAGATGTTGGCTATTTGTTTTACGGCGTTCTTGGACCCAGTTGCAAGATCCCTGGCGTCTTGATAAGGCAAAAATCGATGCACAAAGTTTGCGGATATGTCAACAGTGTAAAGCAGTCATATTTAAGAATGTTTTATAAATATTAAATATGCGGTGCATATAGCGCATTATCGATTATCTTGATTCGGCGCACTATTTATTTCGTTTTACAAAATATTGGCGAAACTTATTTTTATATATCCCTGGTGTATACTAGCTGTAGAACAGCCGCAATGGGCTAAAGAATTCAGAACAGTAATTTATATTCAGCAAAAATTGTTATTTTCGCAGCTGTTTCACGTTAGCAGAATAGATCAAACCTGTAGTAAGTTGCAACCCAAGTGGAGTAGTTGCTATTTTCATTACAGGCAGAACTATGTAATACATAGTACCCCTATATATAATAATATGACAACTGGACGATGACGCGCGGGATTCTTGATCCATACGGGTCCGCTTCCCTAAAGAGTGGAAAGGAGATACTTCTTCTTCTTCTTCTTCGTTCGTCCTGAAAAGGACGGTGGTTGCGTTGTGTCTGTTTGCGCCTAAGCTGTGATATCTGCACCTTTCGGTCGACACATCCGACTTCTGCACGGCATTTTTTAAGGACCGGGTTTGCCTTCCCATTTCGATCCATGCTCGCTCAGCCAACCTGCACTGCTGCAGACTGTTTCCAGGACCACCACGTGGAGGTGGAGCACGGTCTTGACCAGCTCTGGTTCGCTGGTCCTGACGCAGGCAGTCAAGCTATGAGTCGCTGACTGCATTCACTATTGCTGCATCTTGGGGTCCCGAAAGGAGATACAAGGGCCGTTTGATGGGGGCGAACGTTTATGATGATCAAGATGGCTCCGTTAAAAAAAAAAAAAATTTTTGCCTCGTTTTGCCGAAGCGCGTCCCGTTCAACCTTGTCGGTTATATTAGAGCGCATGTCCAAATATGAAAGACCTTTACGTCTGGTTACAGTGTAATTTAGATAGTTTATTACAACTGTGTAAAGAGTTTCCTATCAGTGCATAAACGTTGTCAGCTTGTGAAGACGCCAGAGAATCTACACATTATTTTATCGTGTGGAATTACAATGTTTTAATGAGCATCTCTGAGCTTACACACACACCCCCTCTCTCTCTCTCTCTCTCTCTCTCTCTCTCTCTCTCTCTCTCCCCTCTCTCTTTCTCTGTCTCTCTCCACCCGACTCGCCCACTATGCTATACGCTAACGTCATAGTTATATTAACATTTTTCAGTTTAGCCAACCGTTATGTATTAATTATGCATGAATCTTGTAAGTGAACTCGTACATAAAGGCACGTAAAATATATGTATTTTTTATTTTTATTTTTTTTTATTTGGTACTAGAATCATAATGCAAACATTGTTTGTGTATCTTCGCATAATGTAACTATTTGCCCAGCTAGGGTATTAAATCGAATATATGTAACCTCCTTCGCCAAGTATTGTTAACAAATGTTCCTTTGTTTTAAAAAAAATACTTGGGAAGATCACGTTGCACTAATTATAGTTTCAGTGAATATATTAATGTCGAAGTTCTGTTCCGTGTAAGTGATTACTCATATCTCCAATCAGAATTCTGGGATAGCAGTGTTGTAATTGAATACTCCTTTTTATAGTGCATTGTGCTCTCAGAAGTGAAAAGGAACAAGAAATACAATCAGTCTATTCAGTCAGTGTCATTATCCGTTAGTTGTATTGAATCATAAAAATTGGCGTATAGATTCAGTTTTACAATTTTTACAATTACTGTAGCCGCAAACTACTGGCTGACGGAGAGTACACAACGAAACGTTCCGTGCTTCGAGTGTATGGTTATTGTAAAACGAACTAAACACCAGTTATGTTGTTGTCGCGCTGGTGTAATGGCTTCGGCGTTGTACTGGCGACCAGGTGTTCATGGTTCAAACCCGGGCGTCGGCGTTTGAAGGAATGTTTACGACCGGAGATTTGACTGAATAACCTGAACGGCTCCTGTGATAAACCCTCTGTGGATGGAAAGGAGCGAAGTTCCTGACCGGGTTGGAAGGAAAGTCCTCAGGTTCCCCAGCCTCGCAATGACATGTCATTGGGCCGAAGGGCTGAAAGCCCAAGTGCCGCTGGTAAAAAAAAAAAAAAATAGCAGCCCTTCTCTCCCCCCCCCAATATCCCCCTCCCCCCATCCCCTTACGTTAACCACATTTATTTAAGTTCACCTGAGCTTTGTATATGTCGCGTTGCAGATCTTTGACGCTCACAATCTCTCTCTCTGTCTATGTTCCACTCATCGTAGACAAGCTGAAACTTTACAAGCAAACCCCTTCCATCATCATTTTAATTTTCACTTCCTATGGAGCAGAACGGGCAAAAACACAACAAAATCACAAATAGTAATACGTCCTACTAAGAGAAAGGACAAGGTAAAAACTTACGTTTCGGCCACAAGGCCTTCGTCAGGGACAGACAAACAGAAGACAGAAGGGAAAGAAAGTGAGAATTAAATGACTCGATTTCCTAGGGAGCATGGACCTACCACTGCAGGTGACCACTTCCCCCCACCAACAGGAACCCCGCACAAAGCATTCATATGCTCTGGAAAGGACTTGGTGCGTCACCTGTAGCTCCTGGGGGTCTCTGAGGAGACAGAGAGGCGATTAGTATGAGGTTGGGCATGGGGCTGGCCACATCATCATGTAAAACGCATTGCTAAAGAAACTACCGCTGCAAGATCACATGCATGCTTTGATGCAGTCTTCCTGGTAGGGGACTAGTTGTAGTTCTCGCCGGCTACAATTCTAAAGTTTGAAATCAAACTGATATAGTTTTCTTTGTCCAAAACTGCCCCTCAAATTGCTATCCTTAACTGACCGATAGCAGCAACAGCCATCTCATTAAGGTACTTAATTTATTATTATATATTTAAGTCTGTATGTGAGGAATTGACTAGAAATAAAACCACTGTAGTAACATCTTAATTAGGTCTTGATTGGTCAATTGATTATATTTTGGTCAATACTGGAGATGTGAACTTTTCAATTCGCTTCCAGGAGGAGCGTGAGAGCGAAGACTTTAAAAATCCATGAATTAGGTGCGTGTGTATCGGCCAGACAAGCACACGGCGGAATGTGTGTAAGTTCGAACATAATATTTATCCGTGTACAAAACTGCATCCTGTAACTAGCATGACTAAGGAAAAACTCGGATTTGTTTGGAGATCGCAATATTTTCTTGCTTGACTGCTGGACCGATCATAGATCTATTTGTAACTGTTATGGCGCGACGAGTGTTAACTATTTGAGATCTGCGCAGTTTTGATAGGCCAGCTCAGCATTTTTATTGCTTCTTTCATTCATTTATTTTCCTTCTCACTATTTATTATGCAAGCAACCATTGTTACAGCTGGTCTCTTTACAGGAAGCTTGCACAAACGTTTTCAAATACTCTTGCGGCGGTGATTTCTGTAACAATCGGTTTTACACGTTGAGGTTGCCAGTCTCATGCACAGTCTCACATTAGTAGCTTCGTACGACATGTCTGAGGGAGCTGGTAATCTCATCATGTGAAACAAGTTTCAACACAGAAACTGCCACTACGAGCGCATAAGAGTTAAATGCACACTGACACTGATAGCGAGATTGCCGTGTGAGAATTATCCCTACAAGATATGGAACCATATGTATAATTTAGTACCAATACAGAGTTCGAGGAACAGGCACGTGTATCATAATAATGATGCAGAAGTACGCGGGCTTTCATCGCACGTAAAAAGTTGTAGATGAAGTCAAACATAAATATGGGACCGAAGACGCAGCAAAAGAGATGAATGAAGTCAGCGACTCATAGCTTGACTGCTTGCGTCAGGGTCAGGGAACCAGAGCTGACCAAGACCCTACTCCACCTCCAAGTGGTGGTCCTGGAAACAGGCTGCATCACTGCAGTCTGGCCGAGAGAGTAGGGATCGAAGAGGGAAGGCAAAACCGGTCCCAAAAAATGCCGTGCGGAAGTCGGATGTGTCGGGCCGAAAGGCGCAAATATTGCAGCCACGCTGTAAACGGCGACACAACGGAACCAACGTCCTTTTCATGACGAACGAGGAAGAAGAAGCAGAAACACTAAAGATAACAATTGTCAGTTCAGATGTCGTCTGTCCTGTAGTGAGTTTAAAACATGGAGAATAATAGACACGACAAACAAGGTAGTAACGGCCGTTAATAAACTAAGCCATTTGTGGAATAGAAGGATTACAATGGTATGACACGATAGGAAACTCTATAATAGAGCGCTACAACAATGTAGTTCGATCATCAGAAGTCCCCTCGCCCCCCGTTTGGCAAGTGTTTCGGCCCTTTAATTTTCTTTACACTCTTTTTTTTCTTTTTAAAAAGGAAAAAAAAAAGGGGGGGGGGGCACTTGGGTCGTGACTCACGAGTGTCAACCCCCTGCTTTGTTTTCCAGCCTGCGCAGGGAATTGAACACTCTCCACCTTGGTTGCGAGTTTCAACTTCACTCCTGGTCTTATCTGTGCCGTCTGCTTGAGGCAGTTGTGAAAGTAACAATTATGCTGTATATAAATTACTGTCTTGAGTTCCATAGTCCGTTGCGGTTGCTCCACAGCCAACACGACGCCTTCTCGGTAGTTTCACACAATATAGTGTGTGGAGTTGATAGAAAGAACACGACTTATGTTATTACCTTCAATAGGGCGCGGTGGGTTGCCCATATTTGACGCAAAGTAATTTTCTGTCACTGATTTTTCATATAGCATTAAAAGTTTAAGAGTCGGTTCTTTCCACGTTTATTAAAAATATGGTACAGATATCTATAGTTATAAAGGAAATGCATCAAGCTAAAAATAGGAACTACCGATGAGTGTAAATGTGGCACTGATAAAATGACTGCTGAACATCTGCTTGAAAGATGCCCAACATATGAGAAACATAGAAAGCACATATGACCGCCAGTAGTACCATTTTCTGAAAAACTCTGTGGAGTTGCAAATAGCCAGAAGTTGACCACTGCTGTCTTTGAAAACATTCATGTAGACGTGAAAACATTCATGTAGACGTGAAAACATTCATGTAGACGTGAAAACATTCATGTAGACGTGAAAACATTCATGTAGACGTGAAAACATTCATGTAGACGTCTGAGAGTGTACGCAGAAAAAGAATGAGGATTAACAGCATATACAATGGGAACAACGCGAAAACAAAAGCTTAGTTCAAATACTTCGGTTCTAAAAAAAACTGACCTCCCTGCATGAATGCCTGGAAAAATCGGCCCCCCAAATACTGGTATCCGGTCCGTTAAGAGTTAAGAATTGTAGAAAAAACGTTGGCATAAGGTATGCATATGTCGACGAAACGAAGACGATGGTCTTTTTTTCTGGAATGCTGTTGTATGTGAGAGGTTATTGATGTTACTACACTAAGGGTAAACAAAGTGAGGTCCAGCTGTGTAAGTTCCCTGAGTCTAATTGATGATGATGTTCTCAGGGTCCCTATCCGCTACCTCTCTAAGATCTCACTCTGTGTAAAATAATCTCTGTGATGTTGTGTGGCAAGTGTCTAGAGTAATGTATCTATTGTGATGTATGAACAATGTCAAACATAACTTTAACTCAATAAAAGTGAAGTAAGTAAGACTGTTGGTAAAGTTATATTAATGTATTACAATTTTTTATTTTCCTGTACCTCAATTCTTTTGGGACAGGAATGTTTTCAAATCAAGAAAATTTTATTTACAACATATAAATAAATAAAGAGGACCATTTGTCCATAACTGGTATATTAAATTGTCACTGTATGTGTATCCCACAGACTGATTTAATACTTTCTATAACAAATAGTCAATTATGTGAGGGTCTGCTGGTATCATCACGCCCACAGGAATTTCTGTTCTGGTTGTGGAAATTGTTAAAATGAGATATCATATGCCCATTTAAAGGGACTTGACCTGACAGCCTGTCTGAGGTGGATGACTGTAGACTATGCAAGGTCAACACAAGAGTTGGCTTCTGACCACAGATGCAGCATGCAGCTTTACTAAGGCTTCAATGTACACTAGGTCTGCCTGCACCAGGTTTCCTGCCATGACTAAGTAATAGGCAATATAACCCTGAAAAAGAAGGATATTCTCTCCTTTTTATATGCTGGCTATAACAATTCCACAACTAATCAATACTAAGATTATCTGGGGTCAGTCACGTGTGCAAACCATTTGCACCAGACCCTATCTTCTTTGACTTCACTCCGTCCTGTGTTTACATTCTTCTTCCCATATGGCTGCAACGCCCCTGTCACCTTAAGCATTGATTGTCCTCCCTAAAATCAGCTGGGGTATACAATTTTCTTCTTGTGACCTGTTAAATCTTTTGTTCAAACATCCTAGGTATGCTTTCATGTGTCATTAGAACACTGTGGCACTGCAGAAGATTGCTAGTGTCCTCTGGACTTACAGTCGTAAGATTTTAGGGCAATATTCAAACACAAATTAGTTTCACTTCCCTCTAAGTCTGCTTAGGCACTTCCTACTTAGGTTGTCGTAACCTCTTTCAACTGGCAATGTCGAACAACAAAATATGGCGCACAATCTGTGGCCCGTTACATGCTAATGAAATACTAATACTTATTTATCTTACCGCAAATAAAGAATAATCACACAATCACAGGATTGACTAGCAGTAAATGGCTCAATTCCAGACTGCTGTGTCGTCCAGACGGCAAAGGCATTTGTCACCAATGCTTTGCTTCTGCTCTCAACTTGTCTGTGCTTAAGTTTTTCTCAAATGGCGGACTTATTCAAGCAGGGTTAAAAGTTATCAATTCCAACCAGCCAATCAAAAGACGCGTCAAAAAAAAAACCAACTAATTTTGGACCATAAACATTGAGCGTTGTTCAGTGTGTTCGCTCGTCTGATTTTATTTATATATTATATATCTTAGTTATTTATAGACCGATTTTTAATATCAAAATTGATTATTAAACGGCCAGCTGTCCTCTATCTACCCCTATAGGTTTCCTTTATTTATTTCTACCCGTTTTCATCTGTGTAATTTTTAAGTAATTAATTGTGCTTTTTCCCGACTGAAAATATTAATAAAATTAATGTTTCTACGTCAAGATAGTTTTATTAATGGGAAATCTTTATGGTATTATGTTAATCAATATCAGCGCTACAATTCCAGATATTTCTTTCCTTTTAATTCTCTTTAGTTTTTGAGGAAGAAATTATTTAATTTTTGTTAAAAACACATATTAGACATTTTTCTCACTCCAACCAAAATTTTTATTGTCACTATAAAACGAGGTAACAATCCGATTGGTTGTTAATTTTTACGACGTTCGTTAATAAATATTAGGGGGAGGGGGGGGTGTTTGGGGGTAGTAACCTTTTTAACTTGGTGTAGTAGAAAAATTCAAATTCTTTAGTCAAATTGTTGGCGGTTGATTTTACGGTGGCCTTGAGACAAATTTCAAATGCGGTAGTTATTAATAGATTTTAGGAGTACGTTAGTTAATTTTCAAGCGGGGAAATTTGAGCGGGGTGTCACACAGATTGACTTTACTACAAATGCCCAAGATGAAAGAAATAGAGGAATACAAGAAACACATGGACGAGAGTAAGGGAGATAGACACAAGGATAACGGATATATGGTTAAGAACATCCACTGATGGTTCAGGGAAAAACGAGGAAAGGGCGAAGGAGAAGCATGTTGCTGTTGACTCCATTTTCATCGTTGAGTTCAGTGAAGAGGTAAGTTGAAACGCGAATGGTTAAAACGGAATGAATGTCAACAATGTTCTTCAAACGAAAATTCCAACAAGTATCGTTGAATTGGGTGAACTGGGCAAGTATTGGCAGCACACAAGTCGGTGATTACAGTACATATATTTTATTGACGTGACACCAACGAAGTGGAACAAGACAATCATAGTTACAGATGCGAAGATCATACGTCAAAATGTTAATATCACTGTTAATAGTTGTTGTAGATTCTCTAACAGTTAAGTTCTCTTATATTCCAGTGACTAAGGATCACTTCCATTACCATATAACAGACATGGTATTAACGTCCGTTGACCTTCTCCCAAGGACGTTTATTAAGGCAAACGGATTCATTCTCACGGAGCAATAATTTATATCATACTTGTAAGCATCCCAGACTTTCTTCATAAAATTCTTAGATAGCATATCCAATCCAAACAAAGGCAGATATAACAATACAACCAGGTTAGTGTTTCATCTTGGCTAACCTCTCGGTATCCATACCACGACTTTGGCATAGGTAAAACGGCATATTAAACATGTGAAGCATATATATATATTCATTAACTTGATTCCACATATGGATTCTCCCTCTACGAAAAGATTCCAAAGGCTATCGACTCCGTGTGTCCAATTCTAGGAATGTCATCTCCGATGAATTCCCGCTAGACCATAAATAGGAGCGGCCTGATACTTTAATTTACATAATTAAACTTGCCATAAGAAATGGGGCGACACTTACTTCATGCTTCCACTATTGGCTTCGCCATGAAGACCAATAGATACGAATACAACTGATGGCTTCTTCAAATTTGCCAGGAATCAAAGAATAACACTGCGGACATAAATGTCGTCCGAGCTGCCCCTATCATGACGTCACAATCTACCCAACTAGGTTACACGTGCGTCCAAAGCAACTCACACAGCATTGTGCACGTCAGTGCGTGAATCAATCGAACGCACAAATAATATAACTATATAAAACTGGTGCGTACATTTGGCAGGACCGAAGACTACCCCCGTAGGTAATAAATGTACGTAACAGCTCCCTTATTAATAATAATAATAAATTCTTTAAGCGCCAAACACGGCGCATAAGGCAGAAACCAGTGCTCTCCAGGTTGTTCGTTGTGACGCCACTCCTCTTAGCTCTTGCACATTATTTAGGCCCAACGTTCTTCCTTCTCTTATTATTGTTCTTCTGAGTGTTTCTTTTGGTCTTCCTTTTTTCCGCTTACCCTCAGGAACCCAAGTGAGCGCCTGTAGTGGTATTCTGTTGTTTTGCATTCGTAGGACATGACCGATATATGACCATCGTCTTTTCCTTATATAGTCGGAGACATATTTCTGCCTAGAGTCTTCTCTTATTTGTCGATTAGTCTTGAATTCTTTCCAACTGATGTTCATGAGTTTTCTAAGACATTTGTTCTCGAATGTATTCAGCTTGTTCTCCAATGATTTTGTTATTTTCCAACTCTCACAGCCGTATGTTAACACTGAGATAACATTTGAATTAAACAGACCAATACCTCCCCTTAAAAAAAATTAATTCTATTAATTTTTTTCGAACTAATTACTCGAGAGAGGTGAGTCAAAACTACAACAAGATTTATGACATGCATAAAATTATATCATATTAAGAAAAGAATATTAAATGAAAACAATATAACTAAATGATAGTATGCATTAAAGCACACATCCACCATCGACCTACTTTGGAACGATGTGGTAATATTCGAAGTAAAAGGAAGTTGAAAATGAAAATGAAATAAACCATAAAAAAAAAGATGATAATAAAATTCAACCAAAATTGTTTTAAAAGAAATTTGAAACATACGATTTCAAAAATGAAAATGAACAGCAACACTGATGATGATCAATGATAAAAGAATCAATAAAACAGAAAATTTTAAAATACAACATGCAAAATGAAACAAAGCATAATTAAACACTTTAAGAAGCAACGCACTTACTATTTCCTAACATTAGTAAGTTTGACTAGTTATCTAAAAGTGAGATATCATGTAGTGGGATACGTGAATACACGTATTGCGAAACACTAATGAAGGTAGTAGATGTGTGATTTATAATCAATCAAATTGATTAAATTGAATTATACTAATTAGTAGTACTTAATTTATGAACAAATAACTAATTACTAATTTATTCTAAGTGATTTCAATTTCACTCATTGTTAATATTCTTTTAGAACTAGTTAAATCGACAAGAATATGTTCTCAATG
Source organism: Oreohelix idahoensis (assembly GCA_024509875.1). Classification (NCBI taxonomy): domain Eukaryota; kingdom Metazoa; phylum Mollusca; class Gastropoda; order Stylommatophora; family Oreohelicidae; genus Oreohelix; species Oreohelix idahoensis. The sequence goes on from JAMPIV010003699.1 coordinate 361,946, forward strand.
TACCATGTCTGAAATACGTTTACGAACACGATATGTAGTGTAATCTGTTCCATAACAATAGTGAATGTCTATTTGTCACTCTTATCAATGTTTCCATACTAAAAAAAAATGTTACTTTAACATCACTGTTCCCGTTCTAACAAAACGTTACTTCACAAGAAATAATGTTATAATCCATACGTAAGTATATTCTGAAAGTTATATATATACGAATACTGCAGAACTACACATAGTCTCCACAGATGTATAATCAGTGACCATGTACAAAGTTATTCATGTTTCTGTGAGGACGTTTCACCATCTGGAAGTGGTTTAATTTCGACGTGTTCACTAGGGCATCTTGAAAGACAGTCTGCAAACACATTCTGTACTCCAGGAATAGCTCGTATCTCAAAATGGAACGGTTGAAGCGCAATAGCGTAACGCGCTGACTTTGATGACTTCACGTTCCCTGTGTTCAGTGCTGTAAGAGCTTTCTGGTCGGATTCCACCACAAAGTGTGATCCGAGGAGATAACGATCCAGTTTTGTGATTGACCAGACAAGAGCGAGGAGCTCTTTATCTAGAACGGAATACTTCATCTCGCTCGTCGTAAGCTTTCTGGATACGTACATAATCGGAAATAAGGTGCCTCCGTATTCCTGCATCAAAACTGCCGCGATAGCGTAGGAAGAAGCATCACTGCGAAGAAGAACAAAGGTGAGATCTTTGTTAGGCAACCTTAAAAACAGGCTTATTTGAAAAAAATTGTTTTATATAATCTAAAGCCGTTTGATGATCCTGCGACCACTTTATTACATTAGGTGTGCCTTTCTTCAGTAACGAAGAAAGAGGTGCAGTTATAGTAGACAAATGAGGGATGAATTTAGAATAGAACTGTATTAGTCCTAAGAGCGACCTCACTTGTTTTTTTGTCTTAGGTGCTGAGATGTTTAAAATTTTAGAGACGTTACTGTCTTCTGTATACATTAAACCGCGACCTATACGGTGACCAAGAAATGAGATGTCATGAAAACCGACAAAAGCCTTTGAAGGTTTTGCTGTTAAGTTATAATCCCGTAAGGTAGAAAGTAAAGATTTTAAACCCTGAATATGTTCATCCCAAGAGTCACTGAAAAGACAGATGTCATCTATATAAGTAATGACATCGGGACGATGAGACAATATGCGGCGCATCATGCGTACAAAGGTAGCTGGCGCATTCATTAGACCGAATGGCATAAAATTCCATTGAAAAAGACCCAGTGGCGTCGAGAAAGCGGTGAATGGCTTTGCTTTAGGGGTTAATGGCACTTGCCAATAACCCTTTGAAAGGTCAAATTTCGAAAAGAATGTGGCATAAGATAATTTCTCTAATAAGTCGTCTAAAAGAGGTAATGGTTCCGCATCGAATTTTGTAACTTTGTTTAATTTCCTGTAATCTACGCAAAGACGTATATTGTTGTCCTTCTTCCGAATGATTACCATAGAAGAAGAATATGGTGTTGAAGATGGTTCAATTATATTTAATTGAAGCATCTCATCCAATTCCTTATCAACCTTATCACGAAAGTGTAAAGGAATAGGATATGGGCGAACTCGAATCGGTGTATCGTCAGTCAGAATAATGTCATGTTGGATGACTGACGTATGACCTGGGATGTCAGTGAGGACATCCTCATACGTGTGTAGAATATTAGAGACTTGCTGACGTTGATCATCAGTAAGAGTAGATGAGATAGTAACATCATTCCATTTCTCAGTGGAATGGAGTGGTACAACTGGTATTGGTAGTTGTACATCATCGAAAGAAGATTCCTCTTCTTGGATGACTGACAAACTAGAATAGTGTTGAATAGGAGGTGTAGGATCGTCAGTTGCTTGGAACACTGATTGTAGATAATCAGGACGTGAGTAATATTCCTTCAACATATTAATGTGGAAGGTTTTATGTTTACCATTAACATCAACGATGTAGTCGACATCGGATATTCTTGAGATGATCCTGAAAGGACCTCTCCAGGTAATTAAAAGACGATTATTATGCGCAGGGAGTAATACAAACGCTTCATCACCAGGTATGAGCTGGCGAAGACGTCTATACTTGTTTGCAAATAGACGAGCTTTTTCTTTGGCTTGTTCGGATGATGCAGTAGCTAATCTACAAGCATCTATGATTCTCTTTCTCAGAGAGATCACATACTCATAAGAGGATTGAGTTTCCTCTTCAATATTCTCGTCAACCAATAAGTCGTGGATTAGCGACATCGGACCGCGTGGTTGCATGCCGAAAACAAGTTGAAATGGAGAAAACCCCGTTGCTTGATTTTGTACCTCGCGATACGCAAAGAGACAAGCGGGTAGGACCCGATCCCAGTCTTGTGGGTGGTCTTGAGTTATCTTACCCAACAACTGTTTGAGTGTCCTATTTAGACGCTCAATTAACCCATTTGACATCGGATGATAAATAGAACTTAGAGATCTGTCTATACCTAATGTCTTCATAACTTGAGACATGGATTCAGAAATGAACTGAACCCCATGATCCGACAAGATTTTCCGTGGAAAACCAATGCGTGAGAAGATTAACATCAATGCCTCTGCTACACTGGCAGATGAAGTGTTCTTGAGAGGGATAGCTTCAGGCCAGCGAGTGCACATATCAATGCACGTAAGGATATGCGTATGCCCTCTAGCAGATGGTAGCATAGGACCAATAATGTCTATAGCCATTTTATCAAATGGTCTAATCGGGATGTCCGCAGCTTGAATAGGAGCCGCATGAAATGGACCCCGTACCTTAACTTCTTGACATATCAAACAAGACCGACAATAGAGAGTGATGTCCTTATGTACGCCTGGCCAGTAGAATGCCGAAAGCACTCTGGATTTGGTACGCGAAAAACCCATATGGCCCGCACATTGCGAGTCATGCGCATGTCGTAATATACGAGATCTCATACAGGATGGGACTATAATCTGAGAACATAAGGATGAATCCTTTTCTCGTATTACTCTAACCAAAATCCCATTTTTAAGTATAAAATCATGTCTAGATTTTGCAAGTTTGTTGCTGGTATTATTTTTGTTCACATACTGAAACATTTTTTTAATGAATCATCATTCTTTTGCAATGTTGCAAACAACTCCCGTGAAATAGGAGCATCATCATCACAAGTGGTATGAACTGTAGGTTCCATAGGTGTATCATGCGACATATTAGTAGCTTGCGCTCTAGTCACTACTGCATTTGCAGTTTGAATATGTCGCTCTTCCCATTCAGCAATTTGCTGTGGTGTACACTCTTTAATACCATGTATGCGACCAAGTATTAAATCACAAATTGGATTCGGAAGGAGACAAGCTTGAATCTTTCCTGAAAAAAATGGAGTATTAAGATCAATAATAGCAGTGGCAAATGTTTCAATTGTGCCACCAAACGTTACACATTTGACAACCCGGCCCGTGGCACAACTTGGGTTGATCAGCGAAGTCCGGACGCCGACTGTACTGCAACCAGAGTCAAATAGGAGAGAGCATGAAATATTGTTGACAAATCCCTTGTTAAACTTAAGAGAGCCCTGTCCCTGGTGTACTGAAGCAGCAGTGGCCGTACAGACTGCAGGTAGACTAGGCAAGGTATGTCCGCAACGCAGCGTCGTGATCGCCCTGGGCTGGAAAAGAGTAGAGCATTCTGAACAATCTTTGACTTGGGTACAATCAAGAGAACAACACATAGCATTATGAGTTTCAGCTCCTTTACCCTGTTCAATGTTAGCCTGTGTATCATTAAAAGCGACATTAGAATGTCTATTCGTATTACTCAACGATCTATCTCGTCGACGCGATCGATTTTGATTTTTGTCATTAAAATTGCCATAATTGTAGTTTCTGCTAGAGTTAAAATTTGGATTAGTCCGATAATTTATATAATTATCGTTATGATGTTGGTAAAATGGTTTATTTCCAAAAAAATGTTTGTTTTGCGGACCCTGAGATCTTGATCTCCAGTTTTGTTTATTATAATGTCCTTGATTATTTTTAAAATTATTGTTACCAAAATCTCGCGATCTGTGAGCCTGGTTCCAAGAAACATTAAATGGAGCAGATTGTTGAAATTGCTTCCCTTTGTAAAAATTACCATTGTTAAAATTGTCATTATTTCCCTTATTGACATATCTGTCAGCACTAAAAGAACGATTGCGTGAAAAATTGTTTTGTTGTGCTGCAAAAGCAACAGGCAATTCATTCTTAATCTGTGCATTACTTAGATCCATGTTTGGGTGAGCAGTGCAAAAATTTTTTGCATGTTCTTCTAAATTTTTCATTGATAAAGGTTTCCGTTCTTGCAAAAATGCGAGAAATGTAGGATTTACAGACGATAGTACCTTATCGCGCATCAGTAAATCGAAGAGACCTTCATATGACTTTTCAATTTTGGATAATTCAATCCATCTTTCTAGTGTTAGTCGTATTTGTGACAGAAAATCATTGAAATTTCTGCTAGATTGGGGTAGTAATGTATGAAATTTTAAACGATATTGGTCTTCTGTCATTTGGAATTTTTGCAGAAGTGCCGCTCTAAGAGCATTATAGTCATTTTTCTCACCAATGCTGGTGGTATGATAAACTGCTAATGCGTCCCCTGTGAGTAATCTGGATAAATATGTACAGTATAGAGCTTTATCCACGTTATAAGACACACAAGTGGCCTCAAACCTATCTAGGAAGAATATCACGTCATCAGACGGGGGATTAAATTTTGGTAATTTAAGGTGAATTTCCTTAAAATTATCATGTCTGGATGAAGTTTGGCTTTCAAAAGTTCTCTGAGAATTAGCTTCCTGAGTTAACCTAAGTCTTTCATATTCTGACTCTGCTAATTTCAGTTCATGCTGTCGTTTTCTTTCATTCTCTTCCATCTCAAGCTGAAGTCGTTTTGTGTTTTGTTCAGCTATTAATCTTCTTTCTGCCACTTCTTTTTGTTTCTGTTCTGCCTCTCGCTGCAATCGTTTCTCTTCTAATTCAGCGGCTAATCTCATTTTTTTCTCCTCTTCCTCAGCTATAAATTTCCTCTTCTTTTCATCCTCCTCAGCAGTTAATCTCATTTTTTTCTCATTCTCCTCCGCCTCAATCCTTTTTTGATCTGCCTCAAATTTCAAATTTTCCAAACGTAAAGTTTCTAACCTTCTCTGATCAGCTTCTATTTCTTGAGCTTTCTTATATTCTGCAAGTGCAAATGCTTTTGCTTCCTCAGGAGCCATCTGAGAGCTTTTGCTTGCTTAATGAAATAGTCTAAGGTAGCCATTATTCAATTTTATTATGTAATAATACTACTTAAAATTGTTACTACAACTCGTGGTCTTCGTTCCTGTCCTTAGAACGGTATAATGTTATCATATAATTATTAAATATGTTATTAATCAATAAATTTATGTAATCAAATGTCATGAAATGAACAACGAGAAAGACAATAGAAACATAACCGACAAGACATGATAAACTGGACGGTAGAACACAATCGTAGAAATCAAAAAAATAAAAATGTATAACTAAAATAGAATATCGTAAAAATATACGACGATAACTACGATCAGATAATTAACAGTACAATTGACAACACAGTGTAAAAACATAGGTTTTGTAAAAAACTAAACGACAGGAAAGGTGAGATGGACGCAAAATACAAACAAAATTCATCATAAAACTAAATTATGAATAAAAATAGCTACCAAAAACAACGATTAAACGTGACGAAACAGCTAAATAGATAATATTATAAGAAGCAACTAGCGATCGGAACTTCGGCAAGGTTTCTAGCCTTGTACCGGAACTATCGCTCAATTGAAACTTACAAGACGAGCCCTACAGAACGTCTGACGAAGAGCCCGAATTGGCTTCGAGATGGATCTCGTTCGTCAGATCAACCTCCCTACCTCCCACGAAGAATACACAACATATAACACTGAACACGAAAAATATGAATGTGGACATAACACGGAAGGCACAACTAAGCGTAATAAAGTGTACAACGGAAACACGTTATACTCATCTCGCGTGCAGGTAAAAAATCAATGTGCCTCGTCTCCGTGGATGTACGTCTACAGATAAAATACTTCGTTCTGCTTCTCTAGATTACAGCTCGCACGTAATAATGTCGAATAGGTGATCCCACGGCAGTTAGTCACTGTACAACTTGATGTGGAGGTTGATTGATGACCTTGAGGATTTGAGTTGATTTTGATTCATATCCCGCTAGGATCCAAATTGAGATGATGTCGCCTTGAAAGTAAAAATTCTTCTTTTCAAACGATAATTTGGATGGGTACGTTCCTTGGAAGTTAGATATTTCCAGACCACACTGGAACACCATTTATTGTTGACTCCATTTTCATCGTTGAGTTCAGTGAAGAGGTAAGTTGAAACGCGAATGGTTAAAACGGAATGAATGTCAACAATGTTCTTCAAACGAAAATTCCAACAAGTATCGTTGAATTGGGTGAACTGGGCAAGTATTGGCAGCACACAAGTCGGTGATTACAGTACATATATTTTATTGACGTGACACCAACGAAGTGGAACAAGACAATCATAGTTACAGATGCGAAGATCATACGTCAAAATGTTAATATCACTGTTAATAGTTGTTGTAGATTCTCTAACAGTTAAGTTCTCTTATATTCCAGTGACTAAGGATCACTTCCATTACCATATAACAGACATGGTATTAACGTCCGTTGACCTTCTCCCAAGGACGTTTATTAAGGCAAACGGATTCATTCTCACGGAGCAATAATTTATATCATACTTGTAAGCATCCCAGACTTTCTTCATAAAATTCTTAGATAGCATATCCAATCCAAACAAAGGCAGATATAACAATACAACCAGGTTAGTGTTTCATCTTGGCTAACCTCTCGGTATCCATACCACGACTTTGGCATAGGTAAAACGGCATATTAAACATGTGAAGCATATATATATATTCATTAACTTGATTCCACATATGGATTCTCCCTCTACGAAAAGATTCCAAAGGCTATCGACTCCGTGTGTCCAATTCTAGGAATGTCATCTCCGATGAATTCCCGCTAGACCATAAATAGGAGCGGCCTGATACTTTAATTTACATAATTAAACTTGCCATAAGAAATGGGGCGACACTTACTTCATGCTTCCACTATTGGCTTCGCCATGAAGACCAATAGATACGAATACAACTGATGGCTTCTTCAAATTTGCCAGGAATCAAAGAATAACACTGCGGACATAAATGTCGTCCGAGCTGCCCCTATCATGACGTCACAATCTACCCAACTAGGTTACACGTGCGTCCAAAGCAACTCACACAGCATTGTGCACGTCAGTGCGTGAATCAATCGAACGCACAAATAATATAACTATATAAAACTGGTGCGTACATTTGGCAGGACCGAAGACTACCCCCGTAGGTAATAAATGTACGTAACAGTTGCTTATATATCATTTTCTGCATAGAATTACTAAATAGATTTTAAAATTTGATAGTTATATTGTCTTACTGGTTTGGTTTTAGTTTTGAGGACCATGTTCATTGCACACGGACAACTCTATCAGTGCTCCGATCTCCTCCCTTAGATCACACAAGGAGGATCTCATCACAGTGCACGATTTCCGTAGCACCGGCGAAGATCCTAATAAGGATTGGCTTATTGACACGTCTGTAACCAACATTGAAAAAAAAACCAATCCCGTCAGCTTTTCGGGAAAATACGGAAAAGACGTGGACTGCTCAACGAAAGATAATTTTAACACAGATTGAAGGAAAGTGCGTGCCGTGCAGTCTATTCCTGGTGCATTTTCGGGGCAATGCGGAAATGACGCACATTCCGCCGGTGAAAGCTAAATTGAACGCCTATTAAAAAATCACGCATGCCTTTCAATTTTTCTCATGGCGCATTGGCTAGTGATCATAAGTTTAACGATAAAGATTCTTCTTCTTCTTTGTAAACGATTTGAATGTTTTCAAAGAAAGCAGTAGTCAGTTTGAGGCTATTTGAATCTCCATAGAGCTTTTTCACGAATGGTACAGGTGTCGGCCAAATGCGCTTTCTCTATTCCGCATATGTTTGGCAACTTCGAAGCAGATGGTCAGCAGCCATTTTATCAGTGCCACAGTTACACTGATCGGTAGTTCCTATCTTTAGCTTGTTGAGTAGATGGTATCTCAATCTGTTGTGGCCAGTGCGGAGTCTGAAGATTACCATTTGCTCTCTTCTGTTGAGCTAGTAGTTTGTATCCCTTTGTGTGGGACCCGGATGCTCTATGTCACATTTGTTTCTGTATTCGATTCTGACAACATCTTTGCCTCCTCGAAAGTTTTGCTCGCATCGGAATGAGGTAGATTTCCACCTTCCTTTGCCATCTGTCAGCCTCTTCATTGCCGGTGGTGTTATAATGAGATGGGATCCATTGGACCACACCACTTTTGAATCGTTGACATAGTTTGTGGATTACTATTCTGAGGTCATCCAAGTCTGTATTATTTTGGCTTTTCAACGTTGCAATTACCGACTGTGCATCGATGAAGAAAGCAATAAAGATTGAGTGGTCGAAATGGAATGGAAATAAATAAAATAAACACAGCAGACGTAGTAGTGTCATCAGGAGTAGGTAGATAGGACACAACACAATTATTTCCCGCTGTGTTGTGGTGGGTTATTTGTAACTGTTATTGACCTTCGATATCCAACTTATAATTGTTTAGCTGCTGAAAAAAAGGGGGGGGGGGGGGGTCGAAGTAGCTAAGAGGTATGGTGTGCGCCTCGAATTCTAAAGGTACCGAGTTCGGTTCCTAGTATAGAGAATATAATCGATGGAATTTTTTTCTCAGAACCAGTGTATCCTAATGATGCCATACTCCCCCCCTCCCCCCCCCCCCCCCCCCCCCCCCCCCCCCCCCCCCCCCCCCCCCCCGATCTCCTGGGTAGTGAGACCGGATGCCTAGCCTTCTCGGATAAGGGCGAAAAAAAAGGAGGTCCTGTGTGCAAGTTGCGTACGTTAAAAATCCCTCGGCAGTTAGAAATCGTAGGGTAGGCAACACGGCAAAATTTAAAAATTAGGAAACTACCCACTACAAAACAATTTATAGAATGTGGGCTTCCTGTATACATACATTGGGATCCTCATCGGTGCTACGGAGTTCGTGCACTGTGCTGAGATCCCCCTTATGTGATCTAAGGAAGGAAATCGGAGCACTGATGGAGTTGTTCGTGTGTAAAGAAGATGGTCCTTCAAACCAAACCTGCTGATATTCGATAATTAAACCAGTAGCTATGGGCGGATTGCTGCAAGCATAATAATAATTAATACACATCTATCTAGGAGAAGTAGACAACAAATTAAAAAATTGATACTTATTGTATATTTATGAAAAGCTTGTTACAATTACACTTTAAAAATCAAAACTAAGAGCTGCCGTGTTCTGTTCTTACAGCGCGAGATCGTATATACCTTTAGTAAATGATAGTACTGTTGTCCTTGTGCGTTCTTTAAAACAAATAATAACGATTATTAAGTGTTTGTTGTTATTACGTATTGATTACTGCATAAATGTAAATTTGTGAACGAAGTGGCGAATTACTGATTAATGGAAACTGGTAATCCACTTTTGTTCCATGCAATAGAATATACGGGAAATGTAGTTTTCTTTTTAAAATTACCATTATTTTTTAAGTGTATTTGGTAACAATAAAAGTGGAAATATTAAATGTGTGTGTGTTTTTTAAACTTGTTTTATGATTTCAAGTGATAATAGAATATTAATTTATTGGAACCGTAGTTTCATTTGTCGAGGGAAAGTCATCTTTGAATAAAAGATTCTTTATTTAGTTTAAAAACTTTGTGGAAAGCTCACGATACAATTGGTCGCTACTTGGTCTTTAAAAGAAGAAAAAACTCGCTGATATAGCTGTCTAAAGAAACACCTCGATCAAATTGGCACACCACCTTTCACCAACCGACACCGCCCCTTTCAAATACAAACACAGCTTATTTTTTGTTTGTGTGCAGTTAATTACTTCCCTTACTTCATTATTCTGCTACTTTAAGTTATTTCTGTACTGTTACATTTTTTTAGTTATTATATATAAAATCCCCGTCTCGTTCCCAGGGTCTCATATGAGACAAAGAAAAGGACTTCTGCTCCCTCAAGCGTGTCGTACATGGCGACGAATATAAAGTTGTGCGTGGGACTGAGAGCCTCATTGTAAAGAAAAAATTGCTAGATAAACAACGACTACAAGAGTATGCGAATGCTTGATGCAAGGGAACCACCTAATTTGGTGGCTCCAGGTTCCATACGGAGCGAAACGGAAAACGATTATAATTATTATTATAAAAAAAGACCGGAGCAGTGCCTGTCAAAACTTGATATGTTAAAATATACGACGAAAAGGACTTGCATGTAATGTTTCGGTTCTTTATGGTGAGTGGTTTAGCGTCAAAGATTTGAAACGTGACAATTAAATAAACCGCACCTGAACTTAAATAAAAGGGATTTTAAAAAATGCTTTCAGCTGCATCAAAGTGGGCAAAAATATACTTGCCCCGTATGTAAAAGCAGTTTATTTGTGTGCATAGCCCTTCTATATCTCAGTGTGGCAAGATGGATGTTGGATTAGATCACTAGAAAGTATAGTTCCCAGAAATGGAGAAGAGAACTGGTGAACTAGTGGTAAGATGGCACAGGAAAAGTCAGGTAGTTAACCGCACTGTTCTAGATCAGCGGTTCTTAACCTTTTCTTTACCACGGACCCCCTTTAAGTATCTTTTGTTGCCGCGGACCACCAAGACTTAACTCAAGATTTAAAACCCCAAAGTGCATCAAATATTTATTTAAAGTTGCTCATCAAGGGTCTTCAAATTTGGAGAGAAGGGAGAAATAAGTAAATGCACACACTCTTATTATAATATTTTTATTGGAATGATTCCATACAAATTTAAAACAATAATAATAATACATGAACACCGAACCATGGCCTAATATTACTTGTTAATTTTAATTAATTAATTAATGAGAAGGCTGGTGCTGCATTTCACTTACAAGCCTTGTTATATCGGGCTTAATAGCTGAAACTTGTATTCTGAGTTCTGACTCTACTTTTTTCCAATGGTTTCTATTCGTATTTTTAAGATAAACGAGAGCAGAGAATGATTTTTCACACAAGTATGTTGTTACGAAAGGCATCAATACTTTCATAGCTCTCTTCGATAGTTCCGGAAATTCTGCTTGTAAGTGAGCCCAGAAATTTGGAAGAAACTGTTCCTTGAACTGCAATTTCAGAGCACCATCCGAGGATATTTCAATGAGCTTGTCTTCCTCTGCTGCTGTGAGCCCCTCTAGTTCATACACATTAACTGCAAATGGATCTCTAAATCCAGTTCTTGCTTGCATCAGGAACATGAAAATATTCACGGAAACTATGCTGCAAATTTTTCACATGTCGTGCGATAACTGATGCGTCCTCCTCAGACAACTCTTCATCGGTGGAACCAAGAAAATTTTTGAGGTTTGGAAATGTCTCATAGTTTCGGTTCGATAGGCGATGATGCCACAATTCCAACTGTTTCATCATTGCTTCGATCTTGTCTTCAACTTGAAAAACTAACTTTTTCTCCTTGAAGATTTAAGTTGAGCATATTTAAATGGGTGAAGATATCTGACATATATGCTAATTTTACTAACCGCAAAAAATCTGTCAAACGATCGCTGAGGTGGAATTGCTGCTCCATGAGGAATAATATGACCTCGTCTCTCAATTCCCAAAAAAACAAGACAAAACTTTACCTCGTGATAGCCAACGAACTTCACAGTGTAGCAAAAGTTGATGGTGTTCAATGTCCATATCTTTGCAAAGCTGCTCAAAAATTATTGAATTCAGTGATTTGCTTTCTTTAAAATTTACAATTTTGACTGATTCATTTAAGGTCAGTTTTAGTTTTTCTGGTATCTTCTTAGGAACTAGAGCTTCCCCATATATGCAGCAGTGGTACCAAGTCACCGACGGTATAATTTCCTTAATCCGTGCTACAAGTCCAGTAAGCTTTCCAGACATTGCTCGTGCCCCTCTGTGCTAATTCCAACGTATTTCAACCAATCCATGTCATGAGATGTTATAAACTCGTTTAAGCTGCCAAATACTTCTTCTGCAGTAGTGTGTACTAACGAGGAGATGAACAGTAAGTCTTCAAAAATATTTCTCTCATGCTCATTATCGAACGTAGCACAATTTTAGTATGTAAGGGCGGTTACGATTATTATTCAGGTGGATGAGCGTGACTTTAATATAATAAAATACTCCGATCGATTCAGGTGGATGAGCGTGACTTTTATATAAGAAAAATATATTAGATCAATAATGGCGGTTTAATAGGTATTTTAATTGTTGTGTGTTGTAGCTGGTCGGTGGGGGTGGTATTGATTTTGGTTGGTGGGAGTGCCGACTCGTGTGTTGTAGCTGGTTGGTGTGGGTTTTTGTGCTGGTAGTGTGTGGTTTTTTGTGTTGTTTCTTAGTCATACAACGTATTTTACAAAAGGTAGACAATATTAATACAATATATATACATACAATATTTAGACAACATAGATAACAAAGGTCAAGGTTTTTTAATAAATATATTTAATATCACAGTGTTTTGTTACAGCTGCTGCCCAGAACAAATATATATATATATATATATATATATATATATATATGAGGGCAGATGTCACGTTATCGTCGTGTGCCTGTCTTTTTATGTAAAAATAGGTCAGAGAATTGCGGTGTTGGGTGTGTGTTGGGGGTGTAGCTGGTATGTGTGTGGTTGGTATGGCTTTTGGTTTGTCTGGTGTTGTGTACAGGGCACATAACGGAAGAGAACAATTTTTTTTAGATGGAAAGAGGTGAAGTGGTGACATTGTCGTTGTGTACCTGTCTTTTTATGTAAAAATAGGACAGAGAGTTGCGGTGTTTGGTGTTCGTGTAGATAGCTGAATGGTGTGTCTTGAAACCTACATTACCAGACCCCCCCGCCCCCCCCCCCCCCCCCGCCAGGTTATTTGTACTAAGGGCCAAGTAAAGACTATCGGTATCCGTCTCGCATAACTGAAAGTCAGCTCTGTCTACAAATCTATCTAGGCAATCATAATAAAATTCTAACATGCGGAATTTTGCGTACTGGAAGACGCAAAAGCCTATCTGCGCGGGTAGGTCCCAACTAATTTTCTTCTTAACCATCTCTACCTCGAAAATGTCGTCCGTCACTAAACTCATCTTTTTAAAACACGGACAGTTTATTAATTTAGACGTCTCCTCCCCCGTCGTGTACGAGACCTCTACGTGCTTCGCCTTACTGGTCAACGTCTTGCCATAAGCCGCGTGCCCTAACAATTTCATAGTTTCACTAGTTATGGCGTAAACATCGTCTATATCTCCCCGTCGGCAGGCGTCGGAGACGGTGTCCCCAAATTGTTTGAAACAAGTCCAGGTGTATACTCGATCACCTGGTATATATGAGTGACCTATAAGCCCTTGGACAAGTACCAGCGAAGCAGAGGCGTCGCCAACATAATCTTTTCACCTATGGAACTACCGATCAATGTCCTTCTAGGGATAGTCAGGATTTTATGTTTTTTGGCATAATCACGCATAAAAGGACCAATATCGTCTCTACTCACGTCAACGTTTTTGAAAATGGGCGTCATTTCCGAAAAATGCTCCTTTAGGGGGTCGGGGACTCGAATGTCGCATTCGACTAACCCAAATAAGGTCTCGTCTATAACAGAGGCTAGAATCTGTTGGTCCTGTAGCGGATATCTACACTTGGTATACGAGGGTTTCAGACTCGGGAATTTTTCGATTAGAAATCGACCGATCGATCGATCGGTTCGTTTAGTCGCTGCCACTCGCATTCCCATATTTCTACCAGGTTGACATCACATTCGGTCTTCAAATATTCACCAATTTCCCGCGTCTTTTCATACAATTCAACCAAGGTTTTCTTATTGATGGGGTTGGTGTCACTACCGCTGGTTAGTGGACAGTTAGGATGCCCGTGGAAAAGACATCCATGAAACTGGTAGGCTGTGCGAGAATCTTTGTCCCAGCCATCGACACTAAGGCCCCTACGCCCCAAAGCCATTTCACGACCTTTGAACTGGGTCTTCAAAGACACATTCTTTTTGTGCGATGCTCAAGTCAACCAGTCGCGACACTGCACAGTGTATTTATTGACTTTATGGTACCTGAAACCGTCCTCCCTTTTTCTTCTAATGGGAAAATCAGTGGGCATATTCTGCATTAGCGCCCACAAATAAAGAGCGTTAGCGTCATAGCCTTTAATGCTCTGAACAACTTTACCACCTCTAATGTGCGTTTTGTCTTTTTCATGAAACCTATGAAATATTATTGACGGACCCCCAACTATATTTTGTCTCAGAGTGTTATGTAAATCTTGTTCGCGTTTCGAACATAAAGAAAAAGATATATTTGACGGCAGAGTTTTGAATAGGTACTTTAAGGTTACCTGGGAACCGAAATGGCATCTTTAAACATATCTACCCCTAGACCTGCGTAAAAACTAACTTGTTCTTCTAACGCAATTAAGAATAGAACTACGTCTTTGTTGTTATACCACACTAGAAAATCGCGCAACGTGGCCATGTTATTATCGACCCAGACATTTTGACATTCAGCGTACTCGGCACTGGAAATATTACAATTTTTTAGGGAGGAAAAAAAGGCCGAGTGGGGTGGTAGCGTCGTGTCGTTTAACTTGTTTAAATCGGTGACGTATTCGTAGCAGAAAAACCCTGTAGTTTCTTTAACTTTATAGGCCGCGAGGTACTTGCTATAACTAAATCCGGGGGCCAGATAATTGATTATATCTAAAAAATTTTAATTGCAGGGTAGCGATACACATAACGTTATTATTTCTTTTTACTAAATATTTAAAGTCTTGGTCTAGGAAATACTTTACTAGGTATGATTTTATAACATTTACGTCGTATTTCCCCGAGTTGAACCCTATAACAGGGAGCTCTCGCAAATACTCATTGAGTCTTTCGATGTGTCACTCCAAATCACCGAGTTGAGTATTCTTCTTCTTCTTCCTCGTTCGCCTTCAGACTTCCACATTTATGACTCTAATAAAGGCAGCAGTCAACTCAAGGTTCCCGACATCTCCAAACAGTTTTTCGTTGACAGAAGTAGGCTGTTGCCATATGCTACCCCGTTCATTACTGTAGGTTGGGCAGTACTGCAGCAGGTGTTCGACTGTCATCGGGCTGGTACCGCAGGTGCAGAGATCTGTTGCACCAATTTTGTATTTGTGGTACAGATGGTATCTCAATCTGTTGTGCCCAGTGCGCAGTCGAAAAATGATGACCTGTTCTTTTCTGGATAGTTGATGATATGCGTCATTTTTCAAATGTCCCGGGTGCTCTCTTTCCCATTTGGACTTGAATGTAGCCTTTGTAGTGGTCTTTGCCGTTGCGTAAGTTGTCTCTATATCATTTTGCTGTTAGGCACCTCCTTCTTTAGCAAGTCTATCTGCCTCTTCATTTCCTGGTATGGAGTTTCAGCTGCCTGTTTCAGGGCTTCTGCTTCAGCACAGAAGTTGTTGCAGTATTTTCCAGTGGCAATTGCCATAGAGTGAATTCTATTCTTTAATTTTATGAGGATGCCGGCACCCCCATTTTCAACTGCATTTGTTGCCGAACCATCAGTATATGCATGTGTCCAAAGCTTCGCTGGAAATCTTTGGTCAATATACTTGGTTGCTATACACTTTCTTTGTGTTTCTGTCTGTGTTCCCTTACCTTCAATGCCTGGAATATCAGATTTTAACTCAGGAAAGCATCTTATTTTCCACAGTGGGATAGTTGAGCTTGTTGGGATTTTCTTTGCAACTGAGCTAGCTAGTATGGTATTATTGTTAATTTTTTCTTTTGCTTGGGCGACAAAGTTAGTTCGCTTGAGCCTGCCTCTTCCTAGCCTATTCATTCTTTGGTACATGGGGTGTCCTTCGAGCCTCTTAAATTTTTCAGCTTGTTTTAAGACTCTGCTGTCACGTCTATCCTCCATTGACTGTAGCCCTGTGATGTTTTCCATATGGTTGATTTGTGTAGACTTTAGGGCCCCTGTTATAATACGTGCTGCTTGGTTTTGGAGTCTGTTTACTCTGTCAAAATTTGACTTTGCTGCCGTCGACCAAGCTGTGATGCCATATTCCATAGCAGGTCTGACTCTGCCTGTGTACAGCTTTTTGAGGATATTCTCATCAGCACCCCATGTGGTACCTGCTAACTTTTTCATGATGGCCATGCGAAGTTTTGCCCTTAGCTGTATTTTGTTAATCTGTGATTTCCATGTCATTCGGCGGTCTAGTGTGATTCCTAAGTATGTTGGTGTTTCATCTCCTCGTACTGCCTGTCCATTTAATTGCAGCTTTGCTTGCTGTGGTTTATTTGACAAGGTAAAAATAGTGTGTGTAGTTTTTTGTTCATTTATTTTGAGCAACCACTTTTTGGACCAACTTTCAAGGGCTAGCAGTGAATCCTGCATGCGCACTCTTGCTGTGGAGATGTATTGTTCTGAAGTCCACATGGCCAGGTCATCAGCGTAGAGGGAGTTGTGGACATTCTTGTGGATGTTTTCTGTTATATCATTTATATATATGAGGAAGAGTGTTGGGGAAAGGACCCCACCCTGTGGAACTCCATGTTCCATTGTAGTCTTTTTGCTTAACTGCCCGTGCACCTGCACTCTAGCTGTTCTGTTTGTTAGATAGTTGCTGATCCAGTTGAGTATATACCTCGTCAAAGCGCTCACGTAAGATAGCATAAGCGGCCTCGTCGATTCGGGTCAGATTGTCAAGCATCCTATTGACCAAGTCTTGAGGATCGCCTGTTGAGATAAAGCATACAGGCGCTTCCAGCTCGGGGACATTGGAAGCTACTGAACAAGACAGAGGGACGTGTTTGGACAAAAAGGTAGTTACGCTCCCCCCGGTCGCCGTCCCTACAGAGGTATCGAAAAAACATTCATAATCAAAAGTCGCTCGATACGGAAACACGAATTTCGTATCGACATCTATACCCTGCGCGCCGATTGATTCCCAAATAGTTTCCGGTAGGGTATAAACCCCACCCTTAAATATTTCTATTCAGTTACCCCCAGTACAACTTTTCTCATGTTTCGCCAGTCGATAATAAGTTTGCCATAACTTTCCACATTTGGGACACGAAAAAGAGTTTGCCGCCCTGTCTATATCTACTATATACACGAAATGGTTTTTATACACTAAACGACGCAAAGTTTCGTTATAACTATCACTACCTCTGAGTTTGGGGGAAAGAGTTTGTGTCTTATCAAACTCGAATACGTCAATGTTTACCTCGAAACATTTTTCTATGGCGGGGATTTGGGGTAAACTCACGCCTGTAAAAGGTTTTGCGTTCGAGTAGTGTTGTAATGTGTTAATGGCTTTATTGTCGGTGATGTGTGGTGGAATATCAGCTAAACAACAGCCTATAGGGTGTTCTTGGATGTGGTAAATGTAAAAACTAGTGGCTGGTATTGACTCGACATAATATTTTGTATTGGGTCAGTTTAACTGCGCGTTATTAAGACTGTCACTGTCGTGTAATTGATTTACAAGAGCGTTGAAATCTGTAACATTATTAATTAGAAGAGGTGTGTCCAAGACACATGCGTTATTGTGTGATGCGTGGTAGAAGCGGAGTTCATTCGTTTCTGTGTCGAAGAATAAAGTGGTGACTGTAATTTTGAACCGTTTTGTTTGTTTGTTAAAGAGGGGTCTGAGCAGGGAATACCAATATATTGGGTGTGCAGTGTCTGGTCTGTGAAAAAAGGTGAATGTAGACAAGTATTTGTTGAGGTTCGTGTGTGTGTTTATGGCTGACCAGTTGTCTGTGTAGATCTGTCTAACGTCAGACGGTATGTCTCGTAAACTGTCCAGGTCAGAGGTCAGGCGAGCCTTTTTAATAGGCCCTTGGTGACTGGGCCTTGGGCGTTTGTGTGAAGATGAGGTGTTTTCCTGGACTGCAGCTGCATACGTACATACATACATACGTACGTACGTACGTGGATACGTACGTACGTACGTACATTCATATATACATATATACATACATACATATATACATACGTACATATCAGAATCTTTATTCTCCATAAATACATTGATATGTACAGACATGATATAATAGATGCAACATGGCATGAAGGAGAATCATTAGAATTTACATAAAGTGTTGAAGACGTCTCAAGTAGTTCTATGTGGGTGTTTTTACATCTAATGTTTGTGTTACACATACATAACAATCTTTAAGCTTTCTAAAAGACATTGGCATATAATGATACGATATGATGTGATATAACCTGCCAAAAATGAGTATTATTGAAATTTACAAAATGTCTGTGAAATACCATTCAAGTAGAGCAATATGGCGTTTTTTCATGGGGGTTTTATCAGAATTTTTGTTTGCCATAAAAAGCTTTGAC
This sequence comes from Oreohelix idahoensis, assembly GCA_024509875.1. NCBI lineage: Eukaryota > Metazoa > Mollusca > Gastropoda > Stylommatophora > Oreohelicidae > Oreohelix > Oreohelix idahoensis. The sequence goes on from JAMPIV010003699.1 coordinate 380,470, forward strand.
AGCTAGTGGAGTGAGATATTAAATATAGCATCAAATACAATAGTCGTTTGGTATAGTAGATAGAGCACAATTGAGATTAGATTATGTGGAAAACATCTCCAGCAATTTAAAATGGGTGTTTCTTACATCGAAGTTTCCATATTCTGTAAGAACCTATAATTGCACTAATGCTGACATACTTACATAAAACGTTGGCTTCATATTTCCGCAACCCTAGCGACATTAATCCACTCACACACTTTGCATGCACATGACCCAAACTACAAATTATCAGTACGATTACATGCGTACGATAGCCTAGTTCGTTAATTTCTGCTGTCAATGGATAGTACTTATCAAATTTATGTTGGTAACATTTATCTAAATGGGCGTCATATGGTATTACTGCCTCCACTATAAAAGCTGTTTTGTTCTGTCTATTGATTATTGTGAAATCAGGTTTTACGGCATGTGTTTTAAATGAAGTGTTACTGCTGCCGAAAAGCGATGGTATAACTATTATCTCTTTATTTATTGTTATACATACGTACATATATACATACGTATATATATATATATATGATTGTTTTTGTATTTCAGTATGACTGTACGTAAACTCGTACTTTTTCTTTGTGATAAAATGCAATATTTGTGTGCAAACATTTTAATTAAGCGTTTTTTTCATCGGGCAATTAAAGAGGTCCGTAGTCTTTTAACAGACAATCAAAGGTGTCCATAGCCATCAAGGGATCCGTGGCACAAGAAAGATTTTAGAATCCCTGCTTTAAATGATACCGAATAAGGCCAAGTTTTAACGAAGAACTGAAGTTATACAGATGACGAGTTACAGACACAAAAAGATTATCTGTTTGAAAAAAATCAAGGATTTGACATTTCAGTTGAGTTACGAAATTGAGTTGCCTCAGTTGACAGAATCTTGCTTGCTGAAGATTTGTTTGACATTGGGACAGAGCCCCCACAATGTGGGGGTCCACGATTAAGTTTCAGCTCGTGAGTTTGAGCACCGGAATAAGCTGCAACACGGAACACGTAACAGTACCGGTACACGAAAATGACGACATCTGATAGAAGGATATTTACACGTTTTCATACGGGTGGTGGGAAGAGATAACAAATACTTTCAACATAACAAACGTAAAATCGGAGTGATGGACCGTGAAAATCCCCTCCTCCCGCCGTTTCTCCCGTAGACTGCCATAAACATACGCGAAGAAATGTAGCAATATAATGAAATCCCACTGTTGTACAAGAAGTTATAGACTTTCACAAATAGGGACTAGAACAGATTAAAAGGTATGGCAGGTTCACCAATGTGGAGGTGATGGAAACATCCAGACAAATACCAGTGGATTAAGATAGGAGGAGATGTCAGAATTGTTGTGTTATCCATGAATGCTTTGAGTGGTGGCATGTACCTTTGCCACGAGAGTCCAGTGCTCTAAGCCACTCCTGACAAAGACCCAAAAACAGGTGAAGGGAATTGGAGACAGGTGTGAAGGAGATACAAAAGACAGAGGAAACATTGAAGCGGTGGCTTATGAAGGGTTTGGCGTCAGTGTTGTTTAAGACGAACGAACGAACGAACTTTATTTTCAAAGGGTTAAGAATTGGGCACGCAGGCCCGTCTGACATTCTGCCCTTCCTCTCTCTCTCTCTCTCTCTCTCTCTCTCTCTCTCTCGTCATGTATACTGTATCCTTTCATCCTCACATTTACTTTAAGCATAATTAAGGCATTTATCATTATAAAAGTAATATTACATTTGCAATAATCATCATAATTAAAGTACGTTTTTAAAATAAAATTTAAAAAAAAAATAAAAAAAAATAATAATAATAATGAATTTAAAAATAAAGTAAATAAAAATAAACATTAAAAAAAAAAAACAACAACAACAAGACATAAAAATCGAATTCTTCGTACAGTAAATTGGTGATTTGAGACATATTCAGAAGTATGTTAATAAGAATTCGTGAAATTTTCAAACGGTGTGCAACTGAATGACTCAGGGACTTTTTTTAAGTTCATCAAGATGAGGTGGGGTAAACAGTTACTTTCCTCGTTGTCTTTGCGTCTCGAACGAACGAACGAACGAACTTTATTTTCAATTGGGCACGCAGGCCCGTCTTACATTCTGCCCTTCTTCTCTCTGTCATCTTACATACCGTATCCTTTCAAAAGCACATGTTTTTTTAGCATTATTTAAGCATACAACATTATCGAGGTAAAATAATAACATACATTTGTAACATCCAGACATAATCCAATTTAAGGGGGGGGGGGGGGGGATTATTAATTAAAATAAATTAACAAAAATTAATATCTTTAAAAAAAATATAATTAAAAAAAACTAACAAACACAATCTAAACCATTCATACAGTAAATAAGACATAATTTGGAACGTAATCAGATAATGGTGGCATATAATAAGAACTCGTGACATTTTGGAAATCTGCTGAATTAGCTGGGACTTCATGTGTTGTCAGCGCATGCGGAAAATGTTCCCACAGGTGAGCAACTTTGAGTCCCACGCAGATACTGCCACAGGAAGTGAATTGTTGACGCCTCCACTACACGAGATTCAGTTTTATGACCTATGCTCCTTAGGGAGGTAAAGGGTATTGACTGATAGATGAGAATCGTACATATAGGCCCGTTTTGCATTTTGCCCTTCCTCTTACTCATCTTTATTGCTAGGTATCCAGACATTCTCCAACATACTTAAGGTATTAGTTCAATGGCGATGCAACATTATAAGTAGTATAAAAGCATACATTTACAGTATCTGATTACAATTAAGAAGTAAGGTATATTAAAATGAAAAACTAGATCATCAGACCCTCCATACAGTATATTAGATAATAATAATTCGAAATATAATCCCTTAGGGCGGCTTATAATCCGCACTCATAATGTATTTGAACAGTCTACGATTATATGAGTAGGGACTGTGCATGTTTCTCGGGTCATGTGGAAGATTGTTCCAAAGATGAGCAGCTGAGTAAGCCAAGCTCTTCTTGTACAAATCTAGCCGTGTATATATAGTTCTGGCTCCAATCCTCTTCGGGATCTTCTTTGCCTTACTCTTGAAACATGCATTCAGAGATACAACTGAAGGAATATGCCTTCACACTAGGACAGATGGCCGTCTGTTCAATCTCGCAAGACTGAAGGCAAAAACAAAAATCAGAATGGTCACTATAAGAGACTTGTTATTCGCTGATGACGCTGCAGTCGTCACTCAAAGCCAACAGGAGCTTCAGAGCTCGATGAATCGCTTCAACCAAGCATGGAAGGACTTTGGCCTGACAATAAGTCTAAAGAAAACAAATGTGCTGAGTCAGGATGTGGGTGCTGCACCAGTTATCACTATCGATAACTATGAGTTGGCAGTAGTGTACCACTTCACATACCTGGGGTCTCCATCAATGACAAACTCTCTCTCACAGAAATTGACAGCCGCATTGGCAAAGCTGCAGCTACTTTCGCCAGCCTCACATCGCGTGTTTGTGGAAACTCCAAACTCATAATGAAGACCAAAGCTGCGGTATATAACGCCTGCGTCACCAGCACACTTCTGTATGGCAGCGAGACATGGACAACCTATGCTAAGCAAGAAAGAAAGCTCAACACCTTCCATCTACGGTGTCTACGCCACATCCTCGGCATTTCGTGGATAGAAAAAGTTACAAATGTCGAGGTGTGTTCACGTGCTGGCCTTCAGAGCATGTATACACTGCTTAGACAGCGCAGACTACGCTGGCTTGGCAATGTCCGCCGCATTGAAGATGGTCGCATCCCGAAAGACATCTTCTACGGACAACTGGCGGATGGCAAAAGAACAGTTGGGCGACCGCAGCTGAGATTCAAAGATGTGTGTAAGAGAGACATGAGGGCATTGGACATAAATCCAGAAACTTGGGAGGATGAAGCTGCCGATCGCACCAGGTGGCATGCTATCTGCGGCGCCATCTCAGGTTAGGCGAAAAGAAGCTGTAGGTGTGATGCATTGTAGTGGTTTGTGCAGGTGTAGGTGTGATGCATTGTAGTGGTATGTGCAGGTATAGGTGTGATGCATTGTAGTGGTATGTGCAGGTGTAGGTGTGATGCATTGTAGTGGTATGTGCAGGTGTAGGTGTGATGCATTGTAGTGGTATGTGCAGGGATAGGTGTGATGCATTGTAGTGATATGTGCAGGTGTAGGTGTGATGCATTGTAGTGGTATGTGCAGGTGTAGGTGTGATGCATTGTAGTGGTATGTGCAGGTGTATGTGTGGTGCATTGTAGTGGTAGGTGTAGGTGTGATGCATTGTAGTGGTATGTGCAGGTGTAGGTGTAATGCATTGTAGTGGTATGTGCAGGTGTAGGTGTAATGCATTGTAGTGGTATGTGCAGATGTTCGCAAGTTATTCTTTTGCTCCATATGAGGTGTTCCACTTATCTGGCCTCGGAGGAAAGAGAATTTTCCTAACATCATAGAGTGCTGGGCCTACAGTTATAAGATGATATATTGACCAGACCGCAAGATCTTTTATAGCTGGACTTGCGCCCTGATATAATCAACGGACCCATGTGTCTAAGTTAAACGGAAGATCGTTTATATCTGGACTTCCCTCCTGATATAACCAACGGACCCATGTGTCTAGGTTAAACGGAAGATTTTTTTTTTGTATCTGGACTTGCCCATGTGTCTAGGTTAAACGGGGTGCATATTGCTAAAACGATGCAAAAACTGTATTAAAAAAAAAAGAAGGGAAAAAAAGAAACAGCCGTGTTTTTTTTTTTTTTGGTTTTTGTTTGTTGGTAGGGGTCCTTAGGTGCTTGATGCGCAGGGTGGTTGTAAAGTCAGTTCCAATTTTTAAATTATTATTTCTTAATCCTTATCCTAGTAATTTATATGAAACAATGATGAATGTCATATTGTTACATACAATGCTATGTCATACTGACAAAGCTCGACGTGAGATTTAACCTTTTCAGCACGTGACTTCAAAGTGGGCAGAATTGTTTGTTGTGTACTGTAATGTCTATTTATTGCCCATTTTAAATATTATTTTTTTTTTATTTTATTTCCTAACAAATAAAACTTATTAGTTAAATGGAAACTAGTGCTCGTTGTTTTGAAATTTGTTTCATTTATGTCCGTTAGATAAAAGTGAGGAGATAAACATTGTAAAAATAGGGAGTGACTTTTCAGTCACCCCGCGGGAACAGTGGTTCCCAAACGGTGTGGAGCGCCACACTTGTGCCGCGCGAGAGGATTCAGAGACAATCAAGGATTAAGATGTATTTTCAAAAAATTAAAATGCCAAAAATGAATATGAAGGTGATTTTCTTATTTATTTTGTTTCGTGTGATATAATATGGAAAATATATAAAGAAACCCATATAAGTTTCCAGAAAGTTTCCAGATTTTATTCAGTAAGATAATTTATTTTTTATATCAAATAGATTTTAGAAAAATAATAAAAAATTGTTAAAAATAATGTAAATTCTAAAGATTACCTGACAAAAACAAGCTCACGGCTCTCACTGAATGTGTATACTTTGTGAATGAATGATGTTTTTTCTATAGGAGAATTAAGACTTGGGTTGGTCCCTTCTGAATAGGTTGGAATGAGTGATAGTCACAGAGTGAGATAGAAATACAAAAATAGATTTCCACGAGTGAGGTGGTAGAATAGTGATAGAGGCTTCTCTGAGAGCGGGAAATCTTCTCTCTCTCTCTCTCTCTCTCTCTCTCTCTCTCACCTATCTTCTACGACAGATCTAAAGTAGTCAGACAGTCTAACACATATACATTAAATATATATATATATCCACTCACGTGCACGCACCTTTCAAGTGACGACAGGTAGACACACAGACGTGGGAAACTATAACAAATGATTATATAGAAAATTAGAACGAGCTGACCAACATTCTGATTAATTTATTGTTAAGTTTATTTATCATTTGTAAACTTACGTCACAACATGTAAAATACATCAAGCATATACAAAAAAAAAAAACCTCATAAACAAGAATCAAGAAATGCTACAAGAATGATAGACCCGTTGGTATGATCCTTCCCTCGATGGATAGCCCACAGTCCCTTTAGCCCAAAGAGTGATACATATGATTTAGTTCTAAAATTTCTTCCCCCTTTAAGGTATGAACAGATATATATTCTATGACAGCAAATAGGTGTCAAAATACAACGGTGAAATAACACTCAGACTTGCGTTCCCTCTTATTCATTCAACCGTGGCCACGTGTGCACATTTATACTTACAGCTTTGATCGCTGCCTCTGGGAACATAATAAATTCTAGGACCTTCACACAGACCCGAAAATGCAGCCGTGACCAAGAAATCCCCAGTTCCAAAAAGACTACTGAATTCTCTGTCTCAGGGAACGATTCCTTGGGTGTTCTTATTTTTCGGATGTCTGTTTAAGTCACATAAGAAAAGTTGTCCAGGCACGAAAGTTAGCAGCGCACAGTGTCACTAGCGTAGGTTTCTAATAAAATGAGGAATGTCAGATCGGTGTCTACTTTCAGGAAGGTACTATATTTGGTCACCACAATACTAGTCAAAACTCTGTCGGACTGTTACTGATATTTGCTTGCCACAGCGGGCTGATCTGTACTTAAGTGTTATTTCTGAAAGAATTAATTCTGGCGCGATAGGCCTTTTACTTCATTTACTGTAACAGTTCATGTAATGAAAGTGCTTAAATTCTTCACAGATAATGTTCACGTACTAGAACGCTGGCAAAGTTTGGGTACCACAGTTTCACTATATATATAAAATGGAAAAAGACATATAAAATCATTATACATACTATGTACTCGGATATAACTGATAATTTAAACTGCAAGCGTGGCTTGTCTTATAGTTTAACACTTCCCGTGAAGTAAGTTATATTTTAAAAAAATCATCAATCCTCATGAAATTAGGAATACAAGCGTATTTCGTCAACAGTCATGAGGCTTCTAGCATTTTAAGTTAGTTTAGAAAGTTTATTCTCGTCTGATTATTTTAGCAGTTAAATTTGAATTCATTATAGCTACATTGTTGTTTAAGCTAGAAATTATAATTTATTCTGTTTTCTACTGAAACACGTCACTAGAAAATAATACAGACTTATTAATTTAACTCCCTGCACAAATCTAACTAGCAAAATGAAATAAGCGATTTAACACTTTAAACACTTCACAAAATACTAGATAATAATATATTTTACCTCACACAGAACTACAGGTAGTCGCACAACTTAAGAATTATATGCTTATATTTATGGAAGTCTAGAAGTTCGACAAATTGTCGAAGCAAACTGAGAAACTTCGCGGCAGGTGAAAATGCAGACAATTTGTCACCTATATGTCTGGCGAAAACGAATATACACGGTGTATTTCGTCAATCTCACGCCAAATCGTCTGGTCCTACGTCTGAGTATGAACCATAATCGCACCTCTCGTCAAACTGCGCGAATGACATCTACGTAATCAAGTTACTCATTTCGTCAGCAATGAAATGCGTTTCTAAATGAGAACGAAACTGGCGAAAGTGAGAATGGAAAAGTAGTAATGTATATAGTCGCAAACGAACGAATGCGAAAAAACACAGGAAAAAAGTAAGGAGCGACAATAATTTGAGACCACGGGTGGAAGAGAGGAAGAGGAAAATATAGAAAATTCAATTAACATAACTCTCCGTGACAATGATCATATTATAAAGTAGTTGTGTTCTACGTTATGAGTAAAGCACTTCTAATAGTTGATGTATTGTTTTTGAAAGTATTTCTTATCCATAAAAAATGTGATGTGGCGCGAGAAAATTTTCATTCCGAAAGTGCGGACCAGAGAAAACAACAGTATGGGAACCACTGCTGCAGAAGAATAATATAATAAAAACAGTGATGTCTGGAAGCTGTAATGAATGTCATGGGAGCAATATACAACTACATAAATCAGATGTGCTAAATATCAGCGTAACAATCCATGATGTGCTGCTACAGTAATAAATAGTCACCAGCAAAATAAAACATCCTTTCAAGCTGACATATTTTGTCTTTCAACTTTTTTTTTTTGAAAGTTTGAAGCTAAAACCTACAACCTAAAACTATAAAAAAAATAATGCTTTCAACTTTCATTTGTAAAGCTGATGCTACGTTTTAACCATAATATTCATTGATATGGTTGTTTGTTGCTTTGTTTTATTTATATTTTAATAAGTGAACTTAAGAAACATGTATTATCCGGGCCATATCTTTTCTCTCTGCAGAACACTGAGGATGGCAATGAAGCAGAATGGACACCTTAATGGTACCCCAAATGGCATTTCAGTATCACACAGTGCCAGAATCCGGTGGGAACGCAATGTCAATGGCGATTCCAGGGACGGTTTTAAGTGGTTTTTTAGTTTTCTTACTTTAAATACTAAAATGGAAGGTAATGACGATGAATGGATGTATGCAGAAGAGCCTCACAGTGAACGACGGAAAGAAATCCTAGACAAACATCCAGAAATCAAATCTCTCATGGGATACGATACGTGGATTGTAGTTCCTGTATGTATCTCTGTTATCTCACAAATCATTCTGTGTTGGCTGATTCAAGATGCCTCGTGGACCACAATATTTATCATGGCGTACTGCATAGGGGGAGTTTTTAACCACTCGCTAGCGTCAGCCATTCACGAAATTGGACATAATCTTGCATTCGGACACGGAAGATACGCACGGTGGAATCGTGTGTTAAGTTTATGGTGCAATCTGCCACTGGGAATCCCTATGGCTATTTCATACAAGAAGTACCACGCTGATCACCATAGATACCTTGGTGAGGAGATGCAGGACGTGGACATCCCAACGCGTCTGGAGGCTTTTCTGTTTCGCCATCCGCTAACCAAACTTATCTGGCTGTTCTTCCACCCCCTTATTCATGCTCTCAGGCCTTTCTACAAAAGCCCAAAACCACTAACTGGTTGGGAGGTGATTAACGCTGTTGTTCAAGCTGTTTTTGACATCATCATATTCAAACTGTTTGGGATCAAAGCAATTGTGTACATGGTTGTAAGTACCCTACTCTCCACAGGACTGCACCCCTTAGCAGGACATTTCATATCTGAACACTACCTTTTCACAAAAGGTCAAGCCACACACTCCTATTACGGACCTCTCAATTTTATTCTCTACAATGTCGGTTACCACAATGAGCATCACGACTTCCCGTACATTCCATACACTCGCCTGGCAGAGCTGAAACGTATTGCACCCGAGTACTATGACAACTTGCCTTACCATACTTCATTGATTAAAGTAGTCTGGGATTTTATATTTGATCGGAACATGGGGCCTCATGCGCATGGTGTTGGCTACTTGAAAGATTCTGCCAAATCAAAGAGTTCTTAGATATTTGCCTTAATATTTACGAGTTATTTCTTACATTTCACTGAAGTTATGGCTTAGTTTGGATGAAAAAAATGTCATCCAAAATTATTTTCTTCCGTAAATCAGCCTTTTTCATCCATAAACAGTCTGACAACCATTTTATTGCTTAAACAATGTAGATAGAAGCTATCAGACAATCATTTCATTGCTTAAATAAAACAGCTAGAAGCTATCCGTGAAGGCTAATAAAATAAAACTTGTGAAAAAGAATGAAAAAACATAAAATGAAACGCATTAAAAAAGTGTCATGATATACTGATAACATAGGAAAACTTTGAGAGGTCATGGGCAGAAAGTAACGGTATCGTGTTATTTGTCTTTTGAGTGCTGAAACATAGTTGACTGGATAATTATACAATATTATTTTTTTCATCCGATAAGACGGGAACATGGAATGCTTCAGGTCGAGTCATTTTTCTAATCTTAACTTAGTTTAGTGAGCATGAAAAAACATTTTCTGACCTTGAACCAAGTGCAAAATCCTCATTTATTATTATAATTTATTATTTTGTAAATTTTTTTTTTCGTATCATACACGAATTTTTAAAATATGTATATATAGTACCAAGTGTACCTTCACAGACTCTCAATCGCTCACTGTTTATTAATTTAAAAAAAAAATCATACTTTTGTGAATGTCATTCTAACGACGAGCATTCGTCCTGAAAATATAATAAAAATACTGAAAAGTTACAACTAAACAATTTATTATTATTGACCATACTTGCCAAATTCCATATCACAAACCTCTAACATAGCAAAAGCTCTCGCATTTGAGCAACCAAAAAAATAAATTAATTAATTAAAATAGCTAAAAATGTAACAATTGATTGAAATTTATTTTATCGATCAATTAAAAAAACGTATTTTAGTCCATTAATTTAGTCCTTGTCGGTAACCTGCACCAAGCATTCACATACTCTTGCAGCTGTGATTTTACATGAGATTGCCAGCCTCATGCACAAACTCATAATAGTCACCTTGTACGACATGCATGAGTGAATAGTTGTGTGTGTGTGTGTGTGTGTATATATATATATATCATACACGTTTGTCTGAAGGAGTGGGAAAAAGAAAATTTGTGTAATACGAAAAGAGTCAGAGGCAGAAGGGAAAAAATATTATGTTGCTGTACTGGACTCGGTGTTGCCACAGCTGGGTATTTTTTTTTACTAGATCTGGTTTTTTTTCCAAATCTGCATTAATCTAGGTATATTTGACAATTGGCATTTACAATGTATGTATATTCTGTGCACTGAGAATTATACGTTATATTTATACTATAATTAAATGTAAAAAATTATGTGCTAAATATGTTTTTATTCCACTTAAATTTAATTCTTGTTTTTAACCACATCAGTGACGTTGTTTTTTGACACGTTTACATCAGCTGTTGGATCCAAAGCAAGCTCTCGAGATCAACAAACCTTCTGTCATTCCATTAGCAGAGCAGTTCCCAACAGTTGTTTCAGAAGAGAGCCTTGATTGTCTGTCTGATCAATGGCGAGAACTGGCATCGTATCGAAAAAGATCTTGGACATCTGGTGTATAAGGATCCGCCCGCATTCTAGCTGGGACTACAACAAGTAACAGATGCTAATAACCAGAAGAAATTTGATGTTTTGGCTCACCTCATGTGCACGCTTATGGCACTACCTCACTCCTCAGCATGCGTCGAAAGAGTGTTTTGGAAGGTTAACTTAGATAAAACTAAACAAACCAACAAGCTTCTGTGTGAAACAGTTTCCAATCGAATACTATTACTAGCCAAGCAAGCAGTTGAGTTTGTCATAAGTTTAATCCTAGTAAAAGCGTGGTTGAAGATGTGCGTAAAAGATGTTGTCAGCAGAGATATGCAACGATTTTGGAACTCTACAATCAAGATTCCACGTTGCCAATTCATGTATATGATCTTGACGAAGGAGAAGTTATCAACATGGATGCCGAGTCGCTGACAAGTGACAATTTTTAACAGTAACAATTTACAACTAACATTTTATATTTGATTTGAGGAACATTTTGTTAATGTAACTACTATAAGTATGTTACTGTTAAAATATCTCATTTTCAAGAGTTCATATATTGGTGTGTTAATAAAATAATTTTTATATAATTGTGAATTTTTTGTAATAAAAAATAAAATAAAAATGAAGAAATAAATAAAAATTGGAAGCACACAGCTTATTTGTGCTAAAGTTGCACTAAAAGATTGTGTAAGCATCATCTATCCCGTGTATTTGAGGCATAAAATAATTTGGGTATTTCTGGGTTTTTTTTAAAGAAGAAAATCTGGGTTTATCTCTAGAACTTGAGTGGCAACCTTGACTGAGTTGAAAAAATAAAGATGACAAGATGATGACAGTACAGGTAAATCCATTGTGACATTTAATTGTTTAATTGTTATGTTTTGTGATCGTTTAACATTCCAGAAGACCGTTAATTATTTATAACTGGCTATAGATTTACAAAACTGATGTTAATATTTATATTTTTTTTTAAATACATTTTTGTTAAGCTAGACTCGGAAAAGCCCGAACTTACTATCTGTAGTAGGTGTATTTGAGAAAAGCATAATAAATGTACATTAATTGGCAGTTGTAATGTTTATTTTAATATATTGCTTGAACAGTTTTCTGCACTGAGTCCTTTTTTTTCAACATTTCTTTCATTATTCTAGATCTGTGCACGACAACTGTGAGAATATTTTCAACAGTTGATTTGTCCACGTGCAAAGCGAACGTTTAGAGTGATTTCCGGTCTGCTATGGACAAGAAAAGGCTATAAATTAATCTTGAGTTCGCGTCTAGCACGAAGTACCTGTGTTGGACTGTAATGTTTAAACTTTATTAACCAGGCTCTTGATCTCATGATTAATCTGTAAATTACAGTTTACCTTCTTAACTGCCTACAGTTCATCTCAAGGTGCGTAGAAGATTATTTTAAAGAATTCCCATATTTTTTAAAGTGTTTTCTGATATATATAGGCCTATAGGCCTATACATGTATAAAGAAATGTTTAAAAACGAAAACGGTTTGCTTTGCAATTTTTTACAATTTTTTTAAAAATCCTGCGTTATATTGTTGATTATTTACACTGAAGCTAACTTATGCGTGTCGCATTTTTAGTTACTTTAAATATAATTGTTTGCAAGTAAATAAACCTGATTTGTACTATTAATACAGTGGTTCTCAACTTTCTTGGATGAAATACCCCCTCCCCCTCCCTCTCCTCTCTCTCATCCCCCGAGTTGAAGGCCAGATCCTTAGGTACTCATGTAAGTTATCTTAAGCATAAAACGGAATTTTTTTTTCTGTTTCTGGAACTTCTACTACCCCACTATTTTCTCGTAACTATAGAAATAAGAATATTGGAAACGTGTATGCATGATTTACAGATGATTTTGCAGTTAGCTGACATATATTACTAAAAACTAAGCTTCACAAAATCTGCCATTTATAATGGAATGTCCGAGGTACCCCCAGCACCTCTTGAAGTAACATACATCCCCCACCCACCCATACACTTACCCCTAGTTGAGAACCACAGCATTATTATATACAGGTATTACTACATTTACTTTTGAAGACTTGAATGATGTAACCATAGTGATTTAGAAGTCAGGATTTGAATTACAACATGCTACATAGATTTATGTATATATATATAATATTATATATATATATATATATATATATATATTATATATATATATATATATATATATAATATTATGTTTATTGATGGCTGCCTAAAAAAATAAATAAATATAAGGTTATTCAGTCAGGCCCTAACATCCAATGGTACCCCCAGCACCTCTTGAAGTAACATACATCCCCCACCCACCCATACACTTACTTCTAGTTGAGAACCACAGCATTATTATATACAGGTATTACTATATCATACCTGTCAACCCCCAGAGACAAAAACCTGTACGCCGGACCTAAAAAATCCTTACAAACACCCAAAATTCCTTACGCAAAAAATATATTAATAAATTATACACAATACAGTTTTAAAACAAGAAATGACACATACAAATCTATTAGCATTTGAATTAGTGTGATATAAAACATGCTAATAGTCTCATGCTTTTCTTTACATATAAAAAAAAAAAACTTAGTGATCGTGAGGTACTGTTCTTTCGATGCACAGTGTTTTGTATTATAATCAACACATGCACTTTTAGCACTTTGCAGAATTGCAGTTGTGTGCTTAAAGTCTGCACAGCATGTATCAATGTTAATCTTACACTGTAAAAAAGAAGTGAGTGTGTCCGCATTCATGGACCTCCTGCAGTCTGTGTGGATTTTTTTTATTGAAAAATAAAGCAGCGAAGTTTACGCAAACAAACTTTTTTTCTAGTTATGAAGGGCCGACACAGAATATTATGACATTAATTTATTGGAAATATTTAAATGATCAAAATATAACTGGAAAGATTAAGAAAAAAAGAAATACAATGAAGCAAAGCAAACGGCTAACAGCACCCCCCAAAAAAAAAAAAATTAAACCAAATTATGAACAGAATATCAAATCTAGGAAGAAAAACGTACCACCAAAAAATTACAAAATTATTATTTAAGAGTTGGTAGCCTAGACCAGTGATAATAGATTGGCACTTTATTACAAAATAAAGCAGCGAATCTCGACCGCTGGAATAAAGTAGGTAGGCCTACTCAACGCAAATAAACTTTTTTTTCTACTTTTGTTGGGCCTACACAGAATTTTATGATATTAATTTATTGGACATATTTAAATGGTCAAAATATAACTGGAAAGATTAAGAGAACAACAAAAATAAAATACAACAAAGCAAACAGCAAACAGCAAAAAATAAAAAAGTAACCAAATTATGAACAGTATATCAAATCTAGGAAGAAAAAACGTACTACCAAAAATTTACAAAATTATTATTTAAAAGTTGGTGGCCTAGACCAGGGATAATAGATTGCCACTTTATTAAAAAAATAAAGCAGTGGATCTGGAATAAAGTAGGCCTACTCAACGCAAACAAACTTTTTTTTTTCTAGTTATGTAGAGCCTACACAGAATATTATGACAATTTATCGGAAATATATTGATGGGCAAGATATAACTGGAAAGATTAAGACAGCGATTAAATTGCAACAAAGCAAAACAACAGCAATATTTGACCAAGTTATAAGTACTTAGCTTTTTTTAAACAAAATGGCGTCGAAGTGTGGTGGCAAGCAAGCGTGGTCGTTGATAACAGGTAACTTTTTAAAATACGTCATGTCACGCTGAAAACCGAAAGTGTTTGAAGCCGAATTCAAAGTTTTTGCCGAATTGTTGGGTATAAAAGGATTTGATTGGTTGCTGGGAAAGACCTCAGTTTAAAAACAGACGCCGAGATTCCTGGAATTAAAAATAAAAAAATTGGTTAAAAAAAACCTGGGCTAGAAAATATTTTCTTATTTAAAATTAAAAAAAGCTTTGGTTGGAAAATATTTTTAGAATTTTTTTTTTTTAAATTAATTTTTTTTAATGGGGGGGGGGGGGATCCGTACAACGAGTCTGTACAACCGTACTCTGCTAAAAGTATCAAAAATACGTACATTGTACGAAAAATTCGTACAGGTTGACAGGTATGCTATATTTACTTTTGAAGACTTGTATGATGTAACTATAGTGATTTAGAAGTGTGATTTGAATTACAACATGCTACAGAGATTTATGTGTGTGTGTATCAATATGTTTATTGATGGCTGCCTAGAAAAATTAATAAATATAAGGTTATTCAGTCAGGCCCGAACATCCAATGGTAATTCATTCCACAAAACCTAATATATGAGAATATTACAAACTGAAACCAGTAACATATTGATTTCCTTTAATTTGTTCCAAACTCTTGGCAACACCAAGAACACGTAAAATATGTATTTCGTACATTTTATACTCTACTTGATTTTTGCATTAAAAAAATGAATGTTTGATAAAGATTATTTCATAAATAGTTATAGAACATCATTACATTAAAAAATAAATTAGCATTTAACTATAAACTGGAGTTGCTGGTCTGAAAGAATTGATGGTGGCATATTGGTGGTTGGGTATGTAGATCATGTGTCAGGTGTAATGTCAATCTTTATTCATTTGCTGCTAGTATTAAAGAATCTGTTCAAAGTGGACTTATTTTTATGACCGTTTAACAGCTTCCTAAAGTCAAAAATATCTTCATCTCCCATTTTACATATCAAGAATTCATTGTTTTCAATGTTGGGGTGTTTTGTTTTTTTAACCACTTTACTTAAATTCTCCCAACAAGACAAATCTTCACTTCTTCAGCTGACACTTTTTGGGTGTCTTCTTCTTTGAGTGACGTTTCACATGCTAATTGGCATGCTCATGCGACCAGAAATTTTCAAGCACATATCATTCCCAGCTATATTAGAAAGACATCGCTTGCCGCAAATGTCATCAGTCCTAAAAATGAAAGTTCTAATGGCAGGTAAATTAGTTCCTGAGAATATTTGATGTTGATGTTAATAGAAATCAAAGCTACACTGTATAGATGTACAGTGTCAGGTTAACAGCACACCTGTCAGTAGTGATATATAAAGGGTAAAGGTAGTTCCAAAGCAGATGGTGCCGTAGGGGTGTCAAGTGTTGGAGACTTCACAATACTAGGTCCAGCTTTGAGAGGTGAGGTGACCCATTTACAGCTGCCTTTTGCCTTCCCTAACAAAAGATCATAGTCAGGTACCCAATTACAGATAGGTAGACTGCAGCGGGATGGTACCAGGTTTGGGATCTGATATCTTTTCAGCAATATGCCAGCGCTCTAACTACTCTGCCAGGCAGACACTCAGTGATATATACATTTAAGATGTGTGTGTTTTATGGTGTGGTTGGTTGTCTATAGAGCTTTACAATATCAGTTTATATGATGTATGGAACATCACCTACCAAGATTCTTACTTTGCTGATACCTTTTGACTACTAACATTACTGACATGCTTTGACTGTTAAAGTATATTATTATTTTTATATAAAATAATGAACCTGTTTTGTATTTATAATTTATGTGATCTGTAACACACATGTGATGTAAAGCAGAAGATGTGATTAAATTTCCTTTGCTACTAATACATATTAAAATTACTAATGTTTTGACTGTTGACTTTGACTTTTCCGATCTCCTTGGTTACGAGTTTTCATTCTTTTTTTCCTTGTGCCATGTAAATGTACATGCCTTTTTGACTGCTGAAGTATATTATTTTTATATTAAAAAAAATAAACCTTGGTTGTATTTGTAATGTTTTGATTTATAACACACATTTGATGTAAATCAGAAGATGTAAGTAATCTCCCTTGTTAGATTATTCTGAAGCATTCTATAAATGTTTTACCCCCTTGTGAGTATCATGATCAGATATCGGTGGAGCAAAGAATACGAATGCTATGCTACCGTGAATGTTGTAATAGGTGACAAAGAAAGGTTGAGCATGGAGATTGCAGCCTTATCATGTGAAACAAAGAGATGCAGAAACAAGCATTGCAAGAGCACATGGAGTGTTTTGT
The DNA here is from genome assembly GCA_024509875.1 of Oreohelix idahoensis. Taxonomy (NCBI): domain Eukaryota; kingdom Metazoa; phylum Mollusca; class Gastropoda; order Stylommatophora; family Oreohelicidae; genus Oreohelix; species Oreohelix idahoensis. The sequence continues at coordinate 397,451 of JAMPIV010003699.1, forward strand.
GGTGCAGGCTTCCTGCAATGAAGCAGTGGTGGCCCCTTGCTTAGAGGGAGCAGAAAAGGGACACAAGAAAGAACAACAAGAAACAGACCTCTGTCTGTATGATAGTGCTTTAAGTGAACATCATCATCATCTCCTTTGTTTGCTCTGTGTCGAGTGGGGATCCATCACTGCTATATGGCCCCCTTGAAGAAGACGTCAGAGCACGTACTCTTGAAGAAGTGGTTACTTTGGTAATTTGTTTTACACGTTGAGTTTGCCAGTCCCAGAACACAAACTTATATTAGTCGTCTCTTATGACATGACTTAGGACAGCGTTTTTCAACCTTTTTCCACTCATGGCGCATTGAACAAAGTGCTAAAATTTTCAAGGCACACCATCAGTTGTTTTAAGGAGAGATTTTACCTTTAAAAAAAACGAGAATTCAGATTAAAAATTGTTCAGTGATGTCAGCATTACAAACAAACCTGCTGAATGCAAGGAGCTGAGCTTTTCCAGTTATGTCGGTTGACTCGTCCAAATGGATGGCAAAAATAAAATTGGCTTCTTTAATGTTAGCTATCACTTATGACTCAACGTCTTGTGGCATGTCTTGTATACGCCAACTAATAGTGTTATCAGAAGTAGGGATTTTCAAAATCTTTATTTCATATTCCTCGCCAAACATAATATTTACAATTTTGCAGCATGCTGGTAAAATTACTGACTCAGCAATTGTATGTGATTTCATCTGTTTTTGCCACGATTACAGCATCATCATAGCTTTCTTCTTGAGCTTAGTCAGAAATATTTGTGATTTTGGTCTGTTGTTTTGCCTGGCACCTCTACACCTCACGGTAGAAGGGGAACGACTAAGTAAGTAAGTAAGTTTTGCCTGGCGTGTTTGATCAGCTATAAGTCTTTTAAAACATTCAGTTGGTTTCTTGTGTAAATGCGAGTGCTTTGTGTAAAGGTGTCTTTTCAGCTGACTAGGAACCAACCATAGCTTGATTTGCCAGTTTCTCACCACTTTAGGATATGGCTGCTCTTCTTACTTACTTAGTCGTTCCCCTTCTACCGTGAGGTGTAGAGGTATGGCTGCTCTTCGCCAGATGAAATTAATCCGAAGAACAAATAGTCTTTATTATACTGGCGCACGACGGTTTTAGAACTATAGGGATGGAATTTTAATATAAATTTAAAAAAAAATTAAACTGTTATTGTTTTCATTCTTATTGGCCTTTAATGAAAAATATACAGTACTTCTAAAATTTACCCCGACAGTTTTTTTTTTTTGTTTTTTTTTTTTTGTTCCTCAAAATTTTTTTTTTTTAAATTATTTTTTTTCTCACTTCTTTTTTACCTTCCCACAAACGCCAGCAGCATCATCATAGGTTTGTTGAAAGCTCATTCTCCTTTAGGAGCTGAAAAGTGATAAATAAATGAATTTGAATTATATTTAGCTAATGTGCTTTTCTAAACCCATGCTTTAACATTATACCACTTAGGAATGTGTACTGCACTTGTGATTTCAAGATTTGTCATAAAAATTCAACATTGAGTTTTCCTGCATGTGCAGTGTACCTGTTACAATGCTATACATACGTGCTGCATGATAATATCAACTTAAAGCCTAATGCTAACAATAGATTGCTCTGATAATACATCATACGTGACAATACTGCTTAATGATACACGTGAAAGTTTTTTATTCCTGTGAATTTTTCTTCATAACTGGTATTGTTAATTATTATAATAATGTGTTGTGTTTGCCTTGTTCATGATCACTTCCTTCCACAGTTGTGTATTTAGAATATTCCAAAACCTATCGTACTCGCCGTTTTCCTAGCCACCATGTCATCCTATCCCAATCTTCTGTGTCTGTATTCCTCTGCTTATTTTGTCCTCACTTTTTTTTATTGTTGCTGAATTTATCAGATGCTTTATTTAGTGTATATACTTTACTTTACTTTGTTTTGGTCCACTCTAGCTGTGAAACATCCTTGGGAGATAATGTTTTCATTGTTGAGCCAAGTGTGTTGCACTGGCTGCTGTGAAACATCCTTGGGAGCTGATTTTTGCATTGTTGAGCCAAGTGTGTTGCACTGGCTGCTGTGAAACATTCTTGGGAGCTAATGTTTGCATTGTTGAGCCAAGTGTGTTGCACTGGCTGCTGTGAAACATCCTTGGGAGCTGATTTTTGCATTGTTGAGTGACACAGGGTATTTTGTATTAAATACACATATGCCTTAGTCCTCGAAATACTACACATGAGAGACAGAGGGGTGGAGTGGAACACATTCAAATAATAACGAACACTAGCAATGTTCCCAACTCTGTCTAATGTATTCAAATAATTATCACCACAAAATCACAACAATATACGTAGTTAGCGAAGTGTAACACATTGATGAAAATCTCAGATAACCGAATGCCTTATCTTCTCACAACTAAATATCATCTTGCATTCGACAATACGAATCAGCCATCATCATCTCAAAACATCCTCGCTCGCTTTTTCTCTCTCTTCTTCACTGCCCAATCAGAACGCCCTTTGCGTTCACCCCTGACCTGCTGACCTCGCAGTCTCGTGTTGTTAAGTTAAGTGTATGAAAACACCTCTCACACCCAACTGACATTATGTACCCGCCCCCAGCGGAGCACCGCCAGTCCACAGCTGTGTTAATCACACTGTGACATCTACTCCCCCCCCCCCCCCCCGGGGAAAAAAAAACAAAGTTTTTTTTTTCTTCTTCTTTTGGAAGGCGGCTGGGCGCACTCCCAACACCCAACATCCGGCTTTTGAGCCAAGTATACATTCATATCCTTCTTGTCTTCCTATATCTTGCATACTCACTTAAACATCGTGTGGGGGGGAAAAAAACCAAGAAAAAAAACAAGCATTCTACAAACGAGACAGAGTGTCAGCTACAACGTTGAGCTTACCCTCTAGGGGTAAAACAGTAAATTTGTACTGCTGCAGTAAGAGAGCCCAACGAGTTAATTTCGAGCTTGTCGATTTTTACGACTGCAAAAATGAGAGTGGTCGATGGTCTGTCTGTAATACAAAATGTGCACCTATCAAATATCGGGACAACTTTGAAACTGCCCACACAATTGCCAAGCACTCCCTTTCAATCGTGGAGTACCTAGTCTCAGCTGGCAACAGCTTCCGACTCACATACATCACTGGATGTAAGGTACTCTGGTGGTCTTTCATTAAACAAGCTCCAATTCCTACAGAAGATGCGTCTGTCCGCAAAACAAAGGGTTTGCGTAAATCTGGCATCAGTAAGATGGGTTTCCTAGAGAACACCCTCTTGATTCTAGATAAGGCTATCTCGCAATCTTGTGTCCACACGACCCTATTTGGCATCCCCTTACTCGTTAGCGAGGTAAGTGTAGCTGCAATGGAAGAGAACTGAGGGATGAACTTGTGATAAAAATTCACAAGTCCAATTAGACTTTTCACTTGCTTTTTTGTTTTAGGTGTCTGCAACTGTAAAATCTTTGTGACTGTCACATCTTCCGGTTTCAGGTGATTATGACCTACAGTATGTCCTAAGAAACTTAACTCTTTAAAACCTATGCAAACTTTACTCGGCCGTGCCGTTAAATTATGCTGCCTTAGACACTGCAATAGGGAAGATAACCCCATCATGTGATCCTCCCATGACTCATGAAACAAACATATATCGTCGATATATGTAATAATATCTGAACGATGTCCTAACAATCTTCTCATCATCCTCACAAATGTGGCGGGCGCGTTCACTAAGCCAAAGCACATGACATTGAACTGAAACAATCCTTTGGGGGTACTAAATGCTGTAAGAGGTTTCGCAGCCTCCACGAGGGGTACCTGCCAATAGCCTCTAGACAGATCGAGTTTGCTGAAATATGTAGCGTGGGTGAGTTGTGTTAACAGATCTTCCTGATTAGGTATTGGTTCAGCGTCAACGACGGTGATGCTGTTCAATCTCCGAAAGTCAATGCATATATGAAGAGATGCGTTCTTCTTGCGAACCACAACCATTGAAAAGAATATGGTGAATCAGACGGAGAAATGATCCCCAGTCGTTGCATGTCACCAATTTCTCTCTCGACAGCTGATTTGAAATGCATGGGCAATGGATACGGTTTTACCCTAATAGGCTGATCACATGTCAGAGTGATATGACAAATCAGGTCTGTCCGTCCTGGCAGATCTGTGAGGACATCCTTAAACTCCGCTAATATAATCTGTACTTCCGACTTTTGTTCTACTGTTAGGTCATCCCCGATTCGCACCATATTCCATGACTCCGAAGGAACCAGGGGTACGAGGGATAACTGGATATTCCCTTCACCTTTTTCATCTCCCGTGTCATCAATGACTGCCGGACATGCCACTGTTGCTTCAGTCTGTGCTGCCCTTGTGACTGCTTTCAACGATCAGGTCGTTCTACATATGGCCTCAGCATATTCACATGAAATACCTTCTCCTTATTTCGGACCGAAATTAGGTAATCGACATGTCATTTTTTTAACCACCTTGAATGGTCCTTGCCACGTAATGCTCAAGCGATCCTCTTTAGCTGGTAAAAGTAGCCAAACTTCCTCACCTGGAATCAGGGATACTAGTTTGGAGTTTCGATTTGCGTACTTCCGATACCGTGCTAACGACCCCGCCAAACAATCACGTGCCACCAAACAAGATCTTACAATACGTTCTCTGAGGCTGACTACATACTCATAACTCGTAACTGAGGTGCTATTTGCACATTTTCCAGTTAATAAATCCTTCAATATTTGCATCGGCCCCCTTGGGTTTGCCCCATACAGTAATTCGAAAGGGGAAAATCCTGTACTCTCTTGGGGAGCCTCCCTATAGGCAAACAGGACCGCTGGGAGTAACCTATCCCATTCTTGCGGAGATTCTGCGGTCACTTTTGCCAGCATGTGTTTTAACGCACCGTTAAAACGCTCGCAAACTCCGTTTGACTGAGGGTGATATGGACTCGTGAATGTTTGGGCAATACCCAACAGCCCAGTGGTTTCTGACATCTCCTTCGAAATGAACTTACGGCCCCTATCCGATAATATCTCTTCCGGAAAACCAAACCTGCAAAACAACATCTGCAAAGCCTCTGCGACTGCTTGTGAAGTAATACTCTTCATCGGCACCGCCTCCGGCCACCTGGTGCACAAATCTACCATCGTTAAAATGAAACGATATCCCCTGTCTGAAGTGACCGAGAGGGGACCTATAATATCAATCGCTACTTTCTGGAAAGGACGTACTGACAAGTCCGTAACCTGCACTGGAGCTTTGGGAGTTCTGCCTTTATGCCTCATCTGTTGGCATATCTTACAGGACCTACAATATAGTTTAATGTCCTTGCTAAACAATGGCCAATAGAATTGTGACAGCACCCTCTGGCGCGTTCGAGCCACCCCCATATGCCCCGCGAAAGGGGAGTCATGTGCAACCTCTAACACTTTTGCTCTTAAATTACACGGTACCACCACTTGGCGCTGAGTTTGTACTCCCTTAGCGAAACACCTAGTGAGAACATTATTCTTGAGCTCGAACCAATGTCTGGCCAGCTTCGTGCACTTTACATCACCTCTCTCGGCAAAGTTGTAAAATTTACGCAATGATCCGTCTGACCGTTGGTGCTGGATAAAGTCCGACACCTGTGTATCCTGACTTCCAGTGACCAATTCCGATCTCTTAGCTTCATGATGCGTCGCTTCTAATGCGTCATCTGCCTTTGACTGCGCCCTAGTAATCACCGCATTTGCCCTAAGCACACGATTGTCCATCCATTTCCTAATGTCCATCTGAGTACATTCCTGCACACCTTGCACATTACCCACAATCAAATCCGCTATCGGTGCTTCGAGTACACAGGCCTGTACTCTACCAGATATGAAGGGTGTGTCTACCTCAATAATGGCAAGAGGGTAATACTCAATGTTACCCCCGAAAGTGACACATCTTGCTGTCTTACCTATCAAGCATGAGTCGTCAATGCAGGATCTACGCACTCCTATAGTTGTGCAGCCCGTGTCTCTCAACACAGACACTTCCTGCTTTTGCACAAATCCTGGATGCAATTCCAAAATGACCATTTTCTTCAAGAGAAGAGAGACAAGGCAGAGTGTGACCACAGATAAGCATAGGCTTACCGTCTGGTTCAAATAATGGTCTACACCCTTCGCAATTCTCATCGTTAAAGGTTTCTAATATGCAAGCCGAATTCGCTCGTTCTGAATTATTAGCACAGACCTTTGCTAAATGTCCTGTTCCCTTACAAAGACTACAGTGTAGCTGCGTATTGCTATCCTTTTTCGGACTATTGTTTGGAGAGTGTCTGACTACTCGGTCTGACTCCTTTTTCTCAAAGGATTTGTTTCTTTGGTAAGGTGAGCTTTTGCGAAATCGTTTTTGTTCCTGCTCGTTTGGCGCATCTATCTGGATCTGATTCCGCGGGTACCTATCCTGTCTGTCTCCAGTATATCTGTATTGATTTCTATCAGATTGATAGTTAAATTTCTTCCTAGGTGATCTATGGTCCCGATAATTGTCATACCGTGCAGGAGATCTGTCTCCTCGAAAGTAGGGTCTACCATAATTAAATCTTCTGGGGCCAAATCTATCGGCACTCTTCGATCTATGTTGATTGTAAGGTTTTCTAGTAATCTTTCCTATACTCGCTGAGAAAGTCTCAGAGATACTCTCCCTGTGTATGACCTTTCCTGGATGCGCGGTCACGTATTGGTGTCCTAATTCTGACATCGTACCGATGTTTTTGGGCTTGCGTTCCTGGAAAAACGCAATAAGCTCAGATGAACACGATGACAATACCTTGTCCCGTAACATAAGATCAAAAAGCCCATCAAAGTCTTTAGTAATACCTTCCAACTCAATCCATCGATTTAATAGCTGAGTAATTTTCGCAATGAAATCCTCAAAATCCTGATTGACGCTTGGTCTCACGTCTCGGAAACGAGCCCGATACCCTTCCGCCGTTAGACGAAATTTCCTTAACAACCTCTCCTTGACTATGTCATAATTTGCTCTGTCGGTTAAAGGGATACTATACACAGTTTCTAACGTAGATCCTGAAAGCAAATTTCCCAGCAGAACAGGCCATTCCTCCTTCTTTATCTTCCAAGCCAAAACTTCTGCTTCAAAACGTTCCAAATACACGTCCATACTGTCCAAATTTTGATTAAAATTGGGTAACCGTAGTCTATAGGGACGTGAGAATTCTTTCCCACCTGAATCCTGCTTCCTGGACTCATTATCTAGCTTCTTTAGATTTATTTCTCTGTCAGCTTCAATTTTCTTCAACTCTTTCTCTACTTCTATCTTCTTCATCTCTTTCTCTGCTTCTATCTTCTTCATCTCTTTCTCTGCTTCTATCTTCAATTTATCAGCTTCAATCTTCAATTTATCAGCTTCAATCTTCAATTTCTGGAATTCTCTCTCCTCACACCGTTCCATTCTATCATTTTCCTGTTTTTCTTTCCATTTTTTTTTCTGCCCATTCCTGTAGAGCAGGGCCTGTTAATGCTAGCTCTTTACCAACCTCAACAAATTCTAAGAGGCTAGCCATCGTAATGTAATGTAACTAAATTAAAATTTCTTAAAGCAGTACTCAGTGAACAAAAAAAAAAATGCCTTCAGTATTCCCCACTGGAAAATTATCAGATATTGTACTTAAAAAAAGGATCAAAATTATATGTAATGCCTAGTCAGAAATACTGACTGTACCATTCAAATAGGTGTATTCAGAATAATTGTGTGAAGTTATTCTACAGCATAATTTGCTGTACCCATGACACCCATAATATTTAAACAGTGAAACTAAACACCACTGTAATATATAATTAATGGCATAAACATACATGTGATTCTCAACCAAACCAGATAACTACGTCTACACAAGGAAAAATACACAACCTACTCTTATGCTATCGGTACTGGAATTGAAATTGAGATACACTTCACTAAAACAAAACAAACATAAATATAAACAATGATGACAATAATGAAGATGATCAAGACGACCTTACTACACGAACAAACACAACATTACGGTGGAATAAGAAAAAAAAAATCCTCAGACAGCAGCAGATGTCTAATTATAAACCGTAGCTGTTAACAAATGAAAACAAGAGTTTGGGAAATTAACATATGTACATGATAGTAAGAAGAATACAAGAGAATACTCCAATTAAACATGACAAAGAGACACTATTACAAATATGACACCGTGCAAACAAACCAGACCTGCACCACTAATACACTAAAATGTGCAGCGTGAATTATGCAGGGCAGCCAATAGGGTCAGCTCTATGTGCCCGTGCTCCGGCACACAATTCACCTAGCAACAGTCCTAAAGAACGGTTTAGCATAATCTCTTTCCGCAATGCAAAAGAGAAAATCCTAAACCCACACAACAACCAAATGACACCAAAATTATACTTCTACGAAGACACAACAAAAACCTACAATAAACAATGAAGTGACCAAAGGTAGTATGTTGCAACACCACACCAGTTGGATGACGTACTCACCAACCAAATGGAAAAGAGGTCACAGGAGAATGATTACTAATTATATAATATTATAAAGTAGAAAGGTACTAAAAGAAAAATAATTGTCCAATAATATATAATAATAGTAATAATACAACATTAAAAAAATTAACTATAAATCAATTAAATTTATGATCTCCGCAGGTCTGGGTTCCTGATGATGACGTTGATATCTACAGCACTTTAGTCACTAATGATCCAATGGTCCACACAACGAACGACACGTTACAAAGTTACGTAAAGTTACAAATATTGTCCATTAGGGTGACCCCTGAGTAAGGCACGAAGTCCACGCTTGTCACCACATAGTGTCTTGTCTTCACTGAAATATCACAGGGATGTCAAGTAAAAAGTCAGACCACACGCATCAAAGTTATACCACAACTGTATACTAGCTCGTCGTCAGCACAAGGCGAGGATTTGCCAGCTCCACTCCAATAACATCTCACGAGTTCATGAAAGATACCACCGTTTGCAAAGGTGTAGTGCAGCCTTCTACGTGAGAAAAAGTTCAGTACAGTTTATGATGATGGACTGCAGTGTTTTGTATAAGGCAAAGATCGTAACGTAAATCTAGTACTGTTCAGCTTCTGACAACCTCCGTAACGACCGTGTGTAAAATATTAATACTGTAATGCACCAGTTCCCGTGTTCGGCATGCACCCCGTTCCACAAGAAGACTCAACCACTTGATTTCTACAGGTACGTCGTCTCCTGAGCCAGTAAACACTGTGTAGTGGCAACACTGTCCCACTGTTGGCTTTCAAACGGCGCTGCAGCGGCCTCTAGTCTTGACTAGTCATACGCTGAAATGAATGCTATCAAGGCTGCCATCAACTTGTTCGCCCAACCTGTACTAGCAGCAACATCTTCGTCCTCTCAGCCCCGCAGACAACAAAAATTAATGTCAACGAACCTGCCACAACCTGGTTCACACCGCAGACGTTGGCGTCGTTTTCTTAACCACAGGAGTGCTCAATGTCGCCTTGACATTTTGTTAGCTCTGACACCGCGTACTGTTCATAATAAATACCCCACTTCACTGTGTATCGCTAATCCGTGACCCGTGACTCACTATTAAAAAAAAAGTACCTCACAACTACGTGGCTGAAAAAACAGGCCTACAGTGTATGTGACCTAAAATAGATTTCTGACCTGGCGCCATAAATATCAAGAGAAGGGAACATAGTTCAAATCCCGGACGAGCCCCCACCTGACACAGGGTATTTTGTATTAAATACACATATGCCTTAGTCCTCGAAATACTACACATGAGAGACAGAGGGGTGAAGTGGAACACATTCAAATAATAACGAACACTAGCAATGTTCCCAACTCTGTCTAATGTATTCAAATAATTATCACCACAAAATCACAACAATATATGTAGTTAGCGAAGTGTAACACATTGATGAAAATCTCAGATAACCGAATGCCTTATCTTCTCACAACTAAATATCCTCTTGCATTCGACAATACGAATCGGCCATCATCATCTCAAAACATCCTCGCTCGCTTTTTCTCTCTCTTCTTCACTGCCCAATCAGAACGCCCCTTGCGTTCACCCCTGACCTGCTGACCTCGCAGTCTCGTGTTGTTAAGTTAAGTGTATGAAAACACCTCTCACACCCAACTGACATTATGTACCCGCCCCCAGCGGAGCACCGCCAGTCCACAGCTGTGTTAATCACACTGTGACATTGAGCCAAGTGTGTTGCACTGGCTGCTGTGAAACATTCTTGGGAGCTAATGTTTGCATTGTTGAGCCAAGTTATGTTGCACTGGCTGCTGTGAAACATCCTTGGGAGCCAATGCTTGCATTGTTGAGCCAAGTGAGTTGCACTGGCTGCTGTGAAACATTCTTGGGAGCTAATGTTTGCAATGTTGAGCCAAGTTGTGTTGCACTGGCTGCTGTGAAACATCCTTGCAAGACGATGCTTGCATTGTTGAGCCAAGTGTGTTGCACTGGCTGCTGTGAGCCCATGTTGATGTAGGATTTATGTGATGTCATCTATCCATCTGTCTCTTGGTCTTCCCCATACCTTAAAACAGATCGTCTACTGTTGTAAGCAGTCAGTGGTAAGTGATCTGATGTAAGCAGTCAGTGGTAACTGATCTGATGTAAGCAGTCAGTGGTAACTGATCTGATGTAAGCAGTCAGTGGTAACTGATCTGATGTAAGCAGTCAGTGGTAAGTGATCTGATGTAAGCAGTCAGTGGTAAGTGATCTGATGTAAGCAGTCAGTGGTAACTGATCTGATGTAAGCAGTCAGTGGTAACTGATCTGATGTAAGCAGTCAGTGGTAACTGATCTGATGTAAGCAGTCAGTGGTAACTGATCTGATGTAAGCAGTCAGTGGTAACTGATCTGATGTAAGCAGTCAGTGGTAACTGATCTGCTTCATTCTCGTGAGAAAACGAAAGCACTTTATTTTATGTCTGTCTTTATTTGATGCAGGGTGAAGCTCATAGTTTTCCTGATCTTATCATTTCTTTGTCTTCTCCTGGTAACATTAATGGCTCTTCTTAAACATTTCATCTCGCACGAGCTAGTAGGAATATACTGTTTATCAGTTATCATTTAGTTTATATACTGATATATGCATGTTTCAGTAGTAGTGACAGTTGGTTAGCCACTGTACTTGCTGTTTGATATTTGTTTCAATTTCTCTATCAAATCAGTGTATGTTGCCAATTAAACATGCCTAGTTTGTTTTAACTTTTGACATCAGTTATTATGTTATATTGTTTTCGTTTAACATTTTCTTAGTTCATGTTGTTGCTGTCCAAATGGGCTTAACGTTCTCCTACATTCTATTGCAGCAATCCATATTTTTATTTCATTTACTCATTATCAGATATTTATATCCAATCTAACTTTGCACCATTCTAGTCGTCATTTCTTTGGCTTAATGGTTATTTGTTAGTATGAAATAATGATATAACAACATTGATAACTTCAGTAGAATTTCTTCAACTGCTGGAAGCCCTAAAATTCCTGCAGTGCAGTTGTTCTTCATGGCTGTCTGTCCCTAATGAACTGATTTCACTGTTCTGTTTCCTGCTTTTTTTAATCTGTCAATTTCTTTAGTCCACTTGTCTTCTCAGACAGCCTGTAGACTTTGTGTCTTTCATTCATTATGTGCAAGTCAAATATCTTTTTAAAAATGATTATTTTCTGTACTAGCTACTATTTAGTCAACGTGCTGTAAGCATCAGACCAGCGTGATGTTAAAATTACATTTATCAGCATGACTTATTTTTGGGGGCAATTAAAAGGTAATGTTAATGACTTACAATAGAGTACATTTTTATGCTTTCATTTTTTATATTTACAAGAAAATGTTGATCAATATTATTGTATGTTAGCTTCACAATCTTGTATGGATTATTTTATGATAGCATCATAATCCTGGATGTTGCCAGATAAAAATTTAAAAAAAATGTATTACTGCATTAGGCAGATTTCTCAAACTTTTTTGGGAGAGCTTATGCAGTGAACTGAGGTTTTTAATGTAATTTTAGCGTAAATACAATTTATAAAACTTATCGCTTATCGTAAATTATTCCGCAATTATGACCACTGTATTATGTATCACTGGCATCCTCAGTGTCAATGTCTTCTGTTTATTCTTCTTATGATGTCCCTCTTTTTCTTTACATCCTTTTCTCTTCTTTCCTCTTACTGTTTTTGACCTTTATGATTATGTAGGTCATTTTTATCCATTAGTCTGCTCTCATGTTTAGTGGACATATTTCTATAAAGTTATCATCACTTTCCTGACATTTGTTCTGTATATATTTTCATTGTCCTAGACACGTTTATCCTAATGGCACAGATTTCATGTTTTTTTTTTTTTATAATACTGAAACATCAAAATATGAATACAAAAGTCTAGAGGAGCTTTCATGGCATTAGGAAACATATGGAGAGCAAGTCCAACTTTAAAAACCATAATCATCAACTCAAATGTCAAGTCTGTCCTATTGTGTGGCTCTGAAACATGAACAACAACCAAAAAGCTATAGACTTTCATAAATGTGTGCTTACATAGAATAGGAGGATTGAAATGGTGTGGCAAGATGACTAATGTTGAACTGATAAGAACCAGACAAATAAAAATGGATGAGAAAGACATGGAAAGACCTTGAGCCGATGGCACTAGACAGAAAGAGTCGGCATGTTTGTCGAAAGCCAGTGTTCCTTGGGGAGCTAAAAGGGTAATCTTGTAATGATGATAATAGTGAGACAATACATCTTTCTTTCTTGGCATGTGTTTGTTAAAGGCCTATGCTCCTTTGGGAGCTAAATGGTATTGATTGATTGATCTTTCTTTCTATGATTGTGGCATTAATTTCTTCACTTCTGTGGGAGTGTCACAGATTTTCTTTTGCCTGTGTAAATAACAGAATTTTATTGTCTCTGTGGTACTGACACATTTTCCTTGCGTCTGTGAAAGGGGCGTAGGCTTTTCTTTTCTCTGTCGGTACTGATATATACATCTAAGTGGTAGTGATATAAATCTTCCTTGTGTTTCTAGTAGTGGCATATATTTTATGTTACCTGTAGTATTGACATAGATTGTCTGTTTTGGTAACTGTTTACATTTCTTTGTCTCTGCAGTGGCTACATAGATTTTCTTTGTTTTTATAAAGTAAGTAACTACATTATAGATAGTCATAGTGTAGCACTGTCCATTAATTGACTATGTCCTCGTCACACGAGTCTTGTTTTTTTTTTGTTCCGTTTGTGGTTTTATACAGTTAATTAAGACAGTAATAGTAATAATAGCCCCTTCAGTCATAACTGACTATGGGAATGCGCCCATTAGGTGACAGCTCTCAGCTGCTTATTTTCCTGGTGTTCCTTTTGACGTTTTCTCCTCTCTTCTGCTTGCTGTGAGAGTTTCTGTTCACCTAATCTGAGCTGGCGCCATATCATCGCCACTTGGTGTGATCGGCAGCTTCATCCTCCCATGTTGCTGGATTTATGTCCAGCGCCCTCATGTCTCTCTTACACACATTTTTGAATCTCAGCTGTGGTCGCCCAACTGTTCTTTTGCCATCTGCCAGTTGTCCGTAGAAGATATCTTTCGGGATGTGACCATCTTTCATGCATTGGACATGGTCAAGCCAGTGTAGTCTGCGGTGTCTAATTAAGACAGTGTTGAAACTAAAATTAGGTACATTAATCAAATGCTTTCAGCTTCACAGAACATGAAAATAAATATCAAATGAATTATTTGTCGGATACATTTGAGTAACAAACTTTAAAAGCACGATTGTTGTATTTACATCGAACAATCCATGTTAGAATTGTCCCTGATTGTTGATTTTCCAAGTTAGAGTGCCTATAAAACAGTGTACAGAGAGTTTTTTGTTGTTTTTGTTTATATATCGTTAATAACACGTATATTGTGACAATGAAATTATGCTAATTGCACTGAGGTTTCATTTTGTTCAATTATCAGAACGAGAATGTATTTTTAATGTAATAAAATTTATATTAAGCTCAATTATGACAGATAATGTTTCTTGCTTTGAAGTCACATTTGGCAGACTTTCTTGTTTAGCAGTAAAGTTTATGTTTGTTGCTTGATTGACCCAAGGTGGCAGAATTCTTGTTTAATGGAAGGGGTGGACATATTTCTTGTGTAATAGTTAGAATGGGCAGATTTCGTTTATGATGATTGGAGTGAGCACATTTCTTATTTAACATTAGAGTGAGCTGATTTTTTGTTTAAAGGACAGAGGTGCCGGAATTCTTGTTTAATGATTAAAGTGGGCAGATTTCTTTGTTAATGATTAGAGTTGACTGATTTCTTGTTTAGTTATGATAGTGAACAGATGTCTTGTTTAATGATTAGAGTGGATAGACTTCTTAATGGACAGAGGTTTCAGAATCTTTGTTTGATGATTACAGTGGGTAGACTTCTTGTTTCATGACTGGAGTTAGTAGACTTCTTGTTTTATGATTAGAGTGGGTAGACTTCATGTTTAATGATTAGAGTGGGTAGAATTCGTATTAATGATTAGAGTGGGTAGACTTCTTGTTTAATGAATTAGAGTGGGTAGACTTCTTGCTTAATGATTAGAGTGGGTAGACTTCTTGTTTAATGATTAGAGTGGGTAGACTTCTTGTTTAATGATTAGAGTGGTAGATTTCTTGTTTAATGATTAGAGTGGGTAGACTTCTTGTTTAATGAATTAGAGTGGGTAGATTTCTCCAAACCTCAGAAATGAGGTATCTGAAGAAGTTGGTTGAAGTAACAAGAAGAGACATGGTCTGCAATGTCAAGGCCTAAAATCCCACCCCTGCAGACCCAAGTAGAACAGTCCCAACTAAGATGGTTTGGCCATGTCTGCAGAATGGGAGAAGATTGGCTACCATGACAAGCATGGGAAACTAAGAGCCAGGGATCCAGAATCCACTGGGAGGACAACATTAGACAGTCTTTGAAGGGCCGAGGACTAGAATGGAACCAGGCCAGGAGGAAGACAGCCGATAGAATAGTATGGCGCTCTCTCTCTTACAAACCTCTACACCTCACGGTAGAATGGGAACGATTAAGTAAGTAAGATAGATTTCTTGTTTAATGATTAGAGTGGTTAGACTTCTTGTTTAATGATTACATTGGGTAGACTTCTTGCTTCATGAATAGAGTGGATAGATTTCTTGTTTAATGATTAGAATGGATAAACTTGTTGTTTTACTATTAGAGTGGGCACAGTCCTTGTTTAATGATTAGAGTGGGTAGACGTCTTGGTTAATGATTAGAATGGTCCGCTTCTTCTTCGTACACTGTCAGACGTCAACTTGAATATGTTCAAAGAAAGTGGGTGGTCAGCTTGAGGCTATTTCTATCTCCATAGAGCTTTTCCAGGAATGGTACTGGTGATGGCTTTCTCTGTTCCTCATATGTTGGGCATCTCTGAAGTAGATGTTCAGTATTAATTTTGTCAGTACCACAGTTACACTCATCGGTAGTTTCTATCTTTAGCATTAGAGTGATCTGATTTCTTGTTTGTTATGATAGTGATCAGACTTTTTGTTTAATTATTAGAGTGGGCAGAATCCTTGTTTAATAATTAAAGTTGACAGATTTCTTGGTTAATGATTAGAATGGTCTGATTTCTTGTTTAATGATTGAAGTTGAAAGATTTCTTAATGATTAAGGTTGACAGATTTCTTGGTTAATGATTAAAGTTGACAGATTTATTGTTTACTAATTAAAGTTGATAAATTGTTTGTTTACTAACTGGAATGGACAGATTTCTTGTTTAATAGCCAGAGATAACTGACTTCCTGTTTAGGTTAAGAAACCAGAATTCCTCAGTAATTATAATAATAAACTATTATTACCAATTATTATTTTGTGTCCTGAGCTTTGTTCGATATGTGCTGCCACTATGTGGTTTAGCTTGTCACACAAATAATAGAAAGCCAAACTCATTGCCCATTAGCGATACCAGCCAAACTGCTTGCTAAATGCACGAAGTAAGCAAATTTAAGCAGAAGGCAGCAAACAAAGGCAGTAGTGAAAACGTCTGCTGTAAACGTTTGTTATATCTTGGGGAGTAGTACTGGTCATCACTGTAGAGGTCTTCTTCACGACTGAAACAGGACTTGTTTGGGTTACCAATGCATAATTGAAACAACCGGTCATGTTGACATAGAGTGAGAGTATCAGGTACGCGAATGGGTGTACTGTTCGGTGTAGTTGACCACTTAATAATGTTACACTCACACACTCTTATGAAAGTCAATGATGGCTGGAACTATAGCTGGCGTTTCGTACAGTTTAATTTGACGCACACACTTGACAGAACGGGTACAGTTACAAGAACACAGGTCGACATCAATAGCATATTGTTGACCCACGGTGTACAATAATAAATTGGCATTCATGTTGAGGAAAATCACAATGGAACGTTAGTATACAAGCATTCAGAGTTCCATATCTTATATAAATATTCATCAGGCCTTACTGACTGATCATGTCAGTTAATATACGAGGGAAGGTCAAAAAGTAATGCCTCCTATTTTTTATGTATGTAAATACTGCATCGGTGTGCAATTTGTAAATTTTGCAGGATTCCTCAAACACTCTTCTGCGCTGTATAGCATTACCAACCTGTTTCAGTAACAGGTGGCACCACTGTAACAGTTTAAAAATGGCTGCCAAAGACGTTCGGTTAAAACAACGTTATGTCAGAGAATTCCTCAATGCTGAAGGCGAGACCCCAATTCGCATCCACGAACGTTTGAAGAATGTTTATGGAGATTCAACAGTGGATGTTAGCACTGTCCGATGTTGGGTACATCGTTGTGACGAAGCTGAAGTAGGTCAATCCTCAATGGCTGACGCAAAGCATCACACAACATCGCCGACAAGAAAGAAGTTCATAAGTTCACCATCTGTAGGGAAAGTTATGGCCTCCGTGTTTTGGGATGAGAAGGGTGTGATTCTTCTCGACTTCTTGGAACAGGGAAACACGGTGAATGCAGACCGTTACATTGAAACTTTGAAGAAGCTTAGAGGTCGTCTTCGCGAATTTACCCATTAAAAGATCAGAGAACTGCACTACTGTTGCACGATAATGCCACGCCACACACCGCTAACCGCACCATTGATGCGATTGCAGAATTTGGCTGGACATTATTACCACATCCCCCTTACACTCCCGATCTTGCACCTTCTGACTTCCATCTGTTTGGACCACTGAAAGAAGATCTTCGCGTACATCACTTTGAGGACACCGAGACCCTTAAACGCGCCGTACGCCAGTGGTTTAGGAAAAAGGAAACGAATTTTTACCGTGCGGGGATACATGCCCTTGTGAGAAGATGGACAAAAACTGTAAGAAATAACGGAGACTACATTGAGAAATAAATTTGTGAAGTTCAGACTTGGGGCTACATTTCAATGTGAATTTTATCTGTTTTCTTGCCTATTGAATGAAATTAAAAATTACGAGGCATTACTTTTTGACCGTCCCTCGTACAAGGTTCCAACCTGATTCTTAGACTGAACCTCTTTAGCATAAACGTAACTTGCACTCTAGCGAAGATTCCGTTAAATACAGTTCAGCCAATATTTCCTGAGGAAACGTTAAACTACCAATAGTAGGTTTTTCCTTTCATAAGTATGATCTCTTTATCATCACCTGATAATAAGGGCGTCCCTGTTCTCTGGTAAATGATCAACAATAAATAGCATTCCAAAATGGCTTCTAGTCTTGTGAGCCTCGCTCACGATAAGGATGCACAATAAAGCTTTAATAACAATGCAGTTCATGAACATAACTGTTTCTATAACATTCAGCATATTCTTTCCTCATAGTTGCTGCATATATACATAACCAGTGCTGCTAGATAACATGTCGTTCCGACATACTGACATGGTTCAATTCATGTAGCTGTCTGCCCATATTAGGCCTAGGAATGGAAAAAGTTCGGTAAACAGTTTTTTTACCTTGGCATAGGAAAAAACCACTAGCAAACACAAAAACGCTCTTCTCCTGGCGTTATGGAATGAACACTAGGGAACTCATGGATTTAACAATCCCAGAAGAAACTATCTTCGTTCCCATAATCAAAAAGAGATCACAAACTTTGGGCAGGTCAGACATGACTTCCCGCCATAGGCTTCTACATCACCGAAGAACTCCCTCTAACCTATCTTCATGCGCCGAAAAGCACCTGACCCCAAAAGTACAGTACAATGAAAATAGTCCGACATAAACATACAAAGATATCAAGCTATAGGACATACTCGTCCTACATAGACAAGAACTACACATAGATTTGGGCCATAGACATTCTGAAGCAATGACAATCTATTCCTAACCAAACACAGAATAGATTAAAGTAAGTCTAGATTCCTCCGCTGAGTTCGATTTTCAGGAACGATACAAGGAGCGATAACTCACAGAATGAATACCCATCGCCTAATCTGAGTTCTGTCCCTTTAGACTGAGAATCGTGAATTCAAAAATAAATATTTTTATCAGACAGATAAATACATTTTACATTTGTATGCGTAATCCGTGCGCCACCAAAGAATATGTGCGCAACAGATTACCACACCCCCCGGGAAAAAAAATGAAAATCATTTTTTTTTTCATCTGAGAGCAACATACAATAGGCTCCCAACGCATAAATACTGCGCAGATGAGAAATATCTGGAATTATTTAAGCCAGATTAAGGCAAAGTCGAAATATAGATCGACTGATGAGAATACATCTCAATCTCTTAGAGAAATCATTTCTCTTAAGCATAAATGTTTCCAGGGAGGTGTCACCAACGCATACTACTATACTTGCAATGACACAATGCATATAACAATTTCAGTTTAAGCATTCGAAGTACATGATTGACAAAAATAAAAATCATCAACGAGTACCGGTGAATATATATATCAATGAACGTAGTATCATTACGAATTACAATGTGTATCTATCTTGATATAGAAAAGAAAAAATCTGTTATCGAGTTGGAAGTGTTAAGAAGTCCAAAACTCAACAGTTAAGTGGAATCATGTGGGCATCTAGACAGAATGTCTGCCATCACATTATCTGATCCACGGATAGCTCGTACCAAAAAATGAAAAGGCTGAAGAGCAATCGCGTATCGCGTTGATCTCGCGCTCTTCAGATTTTTACTTTGAATAGCTGTAAGAGCTTTCTGGTCTGTTTCTACAATGAAATGCGCGCCTAGAAGGAATCTTTGTAGTTTAAGAATTGACCAAACCATAGTCAATAATTCACGGTCTAGGACCGAGTAATTCTTCTCTGCGGCATTTAGTTTTCGAGAAATATACATTACAGGATGCAGAGTTCCAGAGTACTCTTGCATTAGTGCCGCTCCAATCCCTGTGGATGAAGCGTCACTACGAAGAACAAATGTCTTATCTGTAGTAGGTAACACTAAAATAGGTGCAGTAGAAAACATAGTTTTGACCTTATCCAAAGAGGATTGACATTCTTGAGTCCAATGGACTATATTAGGAGACCCTTTCTTCAGCAAGGAAGAAAGAGGTGCCATGATCGAAGAAAGATTCGGAATGAATCTTCCATAAAATTGTATGAGACCTAAGAGACTTCGCACTTGCTTTTTAGTCTTAGGAATAGAAATGTTAAGTATTTTACTTGTATTATGGTCTTCTGTCTTTAGGAAACCATGACCGACACGGTGACCTAAGAAAGCAATTTCGCTAAAACCAATACAGGCTTTAGATGGTTTTGCTGTCAAGTTATGCTCGCGTAAGGTAGACAATAGTTCATTTAACCCTAAATAGTGATCTTCCCAAGTATCACTGAAAAGACAGATGTCATCAAGATATGCAATGACATCTGCGCGATGAGATAAGATCCGACGCATCATGCGTACGAATGTCGCTGGGGCGTTCATAAGGCCGAAAGGCATGAAATTCCATTGGAACAGACCCCTAGGTGTCGAAAAAGCAGTGAACGGTTTGGCGTGTTCGGATAAAGGAACTTGCCAATATCCCTTAGACAAATCAAGTTTAGTGAAAAAATGAGATTTAGAAAGCTTAGTAAGTAGCTCTTCTAGTAAAGGCATAGGTTCAGCATCGAACTTCGTAACTTGATTCAATTTGCGATAGTCAACGCAAAGACGTATGTTATTGTCTTTTTTCCGGACAATAACCATCGGCGAAGAATACGCAGAAGTGGATGGTTCAATTATTTTTAAATCTATCATCTCATCCAACTCCTTCTCAACCTGCGCTTGAAAATGTATAGGGATAGGATAAGGTCTGACTCTAATAGGATTATGGTCAGTTAGAATAATGTCATGTTCAATGACATGAGTCTGTCCAGGGATGTCAGTAAGGACATCCTGAAATGTTTGTAACATAGCCGAAACTTGTCGCTGTTCTCCTAGAGATAAATCGGGAGAAACAGTAACATTTTTCCATGATTCGCTAGAATGAAGTGGAATCATCGGAAGCGGAAGATTAACATCCGAAAAACTTGTTTCCTCATCCTGTATTACGGACAGTGATGAGTAATGACCATGTTGGACTGGTGAATCGTCCGTTGCCTGGAAAATAGGCTGTAAATAATCCGGACGTTCATGGAATTCCGTAAGCATATTGACGTGGAAGGTTTTATGCTTCCCATCAATATCGACAATGTAGTCAACATCGGAAATTTTCGAGATTATATCGTACGGACCTTTCCAAGAAATAAGAAGTCTGTTTTCCCTACAAGGTAGTAAAACAAATGCTTTGTCACCAGGACAAAGTTGTCGTAAGGTTCTTTTCTTATTGGCAAATTGTCTTGCTTTCTGCTTAGCAAATTCAGAAGAAGAAGTTGCCAATTTGCATGCTTCGATAATCTTTTCCCTCAGCACGATGACATATTCATAAGAAGATTTCGTGTCATCGGTAATATTATCAGCGGTTATGAGATCATGAAGCAAAGACATAGGGCCGCGCGGTCGCGCGCCAAAGACAAGTTCAAAGGGAGAAAATCCTGTATGTTCATTGGGGACCTCTCTGTAAGCGAAGAGGGCCGCGGGTAAAACCCTATCTCAATCTTGAGGATGATCCTCAGTTATTTTCCCTAGCAAGTTTTTGAGTGTTCTATTTAGCCGCTCGACCATCCCATTGAACATAGGATGATAGATACTACTCAAAGATCTCTCTATCTGCAGGGTCGACATCACTTGAGACATGGTATCCGATATTAGTTGGGTGCCATGGTCTGATAATATTTCTCCGGGAAATCCCAGACGAGAAAATATAAGCCAAAGAGCATCTGCAATGTCAGCAGTAGTAATGCTCTTCAGAGGAATAGCCTCTGGCCAACGTGCGCACATATCTACACACTTTAAGATAAACTGATGTCCTCTAGCAGATTTGATCTTAAATGGACCAATGATGTCTATCGCCATTTTCTGAAATGGTCGAATAGGAATGTCTGCAGCCTGAATAGGTGCAGCATGGCGTGGACCTTTGGATTTGACTTCTTGACATACTATACAAGATTGACAATAAATCCGTATGTCTTTGTTCACAAAAGGCCAAAAGAAAGCCGCAAGAACTCTTGACTTTGTACGGGAAAAACCCATATGTCCAGCACACTGAGAGTCGTGTGCGTGTTGTAAGATTTTAACTCTCAAATTCTTGGGAACCAGAATCTGAGAATGACATGACTTGGCGGAGTCTTGCACCATACGTACAAGTACGCCATTCTTCATTGTAATCCAAGATTTACGCTTTGTATCTTTATTCGGATCACCTTTCGTTGCAAGCGTGAAGAATTTCTTTAGAGTCGGATCCTCTTCTTGCTGTTTTATACACGAGTCACCAGAAATTACCAAGGGATCATCTTGGTTATGCACTTCATTATCTTCAGTCGATGAAGTTTGAGGCATATTAAGAGCTTGAGCTCTAGTGACTACA
This sequence comes from Oreohelix idahoensis, assembly GCA_024509875.1. Taxonomy (NCBI): domain Eukaryota; kingdom Metazoa; phylum Mollusca; class Gastropoda; order Stylommatophora; family Oreohelicidae; genus Oreohelix; species Oreohelix idahoensis. Next base: position 419,454 of record JAMPIV010003699.1, read on the forward strand.
GCATTAGCAGTTTGCATATTCTGTTTTTTCCAAACGGAAATTTGTTGTGGAGTGCATTCTTTGACTCCGTGAATACGACCGATGATAAGATCAGCGATCGGATTCGGCAGAAGACATGCGTGTACATCTCCTGTAAAGAAAGGAGTAGCAATCCTAATGATAGCAGTAGAGTATTTCTCTAATGTGCCGCCAAATGTTACACATTTGACTACTTTTCCAGTGGCACGAGAAGGATCTACGAGTGACTGCCTCACTCCAATGGTAATGCACCCCGAATCGAAAAGAACTGCGACTGGAGTACCATCATTTAAACCTCTATTCAAGACAAGAGAACCTCTTCCATCATGCGCGACTGACGCTGGAAGAGCGGGAAGAGGATGGCCGCAACTTAAAGTGGACACCGTAGTTGGTTCAAATAATGTTTTGCATTGGGGGCACTGAGATGCTCTCCCAAAATCAAAAGCGGAACATGCCATATTATTAGCATCATTATTATCTTTACTCTGTTTATAGGCTTCATGTGACTCTTGCTGTGCAGAGTTTGCCTGATAATGAGATTTATGTTTTTTGTATTGGGATCTACCTCGATTATTATTGCCTCTGTAATCATTATTATTCCCTCTATTGTAACCCCTATTTGGGTTTGAGTCATAATTCTCATGGTTACCATTATCATATTCATTATAATGAGTATCTCTATAATTATGGTCTTGTTGTCTCCATGATGGATAACTTGGATAGTTCCTATAATGACTTCCTCTGCGGAAATTTCTATAATTATGACCACCTCTGTATCGAGGGCTGTCAGCTTGTCTCCAGTTCTTCGCAGAAGAACCCTGAAATGACTGATTTCCTTGGTTTTGATAACTATTATGGTTACCTTTCTTCCCAAACTTGTTTTGTTGTCCCTGAAATTTGTGTGAATAATTAGGGTTGTATGGAGTTGCTGATGCAACTGGCATACTCTCTTTAATCTTAGTGTTGCTAAGAGTTACGTCAGGGTGTGCAGTGACGTATTGGTCACAATATTCTTGCATTTCTTTTAGTGTCTTGGGTTTACGCTCATGTAGGAATTCCAAGAAGGGTTTATTAACACTTGACATAATTTTGTCCCTGAGCAACAAGTCCATAAGGGCTTCATATGTCTTTTCTGTTTTGGACAACTCAATCCAACGATTAAATGTAAGACGTGTCCTTGCAATGAATTCTGAGAATTCTACCCCTGATTCAGGTACCATTTTCCTAAACGAAATACGGTAACCTTCCTCAGTTAACTGATATTTTTTCAATAAAGCTGCTCTAATAACATCATAATTATCCTTGTCAACCTCTTCAACCAAACTTAAACTAGTCAGAGAATCACCTTTCAAATTTTCTGATAATTGGTTAGCATATTGTGATTTATCCACATTATGAGCTCGACAAGAGCGTTCAAAACGGTCCAGCCAGAATGTAATATCGTCACTGGAAGGATTGAACGCTGGTACCTTGACCTTATAAGTAAAGGGTTTACCACTGTTACCATTTGACTGATTACCATTACTCATATTTGTCAATCTCAATTTTTCTAATTCAAATGCAAATAGTTTTTCCTCATGTAATCTTTTTGCCTTACTCTCTTCGGCTTCTCTGTCTAATCTCTTTTGTTCAGCTTCTCTGTCTAATCTCTTTTGTTCAGCTTCTGTGTCTAATCTCTTTTGTTCAGCTTCTCTGTCTAATCTTTTTTCTTCCATCTGGAATCTTCTTTCCTCCACCTGCATCTGCAAGTTCTTTTGTTCAGTCTCAGCTTTCAGTTTCTCAATTTCCAATTTTTGTGTTTTTTCATATTGACTGGTAGCATACTCCTCCAACTTATCTCCAGTCTTGCCTAGGGACTTCCCTATTTCAATGAAGTATTCTAATGTAGACATGATGTCTAATAATGATAGCAATCAGTTGACACAAAAATGTAATCTATTTCCAAGTAAACAGGAACAAGTTCTCAATGAACTTGATAATTAGCTCACTATCCCAATCTCTGTGGGAAACAAGCCTTACAAAGGTCTTGTATATTTCCTTGTACAACAATAATAATAATAAAGTACTGGTCTATAATATAGCATACGTGTACTCAACTATCTCATATCATATGTCAACCAAAGACATTAACAAAGGACAAGCATAAAAGACAATATGAAAACAATTGCAGAAATCAACTAAGTCAAATAGAGAAATTAATGAAAATAATCACAGAATCTGTGACGACAACTGCAATGGAATCAACAAGACAAATAACGCCACAGTGTATAAACATAAATGGTGTATAAAAATAAATGACAGAAAAGGGGAGATCTACAAATACAAACAGATCAAACAAAACTAAGGAACACAAAATTATTAACAAAAACAACGAAGAAACGAACACCTCATCACAACTAACAAAAATAGCAACAGATGTTGCAAGCAAATTTTCAATCAAGAAAATTGCTCCCTATAGAACGCTAATATAAGACCAATGTTACTCGGTATACCTTATACTAGTCACCTCCCATCCAGGCCCGCAGAAATATAAACTAATTTAATACACAAACAAGTAACATGTAACATAAATACAAATAGCATACAATATATATATATATCATCAGTGAAATGTGTTGAAGAAGAAGTGTGTTGCAAAGAAGGCTCAGTTTTTAAATCAAAATAACTTGCCACTTTTAATAAATTTTTAAATTCTTGAACTAATTTATTACAAAGTTCAACAATGAGTATATAGAAGATCCACCGATGAAATATATTAACTTCTCAATATTACTGCATTTCCTATCAACACAGATAAACACTCGATTCAAACGTTCCGTGTACTGCTGTCTAAATCACGAACAATATGTCAACAAACGCTGACCTAGTTACTGCTTCTGACAGGTCACGTGGCAAAATACTGACAAAGTGTAGAGTTGTACTGCTAGTGTGTCGTATGAGGCGTCAGGAATGGTCTGGTTACAATAACCCCAGGGATCTGGCCTACCACTGAAAACGTCTGCTGTAAACGTTTGTTATATCTTGGGGGGTAGTACTGGTCATCACTGTAGAGGTCTTCTTCACGACTGAAACAGGACTTGTTTGGGTTACCAATGCATAATTGAAACAACCGGTCATGTTGACATAGAGTGAGAGTATCAGGTACGCGAATGGGTGTACTGTTCGGTGTAGTTGACCACTTAATAATGTTACACTCACACACTCTTATGAAAGTCAATGATGGCTGGAACTATAGCTGGCGTTTCGTACAGTTTAATTTGACGCACACACTTGACAGAACGGGTACAGTTACAAGAACACAGGTCGACATCAATAGCATATTGTTGACCCACGGTGTACAATAATAAATTGGCATTCATGTTGAGGAAAATCACAATGGAACGTTAGTATATAAGCATTCAGAGTTCCATATCTTATATAAATATTCATCAGGCCTTACTGACTGATCATGTCAGTTAATATACAAGGTTCCAACCTGATTCTTAGACTGAACCTCTTTAGCATAAACGTAACTTGCACTCTAGCGAAGATTCCGTTAAATACAATTCAGCCAATATTTCCTGAGGAAACGTTAAACTACCAATAGTAGGTTTTTCCTTTCATAATTATGATCTCTTTATCATCACCTGATAATAAGAGCGTCCCTGTTCTCTGGTAAATGATCAACAATAAATAGCATTCCAAAATGGCTTCTAGTCTTGTGAGCCTCGCTCACGATAAGGATGCACAATAAAGCTTTAATAACAATGCAGTTCATGAACATAACTGTTTCTATAACATTCAGCATATTCTTTCCTCATAGTTGCTGCATATATACATAATCAGTGCTGCTAGATAACATGTCGTTCCGACATACTGACATGGTTCAATTCATGTAGCTGTCTGCCCATATTAGGCCTAGGAATGGAAAAAGTTCGGTAAACAGTTTTTTTACCTTGGGTTCCTGAGGGTAAGAGGAAAAAAGGAAGACCAAAAGAAACACTCAGAAGAACAATAATAAGAGAAGGAAGAACGTTGGGCCTAAATAATGTGCAAGAGCTAAGAGGAGTGGCGTCACAACGGACAACCTGGAGAACACTGGTTTCTGCCTTTTGCGCCGTGTTTGGTGCTTAAAGAATTTATTATTATTATTATTATAGGAAAAAACCACTAGCAAACACAAAAACGCTCTTCTCCTGGCGTTATGGAATGAACACTAGGGAACTCATGGATTTAACAATCCCAGAAGAAACTATCTTCGTTCCCATAATCAAAAAGAGATCACAAACTTTGGGCAGGTCAGACATGACTTCCCGCCATAGGCTTCTACATCACCGAAGAACTCCCTCTAACCTATCTTCATGCGCCGAAAAGCACCTGACCCCAAAAGTACAGTACAAAGAAAATAGTCCGACATAAACATACAAAGATATCAAGCTATAGGACATACTCGTCCTACATAGACAAGAACTACACATAGATTCGGGCCATAGACATTCTGAAGCAATGACAATCTATTCCTAACCAAACACAGAATAGATTAAAGTAAGTCTAGATTCCTCCGCTGAGTTCGATTTTCAGGAACGATACAAGGAGCGATAACTCACAGAATGAATACCCATCGCCTAATCTGAGTTCTGTCCCTTTAGACTGAGAATCGTGAATTCAAAAATAAATATTTTTATCAGACAGATAAATACATTTTACATTTGTATGCGTAATCCGTGCGCCTCCAAAGAATATGTGCGCAACAAGTAGCAATTTATTTTACATGATGAAGTTGCCAGTTCCCATGCATAAACTCATATTAATTGCCTGGTGTAGCATAGGTCATATTCTTCCGTTGTCTCCTCAGATAACTCCGGGGACTACAGGGTGGCTGACAGTTTTTTTTAGTTTTTAATTACTATTAAGTTTAATGTTCCGGAACAGTTTTAAAACAAGTCAATCGATTCAAATACCTGGGCACATTAATAACGAATGGAAGCTGCATCTCAGAAGTGAAGAGCAGAATAGCTCAGGCAAGAACAGCATTCTATAAAATGAAAAGTATTTTATGCAACGTTTCTTCGTCAATGGAAGTAAGAGAGTTCTTCAGTGGTAATATAGATACAATCCTGACATGTGGGAGTGAGTCCTGGACAGTTAGTAAACAAGTAGGGAAAGCACTAGAGGACACAGAGATGTGGTTTTACAGAAGAATGTTAAAAATACCATGGACAGCCAAAAAGAGTAATGAGCATGTCCTTAAAGAGGCCAATGCGCAAGGGAAACTTATTTCACAAACTATAAAGAAGCAATCCACTTGTTTAGGCATGTTATGAGAAGAGAAAAGTTGGAATATATCGCAACAACAGGTGAGAGAATATATCGCAACAACAGGTGAGATTGACGGAAAAAGAGATAGAAGAGAGAGCAGATACTGGAGTTGGACATCGTGGCATGGAAGGAGGTCAACAATAGAATTGATAAATTGTACTGGAGACAGGAAGTTGTGGAGAGACATGATCTCATACGCCACTAGGCATGGTATTAAAAGAAGAAGAATATAAAGCAAACAGATATTAAAATTTTTATAATTTTCAAACTGCATTATTCGGGATATTATTTGAGACAAAACAGTCATTTTAAACCTGCCATAATAAACAATTGCAGTCTGCAAGATCTCCCGTCTTGGGCAATTTGATCATATATTCACTCCCAGGAACATTATAGAGCAGTGCTCAGAATGGCAAAGACAGCTGTAAATTAATTTCGTTGATTTTGAAAAGGCTTTTGACAGCATACATAGGGACAGTTTATGGAAAATACTGAGGGCTTGTGGGGTTCCGGGCTGCATGGTGTCGGTCATGGAGGGTCTCTGTGCCGACTTTGCGTGTGGTGTTGGGCAGAGCAACCTGGCCTTTGAGGTGAAGACGGAAGTGCGACATGGATGCCCCTTATCAACCACTCTATTTTTAACAGTCATACGAGGGGCGTTCAGAAAGTAATGTACCACATCGTTTTTCTCAGGAGCTGTTTATTCAAAAAGCATGAAATATATACACAATATACATGGATATGTCATGTAAACATCGGTATTATTCAACATAATCCCCATCAACTTGTACGGCTTTATGCCAGCGCGAAACAAGTGCATGTATTCCTAGCCCATACCAGATTTTGTCTTGATCATGTAGCCATTTCTTCGCTGCATGAATCACTCCTTCATCATCTTCAAACCTTGTCCCACGGAGTACATCTTTAAGTGGACCAAATAGATGAAAATCAGAGGGTGCCAAATCGGGACTATAGGGTGGATGGAGTAGTACAGTCCAACCCAATTTGGTGATTGCTTCCCGTGTTGCCAGACTTGTGTGAGGGCGCGCATTATCGTGAAGGAGAAGCAGGTCTGCTGGATTCTTGTGCGGCCAAACTCTGCGAAAACGTTGATTGAGTTTTTTCAATGTCTTAATGTAAGCTTGGGAATTGATTGTCTCTCCTCTTGGCATAACGTCCACAAGAATCACACCTTCAATGTCCCAAAAGACAGTGATCATGACCTTTCCAGCTGAAGGAATTGTCTTGAATTTCTTTCTTCTTGGTGATTGCGGATGATGCCACTCCATTGACTGTCTTTTTGTCTCAGGTTCAAAATGATGTGCCCAGGTTTCGCCACCTGTAACGATCTTAGCCAAAAAGTTCTCTCTATCAGCATTGAAACGCTCCAACAATTCAGAAGAAATTGCTTTCCTTTGCAATCGGTGGTCATTTATGAGACTTCGAGGAACCCATCTTGCGCAAATCTTAGAAAATCCGAGAGTTTTTATAACTGCTTTTGCACTACCAATGCTGACTGACAGCTGTAAGGCCAATTGTTGAGTAGTGATTCGCCTATCAGTAAGAATAATGCCCGTAGCGCATTTCAACATTTCTGCGTTGGTGGCTGTGGCAGGACGTCCACAGCGCGGCCGATCAAGCAGCTCCGTATCTCCACTTCCTGATTCTTTGATTCTCTGAACCCAGCGACTGACTGTACTCCTGTCGACTGCAAAACTTCCATACACATCACATAGACGCTTGTGAATATTCACAACAGTTTCCTTCTCTGCAACGAGAAATTATATCACAATTCGCTGTTTATAACGCAAGTTGCTAATACGCTCCATTTCAACAGTTTAGGGCAGCCGTATTATTTGGCCAGTTGCGGTGCAATTTGGTGCACACAATTGGCACATGCCATATTTGAAGTGTGCAAAATTTCATGCTTCTGTCTTCATTATTAGCTGAGAAAAACGATGTGATGCATTACTTTCTGAACGCCCCTCGTAGATTGGGTGATGCTCCAGACAACAGAGGGCAGTCGAAGAGGAATGGGATGGACTGCATTTTCTGCATTGGAGGATCTGGGGTGTGCAGATGACATTGCACTACTGGCACATTCACATCAACACATCCAGGAAAAAACGGATGGACTTGATAAGTTTAGCCGCCGGGTGGGCTTGGACATCAATTTAAAGAGGTCAGGGGTCGTGGCGCTCGGTGTGAGCAACCCTGGGCCCGTGTCGATAGGGAATCTGCGGCTGGTGCAGACGGACACCTTCACATACGTAGGATGCATAGTAACACCAGACGGTTGGCGGGCAAGGACATCGACATCAGAGTGAATGGGGCAGGAACAACCTTCTTTTACCTGGACGGCATCTGGGGGTCCTCTCAGTGCAGCACAGGCGCAGAATTGGGATTGTGTCAGAGCTGTGTGCTTTCTGTGCTTCTCTGTGGTGCGGAGTGCTGGAGAGTTGCGGAGAAGGGGGTGTCGAGATTGTCCTCTTTTCGCACAGCATGCCTAAGAAAAATTCACCGAATCTTTAGGCCGAGTGCCATCACCGGCCGAGATCTGCTTGCTCGGAGCAAGCAAGAGGACATGCACACCATCATAGCTGGCAGACGCTGGAGATGAGTTGGCCATGTCCTCAGAAGAGACCCCGATGCCATCACAAGAACAGCTATGCTATGGACCCCTGAAGGAAAACGAAAGAGAGGCCGACCGGGAACGGCCTGGCGGGGGACTGTGGAGGCTGGGATGCAAAGAATGAACCAGAATTGGGGCACTGTACGAAGGATGGCCGCCGACCGAGCGGGGTGGAATCGGTTTGTTGTTGCCCTGCGGGACGCCACTAGGCGTGATGGCCACTGACTGCTTTGTCGGTCGGCGGCTAAGGATCAAGGAAGGGAAGGAAGGATAATGTACAGGATCTCAACAAAATATCCCATCATGGAAAAGTAGGTAATTTATTTTGTCCACATACGTTCTTTTTACAAACAAGATTTTTAGGACGCAGTTTTAACAGTTGATATAACATGACACAAATAAATATTATTTTTCGAAAGAGGCAGCTACTTTGTGCAGTCTGTTTAGCTATAAGCTTGATGTTCAAATTCTTTGCTCTATATCAGGTCGTTTATAGGCTAATGTTTTGAATAAAAATTACACGAGCAGGGCAAGATAAATCCCACATGCAGTAGAAAAAATAGTGTCCCGGAAATGTGAAGTGAGAAAGAAAACAAAACACTCAACACAAGAGAAATATTTGAACGAGAAGTATTTAAAAAAAGCTAAAATATTTTATTTGGGCAACAATAATTATGAAAGCTTAATGACAAAGCGTGGAAGATAAAAAAAATACATCGAAGTAGAAGAGAAAGTAACAACAAAATGGGACTGCCAAAGAAAGTATACAAAGAGCGAATGACAATTTGAAAAAAAAAAATGAAGAAAAGTCAAATATGAAACGCAGAAGTTATCCTAAATAAAATGGGGAGGGGCTGTCATGGAATATTCTAATCCACATATATAAATTATCAATTAAATATAAAGCCTAATAAATACATATAATAAAGAAAAGAGCAATGGTAAAATGACAGTGCTATCACAAAGAATGTACTCGAAATCCCCCTTGTTTTCTGCTTCGTCTGCAAATTGTAACGCTTTCACGTTGATATAAAAGCTTACTGTATTATTACCCGCCTTCTTCAATGAAACGTGTGCTGTATTTCTTGGAAAAGCATTGAGACGTACTGCGTAATGACCTAAATTAACCCTAACATTAATTATACTGCGTTACCAAAACGAACGAACAGATGGACTAAAGGGATAAAAAGAGAAGGGAGAGGCAGAAAGCCGAACACTAAACCCGCTTCGCGCGATACACAATTACTACCATCACGCGTGTAAGTCTACATGCACTAATTTTTTTTCAGACGGACAGTGATAAAATACACTACCCTTTCCCAGAGTTAGGTTTATAAATCATAACAGACTCTTATTAGAAAAGACAACATTATATGGGTTTACGTTTGAACACATAACAGTACCCAGACAGCACATCTTCTAAACAGGAGATAGAAGAAATTGCATATTTTGAACGCAGCCACGTAGCTCCTTTAAATTAGTATTTTTGGGTTCCTTAGGGTTTGCTGACAAATAATATGTAAAACGTTACGCAAATAGTCCAGGAATTAATAAATTATACCCAAAATAAAATATTGGGGGTGCCTGACAGCATAAAATCATTTCTGCTCATAAGATTTTTTTTTAACGTGTTTGAAAAAAATTTACGTTACAGAAATAGCCTACCATGTAAACTCCAAATTGATTGGAGCGCAACAAATGAAAGCCTAACCACGATTGGTCGGGCTATAAATACTATCTTGGTTGTTAGGGGAGACGGGAAAAGATAACATTTTTTCAAACACTTGTCGAAACGTGGCTCATTGGCCAGTCTCGCTGATATACACACTTGGGAGCGTTAGTTCGAGACCACTAATTCAAATAAGCTTGATAAAGCGACAGTACGTTGAAGCCAGCTCACATTTTTGCTAAAATAAAAGCCTGGAACATAGGGAGAACGGAATTTGTGCCAGTTTGTGCCAGAATTCATTGCTAATCAACGTATCTGTGTTTATTTCCATGAAATTGTGGGACAGTGGTCTTGATGGTACTGAGCAGCATCTGGTCAGAGATTTGCTGAATCCAGAGTCGGACAGCATACTCCTTGGTCCTTTTAGCTATCAGTGAGGTGTCTCCTGAGCCCAGAGGAGAATTCGAGCAGAGGAGTCCTTTCCTGCCGCCATCACTCAAGATAAGCAGAGTTGGCCAGCTGAGCTCAACATTATGTCCCCTCATCTTGAAATAACTTTATAAAAATACCATTCAGAGGGGAATTTACTTGTCTTAAAATCAGGAACTGTGAACATCTCCAATACTGGTCCCTAAAGACAAACTATTGAAGTCATGATGACAAATACCAACAGAGCTTGAACAAAACAAAACCAGTATTACCTCATTTTACTACTACACAACTGACACACATAGAACATTTGTACTAATATATGTCACTACAATATTCATATTAAATACATTCTGTACATAACTTGTAATTTAAATTGATTGTGATTCCTGGTTCCCTTGTAGTTGAATCAGGACACATATTCATTCATGCCAGTAATGAATACATATTGTTATTTGAAAGTTTATCAGTGACTCTTTTAAGATATCTTTGTAGAGTGTTATATGTATGTGAGTGTCACAGTGTTGTCAAGAGTAGTGGATTAAATTAAATTGTTTATCTGTCTGTTGTTGTGACTTACACTTCACCATACACATACCCTAGACACATAACGTAGCATCACACTATTCCAGAATAATTCTGACTGAGATATATAGATATGTGGTAGCAAGTAAGGTTATCTATAATACACTACTCTTAATAGATATAGATACCTTCACAAAAAACAAAATTCACCCAAAAGAAGACACGGGGATTAAAGAAAAAAAAGAAAGAAATATGCATATGCATAGAGAAATCAAGAAAATATCGAATAAGTAAGCGCTTGCCTAAGGGGGGTGGCTGAATAAAACACTTTGGACAGAGAAGTCATTTTAAGACAGACCAGAAGATAGGACAGAATAAGCCAGTGCTGACAGTGATAACAGAAGCAGCAAACCATCATGTTATCCTTAAACAAAAAAATGTAAAACATTTATCAAATTAAAAGTAGCGGAAGCAACAACAAAAATACGAGGAAAGGAAAGACCACGAGCAGCTTAAAAATAGAAATAATAGAAGCCCTGGAGAATTGGTATAATGTTACAGATCTCTGTAACGGCATACACAAAACAGGAAACGTGCCAAATGACCCGAAGACATCCGTTGTATGAGTTTACCCAAAAAAACCTAAGGCAGTGGAACGTTCAGACATTAGAATAATTCGCGGAAGGAGTCAAGTATTCAAAATACTATTCCAATTGTACAGGAGTTAATACGAAATACAAAATAAAATGGATAGCGACGCTATTTAAATGGGGCTGGTATCATGTAAAACAAAAGCCACCCCTGCAAGATCATGTGACTGCCTGGTGCAGGCTTCATGCAGGACTAGCTGCACTGGCAGCTCCTTGCTCCATAAGGAGCACAAAGTAAAATTATGATGAACGATGATTCGAAAGAACAGCTTGGGTTTCAGCAGAGAAGCAATGTTTTATTTAACTACTAGTGTAATAGCCCGTCATAAGACTGGAATTTAAGTTCAAAAGCACCAATACCTAACGGCAATTTTACTTATTCAAAAGTATTTTTTTAAACCGCTGTGCATCACCACAGTACACGAACTACGTAGCAGCGGGATCACACATTCTATAAACATTTTTGTGCACACCGTCATTTGCGCATTCTTCTTTGGTAAGTGTTACTGTTTTCGGGAGAGTACCTATAAGGGAAACAATACAATTAATGTCTATCTTTCAACCAAAGTTGCATCCCTTAGCGTTACGTACTGACAGAAAAAGCTGGGATTTTATATATAGGATACTATTAGGAAAATATATAGAAGTCCACAGACGTATTTGTTTGTTTGTTTGTTTGTTTGTTTGTTTTTGAAGACTAACAATAAGGCTTTTGGTAGAGTCCACAATGTTCCAACTAATTAGTTGAACGCTTAATGAAATAGATCGTGACCGAAAAGCCTTCAAACTAATTAGGAATCTACGATAAAATAACCCGCCGAAATATGGCGGAAAATAATTATGTTGTTGAGACGGTATTGCCTTCCCTGCTTTGCAGTAGTGGTCCAACAGTGGCCAAAACTCAAGAGTATCTAATATGAGCTTCAAAGGTATCTACCTTCGCACAAGGTTACTCTGGGCAGAGATGTAGATAGAAGGGTGATGACACTTCTATTACAAAAGAAGTCTTCATTCAGAATAAGCGAGAACAATACTGCTTTGGCTGAGTATGTTAACTCTGTAATTCTGCCGACGCTTTTGTGAAGGATTTAAACACTTCAGCTCGTTCCCCCACCCCTGATTTACTCAGTGGAATTCTATTATTCTAGTATAGCTCTGTTTAGAGTGTGTTTAGTAATTTGACAGACAAACATGCAGTAACTTTAAAATGATTAAATCGAAGTTAAATTTGTAACATTACAAATAACAGAATTTAATAATCACTTTAGGTTTTAACAGTTGGAAAATAATTTGGATAGTTATGCATCAAGAAAAGTTATCATCACAGTCTTTATGGAATGTAAGATGTTACAAGAAGTTCAAGTGGCAGCATATATTTGAACTTAGCTGCCAATAACTATGGTAAAAGAATAGAACGAAACGCTCTATTGTATGTCGTTTTCCACCCCATAGTTATGGGTTCCTATCTTCCCATACCATCATCCCAATTACTCAGACTTTACCCTCGACGAGAATTAAATTTAATCCCTCGGGATAAAACTTTACATTTAAATAGAATATCTTTCATAGTTACTTTATATTTAAATGAACAGGTTAATAATACAGACAGAATCTGTTTACATATACATCTCCACTGATTGAAAAGTGTTCACAATAAAAATTGAATATGTTTTCATTTATGTTTTACACTAATTGAAAAGTTTGAAACTTCCATTACTTTAAAATGAATATTTTCACATAGACATTTACACTGGTGTAAAGCTTGAAAACTTACATTAATTTTAAAGTTACTATGTTTATAGGGACATTTACACTGCTTTGAAAATGTAAGTATTATACTTAGAATGTACATCATTTCTTTCATCTTTCCCTCCCTGCTCCGTAAAGAACCGGGAACTACTTTACGCTTTTAGTTCTCTTTACGAAACTATCAATAAAGCAATCACCAGCCCGTGCAGTGGTGGTTCATGAATCATCATTCTATACGCTGAGGTTGCCAGCCTCAAATGACTTTGACATCCACTAGCGAGTTTCACATATTAAAATTCACATGGTAATATATACATATATATATGTTAGTTCACATGTTAGTAATAAATATGAAATGTAAATCACAACTTACGCCAATCCCGACTCACAGACTTTTTGCTCAGACGAATAAAAGAGACTTGAATCGGCCTCTTACACGCGTCTGGGGTGTCGTTAATTTAATAAGTTCTTTCTTTGACGTCGTGTGTGATCCTTCGGTTTCCCCAGTCCCGGTTTCCTTATTTAAAATGTTAGAGATTTCCTGGGCTATATTGTAAGTCCTGATAAATACTCCAATAAAAGGTGTCCGGTATTTTAAAGAAGAAATTCTGAATTCTAATTCTTCACTGTAGCAGTCTGATGTCTTGGCGAGCGTTTTCTCAAGTGAAATAGCTTGAGAAAATGATCAGATTATATTCCCTGCCTTCCCACGCCTTCGTTTGTTATGAGCTATCAAAAAACTCCAATCAAATTCAAACAGGCGGGTTATGGGGTAATTTCAAAATATTCCGACATCGGAAAAGTTTGAACGTAAGGCAGAGGTCAACTCTCCCAAATATGGTAATAAGATGTACGATGCCTTTATGTATAAACTTACAGACAGATCGATAAACTCATACAACAGCGTGTTCAAAATGTAACCATAATTACTTTATCAGAAAGTACTATTGTCATAACAAGTAGGACAGGAAACGCTTATGTCATAAGCTTCCGCCGCGTACACGAGATCTTGTGCTAATCTTAGCCAAGCTGTGCCACTCCCTTGCGGCTGCGAGTAATTATCTCAGCAAATCTGGGTAGCGTCAAGCACATGTGATTATTATCACCTACAGGGAGTGTCAAGCAATTCGACAATACTCAAATATCTGCTAGTTGGCAGAAAGATAACGAAGAAAGAAGGAAAAGTGCAACAAATGAGAGCAAATAATAAAAATCAGTAGCACAAATGTTCCGATAGTGCCGAAGTGAAACAAAGATCGATAGGGGCCGCCCCGTTTTGTCACAGTCGTGCTGTTTCTGCTGCTGGCCCTGGCCACAGCACTAATTCTCCTGTGGAATGCACCATGAAAAGATTGCAAGTTTGGTGGGAAAATTCGTGATGATAGGATGTGACCACTTTCGACATCTAGAGGGTGTAATGCTGGGAACAAACTGGGACAATAGAATCTGGCAATAATTACCCAATAAATTGTTATGTTAAAAAAAAAAAAAGACGAGTGAGACAAGATGGGTATACTTCTCATGCATATTTAACATCTACACACACACACAGATGTCGTACAGAGGAAAGCCAGGTTTATATTACAGTTAAATGTCACTACCCAGCTGTAAGTGGGTACATTTTTTTTAAAAATAACGTTTTGGCGAGGCGCGTCCCGTTCAACCTAGTCGGTTATATTAGGGTGCATGTCCAAATATAAAAGACCATTAGGTGTGGAGTTGATAACTCCATATCATATATTAAATGGGTACAGGACTCTGCTCTTGACTTAGGGAATTCAAAGGAAGGAAATGATCACCCCAAATCATAAAGTGGGACCTAGTAATAAGTATGCACTTAATCTCTTACGGCAGGTGTCTACTATCGAAGTCGGACTACCTTTATGAAAAGGTCACTAAACCATAGATGCACAGATACTATTGCTTTACCCGAGTGCCACCAAGAATTGCCAGGGCGAATAAATTAGCGAAAACGGTGAATACAGTGAACATTAATTACAAAAAGTAAAAACTACGATAATTCATTCATAACCCTCCACTCCCAAAGGAGCATAGGCCGTCAACAAACACATGCCAAGTCCTCTTGTCACGTGCCATCATCTCAAGCTCTTTCCACGTTCTCCTTATCATTTTCACCTCTGTTTCCAGCTCTCTTCTCCATGTGCTTCTTGGTCTACCTCTGCTTCTCTTGCCCTGGGGGTTCCAGAACAAGGACTGCCTTGTAATGCTATCAACAGGTTTCCATCGATAATTAGCCAAAAAAAAAAAAAGTGAAAAGTCAATATACATAGATGGACAGATACTGCGCGGTATAAGCCTTTTCGCGCATCGTATATTTTTCAAATACAAGACCCTATGTGATGCGCAAAAAAAGCTAATAACAGTTTTAAAAGGCTCATAACACTGCGTTAAATGAGAAGTTTCTCATAATTTGGACAGGTAATAACGGGATGGCAGCTGTTACACAAAAGTCAAGAAGAGAACATGAATGATTTAAAATGACAGGTAGGACTTCAACGATTAATGAATCGATTAATCGGTTTTAAAATATTTTGAATCTATTAAATGATTTTTAAAAATTAATCGATTATTTTTTAGCAATGTTTATTTTTTGTTTTCTTGAATGCAAGAGGATTTGCTATGTTAGAGGTTTATGATATGGAATTTGGCAAGTATGGTCAATAATAGTAAATTGTTTGGTTGTAACTTGTCAGTATTTACATTATATTTTCAGGACATTTTTGTCTTATATAACAAGCAAAATAAAATAAAGTCCTTAGTCTTCTTCTTCTTCTTCCTCGTTCGCCCTGAAAAGGACGGTGGTTGCGTTGTGTCTGTTTCCAACGTAGCTGTGATATCTGCACCTTTCGGTCGACACATCCGACTTCTGCACGGCATTTTTTAGGACCGGGTTTGCCTTCCCATTGCGATCCGTACTCGCTCAGCCAGCCTGCACTGCTGCAGACTGTTTCCAGGACCACCACGTGGAGGTGGAGCACGGTCTTGACCAGCTCTGGTTCGCTGGTCCTGACGCAGGCAGTCAAGCTATGAGTCGCTGACTGCGGTCTCTATTGCTGCGTCTTGAGGTCCCAAGTCCTTAGTGATTTAATTAAAAAAAAAAAATTTATGATTTGTTTATAATTTTTTTGGAAATTCGAAATGGATCGATTGACCTTCAATTAAAGAAATTCGATTAATCGATTAAAATTATTTAAATCAATCGCATTCCTTATATATATATATATATATATATATATATATATATATATATATATATATATATATATATATATATATATATATATATATATATATATGCCAAAAATATATGAAATACTTGTTGTACGAAAATGGTAGTTGGTTTGATTGTGTGTCCAACAGTTTGTATGCAGACCATAACTTTACCAGGTAGTCCTTGTTCTAGAATTCCAGAGTAAGAGAGGCAATGGAAGACTTAAGGAGTACACGGAGAAGAGAACTGAAGACAGATATGAAGAGGATGAAGACGATATTGAAAGACGTTGAGCTGATGGCACAGGCAGAAGACTTGGCATAAAGGATATACTCTTTTTAGGTAGTTGAAAGGTGATGATGATGATGGTGACAACTAACTTACATTCGATTACGTCGTTTCTTGTCAGTATTACCAAAAAACAAATGGGGAAAAATAAGTGAAAGGGGAGGGGGGGGGGGGGGGAAGATATTTGTGAAGTCAGGTTTGTTGTGACCGGGGGGGAATAAAAATTGCGTGACGTCAAATGTGGACAACCTTTAATGATACATACGGCCTTGACATGACTTGCGTCTTCAGCGTAACGTAGATGTCCTTGATCACTGAACAGGTAACATAATTTTTTTTTTTTAATGTGACGTCCTTGTAGGATGATAAACAAGTCTCTACGTGTACGTGGGTGTGTGTGTAGGTTTAAAAAAAAAAAAACTAATTTATGAGTAGCACGTGTTTTTTGAATAGTAGTCAGTGCTAATCATTGTATAAAAAAACTTTTATTTTGTTGTTGTTTTAAACGAAATATATAGTAAACATTTGAAGAGGGTTTCTTAACCTTTTACGTGTGTTTGTGCCATTGACCTCTTTGATTGTTCAATGAAAGCTATGGATCCCTTCGTGAAAAAAAAAAAAAAGTACAGAAAAGCAGACGGTAATCAATAATCTTAGGTCATGTACACGGACCCCCTAGAATCCATCTGTGGAAACCAAAGGTGTCCGTGGACCACAGATTAAGAGACTATGCAGTAGAGGATTTTAAACACTGTTGTTATAGACTTGGCGGCGGTTTGGGCTATCGCCTATCGGCCCATTGCCACGTAATGGTATCAGCATGTGTTTGTAATTTGTTGTTTCGCTTAATAATAAAGTGTTCCATTTATCTGGCCTCCGAGGTAGGAACACTCTTCTAACATCATCGAGTGATGGGCACTTAAAAAGGTGGTGGTTAACAGTTTCATAGTGGTAAGTACACAGCTGCACCATAGAGTGTGTTGTAGTAGTTGGATTCTGTTCAAGTGAGTCTTAAGTGGTATAAGTTGTGACAGTTTATGTATATGTGGCCCACACCAAATCATTAACGTTACTAATACACATACAAGCATATCAGAGACTATTAGAACACAAAGACAATGTTACAGTAAATTGGTCCCATATGAATTAGTTATGCACTGTAATCATGTGTCATGTTGACTAGTTTAACCAAACACATTTATCCATTTTTATCAATCTATTTCATGCTGGTTAAGATCTGTCATGACGTTTGCTAAGCGTATTATTCATTCCTACCCTTTGTCTTCGTCTCCATATCTTCTGGCAAATTGTTGTCATGATTTTTACTATATCTGGTCCTCCATATTTCAAGAGCTCTGCTGAGATATTATCCACACCCGGTGACTTCCCTCCTTTCATCGAACAGATAGCCTCTTCCACTTCTTCCCGTAATATTGCTGCATTTCCGAGTTCCCTGTTTTCGCACTTAATGTTGTTTAATATGCCTAAGTTAGTGTCAAGTTTACAGTTATATAATTCTTTACAATATTCTGTCCATCTTCTCATTACAGCTGTTTTTTCATTGAGCAGAGCCCCATTGCTATCTTCTATGACAGTTACCCTGGGCTGTTGGGGTTTTGATAGTTTTCTTAATGTGTCAAAAGCTGCCTTGCTGTTACCTTTTATTAGCCCCGTATTAATGGACTCACATTGATCAGCTACCCATTTTTCTTTGGCCTGTTTCATTTTCTTCCTAATATTTTTATTCACCATACTGTATTGCCATGCTGCTTCAGGAACCTCTTTCTTAACCTTTTCATTTCTCGCCGTGTATCACATAACTTCAGAATGTCATCTGTAACCCATGGTTTGTTTATTTTCTTTCTTTTACCAAGTATTTCTGTTGCTGATTCAATGAGCACGTCTTTCATGTTCTCTGTGATTGAGTTGATATCATCCTCCAAAAAGTTGAGAGCTGCGAATTTTCCTCCAACAGTTGCCTCAAAGATTCCCGCGATTTCTGGATCTTTCAGTTTGTCTAAATTGAATCTTAACTGAGAACATCTGTTTTGATTATAGTTCTTTTTAAGTTTAAGCTTGAGCGTCATCAATACCATGTCGTGATCACTACCAATGTCGGCGCCAGGAAAAGTCCTAGTCTTGGCTTTATTAATACTGGACTTGAATCTTTTGGATACAAGAATAAAATCAATTTGGCCATGTATCTCAGTTTTTGGGGCATGCCACGTTGTTCTTCTTGATAACTTATGAGGAAATAGTGTATTTGCAATGGTCTCCAAATATGCAGAGCTAAAATACTGGGCTCTGGTTTTGGGCTCTCCCAAGGAATTGTTACGTCCTACACAGAGCCACTTCTCAGCTCCCGTTCCCTATCATGGGTCCAAAGTGAGTTCCTCCTGCATGCAAGCCAACCAGGTATAAGCCAGAGTTATGTCTGGGGCTTAAATGACTTCCACAAGCTTAATTTGCAATGCTGGACTCTCAACATGTTTCAACACAGACGGAATCTCTGGAAGTGTGTAAATGATTTCAAGAGTCCATGAGGGTGTAATTAGCCTCACAGACAAAGATTCCCTTCCTCATTTGTCTACTATAGCAGAGTGTTTAGCTAAAGCCGAAGGGCAGGCAATGATATAACGCTTCACAGGAATAGGCTCAGTCTCATAAAGAATGCCCTGCGCAGATTAGCTCACACTAACAGCCTTTCAAAGATAAACATTACGCCCATATTGTTTGTAGACAGTTGATAAAAAACAATCCATTGTCTCCTACCATATCGCTGTTTCTGTTCACACTGTTGCACTATGGTGGCCTGAAAAGTCATGTGAGGGATTAATTACGGGTAATAAGGTTTCTTCTTCAAACGCCGCTAATGAATAATAGCCCTACATATTAAGGCACTAAGACTTGTCATTGCCATAGGTATCGTACATTTCCATTTGTGTTACTGAAACAAACTGTTTCATGTTAGAAAAAAAAAACACCTTTGTTATTTGAGATGCCTTCAATTGTGAATCCAGAAATATCATCTACTCTATTGTTTGTAAAATAAATGTGGCATTAATTATATTGGGGGAACGGGCAGATGTTTATCCGATTGATTTGGGGAACAATTGACGAACGCTTCTCATAGAACCAATAAACCTGTTACTGTTCAATGAAGTCGTCCTAATCATTCTGGAATTTCTTATTTTCAAGTCACCACTATCTCCTCATTTAATACTGATGATATGACTCGTTTTTCTATGGACAATGGCCTGGTGTTTTTAATAGGTTGTATGTTCCCTAATGGATCAGCTATTTCTTAGTCTCCGTTGTCAATACGTCCTCATTAACGTCTCTAAATGTGTTCCCTCATGAGTCGTGTAATAAATAGACCATCATTCTCGTTCCCTCACGGCCTTCTCTTCAAGATTACCACATTCACTGTCTCTGAATTAGTTCCCTCGCGAGACGTGTAGTTCAATATCTCCCATGCAATGTCTCTAAATTATTTACCACATACGTCTTGTCTTATTCGCTGTCTTTGAACATGTTTCCCCACGAGATGGGCCAGACGACAAGGTCTTTTAAATTTAGACATGTGACTTAACTGACGCACCTTGAACGGGGCACATCATACCAAACGGAGGTAAAGTACCTATGAATAACAATAACCTTCTCGCATCATATCGGCTGATGAAGAGGTCGGAGTGGCTAAGAGGTATGGCGTTTGCCTCTAAATCTAAAGGTATCAGGTTCCCTCCCAGTACAGGAAATATAACTGATGGAGATTTTTTTCAGTGGTTCCTAATGATGTCATACCTCACCCTAATCTCCTAGGTAGTAAGATCGGATGCCTAGCTTTCTCGGATGAGGGAAAAAAAAAGGAAGTCCCGTGTGCAAATTGCACACGTTAAAAATTCCTCAGCAGTTGGAAATCGTAAAGAGTATGCCATACGGCCGCTCCCCTGGCAACATTTAAAAATTAGGAAACCAACCCACCGTAAAAATATTTATAGAATATGTGATTCCTGTATACTCACAGTGGGATCCTCGCCGGTGCTACGGAGTTTGTGCACTGTGCTGAGATCCTCCTTGTGGGATCTAAGGGAGGAGATCGGAGCACTGATTGGGGTTGATCGTGTGAAGTGAAGATCGTTCTTCAAACCAAACCAATCTTCTGACGATTCACAAATATCTCATATTTGACATTGATCATTTTCAGTAACTCGCCCCCCTCATCTCTAGTGTGTGTATGTGAACACTTTATAATCATTTGGTAATTGCCTATTACTCGTACTTTTTTGCTCCGCAGTGAATATGTGTAGTTAAGTGTTCTTTCGTAGCAGTTAGGGTTAGGTTTAGGGTTAGGATTAGGTTTAGGGTTTGGGTTAGGGTTAGTGTTAACCCTAATCCTAACCCTAATACTAAACATTTATTGTCGTATTTACATATTTATATGATGCTTACAACGTTATAGTTTGTCTTTCTCATAATGATCGGCAACACTGAACGTTACCAATTAACTGTACCCAAAAGCCCATCTTATGACCCTGATACAGTGATTATTGCAATATTGATCATGTTTTCGCCCCCCCCCCCTGTTTATTCTGTTCACATGTGCCGTAAGGTGTTGTAGGGAGAAGCTGTCGTCCTTCTTGTTCAGGATGTACTGCTGTGGCCAGTGTCCTGGCACGTTTCCGTTTGTATTATTGTTTGTACATTATCTATCCGTCTTCCTCTCGGGTATTTCCTTGCATCATCGTCTTCATCATCATCATTATTATTGCCCTTCAGACCCCGACGGAGCAAAGGCCTTCAACAAACTCATGTCAAGTCATCCTGTTCCGTGCCATCAGTCTCCAGTTTTCTTCTCCATGGCGTTTTCTCTCTCTCTCTCTCTCTCTCTCTCTCTCTCTCTCTCTCTCTCTCTCTCTCTCTCTCTCTCTCTCTCTCTCTCTCTCTCTCTCTCTCCACTTTTCTTCCCCTAGGGATTCCAGAACAGAGACTGACTTGTAATACTGAGTTGAATTATTTTTGAAGTTGTTGTGGCTTAAATTTTCATTCGATAACCGAGCATAGATCGCCCACCTTTCCTTAGTTGCTTTAAACGACGTTGATGGTAAGTTATAGTGTTGCTCCCCCTTCGGATCCCGATAACACTAGGGTAGTTCTCTTACCCCCGCAACAATATTTATGCTATTAAGCGCCTGCGATGACAACGGATTAGTCTAAATTCCTGACAAGGCGTCTGCACCGTTTCATTTGTTTGTCTCGCCATGTAGCTGATTCCTGTTCGCACTATTTTTCTGATTTCTCCCTTTCTCATTCCTATTGACATATTCCTATTTACTTGACCTCTTTAACCTGTTTGATCAAGATATTGGTAATGTTTATGTTGAGTGAGCTTGTATTTCTGCTGACTGTAATTGTTTCCTTATTAAACGCGCTCTGTGTACATTGAGTGGGCTTCTCTTTCTGCAGACTATAATTGCTACCGTTTTAAACGCGCTCATTCTCATATCAGTAAATAATAATCATAAAAAGGTATATTGCAGACACTCGTGATAAAATAAAGAAGTAGAAAACTAGACCCAAAAAAAAGTAACAGAAGTGATGGACTTACCAGGAAATTGAACATAGGACCATCTAGACGGTGCCACCACCTGACCATGGGAGTAAATTGTAACTAACAACACTGCCAACTTAGCACCACATTCGGATGGTCCTGGGTTCGATTTATGAAACAGTGGCAGTATTATCTACAGAATCCCTAGCAGTATTGTCCCGAGGATCACTAGATATATCACTAAAATATCGTCCCTAGAATAACTAGACAAATCACTAACATATTGTGTCGATTATCACTAGACATATTTTTAAAAATATTGTCGAGGAGATCCAAGACATCGCTAAAATATTGACTACAGGATCACTAGACATATCACTAAAAATATTGTCCCGATATTCACTAGACATATCACTAAAAATATTGTCCCGATATTCACTAGACATATCACTAAAACATTGTCCCGATATTCACTAGACTTTTCACTAAAAAATATTGTCCCAGAAATCATGAGACATATAACTAAAAATATTGTCTCTGTGACGTTATTGCCTCCCCTGCTTTGCAGTAGTGGTCCAACAGTGGCCAAAACTCAAGAATATATAATAGTGGCTTCTAAGGTGTCTACCTGCGCACAAGATTACTCTTGGCAGAAATGTAGATAGAAGAGTAGTAAAGCTTCTATCACATGGGAGTCTTCACAAGATATTCAGATAAGCGAAAACAATGCTGGGTGTTGTTGAGCATGTTAATTCTGTAATCTGCCGACAACTTTTGTGAAGGATTTAAGCACTTATTACTTTCAGCTCGTTAAGCCCCCACCCCTGAGTTAATCATTGGACTTATTATTATACTATAGCTCTGTTTAGAGTGTGTGTTTAGTAACTTTGACTGAGACAAACATGTAGTACATTTAAAATTATTGAATCGAAGTTAAATTGGTATAATTACAAATAACCAAATTTAATAATCATTTTAAGTTTAACAGTTTAAAAGAAAGGAATAATAGTTAATTACAAAATAAAGTTTTCATCACTCGGGGGATGGTTTTTGATAAGAGGTTCAAGTGGCAGCATATGGGTTAACTTAGCTGCCAGTGACGATTCTGATCCTCTTCCTCCTGATGAGTTGGTTTTCTGTACACTGCGTTCACTCGTCTCTGGTCAAGGTTCGTAGGGTGAAGCTCGTTTCCCAGGAAAGTCTAGGAGAGTCTTCAAAGCTGATCGTCCGTCTTAAAGCGTAACCAGTAGTCCCTTCTTGTCCCAGAAATGGTCCTTTTTGCTTGTACCACCAATAACTGGTAATAGAAATAGAAACGAAAAGCTCTTCTGAGTATGGCGTTTTCCGACACAAAGTTATGTGCAACCCTCTTCTATTCTACCATCCCATGTCAGAATTTACCCTCGATGAGAATTAAATTTAATCCCTCTGGATAAAACTTTCTTTATATTTAAACTGAATAGCTTTAGCTTTACATTACATTTAAATGAAACGGTTAAACGTACAGATATAATATTGTTATGAGTTAAATTCATAACGATTATGTGTAAAGTATCTTAAGCTCGACAGAGCTTCATTTCTTATATTTTATTGCGGATTTTACTTACAATAAACGGAGTGCACCAATATACTCTGTTGAGGTGTTCTAGCTTCTTTGAATGTCAGGAAGTACTTTTCATTATTGTGTCGAATGTATTCAATATATTAAACTGGTGAGAATGCAAGGACAGCGTCTCCATAGTGGAACGGACTGCCTTACGACTTTATGAAGACTGCATATTACTGCCGTTGCCTTTGGGCGTGAACCTATTATGATGTTTAATGGAGCTATGTCATTGTACATAAATAAAGTGTATCCTGTAAACGCACAAGAGGAGTTTGGCTTACAGTTTAAAATAACGTTGATACGTGTCTGTCGTCATACCCCCCTATATTTGTATTTGGCCACAGACATTGTTCCGCAGAATATACTCGTATTACTACTACTGAGGGACGACCGTATCAAATATGTTTTACATTTACATCTCCACTGTTTGAAAAGTGTATCTTTCCCTCCCTGCTCCATAGGGAACTGGAACTACCTTTTAGTTCTCTTTACGAAACTATCAATAAAGCAATCACCAGCCCATGCCTGAATCATCATTCTAGAATGACAGCCTCCAGGAGTTACAATTCACATGGTAATATATATATATAGGTACGGGTAATTTTAAGAATATCTATTATTTCAGGAATTCCTGTGGTAAGAGTGCATTAGTTTCAGGCTTGACACTCCTTATTACATTGAATACCCTCCAGGGTTCTCCTTGCATATCAGGAATTATAATATATATATATTTAAATATGGCCAGTCACACACAATCTCCCTGGCCCGCACCTCAGGTACTCAGTAACAAGGCCTAACTTCTTGGCACAGTTCATTACATTTAATAACACAGTACTCCACATTGAGTATGGTATGACATCGTAGCTTTTACTAGCACATGTCTCTACTGTCCTTGATTCTGATACTCTCAGTTTTAATGGAACAGTCAACTTACGTGCCCAAGAATTCCATACACACTGCTAAGACTAAACTGACATTATACTGTTAATGAAAGCATAAGGCAGTGATGGTAATCGATCTTGCAGGTGCAATATAAAGATACCCAAAGGCAATTAACACATTCTGAAAACAGGTCCTATTGGACACATTCCATGCATACTGGTCAAACGACACAAGCAGACTGCCGGTTAGAGACGCTAGCTTGTCCCAAATCAAAACTGACGTCTGCTGTCAATTCAAAGCAGGAGTCAAGACGTCACTTCCTGCAACCACGGGATACCGTGTGTAAACAATATATATCAGGAAGTGATCGAATACAAAACATGATATGATATTTACTCATATCATTTTCCCCCCCCCCCCCCCCCCCCTGGATTAAAATAATGAAAAGGAACTTTTCATTATTTTCATAGTACAATCTTACAAGGTCACTGGAGAAACCATATGACAATATCCAAATACTCAACTGTCATCATTATGATAGCACCTAGAGGCGTGCTCCATAATCGACAATTTAACACACAAGGTGTGGTATTTAGTAATAACATAACTAAACCCATTATCGTTAGCAGACGCTCTTTTGACACAAATGTGAGGTAACTACATTAATTAGAAGGCAGTGAAGAAAAGTCAATATGTCAGTCATGGCACTCACACAGCATACCATGTCAACAAACGCCCTAAGTCGTGTCGGTATGTAAGTCTACCTATCTATCAAATGAAATGCATAATAAGCAATCAAAGACAGAATAGAACAAATGAGGCAGACAAGTTAAAATATAAGTGGTGACTGTGACAATATGTCAAAATAGTTATTAATATTTGTATGTATGCAATGTCATGTGGTGAATGACAATGTTAATGAGATGTCATATGAAGATATATTACTTAATATCTACACATATGAAGGATATAGGTTATACTAAGTGTAAGCACCACTGTAATTCAATTTACATAATGATACACCAATGAACCAATGTAATATCACCAGTGTTATTAAAACTGGTCATGTTAGACCATACACAGTTCTTCCTGTAGAAGTATTTAAAAGAATTAAAGTTTCAGTGAGTCACTAGTTCGCACATCAGTGTTATTGATTTCCAGTTAAGTATATATGCCGGAAAGAAATAGTTCATTGAAGAAAATCCATTTTCCATCTATGTCGGTTGTTGATGTTTGTCTTCCATGCAATAGCATATACAGCACAGATACTATTGTTCATTCTGTACTTGAGAATTTTTTAAGTATATGATGAAATATAATTTCTTTGTTATGTCCCTTTTTGAACTTTGTAGTCAGTAATTTTAGTTACTTCCCTTTTTAATCAACGTTTGAGACAGTTAATTATTGCAAAACATTTTGGAAATTGCAACAAAGTATCTGAATTGTACCGACTTGGATTGTCATACTGCCAAAAGTCATTGTACAAAGTGTATGAAGTAGCGAAGTATTGTTCTTGAGCAATTGCATTAGACATCATATGACGAACGCTTGAATATATATCTTGATTTTGGATGGACAGTAATTCATCATCATCATGTTGCTTGGCATAGTGTCTCTAGTTTTTCAACCGGTATAAGTGCATGACGAAGCAATGTGGCTGTAATATCTGAAGTATGCACTATATGAGTTAAAAGAAGGCATGTGCCTTAGTTCATGATGCCACCTTTTTGCGAAATAGTTCCTGACTTGTCCCAAAGGAAGTAGTGTTATTATTGAGCATCAAAGTTGGATTGAAGCAGCATTTGCGGAGACAACTGGCGATAGCGGATGCTTCACGCATCTGGATAGAACATCGGCCATCACGTTCACCTTTCCTGCGATGGGTTTAATCTGGTAATTATAAGGTTGAAGAGCCAGTGAGGCACGCGCTGCTTTAGCATTCTTGAATCTCGCTGTTTTCAGGTAAGAAAGTGCTCTTTGGTCTGTCTCGAGTGTGAAACTTGCACCAAGCAGGTAGCGTTGCAGTTTAGAGAAGCAGAACACAAGAGCCAGTAGCTCTCTCTCAATGACCGGGTAACGTTGCTCCGTCGGCGTTAGCTTCCTGCTAACATAAAGTGTTGGATGTAAACAGCCCTTCCATTCTTGTAACAGCGAACCTCCAATGGACGTTTTTGAAGCGTCGACTCTAAGAATAAAATGTTTAGAAGGGTCAGGCAATCTCAATATAGGTAACTTGGAAAACAGACATTTTAATCTATTTAAAGCCACATGACCGTCTTGGCTAAAAACAAACCTATTTGGTGACTCTTTCTTCACCAGTGATGACAACACGGACGTATACTCTGCAAAATTAGGGATAAACTTGCGATAAAAGTTTAGGAGCCCCAGAATACTTCTAACCTGTTTTTTGGTCTTAGGTATATCAAGGTTTAGAATCCTAGAGATAGTAGTATCCTCTGTTTTCAAAAAACCTCCTCCTACTTTATAACCTAAAAATGAAATCTCCTGAAATCCAATCTTAGTCTTAGATGGACGTGCAGATAAATTATGACGACGTAGAGTGGTAAGTAAGGATTGAATACCCTCCAAATGTTCATCCCATGATTGATGAAACAGACAAATGTCGTCAATGTAAGTAATAAGGTCGTCTCTGTCAGAGAAGAGTCGTCTCATCATGCGAACGAAGGTCGCAGGTGCGTTAACTAAACCAAAAGACATATAATTGAATTGAAAGAGTCCTAATGGAGTAGCAAATGCAGTATAAGGCTTGGATCGTTCCGTTAATGGTACTTGGAAATAGCCTTTAGATAGATCAAATTTAGAGAAAAATGTAGCTGTAGCTAGTCTATCTAATAAAGACTCCAACACGGGTAGTGGTTCCGCGTCGTGGATGGTGACCGAATTTAGACGTCTAAAATCTATGCATATACGTATAGATTTGTCTTTTTTTCCTGATCAAAACCATCGGAAAACTATAAGGGGAATGAGATGGAGAAATGACATTTAATTTCACCATCTGTTCTAGTTCCTCTTTAACCTGACATTGTAAATGTATAGGAATAGGGTAAGGTTTCAACTTAATTGGTTGAAAGTCTGTCAGAATAATATCATGTTCGATGATATCAGTGTGTCCTGGGACATCAGTAAGGACATCAGTAAAAGAACGTAAGATAGAAGTAACCTGTTCTTTCTGGAAAGAAGATAGAGTTGGTGATATATCAACATCTTTCCAACTTTCAGTAGACAAGTAGTGAAGACTAGGTAATACCAATAGTGAGTCATTACCATCAGTCAAATCAGAATTTTCTTCCTGTATGACAGCCAAAGAAGAATGACGACAGACAGATTGATCAAGAGCCTCAAAGACTGGTCTTAGATATGGTGGACGTGTATGAAACTGCTGTAACATATTGATATGAAAAGTTTTCTCTTTTCCCTCTACTGAGACAATATAATCAACATCAGACAGTTTCTCCACAATCCTGTAAGGTCCTCTCCATGAGACTAATAATTTGTTATCTCTCCTGGGTAATAATACGTAAGCTTCATCACCAGGCCAAAGTTGGCGTAATTTGCGGTTTTGGTTAATAAATAACCTCGCCCTAAGCTTTGCCTTTTCAGATGAACCTACTGCTATTTGGCATGCGTCTATTATTTTTTTCCTCAAATTGACCACATACTGATATGAGGTCTGAACCTCCTTGTTCATCTCAGCACCAATTAAAAGTTGTTTTAATATAGACATTGGGCCTCGTGGTCTGGCGCCAAAAACCAATTCAAATGGACTAAAGCCTGTATGTTCATTTTTTATCTCTCGATACGCAAATAAAATAGCTGGCAGGACTCTGTCCCAATTTTGAGGATATTTAATTGTAACCTTATGTAGCATTTGTTTTAAGGATCTGTTGAGGACTTCTATTTTCCCATTAGACTGAGGATGGTATATTGAACTAAGGGATCTTTGAATCCCAAACATATCCATAACCTGTTTCATAGCATCTGAAACTAACTGAGTTCCTCTATCAGACAGGATGTTTTCAGGAAAGCCTATTCTACTAAAAATCAAGAATAATGCATCAGCAATATCTACCGTGGTGATGGTTTTTAAAGGAATAGCTTCTGGCCAGCGTGTGCACATATCTATGCAGGTCAACACATATTGATGATGACCTCTGGCTGATGTCACCTTTAAAGGGCCAATAATGTCAATGGCCATCTTTGCGAAGGGACGCAAAGAAATATCAGATGCTTGAATGGGCGCATCATGTTTTGGTTTTCTGGTTGCTACACTTTGGCAGATGGTACATGTACGACAAAATAATTTGACGTCTTTCGTAATTCCGGGCCAAAAAAAATATGACAAAACTCTTTGTTTTGTTCTAGCAACACCTAAATGTCCTGCACATTCAATGTCATGTGCATGTCGTAAAATGAATGGTCGAAAACAAGCTGGTACCATAATCTGTTTCTTTAAGGAATTAGCAAATTGATAGTTTCTTACTAAAATCCCATTTTTGATAGTATACCAGTGTTTTGCACAGTCATCTATCATTACATCATTCAAATGAGCAATATGAAAATATTTTTTTAAGGAAGTATCATCTTTCTGTCTTTGTATAAAGGTTTCCTTATCAATGAGCTCCATCTGAAATAAATTGTCATCATCAGTATTCACATCATTCATTACCTTAATATCATCATTATTTTCCTGTTGATAATGAATTATATCATCATTATTATTTTCCTTTTCTTCTTCATCTTCTGAAGTGATATCTTCAGTTATATCTTCAGGTAACACATCAATGACTGGTTTGTGATGATCATTGTCCATGCGAGACTGAGCTCTGGTAGTCACAGCATTTGAACATAATAAGTGTTGTCTTTCCCATATTTCAATATCTTCCTGTGTACATTCATGCAATTTAGGTATGTTTCCCATAATAATTCCAGCAATTGGATTGTCCAAGAGGCATACCAGTGTTCGTCCTGTAAAATAAGGTGTGTCCAAAAATACCTCTGCTGTGGGGTAATATTCCACAGTTCCACCAAAAGTTATGCATTTCACTTGTTTTCCTGTATAATCCACCTTATCAACCAAGGCCTTGCGCACACCAACAGTGGTTGCACCAGTGTCTCTGAGTAAAGATGCTAACTTATTATTGACAAAACCTCTGTTCAAGATCAATGAACCAGTACTTTCAAAAGATGACATGACTGGGAGAGGGTGTCCGCATAATAATCTTGGCACTCCTTGAGGCTGAAATAAAGAATTGCAATTAGTGCAGTTATCACTATTTGCTAAGTCTACACTGCATGAATTTGCATGTGCTACAATATCATTATGGTTCTGATTATTATCATGAACAATGGCATTGGTACTTTCAGTGTTTCTTGATTGTCTGGAAGTATTGTTATGATAAGATCTTTTATTTGCATTTTGATCATTTCCTCTATAAAATGATTTCTGACCTCTATTTGATTTTGAGTTATATTCTCCTTATTTTGCCAGTTATTGGACTTAAATGAGGTTTGTGGATAAAAGTTATCCTCCTGATATGAATTCCAATGTCTTTGAGGTTGGTATTTATTAAAATTGTATCTACCTCTATTTTGACTGTAATTATGTGATGGTTTAAATCTTTGATTCCTATCTATGCTGTTTGATCTATACCTAGGTGCATTGTCTTGGAATGACCTGGCCGATGCAGCTGGTAATGAGTCCCTTACATTGTTTTTGCTCAATACTCTATTAGGATGTGCAACTTGATATTGACGTCCTAGGGTTTGTAATTTAGTTAGGTTCTCTGGTTTTCTTTCCTGCAGGAACGCAAGAAAATCAGAACTTATAGATGACAAAACCTTGTCTCTTAGAATCAAATCTGACAAACCCTCAAAAGTTTTTTTTCAGTTTTGGATAATTCAATCCATCTAGAAAAATTTAAGTTTAACAGCTGAAATGAATTCAGTGAAATCTTTTCCAGAATCAGGGTACAAAGACCGAAATTTCTGACGATAGCCCTCATCATCTAATTGATACCTCTGCAATAAAATCACCTTAACAGCTTCATAATCCTTTCTAGTCTGGTCATCCAAAGTGGAGACTACAGTTAATTGTTCACCAACCAATAAATTCATAAGTCTACATGTCCATGTAGATTTGTCAATCTTATATTCTTCACAATAAGTTTCGAATCTATTTAGGAAGCATGAAATGTCATCTATGGATGCATTAAATTTTGGCAAATTAATCCTTATGGCAGTAGTATGATCTTTATTTTTATCTTCACCTACCCCAGGATGCAACAGTGGTTGTTGTAATTTTAATTTTTCCAGTTCAATCTCAGCTAATCTTATAGCTTGTTGAGATTTACTCTCTTCTTGAGATCTGGCATAGGCTAATTTTTCTCTTTCAAGAGCCAACTCTTCTGATCTCCTTTTTTCCTCCAATTCTTTTTTACGGAGCTCTTCTTGTCTCCTTAATTCTTCTTTATGGAGTTCTTCTTGTCTCTTTTTCAGCCAATTCCTCTTTTTTCGGTCTTCTTGTCTCCTTTTTCTTCTTTATGGAGTTCTTCTTGTCTCCTTTTTTCAGCCAATTCTTCTTTGCGAAGTTCTTCTTGTCTGTTTACTTCTTTATCAATATAAGCTTGCAAAGCTGGACCTTCCAAATTAAGTTCCTTCCCAATCTTCAATAAATCCTTTAATGAAGTCATGGTTGCTTATTCTTGTGTTTATCAATAATACACAATATTTTAACTTTTATATATATATGAATATGTCAGCTATATATTCAATACTTCATCCACCAATCTCAGATCAATTTATAATTGCAATAGTAGATGTATTCAGATAAACAATATGGAGTAATGAAAAAAAATAGAACCACAACAAGTAAGAACAGCAAGACAGGGTTCGAGCAACTAAAGGAAATACAAATGGGAAAACAAAGGAATAACTATAAAATATATATGAATTAATTTAAACTAATGCTCTGGTACAAATAGACAAGACAAGACGCATATCACAACAATTATGACATCTATGAAATGAATGATAGTAAGATGAGACTAGACAATATTACAAACAATAATGCAACAAACTAAATAAAATATAACAATGACAGTACTTATGAGAACAAACAATAGATAAACATGACTACACAGCTAACAAAAATGGATCTGTTAAATTCAATAGAGGCAAACTTTTATACAACCAGCAGAGTATGCTGGGTCCTCTATCTGAATCACACAGATACTGCCCTATAGAACGCTTGATTTGCTCATTCGACCTAGCTTTCGCGGTATTGAATGATCACAAACCAAGTCCCTCCATCCAGCCCGCTAGTTACAAAACCAAAAACACGTAATGAAAACACATATGGTGAAGTCAGATATCAGGCAAACAGATTGTATTCACAGCCAAGCTGTATGTAACAATAAACAGACTTATCTGTTGCCAAGAAACCAATCCCTCTTGAGACTTCGACAAGCAAGGGATGTAGTGATGATTGTAGCCTAGTATTTGGTTAGGCTTAGAACTGCTTCATGCTGACATCGAAGGACATCGATCTGGTCCATGATTTTTGATAGAATCCTTGATTCTTGGATGAAGATAGTCAGTTCCTATGACTTCTGTGTAACAATGGGTCACTTTTATAACTTAGTGACAACTTGAGGCACATTCATATTGATGGAAATCCCTTCCATTCATAAAACAGTTTGGCAGACGATGCGTGCCGCCATTTTGAAAAAATAGTCCTCGATTCGTTAGGCGCTCTTCACTTGTAAGGCATCCAATGGCTTGGCCCCCAGAAACTGGTACGGGTAATTTTAAGAATATCTATTATTTCAGGAACCGTCCTCCCGACGTCCTGTGGTAAGAGTGCATTAGACTTCAGGCTTGACACTCCTTATTACAGTGTCCTGCTGAATACCCTCCAGGGTTCTCCTTGCATATTCCGTTTCAGGAATTATAATATATATATTTAAATATGGCCAGTCACACACAATCTCCCTGGCCCGCACCTCAGGTACTCAGTAACAAGGCCTAACTTCTTGGCACAGTTCATTACATTTAATAACACAGTACTCCACAATGAGTATGGTATGACATCGTAGCTTTTACTAGCACATGTCTCTACTGTCCTTGATTCTGATACTCTCAGTTTTAATGGAACCGTCAACTTACGTGCCCAAGAATTCCATACACACTGCTAAGACTAATCTGACATTATACTGTTAATGAAAGCATAAGGCAGTGATGGTAATCGATCTTGCAGGTGCAATATAAAGATGCCCAAAGGCAATTAACACATTCTGAAAACAGGTCCTACTGGACACATTCCATGCATACTGGTCAAACGACACAAGCAGACTGCCGGTTAGAGACGCTAGCTTGTCCCAAATCAAAACTGACGTCTGCTGTCAATTCAAAGCAGGAGTCAAGACGTCACTTCCTGCAACCACGGGATACCGTGTGTAAACAATATATATCAGGAAGTGATCGAATACAAAACATGATATGATATTTACTCATATATATATATATATATATATATATATATATATATATATATATATATATATATATATATATATATATATATTTATATATATATATATATATATATATATATATATATATATATATATATATATATATATATATATGTTAGTTCACATGTTAATAATGAAAAATATAATGAAAAATACACTACTTACGCCAATCTTGGCTACAGACTTGTTGCTCAGATGAATAAAAGAGACGAGTCGGTCTCTTACACGCGTCTGGAGGTCTTTAATTTGACAATAGATTCCCTCTCTGACTCAGTGTGTTTCTACAGTTTCCTAGTCCCGGTGTTCCTTATTTAAATGTAGAGATTTCCTGTGCTTTGTAAGTCTTATTTGGTTCTCCAATAAAAGGTCCGATTAAAAAGCGGAATTATGAATCTAGTCTTCACTCTGGCGAGGTCTGATGTTGTTTTGGCGAGCGTGAAATTCACAGTGAAATAAAACTGCGAAATGGTCAGACTATATTCTTATATTTCTACGCCTTCGTTTGTTATGGAGTTAAATAAACGCCCCAAGCATATTCAAACAGGTCGGGTGTGGTACTTTCAAAATATTTCTGACGTGGAACAATTTTGCGAAGGTCACGTCTCCCATATATGGTAATATGATGTCCGATGCCCTTGTGTACAAACTTACAGACAGATCGGGGAACTCACATGACAACATGTGTAAGCTGTAATACTTATTATTTTATTAGAAAGTAATGTTGTCATAACAAATCGGCCCGGAACCGATTATGTCACATCTGTCAAACGATCCTTTATTACATTTTCTTAGTGCATGGGTCTTGGGTGTTAGGTAGCCACGTCGACATAAGTTCGCAGTGCCGTCTTAAGGGATGGGCACAGTGGGCAGTGCCCAGGGACCCCACGATTCTATGGGCCCCATGCTGGGATGCTGCCATAATGTTCATAAGACATCATTTTTATTCCCGTGGGTGGGTAGGGCTGGTAGGGGCCTAGTGCATTGTTTTGCCCAGGGCCTACAATGCTGTTAAGACGGCCCTGTAAGTTCGTCTTAACCACACCTAGCTCCTGTCACATTAGTGATCACAGTCAATACTGTCTGAGGGATTACTAGCTGTCGTAAATTTAAATAGGTATTAGACATAGATTTGGTCCCGTCTGAATAGAACAGAAAAAGGTGGTAAATAATTGAGAAATAAGGTATGCGAAATAGATTTCACGAGTGAACAGTTTCTGGCCGGATGGTACGGGCTGGTGTGTATGTGTTTGACCCTCAAGATCTTAAAGATCTCCTCCATTAACAGGCTACGGAATTGGGATTCGTTATCCGTCAAAACTTGTTGAGGAAATCCCAACCGTGTAAAAATCGGCACTAGGGCTTCTGCGACATGTTTGGAATCCGTGCATGTTAGCGGTATAGCTTCGGTCCACATAGTGCATGTGTCAACTAAGGTCAGGATAAACCCGTTCCTTCTTTTAGTCCTTTCTAGGGGTCCTACAATGTTGACAGCAACCCGTTCAAATGGTGTCCACACTATTGGCATTTCTCCCATGGGAACTGGGGGTGTCCAATGCTTGGGTGCCACACGTTGGCACTTGGCGCAGGATTTCACGTATCTGATAATATCAGTGTTCATTCCTGGCCACCAATAGTGAGTCGATATTCGCGGAATAGTGGCGTTTTGTCCCATATGTCCGCTAAAGGAAGAGAGTGCCCCATTTCTAAGATTTGGTCTCTGTACTGCGTCGGTACTAGGAGCTGATTATGTCCCTGTTCAGGATTGCCCGTTCTACGATACAATACTCCATCCTTAGAAAAGATGTCTCCGTTGTGTCTGATGTCCTTGGCCAAGGGCAGTTTTCTAAAGCAGGGCTCCAAGGTAGGGTCCTTTTGTTGCGCATCTTTTAGTTCCTTAGGTAACATATTAGGCGCAGGCTCCCGTTCCTTCTTGGTTTGCCTTCTTGTAGTTACTGCTAAAAGGCGTTTGACAGGGTCCCCTGGAGCAAACTTTGGGACTGTTTGGCAAGGAAGTACATTCCAGCACCTCTGATTCATGCTATACAGAGCTTCTACAAGTCTTGCAGAAATTATGTGAGGACAGCAAACCATAAGTCAGAAGAGTTCAGGACCACCACTGGAGTAAGACAAGGTGATATCCTGTCACCTTACCTTTTCATACTCCTCATGGACGATGTCATTAAGGCATGTAAGGAGAGAACAAGAAAGTATTCAGTAGGGTATTGGAAGATGAGACAGGTCTGTATTTCAGAGCTGGCATTTGCTGATGATGTTACCCTGATTGCTAAATCAGAGGCACATCTCCAATCCAACCTGCAAGTCTGGAAGGAAGAGCTGGAGAAGAGAGGAATGGTCATAAGCAGCTATAAAACAAAATCCATGGTGATATCACGAGAAGAAAGAAGACATCAGATTAAGCTGGGAGAACAGGTCCTGGAGCAGGTCGACCACTTAAAATACCTCGGAGCTATTATAGTCCGAAAGGGAGGCATCAAAGAAGAGTTGGCCACTCGAAAAGCAGCAGCTGGGAGACTTTTTCAGGCCATAAATCGAGAATTCCTCAGCAAGAGAGAGGTTGGTAAGAAAACGAAGATGGCTGTATACCGCTCCACCTATGTCCCAGTCTTGACATATGGATGCGAATCATGGGCAATGACTACAACCCACAAAAGCCAGATCCAAACCTCAGAAATGAGGTATCTGAGGAAGGTGGTCGAAGTAACAAGAAGAGACATGGTACGCAACCAGACGAAACGTCAAGGCCTTAAATCCCACCCCCTGCAGACCCAAGTAGAACAGTCCCAACTAAGATGGTTTGGCCATGTCTGCAGAATGGGAGAAGATCGGCTACCACGACAAGCATGGGAAACAAAGAGCCAGGGATCCAGACCCCCAGGACGATCCAGAGTACGCTGGGAGGACAACATTAGACAATCTTTGAAGGACCGAGGACTAGAATGGAACCAGGCCAGGAGAAAAACAGCCGATAGGATGGTCTGGCGCTCTCTCTTCCAAACCTCTACACCTCACGGTAGAAGGGGAACGACTAAGTAAGTAAATAAGTAAGTAGTTACTGCTGCCACAATTGGCTCTTTCGGTCTCCCAATAAACACGTATCTACAACCAAGTATGACTGGGTAGATCGGATCATCCATAATAGCCGCTTTGATCACACCTCTGACGAAATCAGAGTGTATCTTCACCAGTGCGATGGGAAGCGTTATGGGTGCATCTCCTTTGAAAACTCCACATAGTTTGACGGTTTCTTCTGTCTCTTGACCAGGTTGGACCAAATGTCTTGCGACAATACACTCAAAAGATAATTGTTAACTATTAGCATACCAGTGTTAAATGCTGTTTCTATATATACTGTTGAATGGTGTATAGATATGAAATTGTATTGTTCCTTGTTCACACTGACATCAACTATTTACAGGACCACAGCGTTAAGAGGTATGGTGGTCTGTGGAAGCTCCGATGTTAGAGACTTGTTGTTGGCCCCAGCGTTGCTCGTCAGAGTGGTTGTTATGAATAGGAATATCAACTCGACCTACCCAGTGGTGTGTAGACATAGAGTGAGAGTATAATACGCGAATGATGAAAGAGTTCGAAGAGTTGATAAATGTTCTTTTTTCTCACTCATGTATGGTTGGAAGTCATCGACGCCAACTGCTGTGTACTTTTTGTTACAGTTTAATTGGACGTACACATTCGACAGCACGGATACAGTGACAAATCACAGGTTAGCATAATACATCATGGTACAATTGATAAATGGTCTTGCAATGATACATGGGCACTCGTTGAATCATAGCACAATGGAATGTCAGTAGACAAGCACTCAGTATTGCCCATATATATATCATCTGAGTTTACTGACAAAGCACGTCAGTTTATAAACAATATTCAAGATGGCTTCTAGACCTAACCTCGTCTAGCGAAGATTCCTTTAAGTAATGTTCAGCACATATTTTTCATATAATCATATTGAACCGCTAGTAATGGGTTCTCATCTGTAGCAGTGATCTCTGGACTCATCAAGCGATAGTACGGGGCATCCCTTTTCTCTTCTTGAAAGTCATAAAATATTTGGATACAAGATGGCTGCTGTCGTGAGCTGTCACTCACTTTTAGGATACAAACTGGAATCTGTATCAAAGTTAATCCTACATTAAATGTTCTCATTGCTCTGTAGATTCTATCATGATGCAATTGACTTCATCAGACAATATGGTGCTGCTAGAAATGAATGTCATCTTCCTCTAGTTAAATATTCTCTCAGACGTACAAATCGTGCGTCTGCTTATCGAAAACGATGGCTTCGTAAGAGTTCATAAGAAATGCTTTCTTTACCTTAGCATAAGAAATATGATTCTGCCACTCCTTGGCAATAAGAATAAACACTGGGGTAAAGCATACACGATAGGTCTAAACGACTATCACTTTCCCCATCAATCTTGAGATCACTTTTCCCGGCGACAAGCCGATACAGAAAACACGACAGCCCCCCATCATCAGGGCGAAGCCAGATCACCCTCTCTAGCCACACATCCGCTGAACAGCCTTTGACCTTTCTAGCGACAAAGAACATATAGTTCGACTTAGATATGTAAAGATATACAGATATAAGACAGACTCGTCCTACCTAGACAAACACTACACATAAATTCAGGCCATAGATATTCTGAAGCAAGAACAATCTATTTCTACCCAAACAAAGAATAAATCGCAGTAAAACTGGATTCGTCTGCGGAGTTCGATCTGAGACTCCTTTCAAGGGGAAGTAACTCAATATTGACCTTTCCTTAAGCAAAAAAGTTTCTATTTTGTTTACAAAATATTTGCGAACATAACAAGCATACAAATGTATAATATTGCAAGATATCAAAGACTGCACGTAACAGTCTTACCACACCTCCCGGAAAAAAAAAATGAAACTTTTTTTTTTTTTTGAAATACATCTAGGAGCAACGTACAATAGGCTCACAACGCATGAATATTGCGCAGATGCAAATATCAGGAATAAATATAACGCCTAATATGAGGCTAAGTCGACTTATGAAGCGACTGGTGAGAATGTATCTCATAATCTGAGAGAAATTATTTCTCTACAAGTAAATTTTTCCAGGAAGGTGTCACCGTATAATACAATTCTAGCCATTACATAATGCATACAAAAATTCATACCATAATTTCGTATTAGATATCTTAAATTTATGATTTATAAAGAAAAATCATTAAAGAACAGCGGTGAATAAATATCAATGAACCGCTAAGTAGTGATACAATCATTATATTATTAAATTACAAATGTGTATCTATCTTGATATAGAAAGGAACTACTATAGACCTAGACATATTAAGACGTCTAAGACCTAATAGTTATGTGGAATCATGTGGGCATCTTGACAGAATGTCTGCCATCACATTATCTGATCCACGAATAGCTCGCACAGAGAAATGAAAAGGTTGAAGAGCAATTGCATATCGAGTAGACCTCGAGCTCTTCAAATTCTTACTCTGTATAGCAGTAAGAGCTTTTTGGTCGGTTTCTACTATGAAATGTGCGCCTAGAAGGAATCTTTGTAGTTTGAGAATTGACCAAACCATAGCTAATAGCTCACGGTCTAAAACCGAATAATTCCTTTCTGCCGCATTAAGTTTTCTGGAAATATACATTACAGGATGCAGAGTTCCAGAGTACTCTTGCATTAGTGCCGCTCCAATCCCAGTGGATGAAGCATCACTACGAAGAACAAATGTCTTATCTTTAGTAGGTAACACTAAAATAGGTGGTGTTGAAAACAATGTTTTAATCTTATCCAAAGAGCATTGGCATTCCTGAGACCAGTGGACCATATTAGGCGAACCTTTCTTTAAAAGTGTAGAAAGAGGTGCCATGATAGAGGATAGATTCTGAATGAATTTGCCATAAAATTGAATAAGACCTAACAGACTTCTCACCTGTTTTTTAGTCTTAGGGATAGAGATATTAAGTATCTTACTAGTATTATGGTCCTCTGTCTTTAGGAAACCATGACCAACTCGGTGGCCTAGGAAAGAAATTTCGCTAAAACCAATATAGGCTTTAGAGGGTTTCGCTGTCAGGTTGTGCTCGCGCAAAGTAGACAGCAATTCATCTAACCCTGAATAGTGATCTTCCCAAGTATCGCTGAAAAGACAGATGTCGTCTAGATATGCAATGACATCTGACCGATAAGATAGGATTCGGCGCATCATGCGTACAAATGTAGCTGGTGCGTTCATAAGACCGAAAGGCATAAAATTCCATTGGAACAAACCTCTAGGTGTTGAAAAAGCCGTGAGAGGTTTGGCGCGTTCAGATAAAGGTACTTGCCAATATCCTTTAGACAAGTCAAGTTTAGTGAAAAAATGAGATTTGGAAAGTCGAGTAAGTAGCTCTTCCAGTAAAGGCATAGGTTCGGCATCGAACTTCGTTACTTGATTCAATTTGCGGTAGTCAACGCAAAGACGTATGTTATTGTCTTTTTTCCGAACAATAACCATCGGCGAAGAATATGCAGAGGTGGATGGTTCGATTATTTTCAAATCTATCATCTCATCCAACTCTTTCTCGACCTGTACTTGAAAATGTATAGGGATAGGATAAGGTCTAACCCTAATAGGAGTATGGTCAGTTAGAACAATGTCATGTTCAATGACATGAGTTTGTCCAGGGATGTCAGTGCGACAATATAGTCGACATTGGAAATTTTCGATATTATATCGTACGGACCTTTCCAAGAAATAAGTAGTCTGTTTTCCCTACAAGGTAGTAATACAAATGCTTTGTCACCAGGACAAAGTTGTCGTAAGCATCTCTTCTTATTGGCAAATTGCCTTGCCTTCTGTTTCGCAAATTCGGAAGAAGTTGCTAATTTGCATGCTTCGATAATCTTTTGTCTCAACGCGATGACATATTCGTAAGATGACTTTGTGTCATCGTCAATATTGTCAGCTGTTATGAGATCATGGAGCAAAGACATAGGACCGCGCGGACGCGCGCCAAAGACAAGTTCAAAGGGAGAAAACCCTGTATGTTCATTGGGAACCTCTCTGTAAGCGAAGAGGGCCGCAGGTAAAACTCTGTCCCAGTCTTGAGGACGATCCTCAGTTATCTTCCCTAGTAAGTTTTTAAGTGTTCTATTAAGGCGTTCGACCATCCCATTAGACATTGGATGGTAGATACTACTTAAAGATCTATCTATCTGCAGAGTAGACATTACTTGAGACATGGTATCTGATATTAGTTGGGTGCCATGGTCTGATAATATCTCTCCGGGGAAACCCAGACGAGAGAATATAAGCCAAAGAGCATCTGCAATATCAGCAGTAGTAATG
The DNA here is from genome assembly GCA_024509875.1 of Oreohelix idahoensis. Taxonomy (NCBI): domain Eukaryota; kingdom Metazoa; phylum Mollusca; class Gastropoda; order Stylommatophora; family Oreohelicidae; genus Oreohelix; species Oreohelix idahoensis. The sequence goes on from JAMPIV010003699.1 coordinate 459,897, forward strand.
CTTTTCAGAGGAATAGCCTCTGGCCAACGTGTGCACATATCAACACACGTCAAGATAAATTGATGTCCTCTGGCAGACTTGATCTTAAATGGACCAATAATGTCTATGGCCATTTTTTGAAACGGCCGAATAGGAATGTCTGCCACCTGAATGGGTGCAGCATGGCGTGGACCTTTGGATTTAACTTCCTGACATACTTTACAAGATCGACAATAAATCCGTATGTCCTTGTTTACCAATGGCCAAAAGAAAGCCGCAAGAACTCTTGACTTAGTACGGGAAAAACCCATGTGTCCAGCACACTGAGAGTCGTGAGCGTGCTGCAAAATTTTAACTCTCAAATTCTTGGGAACCAGGATTTGAGAATGACTTGACGTAATGGAGTCTTGAACCATACGTACAAGTACGCCATTCTTCTTTGTAATCCAAGATTTACGACTTGTGTCTTTATTCGGATCACCTTTAGTTGCAAGAATGAAGAATTTCTTCAGAGTGGGATCATCTTCTTGCTGTTTTATAAACGAGTCACGAGAAATTACCAAGGGATCATCTTGGTTATGCACTTCATTATCTTCAGTAGATGAAGTTTGAGGCATATTAAGAGCTTGAGCTCTAGTGACTACAGCGTTAGCAATCTGCATGTTTTGCTTTTCCCACGCGGAAATTTGTTGCGGAGTGCATTCTTTGACTCCATGAATGCGACCGATGATAAGGTCAGCGATCGGATTCGGAAGAAGACATGCGTGTACATCTCCTGTAAAGAAAGGAGTAGCAATCCTAATGATAGCAGTAGAGTATTTCTCTAATGTGCCGCCAAATGTTACACATTTGACTACTTGTCCAGTGGCACGGGAAGGATCTACGAGTGACTGCCTAACACCAATTGTGGTGCATCCAGAATCAAATAATGTTTTGCATTGGGGGCACTGAGATGCTCTCCCAAAATCAAAAGCGGAACATGCCATATTACTAGCGTCATTATTATCTTTACTCTGTTTATAGGCTTCATGAGACTCTTGCTGTGCAGAGTTTGCCTGAAAATGTGGTTTATGTCTTCTGTTTTGAGATCTACCTCTGTTATTATTACCTCTGTAGTTATTGTTACCTCTATTGTAACCCCTATTTGGGTTTGAGTCATAGTTCTCTTGGTTACCATTATCATATTCATTATAATGAGTATCTCTATAATTGTGATCTTGTTGACTCCAAGACGGATACCTCGGATAGTTTCTATAATTACTTCCTCTATGGAAATTCCTATAATTATGACCACCCCTGTGTCGAGAGCTATCAGCTCGTCTCCAGTTCTTCGAAGAAGAACCCTGAAATGATTGGTTACCTTGGTTTTGATAACTATTATGGTTACCTTTTTTTTCACATCTGTTTTAGGGTCCCTGAAATCTGTGTGAATAATTGGGATTGTATGGTGTTGCTGAAGCAACTGGCATACTCTCCTTAATCTTAGCGTTGCCAAAAGTCACGTCGGGGTGTGCAGTGACATATTGGGAACAATATTCTTCCATTTCTTTTAGTGATTTGGGTTTACGCTCATGTATAAATTCAAGGAATGGTTTGTTAACACATGACATAATCTTATCTCTGAGCAACAAATCCATAAGTCCTTCATACGTTTTTTCTGTTTTGGAAAGCTCAATCCAACGATCAACTGTGAAACGTGCCTTTGCAATGAATTCTGAGAATTCTACACCTGTCTCAGGCACCATCGTCTTAAACAAAAGGCGATAGCCTTCCTCACTTAGCTGGTATTTTTTATCACAGCCGCCCTAATGACATCATAATTATCCTTATCTGCATCTCCTACAAGGCATAACCTAGTCAGAGATTCACCTTTCAAGTTTTCTGCTAATTGGTTAGCATATTGTGATTTATCCACATTATGAGTACGACAAGAACGTTCAAATCTATCCAGCCAGAATGTAATATCGTCACTGGACTGATTGAACGGTGGAACCTTAACCTTGTAAGTAGAAGGTTTACCATTACCACTAGATGCCTGATTAACATTACTCATACTTGTCAATCTTAATTTCTCTAACTCAAATTCATGTTCTCTTATTGCTTTTTTTTCTTCAGCTTCTCTGTCTAATCTTTTTTGTTCAGCTTCACTGTCTAATCTTTTTTGTTCAGCTTCACTGTCTAATCTTTTTTGTTCAGCAGCACTGTCTAATCATTTTTGTTCAGCTTCACTGTCTTATCTTTTTTGTTCAGCAGCAGCTTCTCTTTCTAATTTGTTTTGTTCAGCTTCAAATCTCCTTTCCTCCACCTGCATCTGCAATTTCTTTTGTTCAGCAGCAGCAGCAGCTTCTCTGTCTAGTCTTTTCTCTTCAGCTGCTAATCTTCTCTCTTCAGCTGCTAATCTTTTCTCTTCAGCTAGAGCTTTTCTTTCCTCTGCAGCAGCAGCTAATGTCTTGTCATATTGAGCAACTGCCCATTCTTCTAATTGTTGACCAGTCTTATCAAGGGATTTCCCTTGTGCAATGAAGTATTCTAATGTAGACATGATGTCTAACAATAATACTAATTACTTGAAACAATAATAATACCACAAGTTCTTAATGACTTGATTAATCAGTACACTATCTCAATCTCAGTGGGTCACAAGCCTTAATAAGGTCTTGTATAATTTCTTGTATACCAGTAATAATAATAAAGTACTGGTTTATACCATAATCCAAGTGCAGTGCACAAGCAATAGTGTCTTATGAAATATACCTATATAAAACATATGTCAACCAACAGCATACATAAAGTACAAATAAGACTGACAATACGAAAACGTTTGCAGAAATCAAATAAATCAAATAGGGAAATCAATGAAAATAATCACTGAGTCTGCAAGGAATAACAACACAAATGACGTCACAGTATATGAATATAAATTGTGAATAGAACTGAAAGATAGAAAAGGGTAGACCAACAAATTACAAACAAATCAAAAGAAAACTAAAGAACAAAGAAATATTACAAAAATAACAATAATTACAGTCTTCACAGCTAACACAAATAGCAACTAGTTGTTGCAAGCAAATTTCCAATTAAGGAAATTGCACCTAAAGAAAACGCCCACAACGGACCCTCTATCACGTGGGATATTCTGTTGTGAGGACACCGCCCAACCTAAACACAACCCGCTGACATATAAACTAATATACTATACAAACAAATAACATATAATCATAAATGCATATATCATGTGTGTAATATATAAAGCACTGTGTTGCAGATAGGATGCTCAGTTATACATTAAATAATGAAATGTGTTGGAAAGAGTTTCAGTTCATAAATATAATGGCACAGTTTCTGAATAAACAAAGTAAACTGCCACTTTAATCAATACTAGATTTTTGATTTAATCTATTACAATGTTCAACAATATTAGTATCAGAAGGTCTAACGATGAAATTTCCGCACTTATGTTCAACAATACTGCAACAATAGAACAGTTTATGGCCTTCAAAGTATCATCTCTGTACTGTGAAACTCTGTAATGTCTAAGCGTAAAAATGTCAACAACGCTGACCTAGATACTGCATTCACTTGATAGGTCACGTGACAAAGTGTTGACAAAGAGCAAACTAATACTGCAAGTGTGTCGTATCAGCCACAGGAAACGGTCTGGTATCGGTAGTCTGTTGACTTCTCAACTTCTGCGAGGTCAAACCCAGAAAGCTGGCTCACCAGTGTTAACTATTAGCATACCAGTGTTAAATGCTGTTTCTATATATACTGTTGAATGGTGTATAGATATGAAATTGTATTGTTCCTTGTTCACACTGACATCAACTATTTACAGGACCACAGCGTTAAGAGGTATGGTGGTCTGTGGAAGCTCCGATGTTAGAGACTTGTTGTTGGCCCCAGCGTTGCTCGTCAGAGTGGTTGTTAGGAATAGGAATATCAACTCGACCTACGCAATGGTGTGTAGACATAGAGTGAGAGTATAATACGCGAATGATGAAAGAGTTCGAAGAGTTGATAAATGTTCTTTTTTCTCACTCATGTATGGTTGGAAGTCATCGACGCCAACTGCTGTGTACTTTTTGTTACAGTTTAATTGGACGTACACATTCGACAGCACGGATATAGTGACAAATCACAGGTTGGCATAATACATCATGGTACAATTGATAAATGGTCTTGCAATGATACATGGGCACTCGTTGAATCATAGCACAATGGAATGTCAGTAGACAAGCACTCAGTATTGCCCATATATATATCATCTGAGTTTACTGACAAAGCACGTCAGTTTATAAACAATATTCAAGATGGCTTCTAGACCTAACCTCGTCTAGCGAAGATTCCTTTAAATAATGTTCAGCACATATTTTTCATATAATCATATTGAACCGCTAGTAATGGGTTCTCATCTGTAGCAGTGATCTCTGGACTCATCAAGCGATAGTACGGGGCATCCCTTTTCTCTTCTTGAAAGTCATAAAATATTTGGATACAAGATGGCTGCTGTCGTGAGCTGTCACTCACTTTTAGGATACAAACTGGAATCTGTATCAAAGTTAATCCTACATTAAATGTTCTCATTGCTCTGTAGATTCTATCATGATGCAATTGACTTCATCAGACAATATGGTGCTGCTAGAAATGAATGTCATCTTCCTCTAGTTAAATATTCTCTCAGACGTACAAATCGTGCGTCTGCTTATCGAAAACGATGGCTTCGTAAGAGTTCATAAGAAATGCTTTCTTTACCTTAGCATAAGAAATATGATTCTGCCACTCCTTGGCAATAAGAATAAACACTGGGGTAAAGCATACACGATAGGTCTAAACGACTATCACTTTCCCCATCAATCTTGAGATCACTTTTCCCGGCGACAAGCCGATACAGAAAACACGACAGCCCCCCCCCCCCCCCTCATCAGGGCGAAGCCAGATCACACCTCTCTAGCCACACATCCGTTGAACAGCCTTTGACCTTTCTAGCGACAAAGAACATATAGTTCGACTTAGATATGTAAAGATATACAGATATAAGACAGACTCGTCCTACCTAGACAAACACTACACATAAATTCAGGCCATAGATATTCTGAAGCAAGAACAATCTATTTCTACCCAAACAAAGAATAAATCGCAGTAAAACTGGATTCGTCCGCGGAGTTCGATCTGAGACTCCTTTCAAGGGGAAGTAACTCAATATTGACCTTTCCTTAAGCAAAAAAGTTTCTATTTTGTTTACAAAATATTTGCGAACATAACAAGCATACAAATGTATAATATTGCAAGATATCAAAGACTGCACGTAACAGTCTTCTTGTATCAAAAAGACAATATGTTGAAGTCCCGTTCAAAATAACAGTTCCTCGCGTTGAGGGGCTCTCACCCTCCGGTTGAGAATCACTGACATTAATCCTCCGTTGTGAGTCTGTTTGCAAGCAACCGATCTGATTTGTCACCGTTTGCTTGCCCAGATCAGATGTCCCTTGTGCAGGGGTCTTTCCCTTGTCATGCCCTTTCTGGCTGCGGTGCCATGTAGGACGGTTGGGCTGATCAGAATCGTTGTTGGTGGGGTACCTGTTTTTATAGAATTTCGATTTTTCACGAGGCCGAATACCATCACCAACCAAGATCTGCTTACTCAGAGCAAGTAAGAGGACATGCACACCATCATAGCTGGCAGACACTGGAGCTGGGTTGGCCATGTCCTCAGAAGAGACCCCGATGCCATCACAAGAACAGCTATGCTTTGGACCCCTGAAGAAAAACGAAAGAGAGGCCGACCAAAAACAACCTGGCGGAGGACTGTGGAGGCTGAGATGCAAAGAATGAACCAGATTTGGGGAATGTACGAATGATGGCCACCGATCGAGCAAAGTGGAATCAATTTGTTGTTGCCCTACAAGACGCCACTAGGCGTGATGGCCACTGATTGCTTTAACGGTCGGCGGCTAAGGATCAAAGAAGAAGAAGAATTCTGGGGTACAGTTTCTCTTTGGTTTTGGTGGTGGGAAGAATGGGAAGACTGTTCTAGATTATTTTTCCGAGAAGGCTCATCTGTCGGTTTTCGTTTTGTGCCTGGCAGTTCGGCCAGCGCATTGGTATATCGCTCAGACTTGCTCAAAATGTCTTCCTGCTTTACTGCGCCGTGTTCAGCAAGAAATCTACGGGTTTCATTTGACAATGTGCTTTTTATTTGCTCGGTTAAAATAAACTCTTCTAACCCTTCATAAGTGCAAGGGAGCTCTGTAAGCTCCAGGCACTTTGTCAAATATCCCTTCAGGCGTGAAGAGAACTGGTGAAATGTCTCAGTGCCTTCCTTCCTGCTGTTTCGGAACAGTTGCAAAAATTTGCGAGCATTCATTTCGAAACGCTCCAGTAAAGCCTTCTTTAACATGTCGTAGTTGTCTTGGGGGCTGCTTCCCAGTTTCACATAGAAATCATATGCATTTCCTTTCAAAGCCTGGGAAAGCTTCAAACACCAACGCGAACTTTCTAAACAGTACAGATTTGATATTCTCTCAAATTTTTCTAGATAGGAGTCAATTTTCTCATTGGGGCTTGGGAAGGATTCAAGGGCAAAAGACATAGCTGTTAGTTGAGGAGATTGAGTGCTGGAAAGATCGGTTAACTGTGACTGAGGTGGAGACTCTCCGTTGCTGGAGGAAGACGCAGCACCGCGACTTTGGACCTCTAGGGCTTTAAGCGCCAGTTCGTGCTGTCTCTCTTTCGTTCAATGTCTCTGCAAATTTCCATTACCGCCTCAATTTTCTTCTGCTCCCTAGCTTCGTCTGCTCTTTCCTTTTCTCTGGCGTTTGCTTCTTTCTTCTCCGCGTCCTATCTGTCGAGTTCTTCGTTGACAAAAGCTGTCGCTTCTTCTCCTTGTAATCCTGTTTCTCTTGCTTCCTCTCTTAGCATTGTTCTAAGTTTTGCACGCTCAGCCATGGCAAATAACTGACTGCGACTTACTCGAGAAAGAAAGAAGAAAGAGGATACCGTTATCCTTAGCCAATTACGAGGGAAAAAAATTCAGTTTATTTAACTGTGTTACCTCCTCCCTGTTATTAGTTATCTAATCTATCGCTGTTATTAACTGGCAACAAGGCTCCTAATACAGACGACTTAACCCATACAAATGGTAGATCAGGCTAACAACAGAAAAACTACTATTACTACGGTGGGGAAAAAAATTTGTTTAAAAATTAAGGAGAAAAAAAAATCCGTTATTTAAATCCACCAACTAGTCCACACCTGAAGTCAGATAGAGTAAGGGGAGGCTATTAACTTGGAGATAGCCAGAATGCTGTCCGTTTTGCTAAGCTCAAACTCCACTGCTCCCTAAAACTTGGTGATTGCTAGACAATCACGTGTACTAGCGGTTTTGTAGTACAAAATTATTTTCCCAAAATTTATTATATAACAAATCTCCGACAAAGATCACCATCAAAATCTAACTGTATGTAACTGTAATATGCTGTGGATAGAACAAATTTATAATTTGTGTGGTCAGCTACCCAATAAAAGAACGTTACCTAGGGGTAAATTATTATTAATATGACTTAACTCACTAAACAACCACACCACGCTCAATCTAGAGTTTAAACTAAGATACAGTAACAGACGTTAGTCAATTTACTAGACTCAGACTTAGATAAATCCTACGAACGAGCGACCATTAAGTGGCGCTTGATGCAGATGTAGCTCAAAACCCGCGACGAGCCGACATTATGTTGTAAATTTAGATAGGTATTAGAGGTAGATTTGGTCCCGTCTGAATAGAACAGAAAAAGATGGTAAATAAGTGAGAAATAAGGTATGCGAAATAGATTTCACGAGTGAATAGTTTGAAGGGTAGAATCTGTCACTGGATTGAGAAGATACTCTAGTCCAGACTATCTTTACGACTGTAATTTGTTAACAGACAATCCTACTCTCCATACATGTAACATATACGTTTAACCATTCACACACACAGTTATGTGACAACAAGACGCACAAACGTGAAAACTATGGTAAATGGTGATTGGGTATGGGCTGGGCTGACCAACACAATTATTAAGTTTTTGTTTAGTTTATTATCATTTAAACTCTTCACAACATCAAACATATAGGTTACAGAATTATGAAAATAACCCCATAAGTGCATTCCCCTCTGTTGAGAAAAGATCCCGCAAGAAGTTAATAACCTCAAAAGGTCAAAGATTAACACTAGGGTATAGAATAGACAGTATAGTAAAGAACACAGTTCTTAGTAAAGCTATCCCGTAAAATAAAAGTAATTGCAAAGAAAATAAAGGATGGTACAGTTTCCGTAAAAAGAACATATTTCCTCTCACTCATTCATGCGTGGCCACATCAATCACGCTTTACTTACTACTGGGCTAATAACCTCTTGAATTTAACATCCATGTGCAGTTAGCATAATCCAGTGTTGAGCTTCTCCGAAGTGAGCCCCAGTTTCTCCACGAATAAGTAATTTTCCTAATGGGGAACGCCTACTTTGGTGGTGCTTATTGGATATGATAATGTCAAATCAGATAGTTCATGTAGCAAAATATAAACCGCGATCTAGTGTTCACAGTAGACAGTACTTCCAATAGTTACAGGAAACATCTGGTCGGTAAACTGTTAGTAAAAAATATAATAATGATGGTATATTCTATCGGCTTTTCTCTCCTGGGTTGAGTGCCGATTATGAACCAATGTATTCTTTTGGATAGATTCGCTTGGAAAACACAAGTGTCAGTAGTCGGGAACAATGTTATATATATATATATATATATATATATATATATATATATATATATATATATATATATATATATATATATAATATATATATATATATATATATATATATATATATATATATTATATATATATATATATATATATATATATATATATATATATATATATATATATATATATATATATATATATATATATATATATATATATATATATATATATATATATGTTTGGCCACAGCGGTCTGATACAATTGAATGCAAAAAATCTGGGTATTTTATATGTCCAGTTATACTTATTCTTATTGTTCATATATTTGGACTCTCTAGATGAAGCAAGAGGACCGAACAGGTCAACCTCGAAGACCCGATATTAAATAAGAATGTTACTGGTACTATTAGACCGCTAGCAGCTGGTTTGTGATCAGTACTAGATTTGGAAGAAAACAAAACATTTAACCACAATATCAATATTCTATCCTATCACGCGTAAGGTTAAGATCTCTTATCCTCTCCGTCATTTAATTATATTAAAAGGCACACGTGTCCTAGTCTATCTTATCCCGCTTCGTTCAACTGGGACGGATTGGGTTTAAGTTATGCGCCCCCTCCCCGGTAAAACACTCAGGCTGAGTCAGCGCACAATATCAGTGGTAATTTAATTATGACTACTTTACAAATATTGCTTGTCATTACTAGCTATTTGTTTCGCCACATGATATTACACTAATCTATCTTACTTAGTCGTTCCCCTTCTACCGTGAGGTGTAGAGGTTTGGAAGAGAGAGCGCCAGACTATCCCATCGATAGTCTTCCTCCTGGCCTGGTTCCATTCTAGTCCTCGGTCCTTCAAAGATTGTCTAATGTTGTCCTTCCAGCGGACTCTGGGTCGTCCTGGGGGTCTGGATCCTTGGCTCTTTGTTTCCCATGCTTGTCGAGGTAGCCGATCCTCTCCCACTCTGCAGACACGGCCGAACCATCCCAGTTGGGACCGTTCTACTGATATTACACTAATCACGTAGATAATTACACATAATAGATAGAAATGAATTGAATTCCGTCAAGTATCAATCGCCTAGTGTATTATTTAGCCAATTAAAACACCTCTTTCTGAATGATAGCGGGTGATTAAATCTACATTACAGCTGGAAAAATTAGCTATATGTTATTTAATATGTTAGTCTCAGCACTTAGAAAAATCCCAGTGAATTATAATGATAACCTTTAACACATTAAATCACCTAAATGCTGATATATATTACCGCAATCAGAAATAGAACAATCTCCACGGAATGCTATCACACACTTTCACAATGGCTTTAGAATCACGAGCTAGATTTCCAAAATTTCCTGAGCGACTGATAAACTGACTTTGGGAGGACGGAGTATTTATACAGAAATGCTGTTATTTCCCTAACTGGTGTGATAAGTCGAGCCTTCGGCCATATCAGGAAAATCAACTCGTTCAACTCCCGAGATAAAGAATTTTGCTCACCGAAACCGACCAACAACACAGACAGTTTCCGTGCGAACGGGCTTTCTTTGATTTTCGTCCTCTAACGTAGTTCAAAATACTTCCACGGTACGGTGATAATGTTATCGCCCTTTTTATTTTACTGAAACGTTGAACATCAAACAGTTACGTCGGGAACTCTCTGCTCGCGTTTCCCCCTGATCAAAGAAGCCGCTTTTATCTCTACGCGCACGTCTGTCTGTTCAACAATTATGATTGCCAAATCAGCTCGCGTGATAATTGAGATAAGCGAATCATGGCTCTTGCTGACTGTTATCTAGCCTGTCGAACATAGGTAAACGAATTGTCAGCTCAGGTAAACAGAAAACTAGGCGTGGCTTCAAAATATGCGTTGCGAAACGTAAATACTAATTAGGAACCAAGGAAGACGGATTTCTGAGGATCTATTTACGTTTCCACGTCACACTAGCAATATGGCATTGTGAATTACTAGAATAGTTGTTGTACGTAATCATAATCACTACTGTCTGGGGTATTACTAACAGCAGTGTGTCGTGAGTTACTAGAATATTTGTTCTTAGTGATCACAGTCAGCACTGTCTGAGGGATTACTAACAGTATTGCTTCGTGAATTACCAAGAATATTTGTTCTTAGTGATCACAATCAGAACTGTCTGAGGGATTACAAGAAGTATTGCCCCATGAATTACTAGAATAATTGTTCAAAGTGTTCAAAATCACTATTTTCTTGTAGATTACTAGCAATATTGCTCCAGTGATTTACAAGAATAGCTGTTCTAAGTGTTCACAATTAATATTATCACGAGGATCAATATTGCATGCTGCTTTTTTTAATAACCACCACTACGCATGATAACTATCTACGAGATTAGCGTTACAAAAACAGGAATATACACTGTTTCTTGTTTACAGTAGGCTAATCAATTCGCCTAGAGGAAAATAGCTTCTAAGAGTCATCATTATAATATATCGATTTTCCGCAGCAGGCGACAGAGACATTATTTCAAAGCCGTTTAAGTTAAGACAGCGCTAATATTAAAACCAACATCTCACTCTTTCATATTCTATTTTACTTGTTCTATCCGCTGGTTGTGAGGGTGGGGCAGCTGTCGGTCCACTACGGGATGTTTTGCTTTAACGATCGTCCGTCCATGGTACATTAGGTATTTCTTAATGCAGTAATTTACCTTCATCTCGGGAGATGGTCAGAGGTGGTTGAAAAGTACCTCCCTATTTTTAAATGTCTATGTATTTGCAAATACTGGATGTACGTGAAACAAATGTCAAAACAAGGGGCAATAAATGTCATTTGATAACTTTATTTTAAATTTCCGGATCGAAAAGCAAATATATGTAAAATGGGCAACAGATGTTACAAGAGAGAGAAAAATTGCTTCGAAGTCGTGTGTTGAACAGTCCGGATCTCACTTTGAGTTGTAATGCTATTGTAATACAGCATTTTATATCACAAAATAGCTGTTAATTTTCTTTGTTCTGACGTTCGTTTCGTAAAATTAAAACTAGGAATGAGGAAATAAGCGTTTAAAATAGAGAGGTACTTTTCAATTGTTGAAATGAACCTACAATAGTGGGAAGTGTACAGAAGCGTAACTACATTTTAAGGGGCCCCCGGGCGTCCCGCTCAAACGTTCTTGACTCATCGGCAAGATCCAGTTAAAATCCTCTGCTGTAAGAACATCCTTAAATTGACCTTTATCTGTAAGATTCTTGTGCTGTCAGTAGGCTGGCATTGAGTTGGTACTCACTTCTTGCACTTTACGGATTATTCGTTAACCCACCATTTTATTAGTTATCAGTTATCTCCATTACACGTGTGGGTGCAGACCCACAGATGTGGCCCTGGCTGTTTCATATTGTGAGGTCCCCTCTCCCCTCATTGCGTTATGAGAGGGGCAAAAATATTTTAATGTAAAGAAAGGCATGTAAAAAGGCTGAGGTGTGGCGCGCACCCCCCTCCCCCCATGTGAAACGAGACCCAGGCCAAATGGCCCTGTTATTGTATTGGGTGTATAAAAAGTATAATCAATTGATAAGCCACTGCGCTGGTGTTACCACATTTTATTATCTTGTTATCTTTCATTATACCAACGTGATTCGAAGTATTATATAATGCGTATCTTTTATAGAAGAAGACAATCTGTTTGAGACTCTATCTGTTTATTTGTAACTAGCTGTATATTTAAGTGTGTCTTCTGCCTATAATAATATTTATCGTGAATCCATCTGCATACAGATAGGAAGTTGTACATAACGAATCTCTTGACCTTTTGTGATGGAGACAGACCGGAGACAATGAGTAACCTACATTCAATCGCCGTCACAGGAGGGAGAAACATTGGTGATGATTGAATGTAGATTTTTAAAAAAAAATAAAGTTTTGGCGAGGCGCGTCCCGCTCAACCTAGTCGGTTATATTAGGGCGCATGTCCAAACATAAAAGACTCTTAGGTCTGGGGTTAATATTTTTTAAACTATGGATATAGATTAGATGTACTCTTACCAATATATTTTACCCTAATTTTAATTAATCTCAAAAGCGTTACATTGCAAACATTGACGTATAATTTTTGTAATGCAGCCAGTTCCATCAAATACGTTGTATACACGCGCTAGCAGAGAAAATGATTGAGTAGCATGTGTTCTGGCTAAAGACCGTTATGAAATTTAATGTTATCGCAAAGAAAGGCATATAAGCACGTCATCACAACTCGTTCACGACAGACTTACTAAGCTATGCAGTAGTCCACGTAGGTGACCACTTAGGAAAGGTAAAAGTAATCCCCTATATCAGAAACTGCCACTGAGGAGGGAAATGTTCAAATCTTCACCATAGTAGGTCTAACTTTATGATGTGGGGTGACCAGTTTCCTTCCTCGCTACCTTTGCCATCCTTAACTCAATAACAGTGTCATGTAACCATTTAAAGCCTGGTAGAGTGGAGCCTGACGCTAGCAGGTTGCGATCTCGGAACCCGGTAAATGTGTCGCAAGGGGAAGGCGTTAGAAAAGATAAAGAACCTGTGGCGTAACTACCGTCCGAGTGGACCGGTCACGTCCCGGGGGCCCCATCACCGAGTGGACCCCGGAAAGCAGTGGTTGGAAGGAACCATTTTAATTTCCCTTGTTTGTGTGTTAAACGTCATAGCATGTTCTAGTTTCTGGATACATAAATGAAAAAAGGATAAAGAAGACGGGGGTAGTTCTTGTGCGTATGGCTTTGGGCGGAAGGACCTGTCACACATATTTTTTAAAGCCTATGCTCCTATGTGAGCTGAAGGACACTGATGAATATGCTGATGATGAAGTAAGTTGTTATATTTTTTATACAGATTTGCCGTATATTAATTACAGTTGTTGACCCATTATATAATGAGGGCCCCTCTTAAAGTGTGCTTGGGGAGCCCATTACACGTTAGTTACGCCACTGTAAAGAGCGTGTATTTCATTGAAGACAATGTTGCCAAGATGCTGCTGGAACATTCTAAAAGAACAATATTTTTTTACCTTCTGTTCCAGCAGAATGTTTTTGCAAACATACTTATTTACTACTTTGTACCCCTTTTCTGCATTACGAGGAAAAAGAAGTTCGTTCGGCAAAAGAATTCGTCTAATTACACTAGTCAACAAATTTTCAAAAGTTTTTTGTACCAGAAATTAAATGTACCATTTCTTATTGATTTTGACATGCTGATTTCAAATATCATAATGAAATTCACCAATTGGCTCTGGTTTTTTTTTAAATGATGGATTTACATTACAGTAATACAAATAATGTATGCTTGTTTACTTCTCTGGGCTGAACAGCTAGTCTTTCTACTTTAGCATTATAAAAATTGTGGTTACATACTCAATTAATTGATATTTTAACATAAAATGATAGAAAAAATAAAAACATTATTTAAAGTTCACATATCATGCTTTAAAAAGGCACATTTGAACCCATTCCGTCATTATTCAGTTGCTGTTCGAGCTCTCTTTGCTTGCTTCTTGTAGTCAATCGATGAGGTGTCTCTTGTCACAGTCCAACAGTAATCAACAAGCATTGAAGGGCTCCAATTGCCTTGATACCTTGTCTCCATAGCAGCAATGTCCTGGTGAAATCGTTCACCATGCTCATCACTGACCACTCCACAGTTTGACGTAAAGAAATCCAGATGAGAATCCAGAAAATGAATTTTCAAAGACATGTTGCAGCCAAGACTCTTATACTTCAGAAGGAGATTTTCTACAATTTCATTGTAATTATCAGATCTGTTGTTTCCAAGAAAATTGTCCACCACTGACTTAAATGCTAGCCATGCTGCTTTTTCCTTGCCATGCAACGCGCAAAGAAACTCGTCATCATGAAGAAGTTTTCGAATTTGCGGACCAACAAATACTCCCTCTCTTATTTTAGCTTCACTCAGTCTTGGAAATTTTCTGATGAGATATTTGAAAGCCTCATCTGTTTTCTCCATTGCCTTGACAAAGTTTTTCATGAGACCCAGCTTAATGTGCAAGGGTGGCAACAAAATCTTGCTGGTGTCGACAACTGCTGGGTTCTCAACGTTCTTACTGCCAGGCTGCAATGACTGCCTGATTGGCCAATGTCTTATGATGTAATGGTCACTTCGTGCACGGCTATCCCACTCACAGAGAAAGCAACAGTACTTGGTGTATCCACCCTGTAGTCCAAGCAAAAGAGCAACCACTTTTAAGTCACCGCGAAGTAACCAATGATGATGATCGTAGTTTATACACTTCAAAAGCTGCTTAATGTTTTCATAAGTTTCTTTCATATGAACTGCGTGACCAACTGGAATTGACGGTAACACATTACCATTATTCAACAAAACAGCTTTAAGACTTGTCTTGGATGAATCAATGAAAAGCCTCCACTCTTCCGGTATGTAATTGATGTTGAGGGCTGCCATTAAACCAGAAATGTTGTGGCACGCAGAAAGGTCACCCTCTTTGAAAAAGAATGTAATAAGCGGCTTCTGGCGGTTCCTATACACAGAAATTGTAACATCTTCTGCCAGGAGATTCCACTGTTGCAATCTGGAACCCAAAAGCGCCACCTTGTTCTTCGGTAAATTTAGATCTCTTACAAGATCATTCAGTTCACCTTGGGTTATTAAGTATGGTTTAGTGGATGTAGTTTGCTCAAAATCTGTGTCACTTGAGGTTGATGGTTCAGGACCACCAATGTCCTCTTCATCAGTGGAAGCAGCTGAAAAGGATTCTGGCACTTTGGGAACTGGTAGGTCATCGCCATGTGGTACCGGAAGTATTGCAGAGGGGATGTTTGGATATTCCAGAGTCCATTTTTTCTTCTTTGATATGCCTTTCCCAATTGGAGGGACCATGCAAAAGTAACAGTTGTTGAGATGATCAGTGGGCTCTCTCCAAATCATTGGGACTGCAAAAGGCATAGCTTGCCTTTTGCCAGTCAACCACAGTTTAAGATGTGCTGCACATGTATTGCAGCATATGTGTGGCGCCCAGCTCTTATCTTGATCTCCTATTCTGCAGCCAAAATACAAACTGTACGCCTTCTGGCATTTCTAACTACGATACTTTTGATAAGGACAAATGCACTAACTAATGGCAAAATTTTATCAGAGATAAGGTATTTATACACAAAGGTGATGTAATCATAGGTAGGATTGCATCATCAACTTCTAGTAACATTTTTATTGGTCATTAGAAAAAATTATGCAATCGCCACAACAGTTGCGTCATATATATATAAATTTACCGTAATTAAATAAACTAGTAGCATATATCTTGAAAACTAGAGCCAATCAACATTTTTTAATGTCATTTTCGTTTTCAGCACACCAAAATTAGTTAAGATCAGCTATTTTCATTTCTGGTACATTTTGGTTGTTCACTAGTGTTATCTTTGGATCCGTAAAGACAGAGTGCTTGGTCTGGTTTAGATTATCCCCGTATACATCTCAGAGTTGTACTTGCTCCACATACAGCTGAATAAGATCCGAGAACCGGTGTAACCGGCGTTCCAAAATCAGGTCCACGGAAAAAGGCATCACATATTTCAATCAGGTCGCAGAGATTTTGGCTTGCTGGATGATGACACTACACTAAATGGAGAAGGCAGGAGGGCTGGCTAGAGATCGAGAGTCTTTCAGGCGGTCTGTGATGAGAGTGACGTTCTGCAAAGGACATGCTACATGATGATGGATGATGACACTACCAAGAAAGAACCCCCCCTCGTGGACATATCTGTATTCGAGTTAACCACTATGATAAGAGATTTTTTACGTGAGCGTGTATGATTTGTTCATTTTGTTGAGTTTTGTTTGTTTTTGCTTTTATTGAGACGGCTGGCTTTAGGCCGGTTTAATCTATTTGATTCGCTCGGGCCTCACGCTCACAGGGGGCCCCGCATTCGGGTTTCCACCTCGAGCTTTGATTAAAAAAAAACAACAGATAAACCAAACAAAAAACAAAACACAACCAGAGAGCAAGGGTTGTTGCAAATTAGGTATCAAGAATATATACTTTTACGTTGCATTAAAAGTAAAACAATATTTATAT
Source organism: Oreohelix idahoensis (assembly GCA_024509875.1). Lineage (NCBI taxonomy): Eukaryota > Metazoa > Mollusca > Gastropoda > Stylommatophora > Oreohelicidae > Oreohelix > Oreohelix idahoensis. The sequence continues at coordinate 476,684 of JAMPIV010003699.1, forward strand.
TTATTGATATAATTTTGTTATCTGTTGGGTTGGCTGGTAGTTTAATTCGTCTTATTTTGATTGCTTCATTCTGCTGTTGAGGTTGGTTGTTTGGTTAATGTTCGTTTGTTGGTTGATTAGGATGAGTGTGCCATTTCTCAAAGGACTGTGCATTATACCATATTCCAGCTATGCATGGAGGCATATCCGGAGTCATCATTATATGACCACCAGCTGTGCACAATGCTATAGTATACTGATGTGGAAGTGAACCTCTGTCTGTGATGCTAATTACACCCTCATTGACTCTTGAAATCATCCACACACTTCCAGGGATTCCTCCTGTGGTGAAACTAGTTGAGAACCCAGCATTGCACACTAAGCTTGGAAAAGTCACTTGAGCCCTGGACGTAATTCTTCGACGTGGTTGACTGCATTCGGGAGGATCTCACTGTGGACCCAGTGGTAGGTAGGAGAAGCTGAGAAATAGCTCTGTGCAGGACGTGACAATTCCTTGGGAGAGCCCAGAACCAGAGCACAGTATTTTAGCTCTGCATAGTCGGAGAGCCCCCTTGGATGGCGGGGAATGCACAGTATGCCACTCGCTACTTACTCCTAGCTTGGGACCCCTGTGTGACGATCCTTTGAATGCGGACTAGGCTGGAGAAACTGGAGCTCATGACTTCAACTCAGCACGTTTCGGAATGGCAGAAAAGCCACAGGAAAAGCCTAGATCTACAATGTAGATAATACCAAGGAATCTTCAATTGGTTGCAAAAGAGCAAAAAGCTCAGCAGTCCTAGTTAAACACCAACCTACCAACCATATTCCAGCTCAGCAACGGTGGGAAATACAGCTAGTCTATATGTATACATATATATATTTTTTGTTTCAGGCATTTAATATGATTGCTTATTCATCAGCAGAGACTCCGACGCCTAGCTGAGCCACAATTGGATGAGGTCCAGTGCGGATTCCGAGCAAACCGAAGTACTCAAGACCTAATCTTCACACTCAGACAGCTGAGTGAAAAGGCCCTTGAGTATAAGAGTGAGATCCATCTTTGTTTCATAGATCTGGAAAAGGCGTTTGACAGGGTCCCCTGGAGCAAACTTTGGGACTGTTTGGCAAGGAAGAATATTCCAGCACCTCTGATTCATGCTATACAGAGCTTCTACAAGTCTTGCAGAAATTATGTGAGGACAGCAAACCATAAGTCAGAAGAGTTCAGGACCACCACTGGTGTAAGACAAGGTGATATCCTATCACCTTACCTCTTCATACTCCTTATGGACGATGTCATCAAGGCATGTAAGGAGAGAACAAGAAAGTATTCAGTGGGGTACTGGAAGATGAGACAGGTCTATATTTCGGAGCTGGCATTTGCTGATGATGTTGCCCTGATTGCTAAATCAGAGGCACATCTCCAATCCAACCTGCAAGTCTGGAAGGAAGAGCTGGAGAAGAGAGGGATGGTCATAAGCAGCTCTAAAACAAAATCCATGGTGATATCACGAGAAGAAAGAAAACATCAGATTAAGTTGGGAGAACAGGTCCTGGAGCAGGTCGACCACTTTAAATATCTCGGAGCTATTATAGACCGAAAGGGAGGCATCAAAGAAGAGTTGGCCACTCGAAAAGCAGCGGCTGGGAGACTTTTTCAGGCCATAAATCGTGGATTCCTCAGCAAGAAAGAGGTTGGTAAGAAAACGAAGATGGCTGTATACCGCTCCACCTATGTCCCAGTCTTGACATATGGATGCGAGTCGTGGGCAATGACTACAACCCACAAAAGCCAGATCCAAACCTCAGAAATGAGGTATCTGAGGAAAGTGGTTGAAGTAACAAGAAGAGACATGGTCCGCAACCAGACGATCCGTCAAGGCCTAAAATCCCATCCGCTGCAGACCCAAATAGAACAGTCCCAACTAAGATGGTTTGGCCATGTCTGCAGAATGGAAGAAGATCGGCTACCACGACAAGCATGGGAAACAAAGAGCCAGGGATCCAGACCTCCAGGACGACCCAGAGTCCGCTGGGAGGACAACATTAGACAATCTTTGAAGGACCGAGGACTAGAATGGAACCAGGCCAGGAAGAAGACAGCTGATAGAATGGTCTGGCGCTCTCTCTTCCAAACCTCTACACCTCACGGTAGAAGGGGAACGACTAACTAAGCTTATTCATCAGCTAAACATTTTTAACACAGTAACAGCTTGAAAATATTATTCAACGCTTATTTGAAAATTATAAATTCTATTACAATGAGATAAAAACTAAGCTATTATGTTCACCCGCTCTGCTCTTTATTTGATCCCACACATGTGGCATGTCGTAGATTTTCGATAGGGGAATTAAGACTTGGGTTGGTCCCTTCTGAATAGATTAGAATAAGTCATAGTCACAGTGAGAAGTAGTAATAGCAATAGATTTCCACGAGTGAGATGGTAGAAATGTGATAGAGGCTGTCTCTGAAATCAAGAAATCTTCTCTCTTTCACCTATCTTCTACGACAGATTTAGATTGAGTCAGACAGTCTACACACATATATATGAAATATATATATATCGACTCACATACATACACACATAAGACGACAGTTAGACGTACAGACGTGTGAAAAAACTATGACAATGATTATATGAAAAGTTTGGGAAAACGAACTGACCAACACGCTGGAATAAATTTTATGAGTAGTTTATTTATCAAGACTAAACTTCTCTCACAACATATCAAATCATATCAAGCATATTAAAAAAAAATCATAAACCCAAAATCAAGAAATGCTACAAGAATGATAGACCCGTTGGTATGATCCTTCCCTCGATGTATAGCCCACAGTCCCGTTAGAAGAAAGTGATAGCCCAAAGAGTCACAGATACATATGATTTAGTCTAAAATTCTTCCCCTTTAAGGTATGAACAGACTGGATACTCTGATCTAGTCTAAGGGAATATATATATATATATAGTTAGCAATACCTTGCATAAAGAAATGTTATGACAGCAAAAGATGAATGGGTGTCAAAATACCACCATAAAAGGATCGCTCAGTCCTGCATTCACTCTATTCATTCAACTGTGATCACGTGCATTTTTTTGGGTTATACTCACAGCTTTGGTAGCCACTTCGGGAACCAAAAAAAAAAACAATATTTTTAGGACTTGCCTATACAGAATCGTCAATGGTAATCTTGGCCAAGAAAACCCCAGGTCCAAAAGACGGGTTGAATTCACTACTTCCGGGACCGTTCTCTTGGGAATACTATTGTTTTGGATGTCTGTTTAAGTCACATAAAATTGTCCAGGCACGAGCGTTTATAGCAAGCACAGTGTCAACATCTTAGATTTCAAACGAATGAGGAATGTCAGGTCGGCCCCTTCTCTCAGTATAGGAATTTAGTTGGTCACACCACGACTTGTCAACAGTGTTGGGAAAGTTACTGATTGTAATATGTTTCTTGCCACAAAGGCTGAAAAATGACTAGAGTTATCTCAGGAAGAATCAAATCAGGCTCGATGACCCCTTACTTCTTTAAAATCTTAAAGTTCTTGCAAAAAAGTTATACATCAAATCTTTAAGGTAAGAATGTTTGTTATTTTCTTCACAGATTTATCTCTTTACTCAAACGCTGGCAAAGTTTGGGTACCACAGTTTCACTATATATAAATGGAAAGAACACATATCAAATAATTATACATACTATAACTGATAATTTAAACTGCAAGCGTAGCTTGTCTTATAGTCTAACACTTCCCGTGGAATAAGTTATATTTAAAAATCAAACATCCTGAATTAGGAATACCTACGCATTCCGTCAATACTCAAGATGCAGCAGTCATTTAATAAGTTAGTTTTAAAATATTCTCGACTGCGTATTAGCAGTTAAATTAAATCCATTATGGCTACATGATTTTAAGCTAGAAATTATAATTTATTCCGCTTTCCACTGTAACTCGTCGACTAGAGAATATAACAGACTTAATAATTTAACTCTCTGCACAAATCTAACTAGCAAAATGAAATAGGCGATTTAACACTTTAACACTCACAAAATATTAGATAAATAATATAAGATTTACCTCAACACAGAACTACTAAGAACTTAAACCACTACGATCATAATAAATGACATCTCTATTAACAGAGATTCTAGAAATCGAACGAAGGCTTGTTCTAGTCTTTACTGCGAAGTTACTGAGTGAAAATGAAATCTAACTCCCTCCAGTATATATGAAACACCAGACAAAGATGTAAACTATTTCCATAAACTACGCAATAGCCTCCCCTTCTCTTAACACCTCCTGTCTTCGCACCTCACGCCAAAATGACCATTCTGAGCGAATGCGTGATGGCGCCTTCTCCACCCTAACACTGAGAATCTACCGAGGAAACTACGTGTCAGATGCAAAATACCAGACAAATGTCTGATACTGCGCCCGGGGAGATGTCGGGATTCACGCCTCACCTCAGCGCTCACCGAGAAACTACATTTTGACAAGTGAGGATGCAGACGATATGTCGGCCCTATGTCTGAGATAGCCAAAATATTCACAGTTATTTCGTCAATCTGCAGCGATTGACCGAATGCATTCTCACGCCAAATCGTCTGGTGCGAGGGACTGACACATTACGTAAAAAGTTACTCGTTTAATCCGCAATGAAATGCGTTTCTAAATGAGAAACGAAACTGGCGAAAGTGAGAATGGGAAAAAAATATTTTTCGCAAACGAATTGATGCGAAAAATACAGGAAAAAGGTAAAGAGAGATAATAAAATAGAGGATACGGGTGAAAGAAAAAGAAGAGGATATAGGCAATTCAATGATCATAAAACCTCTGTGACATGGCAGTTCACAAAATATACGATCATCATTGCCTGTGGAAATGTAAAGCAGACGGCATATTCAAATGAGATGAAGCGTTTTAGATTGCAGCTTGGCGTGAAGTTTTCCTTTGTGACGGAATTTGATGTATTTTGTTTAGAAGCATTGCCTTCATTCTATAGGGACCAAAAGATGCAGCAATAGAGAATGCAGTCAGCGACCCATAGCTTGACTGCTTGCATCAGGGTCAGCGAACCAGAGCTGACCAAGACCGTACTCCACCTCCACGTGGTGGTCCTGGAAACAGTCTGCAGCAGTGCAGTCTGGCTGAGCGAGTACGGATCGCAGAGGGAAGGCAAACCCGGTCCCAAAAAATGCCGTGCTGAAGTCGGATGTGTCGACCGAAAGGTGCAGATATCACAGCTACGGCGTAAACAGACACAACGCAACCACCGTCCTTTTCAGGGCGAACGAGGAAGAGGAAGAAGATTCGACCAGTAAGGTGCACCGCAGTAATTGTAAGTGTGTATATACTTTTACAATTATGTTTTTTTTCCCCACCAGATACTTCAGTCAGAGCATAATGGACAACCCTGCACGTTCATTTAATAACAAAGATTTGCTTGCCTTCTACTGCTCTCAAGATCAGCCAACCTTCACCGTTATTTGTGTTGGTTTGCGCACGCGCGCGTGTTTAAAATAAATATTAATTTACTCTGATATGGTATTTCAGTTCTATTTGCGTGCTGCTGTTCTCTTTTATTAGCATAACGACTTGCTATGGAAACCAATTTATTTGTTTTCACTTAGATAAACAGGCAATGACTTCACCGTCTCCCTTTTCCTACATGCTTAAAAAACCGCAAGGTCTTTTACTTTGAACTTGCGCCCTAATAAAGCCAACGTACCTTGTGTCTATGTTGAACGATGTGCGCCTCGCCAAATCGAGGCAAAGTTCTTATGATTAAAATCTTCCGTTGCATGACCTGGCATTTACGTTAACAGTCAATGTTCTCCTCGCTCTGCGTGTCTAATGTGGGTCTTCAAAGGCATCTACCTTCGTACAAGATTACTCTTGGCAGAGATACAGATAGAAGGATGATTTTGCTTCTACCTCGAGGAAGTATTCACAAGATATTTCAGAAGTCAAGAACAACGCTGAATGTGTCTTAGCAATATTAACTTTTATCTACCAGCTGCATTTTATGAAGAGGTATTATATAATTTAATGTAGCTCGTACAGGCCCCCAACTGAATTAACATTAAAATTCCCCTTATTATTTTGCTCTATAGATATAAATACAGATATATTTAAAATGCTGATTCATCCGTGTGCACTTCTCTCTGTAATAACTAAATCAACTATGAATTTGTAAAAAACAATATATAACAAATTTAATGATCAATTACTTTGGAACAAATGTTAATAAATGTGAACTGGTGATTACTAAAAAATAGGTTTCGTCATTGAAAGTGATATTGGCTTTAGGAAGCTTAGTTGTATAATATAAATCAATAAGTTCCGTTGTATTGGCCTGCTAAAAATGTCAGTAAGCTTCCAAACTGCTGGAGTGTTGATGCTACTGTTTCCGGTTATTCGTCTCTGTGGCGAGGGCTCCTGGGTCAAGGCAGGTATATTCACAACCCGTTGAATGTAGGTTTCAAGTGTCGATCGCAAGATTTGAACCACAGAACAGTAGTACAGCTATTATCGTAGAATAGTAACTCAAATGGTCCCGTAAACTCGTACCATAAACTTTAGTGGGAATTAAAGAACAAATTCTGCTGCTAATTTTTGGTTTTCCTGACATTAATCAGGCGCCTGTCCCGCTGTCCGTCAACTGATTTTTTTCTCTGAATGTTTACTCTCCCTGGGCGTATATATTATAACTCAGGGGATATGATGAAAATCACCATTCTTTTAGTTAAATTATTGGGAAAATTTCGACTGGACAGCGGCAAGTGGCTTGTGCCTTGTTGGACATGTTTAAATATACATACACTTATTACAAATGATAGTCAATATATACATATGATGGCATCATCTTCCACTCCCTTCTCCACTTGGAGTCTGGGGTTACCACTGCTTTTGGTTCCCTGCGAGAACCCGAATGAAGCAATCACCAGCGCTTTGCTGTGGTGGTTCATGAATATATCATTTTCACGTGCTGAGGTTGTCAGCCTCTTAAAGACCTGTATAACCATCAGCAAGTTCAAACACGTCAAATTCAAAGTATAAAAATATGTTACAACTTACCCCAATACTGGGAAATAGACGTCTTGCTCAGTTCAATAGTCTCGGCAACTTGATGCAGATGCCTCGAACACACGTCTGGGGTATTATTTCCATTATAGAATCCCTCTGTGACTTTGTGAGTAGGTCCTGTAGGAGTCCGGTTTCCGTATTAAATTGTAGAGTTTCCTTGTAGTGTTCAAAAGGTGGTCCAATACGTTCAGTTTAATAAGGTCAGAATCCTTAATTCTGTTCTTTCCTGGCTTTAGTCCGAGCTGTTTACTTTTGACGATTCTGGAATGCAGTGTTGTATGTCTAAAATGTTCTATGTTATATTGCAGTTTATCTGCCCACGGTCACACTTGGCGTTTTCGACAAAACTTCCAATCAACGTGAACGTATATGAGCCTCTAAACTGCTAAGCCAATAACATTCGAAAGTGCATGTTATGATAACTTTCCTCATGGATTTTTCTGTATGACTCATGCGTTTGTAAAATTCAAACGGCCACTCTCCGTAAATGCAATTGGTATTTCTGTCAATTCTCGGTAACGATTACCACTGCACCTTTTTACATTTATCTTGCTTATAACAACATGTCTGGAAGTTTATTACCAAATTTCCGACCCGGTGTGTCTGTAATATGCCACCAGATTGATAATTGACCGACACTCCCTATGCAAACAAACACCGGGCGTCATTACTTGAAAACGACTGGCCACCCATCTGGGTTTACCTGTAACTCAGGTCTGCGAGGATGGGTAGGCAAACATGACACGTAAGAATGGAAGAAGTGTAAACATTGACACGGAAATATCAAATACTGTCGGACGTAAGAAAATAGAATGTGCCAACAATCGAATGGCGCACGTAATTAGTACACACAATAAAGGTAGATCAATACTGCCGGGGAGGAAAAGAGAGCGACCAAATTATGTGACACATGGTAGGGAATAATTATACTGTGCTCTTTCTGCTGCATGTGCTGATGACGGCACCAACTCTTTTGTATTCATTTCATTTATTTGCATTCCATTCCAACTTCATTGGACCGTTGTAGTCAAACTTATCATGACTTATGGTCGACGCACTACAAAAAATGGAAAGGCCTGTGTGCTCTTTTAATGGGCGTTATGGTGTGTGTTGTCTCCCCTGCTCTGCAGTAGTGGTCCAACAATGGCATGGCTTTGAGTACAAAAGGATGAAAGTTATCAAAGGTATCAACCTTCGCTCAAGATTACTCTTGGCATAGTTATAAATAGACAAATTATGCTTCAATTTCAGGGAGCCTCACAGGAATTTATAGAAAGGCAAGTATAACAACTGAGGTCACCTAAGCTTTTATAAACTTATTATTCTACGCCCTTTCTGTGAGGATAGGTTTTGACTCGTATTTTATAAGTAATTCAGTAATTTTATGAGTAATTCTGAAAGTAATTCAGAAAAATATTAATTGTATAGCTCTGTTTAGATATGTATTTAAAACAAATGAGTCATACGGGCGCAGACATAAAATTCACTCAATATTGATTAATTCAGCTCTAGATTTATATTTATATATAAACAGGTTTAATAATAAATTATTGGTTAACAGGTGTAACGAATCAATCCTAGGAATCAATGCTATTGGTTCCGTGTGAGGAAACCCGCTCCAAGTAGTCTCCAGCTCTTGCAGTGGTGGTTTACATGGCAAGTTATTCTAATTAATGAGGTTGCCAGCCCAGCCCCCCCCCCCCCATAACCAGCTGTACATCCACAAGATTTATACATGTCAAATGCAAATATTAAGTAATAAAATATGCATGTTACAACTTACCCCAATAGATTTGGGTTAAGAATTTTATCCTGACATCATGCACAGAAAACGATCTTGGTTTTTCGGGCCACTGTTTAAGATCTTCAGGTGGGCTAGGTGTCTAACTGGGTGCACTTGAAATAGGATCCTAGAACTTGGATGACTCAGGAGTTACTCCTTTCTAACGTTAGAATTCACTTCCAGTCCTATGGCCTTTCCTATACTGGGATCTTAATATTACTGGTTATCCTGGCTATCTATGATTTCTCCTTGACAAAGATGGAAGTCAGTGCATAAGTCTCAAACTTTTCTGGATTTTAAGCAAATCCCCCTCCACCCCTGCCACACACACACATGGCTTCCCATTGGGGAAAAATCCAATCAGAAATAGTTTATTTTAGCAGTCCAGTACCAAACCAACCACAAGTAGGCGTCTGATTTTGGTAGGGGTTTCCCCTACCGTCATGTGAACATTACTATATGTTAACATAAGGTATTGTTCTTTACATGTTGTTTTCAAACATCTGAACATACTCCATGACCATATAAGATCTTACCACTTCCATGTTTACCAAAATGACTACATCACCGATCTATCTTTATTATTACGTCTGGTAAATCTTTACCAAGGTGTTACTTTCTCATAGTTGTTTATTATAACAAAGTCATCGGATATGTTATATCTTTCCTTGTGCTCCAATCTCACGATTGTTGTCTTCCGACATCCCTATTTGTCTAACCTTTCCAGCTGGTCGTGTCTAGATATAACGTGAAGATAAACCATGTAATTGGGCAAGTCATGTATCAAAAGTAATACGTACTCTAAATATGCCATCTGTTGTCCAGATATCAGACTTATTCCACACGTGTTAATCACCATTTGTCGGCTGTTTTAAACTAGCAGACACATTTTCCGTCTGGTCGGAAATTAGTTACGTATTCTGATAGGCGATAATCTGCTCAGTACGCAAACAACTTCGCAGCGAGCAAACAGATGTCAGTGTTGCTTTGTCTCCTTTCTCGCTAGACCCGACAATCACAAAGGAAAATAAACTTATCAGGCCGACTTTGGTCTGGTAAAGTACCTGGTCAACCTAGTTGGGTGACAAGACAAACTTGGTCGATGAAAGCGAAAAGGTACGATAAGGAGCGGGTGAGAAGGATTAGAAAGACTGGCACAGGGAAGGGTTGAATTATGTCACAGGAAAATATAATGACTGAATAAATGACTTGTCACAGGGGTTCAATTCGGCTTTCATGGTGCAATGCAAACCTCTGTAGTATTTTCCAGACAAATCTGATTGACGGAACATTTTCGTTGTTCGTTACAAGACGTATCACTTAATAGATTAGTAATATGGGAATTTTGTTTTCCTCTTTGTTCTACCAAAAATCTTAATCCAATGCGTTTTCCACCAGAGTAACTTACAATTGTAACTGTAATAAATGTGTTACCAGCTGCTGATTTACAGAAATAATACACGTGTTACCAGCTGCTACTATGCAGAAAAACACAAGTTCCCAACATCTTTTATGAAAAAATTATAAATAAATAAACGCTAACAACAGTTGTACGCTTGCTGCAACAAAGTACTGCAACTTTACTGTTAGAATATTAGTGACCACTATAACTTGCCAGTTCCTTGGGCTGTGCAAGTCATTTTGTTTCAGAGACAGTGTGTTCGGTTCCAGTCCTGCAACAACTCAGGATTGGGTTAGAAACAAACTGCCTGAATGGCTCTTTAATACGTTTTCACGGCAGCAGAATTTCAGACCAGAGAGAGCGCTAACTGATTTACTCTGTTATTTATTATTGGAATACCAACGCCATGAGTCATCGCATGGCGTCCCTCTGGGGTTGCCATAGACCAATAAAATTGCTGCATTTTAATAAACTCTTAAAGGAAGTGGTGGTTTACTTATGTTTGTGGCAAGGAATTTTCTATCGCTTTGAGTTTTCGTATAGTGTTAAGTTTAAATGTCTGTTGTTTAAAAAAAAAATTATGGTAATGTTTTTAGAAGTTTTAAAAGACATCAAATAAGGATTAATAAAGTATAACATTGGACGAAATTTTCAAATATACCGACCCAGAAAACTGGTCTCACGTCCAAGAGTGTGTGTCTACTAAAAATGTAATATAACATCGTTCAAAATGGGAAACACTATTTGACATGCTCTCTAAGAGCTTTACAACGCGGTCAACGGCGAAAATGTCTATATTTAGGGTATGAATGTGATGGATATTCAAGGCAACCTGGCAAGTCAGAATGATCTTTTTTAGCATTATGGGCTGAATAATATTACTATGCATGCCAAAAGGAAACAAATTGCTGGTCATGCCATAAAGTGGCGTACTTTACAGACATAGAGAAGAAATGGAAATTAAAGACGAGAAGAGAAGTGACTTTATATGTGAGCGGATAGTACAGTAAAAAGGTAATGGTAACTGCCATAGCAGATACTGCAGAAGGGAAGTTAAGTTTTAGAGATAAGTTTTTGTTACTATGTGTTGAGGACTGTTGCATGGTATGTAGATCATCTTAGTTGGTTTTATTTTTAACTGAGATAATTGAATCATTCAGCATCCCAACTAGATAACCTAGAACGTTGCGCGCAGTGAATGATGACGCGGAAGACTTGTAACCAGAGAGTCGGTGTTCGTGCCTTTATGGCCACCGGTTGTGTTCCAACCTTCTTAGTATGAATTCGTTAACCGCTTCTCAGTGTGATAAAATATATGTCCATAGACACCTGAGATTTATTATTAAATGTGTGAGGACCTGAGAGTTCATTTTGAAATCATTTTAGAAGTATTAATGAAGTGAGTAATTGAAACGTGGTATTCGTTAAATACCAGCGTCGAGGATAGTGTTGTCATTTAAATTATATGTACTTTGAAGGTCACATAAACGTTGGCGTTAAAGCCAAAGAACTAAATTCAGTTTATGAAGAAGGAACGTGCTTTTTTAAACTAGATTACCGAGCAGTAATTCTTGTCAGTCTACGAATATGGAATAATTCAACATATTGAATTTTATTACGAAGAACTGATCGAGATAGTGATCAAATAATAAACTTGGTAGACTCAGTTCTGACGGTCGTGATCAATGCACTAGGCCATGTGATAAACCGTGAAAGCTTACATCAACTTGATTCTAATTCAGAAATGTGGATTATATAATTCCAGAGTGTTGTTCGTGGTTTTACATTATGTGTAACTCGTATCGATTAAAAATTGTGTAAAGTCGTCACTACCAGACTCGCTTGTACTGAGGATGTTCTCTCAAGAGTTGGCTTCGTTACAAATTTGTATTGAACATTCGTTGTTTGACAGTCACAGTCAACCTTAAGAATTTAGGAATAACTAGCAATAATAATAATAATAGTTGCCCATCGCAAGCGAAGATGGCGGCAGCTTCAGACTTGAGTTGTGTCACATCTGTGCTGTGATCTCATGTGGCTAATTAGTCCTATTTTGGCCCTACAGGCTCTGCCACATACGGGGCACACATGGTTAGAGTCGATAGTAGTGTTACTGTGCATTCTGACCTGTCTTGCAGCACGCTTGCCTTCTGCCTTATTAGCTAAAATTCTGTTCTGCAATGCGAGCGCCTTGAGTAATGTTTGTCCGCCAGGCAGAGCGATCCTGTGCAATCGTCTCCCAGGAGGAGACATCAATTTTGCAGCTGCTCAACGATGCTTTCTTTGTGTCTTTAAAGCGTTTCTTTTGTCCCCTTACTGTTCGCTTACCCATGGAAAGTTCGCTGTACATCAACTGCTTTGGGAGGCGTTTTTTCGGGCATGCGAACAACATGTCCGGACCATCTAATTTGGGCCCTCTGCAGAAATGTGTAGATGCTTGAGATATGTGCTCTGTTGAGGACCTCAGAATTAGATACTCTATCGTGCCACTTGATCCTGGGAATCCTGCGAAGACAGCTCATGTGGAAATGATTAAGCTTCTTGGCATGTCTGCTATACACTGTCCATGTTTCACAGGCATGCAGGAGGGTAGCGAGCACTATTGCATGACATACTTTTATCTTGGTGGTGGCACTAATTCCTTGTCGATCCCAGACATTTACTCTTAGTCTTCCGAAAGCCGCACTTGCCTTGGCAATTCTGTTGTTGACCTCAGAGTCGATATTCGCATCTTTGGTAAGGGTTCTGCCAAGATAAGTGAAGCTGTCCACCACTTGGAGACGTTGGTTCTTTACTGTGATATTTGGTTCGCAGTAAGGTTTCCCAGGAGCAGGTTGCAACATTACTTCAGATTTCTTCGTATTGAAAGTAAGACCAAAGTCATCACACGCTAAAGAAAGACTCCTCATATTGTTCTGCATGTCCAATTCTGTGCAGGTGTTGAGGACGCAGTCGTCCGCAAAGACGAGGTCAGAGATCATTGTTTCATTCACCTTCGTAAAGGACTGTAATCGTCTCAAATTGAAAAGCTTCCCATCTGTCCTGTATCTGATGTGTACGCCGTCACTACTGACATGCGTAACGTTTGAGAGCATGGCAGCAAATATCATACTGAATAGTGTCGGAGCGAGCACACATCCCTGTTTGACACCGTTTGTGACGGGAAAGGGTTCAGAAGGTTCTCCGTCATTCAATACGCGAGCCATCATACCTTCATGGTACTGGCGGACAATTGAGATGAACTTATCGGGACAACCGAATTTCGCCATAATTTTCCATAGTCCGTCCCTATTGACAGTGTCAAAGGCCTCGGTCAAGTCAATAAATGATGTGTATAGGTCATTGTGCTATTCCTGGCATTTCTCCTGAAGTTGGCGTGCGGCACATATCATATCGACTGTCCCACGGCCTGCTCTGAAACCACACCGACTCTCTGGGAGTAAGTCCTGCGATTCGAGATGAACAGTCAAGCGGTTGAGCAGGACTCGAGCCAGGATTTTGCCCGCAATAGATAATAGGGAGATTCCCCTATGGTTATCACATGATTGATGATTTCCCTTTCGCTTATATATGTGAACGATGGTGGCATCTTTCAATTCCTATGGTATCTGTTCTTCATCCTAGACTGAGTGGAAGATGTCTGTTAGTCTCTGCAGCAGCATGCTGCCGCCAGCTTTATAAATCTCAGCAGGAAGGGCATCTGATCCAGGGGCCTTGCCGCTGGACAGTAGACTGGCTGCTTTCTTGACCTCTTCCACGTTTGGTGGAAGGTCAAGTCTGACATTGACTGTAACTTGCGGTATACTTGCAATGGCCTGGTCGTTGACGGTTGATAGATAATTTAAGATGACTTTGAAGTGTTCTGCTCAGCGTTCCAGAATCTGCATTTTATCAGTTAGCGATGCCATGCCATCAGCATTTAGGACCGGTGATGACTGATTCGATTGAGGGCCAAAAAGCTATTTTAGGGCATCATAAAAACGCTTAGAGTCATTTCTGTCTGCAAATCTCTGTATCTCGTCTGCTGTATTGCTGAGCCATGCATCATGCATCTTCCTGAGCTTATTCTGGACAACTCTGCGTATATTAATAAAGGCTGCCTTTTTAGATGTTGAGGAAGGGTTGCTTTGATAGTCTTTGTTGTCACGAGAGGGTTGGTTATTAGTGAAATTATACGATATCCTGGACAAAAAGTGTATCAGGTGATACCAGGATAGTGCCAGATAAGAGTCTGGTCTTATAAGAAATACCCCCTTCTCTGAAAAGAATAATGGTATATAGACATCAAAGGTAGGATCAAACTGTATAAGTTCCCAGAGAAGATGGTAATGTATTACTCTAAGTCCCTACGTGTTCCCTCTCCAGACCCTCCTCTGTTAATTGTATTATTATTATAATTAATAACTCTGCTAGGGGTAATGACTTAATTATCTACCAACAGAAACTGTAACTTAACTTAAAGAACTTAAGTAAGTCTGCTGGTAAATATTTACAATTTATTTTTACGCGTTTTCTTTTCTTGTGAAAATCTTTCACTGAATTCAAAATGTGATTACAAAATTAAATAAATAAAAAAACACTTGCAAATTGTTAAAATTATTTACAGTCTTTTAACTTCATAGGAACGTTCTCCTCTATAGGCTGAAATCACTGTAGTTGTAGACTGTCTGTATGTTATGAGTTATTTTATCTTCTTCACAGTTCTTGGAATTAAGTAACCACTGACTAGGACGTTTGCCTAGTGAAAATGCACTGTTTATTCATCATATTCTATCTAGTTGGTGGTGATGCTGTGATACACTATACAATAGCCTTGGGTGGCTACTTAGCTTGTGGTCTTGATTTGGTAGTCTGTTCCTCCTTGGGTCTGGCAAGAAGACTGTCTCGTCCAGGCTTTTGGATCTGGGTGACCGGCCCTGTATAATTAAAGGGCACTCGCACTTCTGAATCCTATAATGGAGTCTGGCTCCTAAAGGTGGCAGGTAATTGCAGGATGTAACCTGAAAATACATTTAATTTCACCACTGTATTGCCTATCTCTATCTCCCTATCACAGAAGTGGGAGATGAGAGATAGTTTTCAGACAGGTAGACGCACAGGTCACATCAAGTCAGCATTAATACAATTCAGTTCACTGTGAATACAATTTTCTTTCAAATCCTTAGTTAGAGCTATTTGTCCATGATTCGCCTCCATAAAGTTATTAGGTTTTGTGGAAAAATACCAAGTGATATCTTAATCAATGCAGCAAAACAATTCCTTTCATCCTCCCTCATGTTCCTGGTATATGATCCATTCCATCAAGAAATAATTCTTTATATACTTTTCTAAAACTATAGATACAACCTTGCTACCATTCTCAATCGATTTGAATATTTTCACAAGCCTGGCTTTTGCCTCCAGAAAATTACACAGTAGTTCAAACACGTTCTACACACTTTCTAACACACACTGTAATTAATCCATAAAAATCCATATATATATATATATATATATATATATATATATATATATATATATATATATATATATATATATATATATATATGTGTGTGTGTGTGATGGGGCCGTAAAGACACCCCGGCTTCCCCCTTCATGTTCAAGGCATATTTATCGCCCATATATTTTCGATGTGCACGCAGCACGCTGGGATGTGAAAAGTGATAGAAGATATATTTGTTTAGGCCACAATAAAGCCTAAACTATAATTGTGTTATATTTGATAGTCGTGTGTTATATTTGATAGTTGTGGGCCATATTTGTGTTTTCATGCCTAATAGAGCAATAAAGGCGAGTGTTATTTGCGTGGCGCAATTACTACACGCCGCGCAGTAAGTTGAGTGATTCGCTCGAGGGCTTATATAAAGAGATAGCGAGCGGCAAACATGCCATTTTGAAGATTCAGACGAGACGAGAGAGAAACGAAGTTAGGCTAGTCCTGTGTCGGTAGAAGAGGAACAGAGACATGACACGTGAGTTTGATTTAAAAGCAGATTAGCTTATTTCCTAGTGAAATTACCATTATTTCCCTGTAGCTTTAGAATTATATTGAATGTGGCTGTTTTAATGTTTAGTGAAATAAATAGATAGATGTAATTCTAAAGGAGATGTGTTTCCAGGACCTGATAATTTAGTCTTGAAATATAAATGAGTGAAAATAATATGCGTGGATTGATTTTAATAGTGTAAGTCCAAATCACAGATGTGAGAGTTTTAGTGGCAATTGTTTCATCCATGAAACCAGGCAGAGAAGCGATCGATTACTTGAATTTAGATAATATTAACTGTTATCAAGATGGCAGCCACGTGTTCATGAAAGGCGGCGCGTCATCATGCTGTGAATAAAGAAGGTGCCAAGGAGTCTGAGTTTAACACTCTTTGTTATACTGTGTCAATTGACACGTGGGTGGAAGTAGGTTAAATGTAATTTTCCCCAGTAATAGAAGAGAGAGTTTTCGTGTTAAATTTCCTTTATGTGATGACTTTAGTTCTAGTGTTAAGTCAAGAGTAATTTTATTTTATTCTTTAATGTAAGAGTAATTAAGTGTATGTCACGATTATTGATTATTCTACTGTATATATTTAAGGGGTTACTTTGAAGTGAGAATAGCCATTTAGATTTCTGGTGAGATAAGATCCACTACTTTTGGCGTAAAGCACATTTGAGACATAAACTGTTTGCTCCTTGCGGAGCATGGCGACACCAGTGCGGCTGAACCCAACAGAGGCCCACAAGAAGCATTTTTATGCTATTGCAGTGGTTGTTTCTGTAACAATGTGTTTCATGTGATGAGTTCCCAATCTCATCAGGGGTCATATGCGACACGCTTGTTGCCAGGCGCACCAGTCGTCACTTACGACATGTTCAGAATGCAGTAATGAATATTGAGATGGATCAGTTGCGAGGTAGTGGTTTATGCCCATTAAGGAGAGTATTGGTTGTACATATTGTTTAATTCTATTTGATACATATTTTATTATTATTTAATTATGGTTATGTGTAGAATGGTTTGTGAGAGTACGTGGGCTCACTCAGAGATATATTTCTCTTCTCCGCTCCTGAGGGAGCATGGGGCCGCCAGTGTGGTTTGCCTCCGCATGAAGTATTCATATGCTCGTGCAGTAGTGGCTTTGGTAGCAACCCATTTTTACACGGTGAGTTTGCCAGCCTCATGCACAACACCATACTAGTCGCATTGGACGACACGCATGAGTGTGTGCGTATGTGATAGTTGAGGGTGTCAGGTAGCGTGGAAGGACTGTTTGGCAGGTGAGAGTATCGTATTTTAACTATGATTTTAACTAGCCCGTGCTTTGTTTGCGTTTCAGGATTAGCAACTGAGCACTAGCTGGGTGTTTGTTTGGTGTTTGGTTTTGTTCGCTTTGTTATTTGTTTAATGTTTGCTTCGTGGGTTTAAATGTTACTGATAGGGTTGTAGAAATAAATACAGCCCCTGCCTCAGAATCAGGAGTTTTTATTGTTGTTCGGGTCGGTGCGAGTGTGAAAAGAGAGTGATCACATATCACAATATCATCATCATCACCACCTCGCCCCACCCTATCACACACACACACACACACACACACACATATGTATATATGTATATATATATATATATATATATATATATATATATATATATATATATATATATATATATATATATATATATATATATATATATCACCCGTGTGTTGCCGGGGCCCGAAAGGGGAGCAAAGAATAGTAACACTGTACCCTACCACGCATGTCGTAAAAAGCGACTAAGGAGGGTTGGGCATGGGGCTGTTTACCCCATCCCGTAAAAACTTCGCACAGTGGGCTGATCACCTGCTTGCCAACCAATCTGATTACGGAAACAACGATAGATTGTTTGGTCTGTTTCTGTTCCACAAAGACGCCACTAGGCGTGGTGGAAACAGCGATAGATTGATCAATTTGTTGTTGCCCTAAGACGCCACTAGGCGTACTGGCCACATACTGCTTTGCCGGTTGGTGGCTAAGGATGGAAGAAGAAGAAGATATATATATATATATATATATATATATATATATATATATATATATATATATATATATATATATATATATATTCTTTCTTACCCTCAGACACACACAGTCGAGCTGTTAATGGTGGCAATGATCTGCTCTCAGATACAAAAGGCAAAGGCATTGTTCATTAACACTTGTTAACGCTCGCTGTGATTTGAATTTTTATTATGGCCTCAATTTGCATTATGCAGGGTCTATATATAGGTCACATCCGGTGACCGAGGCGACAGTTGCCGAAATGTGCTAGAGTTCCCAAAATATATGCGAAAATTGTCCTGCTGTTCAATTAAGAAAAATCAAGAATTCAAATATCTTCGTTATTCCTGGAGCGATTTTATTCATCTAAGGCTTAAAATACGCTCTGAATTATCCTTTAACTTCCTAGCTACTAATCTGTTACCTAAATGCATTTATTTCTATGCGTACTTTAAACAGCCAAATTATTGACTAACCTGAGGCCTCGATGCATTCAACCAAAGATTTCTCCCGTCCTATACTACTGATCGTGAAAGTCTCCACACAGACGTGCAGAGCAACAATTCCGTCGTAGAATTAGAGACCTCTTCCCGGTGGTACTTTTTTCCTACATATGTAATTAAATGGCATCCTTCACTCGGTTGCATGGATTAGTCCTAGCCATTTTGTCTGTTCAATGCTTTTGTAAACACGGCAGAACGGTACCTTCCGATTCGTCAGTGTATCAAGCAGTTATCATAAAGTATGGCGCGCGGTTTCGTCAGAGTTACTGAAGGACGTGTTGTGAAAACAGACCAACTCACGACATTTGTGCAAGCGATATTTTTCAGCCAGCAGTGTTTTAATATTTTTATCATTCTCATCAAAGCAGTCAGGGTTCTTGCGTGTTGTATATCCCAGGCTCTCAGAGGCTGCAGAGTACACAATGTTCTTCAGAGTGGCCCATTTTTCCTCTATGGTGGTTTGACCAAGCTCAACTTCCCTCAGACGGCTGTCCAAGTCCTTTGAGAAGCTCTCTGCGGTTGCTTCGCTTTTAAGTTTTGTAACGTTGAACCTCTTCATGGGTTTCTGACTCTGGTGTCTTCGCTTGGGCTGTATGTTAAGGCTGAGTTTTGATACAATCAGCTTGTGGTCGGTCCAGCATTTGGCACCACATGTGGCCTTGGTCACTCTCACGTCACGTCTGTCGCTCCTTCTCGTGACGACATAATCAATGAGATGCCACTGTTTGGAGCGGGGGTGCATCCATGTTGTTTTATTTCGAATGGGTAGGCGAAACATGGTGTTCGTGATGGACAAATCATGTGTGGCACACAGGCTGAGTAATGGAAGCCCATTACTATTACATTTGCCTATGCCATGTTTTCCAAGTATTCCATCCCAGGTGTTGTGGTCAGTGCCTACTCTAGCATTGAAGTCGCCGAGAATAATAAGTTTCTCAGACTTAGGAACTGATGAGATAATAGAGTTAAGTTCATCGTAGAACTTTTCTTTTGTTTCCTCGGGGTTTGTCATTGTTGGGGCATATGCACTGATCAGTGTGGCACTTCTGTTGTTTCCTAGTGGGACATGAAGGGTCATTATGCGATCGTTAATGCCCTTAGATTTGACACGTTTACGTACGATATGAGATTTAGTGGCGACTCCAACGCCAGCCTCACGCCGTTCCTTGCTGTCCCGCCCACTCCAATAAAATGTGAAGCCACCTCCAATTTCAGTAATCTGACCTTCTTCTGGTAGTCACGTCTCGCTTAGGACTGCTATATCGACATTATAGCGCGCCAGTTCTTTAGCCACAAGTGCAGTCCGTCTTTCAGGTCTGTCGGGCAGGGTATTGTCGAGTAGTGTTCGCACATTCCACGTGCCGAAGGTAAGCACCTTCATTTTTTTCTTCTTTTATGTTCGAACGCATGATTGGGATACCCTCCAGCCGCTTCAAGCTGGTCAGAGTAGGTTGAAGCAGGCTATGTTCAGGGCACCTTTTCTAGCCCCTTCCTCATGCCATGGAGGTGAGCAGAGTGATCCTAAAGAAGGCTGCTCAGTCGCTCAGGGGGCTGCCGGATCTTGCCGCTGCTTCAAATTTCCAGCGAGAAACGACCCTATGGCATGAGCCGCCTGTGTGCAGCAGGATTGTGGCTGCAGCTTTAGTGTATCCACACTTTCTGGTTCGCCACTCCCCAGGTCTGTGAGTGTAGTGTCTGTATGTTTCTGTCTGAAGCTGTGACTTGCGCTGTAATTGGATTTAAGTGTGGAAGAGTTGCGCTAATCGTCATCCTCACTCTCTCGTCCTGGGTTATCTGGTCCAGTGGCAAGATATTATCGAGACGACTGGAGACAACACAGGATACAGTGGTTGAACAGGGCATTCTGAGTGTCTCGCCGTGCTCTTTGCGTTCCACTCCGCGCTGCTGGTAGTTGCCTTCATATCAGTTGAGCCAGCTGGTGGCTTCGTCCGCATAGTCCGCCAAATCCAGTCTTCACATGCTAGGTAGACAAGCCCTGTTTTTCACCGAATTGCTGAACTAGCAATAACCCGTCAATTATGTTATGAGTAAATAAAAAACCGTAATATATTTTAAAAATATTTTTTAATTCAATATAAAAGTTATTTGATGACAACATTTTTTGTGAAAGTGCGTGGATTTGTTTCAAAGAATGTTCCCTGATAAAAAGGGTTTTTTAACAAAAACTTTCAAGTTTTCATGATTTGTTTTTCGGGTGAGGGCGACATAAAACAAGCCGTGCCCGAAAACAGGTTCAGGAAGGAAAACTCCTACGTGATCAAGAGATTTTCCTTGCGCCTTATTGATCGTCATTGCAAATGCAAAAAAATCACTGGGAATTTTCGACGTCGCATCCTAAATGGCAAACTGCGCTCGCTCGGTTCTAAGTCAATGCGAAGAATTAAGACTCGTTCTCCCTTATTACTGCCAGTGATAATTTCTGCATCAACGGAATACTGATGCAAGACTTTATTGACCAAACGCGTGCGATTCAATAGTCCGTTTTTTGCTTTCAGATTTCGCAATAACATATACATGCAGCAACCTTTAATTTCAGCAAATGCGGTGGCATTCCTGATGAGCACTGCTCGTTAAAGAACTAGGTTGGAAAATCAACTGCGTCGTTGGGATCATCGGAAATCATGGTATCTATGATCCAATAAACCGTTTCATTTCCAGCGAGTAGCTCCAACAATAAGTCTGCAATACTTTAACTTAAAATTATGTCTTGAAGAAACAATCAAAAAATTTCATTTTCAGGTTATTTTTAACAAAATGATGAGTTCAATCCGTTTCCGGAATAAACTGGGTTCTACAATCAAAAACTTATTCATACTCGTATATCACTGTCACTCACTTTGTGTTCCACAATTCACCGACTTTTCTTCGTTGAGTGTAATTATTTTCGAGAGAGTACATATAAGGGAAACAATACAACTGTCTAACTTTCAACCATAGTTGCATCCCTTAGATGTGACCGACGTACAAACGGCGAGAATTATAGAGTTTGAAAACACGCCTAAAACGATTGAAAAATCAATAATCAATAAATCAAGACTTGCAAAAGTTAACAAGAAATATTTATTCAAGAATCATTCAAAAATATTGCAGCCAAAAGATAATTAACCCGCTATTGCAGCAAAGAAGATGCAACATACGTAACAATTCATTATATGACATTCGACAACAGAAAAAAGTATTCTTCTTCATTGATTAAAACTCTGCAACATATAATGGTGTCAGAAGTGGGATCCTCAGTGCAACATATATTGGTGTCAGAAGTGGCCCTCAGTGCAACATAGAAGTGATCCTCATATCATATGAGCGAAGTTTGCAAAATTGGTGAGAAGAAGTGTTCCTCACAGCATCATACTTTCCACGTCAACTCTCACCACCACAATACTATCGACGAGGCTATCAAGGGTTTTCAACCCGTGGTCATGTGTTTCACCGGGGCAGAGACAATGATGATATACTTCATAGATACCATGAACAAAGGTTCTCATATGACATTCATTCATTCATAACCTCCACTCCCAAAGGAGCATAGGCCTTCAACAAACACATGCCAAGTCTTCCTGTCACGTGCCATTATCTCAAGTTCTTTCCACGTTCTCTTCATCATTTTCACCTCTGTTTCCAGCTCTCTTCTCCGTGTCCTTCTTGGTCTACCTCTGCCTCTCTTGCCCTTTGGGTTCCAGAACAAGGACTGCCTTGTAATGCTATCAACAGGTTTCCTCAGTGTGTATCCTATCCATCGCCATCGTCTTCTTCTCACCTCTTGTTCCACTGGCACTTGTCTAGTTCTTGTCCTCAGTTCCACGTTGGTAACCTTGTCATACCATTTTAATCCCTCTATTCTACGCAAGCACCCATTTATGAAAGTCTGTAGCTTTTTGGTTGTTGTCTTTGTTGTTCTCCATGTCTCAGAGCCATACAATAGGACTGTCTTCACACTTGAGTTGAAGATTCTTATTTTCGTGTTGGATCCGATTTTTCTTGATCTCCGTATATTTCCCAATGCAATGAAAGCTCCTCTTGCTTTTTGTATTCTTAGTTTGATATCACTGTCTGTCCCTCCATCATCATCATCAGTTGCCATCTCCACAACGAAGGTTGGCTGTAATGGATCTCCAAAGTCTTCTGTCTCTTGTCTTGGTGGTGCACTCTGATAGACTCTTTCCTGTCCATCTCTTGATGTTATCTTCCCACTTATAGCGCTGTCTTCCCCTTGCACGTTTGCCTTCAACTCTCCCTTCTATTATAGTCTTCTGCAAGGTGTTATGCCTTTTTATGTGGCCAAAGTATTTTAGCTGCCGAACTTTGACCTCCCTCATTAGTTCTCTTTTCATACCTAGATTTTCTAGGACCTCCTTATTTGTTTTCATCTCTTTCCATGAGATACGCCCCATTCTTCTATATATCCACATTTCAAGAGCCTCAATTCTTTCTTCCAAACGCTTATTCATCGTCCATATTTCTGCACCATACAGAAATGCAACTTTGTCTATATTGCTGTCAAGATATGTGTACGATTCTACATCTTGTATCGGTGTTTCTTCAAGTTCAACCCTGTTATCATTACCTGCATTTATTCTCAATACTGTTGTCTTTTCCCTGTGTATTTTTAGACCGAATTGCTGTGACCTCTCATCGAGTGTTTTCAATTTGTCCTGCATCTGATTACGGTTATGGGACAGAAGAGCCAAGCCAACAGCAAAATCTAGATCATCCAACTGCTTAGTCAGAGTCCACTGGGTTCCATTTCTGTTGTGTGTTGTCAATGATCTCATAACCCAGTCTATTGCTAGTAAGAAAAGAAATGGAGACAAGAGGCATCCCTGTCGCACTCCTGTTCTTATCCCAAACTGTTATGTACGCTGTCCTTCGTGAAGAACTCTGCATGTCATGTCTTCATATGTTTTCTTTATTAAATAAATGATCTTCAGGGGAACTCCATAATGCCTCATCAATTTCCAAAGTGATTCTCTGTCTACACTGTCAAATGCCTTTTCGTAGTCCACAAATCCGATGTATAGTGGTGAATTCCATTCCAGACTTTGTTCAACTAATATTCTCAAAGTGGCTATCTGGTCTGTACAGGATCTGTTTTGTCGAAAACCTGCTTGTTCATCTCTCAGTTTCTTGTCTATGGACTCTTTTAATCTCTCACGGATAATCCTGTTTAATACTTTTCCTGGCACTGATAGTAACATTATTCCTCTATAATTTGTGCACTCTTGTAAATTTCCGTTCTTAGGCAACTTAACCAGATATCCTTCCTTCCATTCTGCTGGTATCTCTTCCTTTTCCCAGACTTTACCAAGTAATTTATATAAGATCTCTGTAGCCGTGTCGATATCTGCTTTGATGCCTCTGCTGGAATGCCATCAGGTCCAGACGCTTTTCCATCTCTTAGAAGCTTTATGGCTTTCTTTATTTCTTCCTTCGTTGGTCTTTCACCGTTAATTTGTAGCTCTTCTTCTGCTGGCTGGATGTCCGGGGGGTTTTGTGGAGCTGGTCTATTGATAAGGTCCTCAAAACATTCTGTCCACCTCTTCATTTGCTCTTGTACATTGCTGAACAGTTTTCCATTCTTGTCTTTTATGAGGCAACATGTTTGCTTGTATTTCCCTGTTAGCTTCTTTGTGCTGTTATACAGTTCTCTCATATTTACTTTGGTTGCA
Organism: Oreohelix idahoensis; assembly: GCA_024509875.1. Taxonomy (NCBI): domain Eukaryota; kingdom Metazoa; phylum Mollusca; class Gastropoda; order Stylommatophora; family Oreohelicidae; genus Oreohelix; species Oreohelix idahoensis. The sequence continues at coordinate 501,158 of JAMPIV010003699.1, forward strand.
TCATCTTCTGCCTCTCTTGCCAACTCCTCAATATACTTCCTCTTGTCTTTGATACTTCATTTTACTTCTTTGTTTGCTTCTGTCTACACTTCTTGAGCCTTGGCTTTGGAACTTCTGGTTTTGCTTGTGTTTAAATCTGCTTTCTTGTTTTTTCTGTTTTTTATCTTATTGTTGGTTTCTGTTGTTATCCATGCGTTTTGTTGTTATTCCCTTTTCCCCCGTATTTCTTCACATGTCTCATTCCATACAGTTTTGATTTGCTGCCAATAGTCTTCTGTATTCTCTACATCTTCCAGCTGTTGGAGCACTTGGAATTTGTTGGATACTGTGACCGCAAATTTGTCTCTTGTTTCTTGATTTCTTAGATGTCCTACATTAAATTGTTGTCTATAATTTTGCATTGTTGCATATCTCTTGAGTTTCATTTTTTCTTTGGCTATCACTAGGTGGTGATCTGATGCCACATCTGCTCCTCTATATACCTTTACATCCTGCAATGATGATCTAAACTTCTTGTTTATGCATATATGATCAATCTGATTTTCTGTTCTATGGTCTGGTGATATCCATGTTGCCTTGTGTATTCTCTTATGTGGAAACATGCTTCCTCCTATAGCCAGTTGATTTGAAGCACAGAAGACTGAGAATAGTTCCCCATTTTCATTCATTATTCCTAGCCCATGTTTTCCCATGACTTCTTCAAAGCCGGTGCTTGCATTCATGTCACCCATCAAAATTGTTATGTCTCTTCTTTTTACTTTTTCAATAATTTCCTGTAGTCTAGTATAAAATGCTTCTTTCACAGATTCTTCTATGTCATTAGTTGGTGCATAACATTGGATGACATTTACATTTATTTTCTTTTTAGCTGTTTTAAAAGTAGCTGTTATTATTCTGGGTCCAACGGCTTCCCATTCAACAAGGTCTTTCTGTGCTTCTTTAGACAACACAAGAGCTACCCCTTCACTCTGGTGTGAACATTCGTCTTCATGTCCTGAGGACAGCACCAATTCACCTGTGATGAGTTTCTTCTTGTCTACCCCCTTCCACTTTGTTTCACATATTCCCAGAACTTCGATTTTATATTCCCTCATTTCTGCTGCTATTTGTGCCACTTTCCCTTGTTCGTTTAATTTCCGAACATTCCAGGTGCCAAATCTGGAAGTTCTCCTAGAAGAAAGAAGGTTTGTCAGTAACACAGACTCCTTTCGACTTTCTATGTGTTGCATCATACGCCTCCCTGCGAGAGGACCTTCCCCTGTCTTGGATGGCTATGTTTTATTTTCCTTAATTGACTTGTCCATGTTTGTTGAAGTTTTTTGTGGTTTAAATTTTTTACAGGATGGGGTAACCAGCCCCATGCCCAACCCTCCTTAGTCGCTTTCTACGACATGCATGGCAGTGAACAGTGTTACTGTTCTTTGCTCCCCTTTCGGGCCCCGGTAACACACGGTTGTCTCATATGACATGCCATACAAAAATGAACGAACAGAGGATCATTATAGTATGAGTAGGTATTCTAAAAAGAGGTCAAGTCATTTTAGGTCTCATTCCAAAGACACGTTTAAACATAGTCATGCCAATGCATGCAATGATACAAATGATGATAACGATAAATCTGAGCATGCCAATGCATGTACTGCATGTTTCTTCAATGATGAAACATGCTACGGATGTAGATTGCTTTATGTGCCAGATTCTAAAAAAAAAACTTATTTGCTGTCATACTTTACCCGCTGTGTCCTCATGTGAGAACTAAGGACGTCTCACACTGTACAAAGGATTTCTATGCAATAGACCTGTAACAGTCCTTCGTGATTCCAGTTGTACCACAGTTGGAATCCGTAAATCGCCAATAGACGCCTCTGCTTTCACGGGAAAATAGGTAAAATGCACCACTTTTGGTGGTAATGTGGAATGGGTTCGAGTGGCAAAAGTATACATTGACACACCACTTTTTACAGGTAAAGTGAACGCTTGTGCACTCCGAAACCCAGTAGCTGAAATTATACAAGAAAATATCCCAGGAGTTAGAGATTGTTCTCCGCAAGAGATTACAAAATTAGTTGAATCGCATTCCCTAGTGGCTAACGCTGTTGTGACTAGAGCACAACAGAGAGTTGAAGATACGCCTCAACCACTTAGTCATATCATAGAGAAAATGACATCTCATGGTACTTGTGCTGAGTCACCGGCTACATTTGCAGAAAAACTAAGACAAGACATATCACGCAAACACATGTTAATTCTAGCAGAAAGTAAAGTTGTAAAACAAACTAAATGTGCTCGTTATTTGTTCAAGCTTAAGTAATCTATTTTTACCAGGTACTTTAACAATGGTAAATCTACTATACATCAGATTGTGGTTCCAAAACAATTCGGACCACTAGTGTTGCAAATGGCCATGATTCCCCAATAGCTGGACACACGAGATTAAAACGAACATTGCATCGTATTACCTCACAGTTCTATTGGCCTGGGGTGAACAAAGATACCAAATTATACTGCAGATCATGCATGACATGCAAAATGTAGCACGTAAAGGCAGATATCACAAGGCACCTTTACAAATCACTGACGGTCATGAAAAACCACTTAAGAAGCTACCGGTAGACATTGTAGGTCCAATGTCTATTCCTTCCTATAATGGGTTTAGATGCATTTTAACTTGTATTGATCTGTGTACTCGCTGGCCAGAAGCTGTGCTTCTAAAACCTCTCACGACATCTTCGTTTCCGATGCACTATTTTCTATCTTTTGTTGCAATGGTTTTCCTGAAGAAATCTTATCAGACCGTGGGTCTCAGTTCACATCCCATGTTATGAAAGGTCTGGAAGCTATGCTGTCCATTCACCATTCATTCTGTAGTCCTTATCACACGGAAGCAAATGGCGTATATGAGTGCTACATCGTGGCGTTAAAACAAATACTATGCAAAATCACAGAGTCATGTCCTCATGACTGGGACCGTCTCTTACCTGCAGCGTTGTTTGCATATCGAGAGGTCCCTCACAAAAGCACGGGCTTTCCCCCGTTTGAATTGGTGTATGGAGCTAACACTCGTGGTCCCATGGTCATATTGAAAGATTTGTTGGTCGGGTCTTCTGCTGACGAGGACACTCGTACCAGCTACGAGTTAGTCATTGGCCTTCGACAGCAAATCATTGTTGCGTGTTTACAAGTATCTAATATGATTAAAAATGATACTCAGAGAGCACGTTTGTACGATAACCAATCTAGAACCTTACGTTCTTTTCAACCAGGTGAAAATGTTTGGTTATTACTACCAAAAGATGACAATAAATTATTAATATCATGGTAGGGTCCATTTGAGGTTGTCCTTCCTATTACTGATGTTGATTATTCAACCAATGTGAGAGGAAATATTAAAACGTTTCATATCAATATGCTAAATTTAGCATTTGAAAGACCTCAGGAATGGATGCCTGTAATAGATACTGTATCTGACTCGTCTTCGCGGCATGCTTCCTTTGCTGTAGTCCATGACGAAGACACTGTTTCTCATATCCCTTTACATTTCACTCTTCCATCTATCAAACCCACTCAATCGTGGAAAGATGTGACTATCTCATCTACTCTGTCTTCAACACAACAGAGTCTTGTCCGCGATGTTCTTTCATCTTTTTCAGATGTCTTAACCGATCTTCCAGATCATACTTCTCTCATCACTCATGATATAATCCTCACCGACTCTCGTCTTATAAAGTTACGAACATACACTATAACTCTTTATCACAGAGATAAAGTAGAACATGAACTTAAGAAAATGCCACGCATGGGCGTCATCTCACACTCAGAATCACCATATGCATTCCCCATTCTTCTTCTTCTTTGATCCTTAACCGCCAACCGTCAAAGCAGTCAGTGGCCATTACGCCTAGTGGCGTCTTGTAGGGCAACAACAAATTGATTCCACTTTGCTCGGTCGGCGGCCATCCTTCGTACAGTGCCCCAACTCTGGTTCATTCTTTGCATCTCAGCCTCAACAGTCCTCGGCCAAGTTGTTTTTGGTCGACCTCTCTTTCGTTTTCCTTCAGGGGTCCATAGCATAGCTGTTCTTGTGATGACATCGGTGTCTCTTCTGAGGACATGGCCAACCCAGCTCCAGCGTCTGCCAGCTATGATGGTGTGCATGTCCTCTTGCTTGCTCCGAGTAAGCAGATCTTGGTTGGTGATGATATTCGGCCAAAAGATTCGGAGAATTTTTCTTAGGCATGTTGTGTGAAAAGAGGACAATTTCGACACTTCCTTCTCTGTAACTCTCCAGCTCTCCTCGCCATAGAGAAGCACAAAAAGCACACAGCTCTGATATAATCCTAATTTTGTGCTTGTGCTGTACTGAGAGGACTTCCAGATGTTGTTTAGACTAAAAAAGGCTGTTCTTGCTTTGTTCATTCTGTTGTTGATGTCTTTGCTTGCTCCGCCGTCTGGTGTTACTATGCATCCTAGGTATGTGAAGGCATCTGTCTGTTCCAGTTGCTGATTCCTTACGGATATGGACTCAGGGTTGCTCACATTGAGCGTCATGACCTCTGTCTTCTTTAGGTTGATGTTCAAGCCCACCTGCTGGCTATACTTATTAAGTCTATCCGTTTTTTCCTGGATGTGTTGATGTGAATGTGCTAGCAGTGCAATGTCATCTGCATATTCCAGATCTTCCAATGTACAAAATGTAGTCCATCTTATTCCTCTTGGATTGCCCTCTGTTGTCTGGCGCATCACCCAGTCTATGACCATGGTGATAGTAAAAAAAAAAAAAGATAATTCATTATGTATATCCATCGATTTTAGACGCTTAAATAGTATTACTGTCACTGATGCTGAGCCTATGCCAGTATCAGAAGATTTGTTGGCTCAAATTGCTCAAGCCACATACTTTAGCAAACTTGATCTTTCTGAGGGATATTGGCAAATCCCTGTATCAGAACATGCCAAACCGCTGACTGCATTTACTACGCCATTCGGATTGTTCAAATGGAATTACATGTGCTTCGGCCTTGTAAACGCTCCTGCTACTTTTGCACGCATGATGCGTTGCTTACTGGGCGATAGGAATGACGTCATCACGTATATTGATGACATCTGTCTTTTTCACGACTCTTGGGAAGACCGCATCGATGGTTTATCATCACTTCTAATGACTTTAAGACAACATGGTTTGACTGTGCGACCTTCCAGGGTCGATATAGGATGTCAGGAAATTTCTTTTCTATGCTACCGGATAGGTCACCACCATTTATATCCTGATCATCAGAAAGTCACACGAATTTTTTAGATATCAAAATTCCTCAAACAAAAAAGCATGTTAGAAGCTTACTAGGTCTTATTAATTTCTATCATAAATTCATCTCTAATTTTGCTAAACTATCTGCACCTTTATCTGCGCTGATTTGCAGGGTAATTCAAAAATTATTACTTGGACAAATGTTTGTGATCAGGCTTTGACGAAACTTAAGAACTTGTTTTCAAAAGCACCTATTCTTTTATTACCAAATATGAAACGTCCCTTTCTCCTCAAAACTGATGCTTCACAGTATGGTTTAGGAGGATGCCTCATGCAATGGGACAAAGGAATGTCACATCCATGTTACAATATAAGTCCTAAATTGTTGCCTTCTGAGATCAAGTACTCTACGGGTGAGCGGGAGTTGCTGGCTGTGGTTTGGTCCCTTTACAAACTTTCTTGTTACTTAGTGGGCACACACTTCTTTATTCAGACTGACCACAGCCCTCTAACGTATATTACGGCGAGAACATTGAAGAACCCCAGAGTCTATCGTTGGTACCTGCTCATCCAGGAATTCTCTTTCACCATCATTTTGATTTAGAGCCTAAGATGCCACCTTTGCAAGTAACTTATCTATGATAATCAACAATTCAGTAAAATCAAAATGCAACAATATAAAACTGATAAGTCAGAGAAATACAATTACTGAATTATGTATTATTTACATCTATCTTTTGTTTTCTTCTTGTGCAAATTATGAATGATGAAATGATGAAATTGAATGAATAAATGGTTTATTGCACAATTAATCAATGGTGAGTTTCAATCATTAACTTAGACAAAAAAGTCAATTTCTGGAATCATTAAATTATAACAGAATGTTCATCGTCTCTTCTCTTGCCTGATATCTTAGAACAGTTTGTTCATCATGACACAAATAGTATTTTGCTATGACCTCTCACAATGGCTGATTGAATTTTTCACATAGATATTTATCATTAAGTTCTGTGAATGTCCTTTAGTAATAATACACAGCAGTATTAGTTGCAGGTCTTGTACCAGGCCACCAAGCACAGATGGGGCTTGGCACTAGAATATAGATAACAATGTATGATGCTCCTGAGTTGGTCCAGGAAGGCACTATTGATCTAAGATTCTAGACTTCTTGCTGGAGTATGACACGAATGAACATGGAGACAATATGTGACAAGCCTTTGGTCATAGGTTCCACAAGCCTACTTGTCCATGAATGAAAGTGTTCAGAATGTGTGCATGTATATGAATGATACATAGATCATTTCTGATCAGAATAGCGAGACAAGACAGGTGTCTATCTGCATAAAACATTCTAAAATAATACATGAATAAAATATAATATATTTTATACATAATCATGATTCGCCTTTCATATTCTGGAGAGCCAAGTCCATCATTCCAGTATAGTAACTTTTAATTGAACACTGCTAGTGACAACCATGATAATTATTGGTATGCATTCACAACTTAATTTCAGTTCAGTCCCCTTGTCTGATCCTGATACATATTTCTATCATAATAATCTGCAATAACGCAATTTAGTTATTCGTAAACGTACATACCCTCTAGAATAGTTGAGGTCCAAAATCAGACATAGTCTTGGAGTATTTATGGCTGCACTGGCATTCAGATGGTAAAACCTCTAGCTCTAGGCAAACGAAACTCTTTCCTGCCGTCTGTTCTGGCTTCTACTATGAGTGTGTGTAATTTTTGAGAAGTCCGCTGACCTTATTTATAGGCTGATGGCGAATGTGTCGAAAAGCAGTATGATGTCACACTTTTCCGTCTGCTAGACTTGTTGACTTTTTGTGCAGAAGTCTTCTTCTGCATAAAATGCACTTTACCTCAAGTTTTTCCGTCTAGCCATTCTTTTGCAATTTATTCAACTCCATGCTACTAAAACGCACATTTACTTTCTCCTGTTAGGCGCCATTTAGAAACCCGGTTTGTGTCATCAGCGAGCTTGCGCTGCTCTGATTGGTTAATCCATTTCCCTGAAATGATAAGGGTACGTGTAGTAGATTTTTGATAGGGGAATTAAGACTTGGGTTGGTCCCTTCTGAATAGATTAGAACCAGTGATAGCAACAGTGAGAGATAATAGTAGAATCAGATTTCCACGAGTGAGATGGTAGATATTAATAGAGTCTGTCCCTGAAATCGAGAATTTTCTCTCTCTTTCAGCCTATCTTCTACAACAGATCTAGAGGAATCAGACAGTCTAAAAACCATATATATTAAATATATATATATATATATATATATATATATATATACCACTCCCGTACTCACACCCATAAGTGACGACAGTTAGACGCACAGACGTGGAACAACTATAACAATGAAATATAGATATTTTGGAACGAGCTGACCGACACACTTGAATAAAGTTTATGTAAATTTATTAACATAAGGAAAATTTACCACAACACATAAATGTTAATATCAAGCATAGAAAATACATATAAGGTAATGAATTACTACCAGTATAATAGACCCATAGGTGTAATCTTTTCCCTCGATGTTTAGCCCACGATCTTGTTAGAAGAAAAGTGATAGCCCCAAAGAGTCACGGATATATACGCTATGTTCTATGATTTCCCTTTAAAGGTATGAACAGAACTGATACTCTACTCTATCCTAAGGAAAATATCATTAGCAACAACAAAAAAATTGCACAAAGGAATTTAAGACAGCAAAATGGTGCCAAAATACAACAATAAAGGAATCACTCAGTCCTGCATTCACTCTATTCATGTCAGCCGTGGCCACGCGCTTGCATTCGTACTTACAGCTTTGGTAGCAACTTCTGGAAAAACAATTTTTAGGACATACACATACAGAATCTCCAGTAATATTCTTGGCCAAGGGAACCCCAGCGCCGCAAAGACAGGTTGAATTCACTACTTCAGGGAACGTTTCCTTGGTTATTATTATTTAGGATATCTGTTTATGTCACATTAAAATTGTCCAGGCACGAAAGTTAACAGCGAGCACAGTGTCAATAGCTTAGGGTTTCCAGTACCTAGGAATGTCAGGTCGGTGCCTTCTCTCAGTACAGAAATTTAATTTGGTCACACCACAATTAGTCAAAATGTCGGAATGTTAATGTTTTGTAATTTTTCTCGCCACAGGGCTGCATGTACATGAGAGTTTGTGAAGAAATATAATCTGGCTCAAAGGCCCAGTATAGGCATTTAGTCTTTAAAACCGTTAGTGAGATTTGTACTCTGTCTATTTCTGGAAGCACACACACTGCCAGACAGGTGTTAACTTGTAAACCCACGTGGTTAAAGATAAAAAATGTTTCTTCTCTCAGTTGTACTAAAACCGCTGGAAAAAGTTGGGCTGACCCAAAACTGTATAATGAAGAGAAAAGTACAAAATAATTAACCATAATATTATACACACCTCCTATCCTCGCGTAAAATATAATATTACATTTTTTTTTTTTAAATCAATCATCATGAATTAGAAATACATACGTATTTCGTCAAAACTAAATGATGAATCGGTGCAGTTATAAGTTAGTTTAAAATATACTCGGACTGGTTACCAGCAATTTAATTAAATTTTATTTATAGCTGTATGAGTTTAAGCTAGAAATAATAATTTATTCTGCTTTCCACTTGTTGAGGCCACTTCATGATGTGATTTTTATCGCGGCAACTTATTATTAGTACCGGATTTTTGTCACACCATGTCATACCTCAACTGAATGCAAGAGATACACGAAAGCGGTCGCTGTGAGATGAGTATCTAGGTATGACGTAAAAGAGGAGAGTTGGATGTGACGTCATAGCGTCAAGATGTGTGCCTAAAATGGCTTGTGTATCATCTCGTGTTTTATATTGTGTATTTACCAGATATTCAGAAGATAATGGTAAGCTATATGCTTGACATGATAGGCATAAGATAATGCCAGGATTATAAATACGGGACGACAATTCCCAAGAAAAGAAATATGTTATATTCAAATTATATGAAGTAATATAATTGAACATTTGATATAGCGGGACGTCTCATGCCCCGAGGTCAAAAGGATTATTCGAAATGAATATTGATTATACCGGGACGCCATTTCCCCCGAAGAAAAAGGAATAAAATAAATGAATAATTGTTATACCGGGAAGCGACATACCCCGAAGTTTATGGATTGATGTGGATTTGATTTGTGAATATTTGAGATACTGGGACGCTCATATCCCCCGATGTTGATGGACAATTATAATGAACTTTTGTTATGCCGGGACGCTAAATACCCCGATGGAAATTGTAAATAATAAATGATATTATAAAGATATAGACAATGGAAAAGTCAAATGACACTGTTAGAAAGTCGAATCAGGTTAAAGCAAGACTGTATCACAGAGAGGGAGCATACATGCCATGTTCGTAATTGCGACCTTGTTAGTGTGTACTTACTAGTATTAAACTGTTGTCAAATCGTCCAAGCCCAGAAGTTTATTCAATCAATCAAGGTTCATTTACACAGTTATTAACTTTATGCAGTACTTGAAATTTTCACATGGAAAGGTGTATACAAGAAGGGTGGCTGCCAGAATAATCAACAATATAAACCAAATCAAGATGAATGAATTTTCACATCTTTAATAACACAAATAGACCCTAGACAACAAAAGAATTCGGGCAATTTCTCCATCCCTTAATAGAGGAGAAATAACTGGGGGCCCGTCCTACAACTGGCAAGCTTGTCTACGTGGACTCCACGTTCAACTACATCTTGGGACATCAAGAAACGAATTTCTCCTACTACGAATCTGAAGTCAACTGAGGCTGGACTACTGCACTGAACTTGTACGCAGGACTTTTGACATTTTAAGAACTGTACGATCATAATTCGTCAAAAAAGACTGTACATTCACTATAATTTCACGATGGAAGATGACATGTAACGGCTGCTCCTTGTAAAGGCACCAAAGATCGTTGACCTGACCATGAGGACTGTCAAGATTCAACACTTCAACATCAAGTTGATTCGGTTCGGACTGTGCTTCTATACGTTCAATATTTCAATACTGGCAAATCACGCATTTGGATGTGGAACGTTTAGGGACAATATGGCACTTTGTACTCAGTGACGTCATCAAAGCCGGCAAACGTTCAAATGACTTTATGTTCAACTTCAAGTCAGGCGATGGTTTCGTTCATTTATGTGTGTTATTGATATCGACTTCAAGTACAAACACACTGATTCCTTATCTGCAGAGGTTCATAGTTCAACAAAAAAGATAAGTAGTATTTTGATTTATCTGATGCGTGACATTATTTGAACATTTCAGAGTCTTTCCCAGTCAACCTCCATTCTTCCATGTTTTCTTCGCTTAGGCCTACATGTTGATCTGTATAAAGTAAACGGGAGGTAGTCGCGCTCGCTATTTGTAATTTTTCTTCGGAAATCTTACAAATGACGATGTTCTATTAGGTTATTGTTGGTTGTCCAGTCAAAGAAAGAACAGTGGAACTTTAGTCTTTGACTGCATAGCAAACATCAGTATTTGTATAGATTGTTTCGTCAAGTCTACGTAATACATTTTCATTCACTAATTTACGTAAGTGGGTCACGTGTCTGTACAGCTGTTTCTCTATCATTCTTGTCTCATTGTAAAATTTGACGATTTGCTGTTTTTGTGCGTTCTTTTTTGTCTTGTTTATTTTAAATGTAATTATACAAAGTTGTTGTTGCTTGTCAATATGTCTTTGTTTCTTTTATTTCCTTTATATTCGTCGGGTAATGTGCTGTAATTTGACATGTCAATTCATTATCATCTTCATTGACTTGTGCCATTCTTTTTCACTGTGCTCGTCTCTCATTCTTGGTATGTTCCTTCATAAGATATATATTCAGTCAATGCCATAATTTATTGTACTTAATTAATTGATATTAAGGGGAGATTTGACATTTGTTGATTCGAATTAGAACACAAAATGTCTTCATTACCAGAATTTATTGACATAGGTTTGCGTTAGGCAAATCTGGAGTTGAGCTAGAGGCTTATGCTGAGAAAAACTATCATGATTATTTAGAACGTATAGAACGGAAGGAACAAAGAGAGTTAAAGAAGCAGGAGCTTGACCAAGCAAGGGAATTGGAAGAGAAAAGACTTGCTCAAGCAAGAGAATTAAAGAAACTTGAGAAGAAGAAATTGATTCAACAAGAAGCAGCTAGAAAAGAACAAGAGGCAGCTATAGAATTAACTAGGGAACTTGAGGAGAAGAAATTGATTAAAAAGAAAAAGAACAAGAATTGGCTCGAAGAGATCAAGAAGCATCCAGAGAGTTAGAACGGGAGAAAATGGAACTACGTAAGATGGAACTACTTCAGTTGGATCAAGCACACAGAAACGCTATAGAACTTCAGTCATTGAAATTACAGGCTGATAAAGAAAAAGAGATTGAGATTGCAAAGATTAATGCCCAACATACTGGTGCTAATCCACAAGGTTCTCATAGCAATAATTTTAATTACCCAAAAATTAAATTACCTAATTTTGATGATAAACGTGATTGCATGGACTCGTTTATTATGAGGTTTAAGATGAGGGCTATGGATTTGAAGATCCCAAAAGATAGATGGCCTATCGTTTTTTCAGACTACCTCACAGGGGAAGCAATGCGTTGTTTCATGTCAATTGATGAAACAAGTAGATCTTATTTTCATATTGTTGCCAATACTTTGATGGCAAAATTTCAGCTCACTGAGGAGGGTTTTCGATCATGATTTCATTCTGTGGTTCCGTCCAAGAATGCTGATTTCGGAGAGTTTATCTCTTCTATTAAATTGTACTTGAGTCGTTGGATAGATTTATCGGGGATCAATAAAACATTTGATGAATTATTTGACCTAATGCTCAGGGAGGAGAGAAATTACATGTCTGCACACCCAAACAAGGAAATTCGAAAGGTTGCCTTTGATGATGCATTACCTGTGTGTGTTTCGTACCACGACGGGAGAGTAGGTGACCACCGTTCTCGCCCAAGGAGTTCGGAGGGTAGATATAGGAGTGATTATCGATCTTCCTATCGAGGACGGTACAATTTTCCTCGTCGTCAGTCACCATCTCACTTCGGTGGATATAGATATTCCAATTACTCTAACCGAGGTCGTGGACAACACTACGGTAATAGCAGTGATGATATACATCACAGATATGATAATAGAAGAACTTCAGGTGAACGCTCCAATGGTAATGGTAGGTGTCATTTAAGAGATGTAAACAAAAAGCACGGCAAACAATGCAATCACAAAGCTGATCACAAAAATGATTGTAAACAGGCAAAAGGGAAATCAGACCATGCTAACGTCTGTACCCCACTTTGTGGTCACGATAGCCATGTTGAACAGGCTAATGCATGCATTGTACGCTCAAACAAAGATAACAATTGCGCCAGGCGCTCAAACTAGACTTTTGTGTGGCCATACTTTACCGGCGATGTCAGTCTGTGACTTTATTGGTCGCCTTACATTACACAAAGGGTTTATAGGTGACAAACCAGCCACTATTCTTCGTGACACGGGCTGTACAATTGTAGGGATACGGAAATCTTTATTAGATAAATCATCCTTTACAGGAAAGTCACTGAAATGTGTGACATTTGGTGGTAACATTGAATGGTTTCCCATGGCAAAGGCGGAGATCGACACGCCTTTTTATTCAAGGACTGTACTCGTGTGTGGCTTGGAGAATCCTGTAAGTGACGTGATCCTTGGTAACATTCCAGGTGTGAAAGACTGTTCACCTGAGGAAATTGCAGAGTGGGTCAGCAAGCACCCATTGGTGGCGAATGCGGTCACTACCAGAGCTCAGCATGAAGCGAGCAATGTGACCGATGCATCTCCATCAGTAGTGAAGGAGACGCCACTGAGAAATGCTCAAAACATTTCTCCAAGTATCTTTGCACTGAAACAACAGGAGGATGAATCTTTAAAGAAATTATTGATTTTGGCTCAAACAAAACAAATTAAGGTTACTAAGAACTCATCATATTGGTTTGAGTTTCGTAACAATGTTTTGATCAGATGTTTTAAAAAAGGAGGTGATCATGCAAAGAGACAGATTGTTGTACCAAAAAGTGTTAGACCTTTAGTTTTAAATACAGGTCATGATTTACCTATGGCAGGACACTTGGGTCGTAATCGGACTTTGTTTCGAATTACTTCAAATTTTTATTGGCCTGGTGTCAACACAGATGTAAAAAGATATTGTAGGTCTTGTCAGACTTGTCAAAAAGGAGCACGCAGGGGTAAGAACCAGACAGCACTCTTGCAAGTCACAGATGTTCCTGTGCGAGCTTTTAAGAAACTAGCTATAGACATCATCGGTTCACTGTCTATAATGTCGGATCGAGGTTTTCAGTATATTTTAACGTGCATTGATTTGTGCACTAGATGGCCTGAGGCCATACCGTTAAAAAACATTAGTACCATGTCTGTTGCGGAAGCTTTAAACTTAATTTTTACAAGGATAGGTTTTCCTGAGGAAATACTGTCTGATAGAGGGACACAGTTTAAGTCTGAACTTATGAGCGCGATAGAGAGCTTATTTCGCATAAAACATTCATTCACAAGTCCTTATAGACCAAGTTCAAATGGGGTTCGTGAAAGATTTAACGGTTCTCTTAAGGCAATGCTTGGGAAGGTTACTGATGCACACCCTTGGGACTGGGATAAGATTCTCCCATCGATTTTATTCGCTTACAGAGAGATCCCCCAGGAGAGTACTGGGTTCTCTCCCTTTGAACTTGTCTATGGAGCGAATCTGAGAGGTCCGTTGTATCTTTTGAAGGATTTAATCCTTGGTACCTCTCATGATGACGCAACTCGCAGTAGTTACGAGTTTTTGGTTGATTTACGACAAAGGTTAGTAGATGCATGTCAGATTGCATCACAGAGTATACAAACGGCAACTCAAAAATCGAGGTTGCTACATAACCAATCTCGTACCTTAAGATCATTTGTTCCAGGGGATGAAATCTTACTACTTCTACCTATCAAGGAAAATAAGTTGTTAATTTCATGGCAGGGGCCATACAAAGTGGTGAAAAAGATCACGGATGTTGATTACTCAATTGATATCAGAGGCAAAATTAAAACGTATCATCTGAATATGTTGAAATTATACACTCCAAGACCATCGGAATTGGTAGATGTCTTGGATGAGGTTCATCGATCCTCATGTGCTATTGTTCATTCTGAGGATGCTACATCTGATATTCCTTTGGAATTTACTTTACCTTCTATTTCTGCTCATGAAACGTGGCAGGATGTTTCTATTTCTTCATCACTTTCGCATTCTGAACAAATTCAGATCCGTGATGTTTTACGTTCTTTCTCTGACGTATTTTCAGAACATCCGGGGCATACTGACTTAATATCTCACGAGATCTTGATCACTGATTCTACTCCGATTAAAATCAGACCATATCCTATTCCCCTTCACTACAGAGATAAGGTAGATAAGGAAATTTCGGATATGCTTAAAATGGGTATCATTTCCCATTCTTCATCTTCGTACTCTTCTCCAATGGTATTGGTGAAGAAACCGGATGGATCTTTACGAATCTGTATTGATTTTCGGAAACTAAATCTAGTTACAGTCACAGATGCTGAGCCTATTCCAATCTTGGAAGACCTTCTTCCACAGCTGGCCAACGCTACATTCTTTATTAAACTAGATTTGGCAAAGGGATACTGGCAAATTCCTTTGTCTGAAAATTCTAGACATCTGACAGCATTTTCCACACCAAGAGGTTTATTTGAATGGAATTATATGTGTTTCGGGTTGGTGAATGCACCTGCGACATTTGTTATTCGCCGTTTAGTTGGCGATAGACCCGATGTCATCACATATATAGATGACATTTGTTTATTCCATAACACATGGGAAGAACATACTGTAGGTTTCATTTCTTTGTTGGAACAGCTAAGAAAACATCATCGGACAGTTAGACCTTCGAAAGTACAGATAGGTTTTCAGGAAATATCTTTCCTGTGTCATAGAATCGGTAATCATCGGCTATATCCTTCGGATAGTCTGGTGAATAAAATTCTGAACATTCAGGTACCGAAAAATAAGAAAGAGGTCCGTAGTCTGTTAGGGCTAATTAATTATTATCATAGATTTATTCCAGACTTTTCTTCTATCTCTGGTCCTCTTTCGGAGTTGACGCGCAAAGGCGCTCCTCTTAAAGTACTGTGGTCAGATACTTGTCAGGTAGCATTAGATAAAATTAAAATACTATTCTCGAATCATCCTATTTTGATTCTGCCAAATATCCATGAACCATTCTATATTCGCACAGACGCGTCTCAGATGGGAATCGTGGCAGTTTGATGCAAC
The DNA here is from genome assembly GCA_024509875.1 of Oreohelix idahoensis. Lineage (NCBI taxonomy): Eukaryota > Metazoa > Mollusca > Gastropoda > Stylommatophora > Oreohelicidae > Oreohelix > Oreohelix idahoensis. The sequence goes on from JAMPIV010003699.1 coordinate 516,802, forward strand.
TTATCAACGGGGTACTCCATCCTTGCTTCTTTGTGAGCCGGAAGTTGTCTGTGGCGGAAAAGAAGTACTCGGCGGGTGAAAGAGAGCTCCTTGCTCTTGTGTGGATGATATCAAAATTGTCCAGATATCTGATTGGAAGAAAGTTTTACGTTGAAGTTGATTATCATCCTTTGACGTCAATGAAACCGAAGGCGTTTAAAAACTCACGTATCTACAGATGGTTTCTGCTACTGCAACAGTTTTCATTTGAAATTAAACATATACGCGGTGAGGACAACTGGTTAGCTGACGTTGTCACGATTTGCAGCTCACCATGACTGATTATATCTCACATGGAACGTTGAATCCAGGTGTATGGTTCCAGTTTGTGTGGACATCGTATTGTGTCTTCTGGACTTGCTATTTCGTCCGGATATATGGACTCAAATTTTATTGCAATTTTGTTGATTTAATAATTGCACTTCTTCACAATTTTATGTATATCTGTCTAAATGCCTGATACTTCTCATTAGATTGCTTGTATGCATGTTGTCTCGGTACGTAAGGTTGCTTGTAGTTGTGCCCTACAGGATCTTGCGCGTGTCCTAAAGTAAACACTCGGGAGCGTGAGGGGTAATGTTGAGGCCTCTTCATGATGTGATTTTTATCGCGGCAACTTATTATTAGTACCGGATTTTTGTCACACCATGTCGTACCTCAACTGAATGCAAGAGATACATGAAAGCGGTCGCTGTGAGATGAGTATCTAGGTATGACGTAAAAGAGGAGAGTTGGATGTGACGTCATAGCGTCAAGATGTGTGCCTAAAATGGCTTGTGTATCATCCCGTGTATTGGATTGTGTATTTACCAGATATTCAGAAGATAATGGTAAGCTATATGCTTGACATGATAGGCATAAGATAATGCCAGGATTATAAATACGGGACGACAATTCCCAAGAAAAGAAATATGTTATATTCAAATTATAAGAAGTAATATAATTGAACATTTGATATAGCGGGACGTCTCATGCCCCGAGGTCAAAAGGATTATTCGAAATGAATATTGATTATACCGGGACGCCATTTCCCCCGAAGAAAAAAGGAATAAAATAAATGAATAATTGTTATACCGGGAAGCGACATACCCCGAAGTTTATGGATTGATGTGGATTTGATTTGTGAATATTTGAGATACTGGGACGCTCATATCCCCCGATTGTGGTGGATTTTGATGTTATGAATTGTTGTTGTGTATTATTATTGTATTAAATGAGATCAGCTATGAAGGTCCCTGAATTTAACAAATAGTATTTTAAACTTTCCAGAGTACCTTTTCGCTACCACCCTTTTGATCTCATTCAAAATTAATCTATATTATTATATAAAATGACTTCGTGTAGTGTCTAGGGTTATGAAGGTAGGGTGTAATGTGCAATAACCAACAAACATACAAACAAATAGTTTATTATCCACAACCACCAACAGTATTACAACAACAACATACAAACGACACTTTAAAAGGCTATCTTATTTAAGACAGTGGTTGAAATTTGTGTAAATACAATTTTTTTCAATTTATTATCCTGATTCTAATTTATTTTGAACCAGGACTGACAATCAAAAGTGAAATCAAAAGAATTATTTACAACATTCCAATAACACAGTAGATGTTCTGTCCATACATACAATATTATTCTAATATAAGTGTGTAGTTGTATTCTTCTACTTTGAGGTAATACTGGTATTAAACTCTAGGTTGTTGGTTATAATCACTCCCTTTAAGTTATGTCTGTTTTCGTTTGTCACTTATGGAAATATTAATACTAGGCACAGTTTTCTTTAATATCACTTTCTAGTTCTTTTAAGTTGAGCTGCCAGGTGCCGAACAAGAACTTATCTTGGCAGGAGAATACAGGTAGAACGTTTCCTCTGCTCGCTTGACAATCTTTTCCACCTTTTTGATAGGCAATGGCCACTAGCATGGGCTCGAAGTATACAGATAGAGTCCTGAATCGAGCAGTTCTCAGGCGTTTGGTACTACATTAACGTCAGTACACAGGACCCTGAAATGTGAAGGTTATGCATCCTACTTTATACCTAGTATACTATACTATTCCACATTTAAGTACAGGTACATTACAAACAAACGAAAAGGGTCATAGCTTTATACCAACCTATGCCACCATTATCTTTTGATGAGACTGTGGTAAAGTGGGATATTATAAATATTTATAGGGGACTTAGTGTACTGACTGAGATCAGCTGTGAAGGTATCTGTATCTAATAAGTGTAGTGTATTACAGATGACCTTACTTGCTACCACATATTTATACCTCAGTCAGAATTATTCTGGAATATTGTGATGACTACGTTGAATGTCTAGGGTTTTGTAAATGATGAAGTGTAAGTCACAACAATAACAGACAGATACACAATTTAATTTATTCCACCACACTTGACAACAGTTTGACACTCACATACATATAACACTCTATGAGACTATCTTAAATGAGTCACTGGTAAATTTTCAAATATCAATATGTATTAAGTACTTTTCATTAATATATATGTGTCCTGATTCAAATACAAAGTGAACCAGGAATCACAATCAATTTTAATTACAAGTTATATGTACAGAATTTATCAATATGAATCTTGTAGTGACATATTTTATTAAGATTATCCTATGTGTGTCAGTTGTGTAGTAGTAATATGAGGTAATACTGGTTTTGTTTTTTTCAAGCTATGTTGGTATTTGTCATCATGACTTCAAGTGTTTGTTTCTGTTGGAACTAGTATTGGAGATGTTCTCAGTTCCTGGCATTAAAACAATTAATTTCCCCTCTTATTTTTATACAATGTCAGTTTAAGATGAGGTTACATAATGTTGAGCTCCGCTGGCCACATAGTCTTATCTTTCATGATGTCGGCAGGAAAAGACTCCTCTGCTCGATAGCCTCCCTGTATTCTGGAGACACCTCACTGTTTGCTATATGGACCAAGGAGTATGCTGTCCGCCTCTGGATTCAGCAAAGCTCTGACCAGGTGCTGCTCAATAACTTTAGGACCACAGTCCCTCAATTCATGGAAATAATACAGAATTACGTTGACTGGCACTGAATATAGCACAATTTCGATCTGCCGATGTCCCAGGCTTTTATTTAGAAAAATATGCACTGGCGCTCAACGCACTAGTTCTGTAGTAAGTTTATTTGCAAATGTGGTGGTGACCTGACGCCTCTAATTGACTATATTGGCAGGTCTAACCAATCATGCCATGTTTACACAGCTTTTCAAAAAAGTACTCCTACTCACGTTTCCCCTAACAACAAAGAAGTAGTATTTATAGTCCGACTAATCGTGTTTAGCCTTACATTTATTTTCCGCCAATCAATTAGGAGGTAACATGTCAGCCTATTTCCCGTATAATGGTGTGTTGAAAATCTGTCACTGAGCGATTCTGATTTGGGTGTTGTCTGACATCCCTCACTATTTCTTTTGGCTATAATTTGGTAATTCCTAGACTATTTGCGTAACGTTTAACATATTTTTTGTCAGCAAGTCCTAAGGAACCCAAATATACAAATTTAAAGGAGCTAAGTGGCTGCGTTCAAAATATGCACTTTCTTCTACCTCCTGTTTACTTCGAAAACGATGTGGTGTCTGGGTACTGTAATGTTTTCAAACGTAAACCAGTATAATGTCATATTTCCTAATAAGCGTTTTTCAGGATTTTAAAACCTAACTCTGGTATGGGTAGTGTTTTTATCACTGTCGATTTGAAAAAAAGCTAGTGCATGTGGCCTTACACGCGTGATGGCAGCAATTGTGTATCGCGCGACGCGTGTTAGTATTGCCTGCGTCCCTGCTTTCAGCCCTCCCCTCTTTCTATCTTTAGTCCATCTGTCCGTTCGTTTATGGTAACGTAGTGTAATTAATGCTAATATTAATTTAGGTCATTAATCAGCTTGCGTATCTCAAGGTTTTTCTTAGAAAGGCAGTACACGTTTTATTGAAGCAAGCGTGTAATGATGCAGTAGGCTTTTACTATCAACGTGAAACGTTACAATTTGCAGACGAAGTAGAAAACAAGGGGGATTTCGAGTACATTCATTGTGACAGCACTGTTCTTTACCATTCTTCTTTCCTTTTATTGAAGTTATTTGTTAGGCTTTACATTTACGTTTTAATTTATATATGGGGATTAGAATATTTCACGACATCTCCCCTCTTAAAACAGACATCTTATGTCAGTCCTTTATTCTATATACACATAGATAAATGTAAGTCAACTTGACTTTACTCTGCTGTTGTGCTATCATGGTTTTATGTAGTTGGGTCCATTCAGAGTAAGCACTACTCATGAAATCTGCCTCAGACCTCTACAACCAATAATATCTTTCAGTTATGTTACTGAACAGCCGCAAGTGTGACTGCTTGTCTTAATGCTGCTTCACAACGCGTATTCACCATTTCTCTTCTCTGAGTCTGCGCAATGACATGTCCAGAGAACATTAGATTTTCCTCAAAATGTACGTTATGAGGATATAACATATACCTGGTGATAGCAGAGTTTTCGTAGTGGATCCCATAATCTTCTTATTAGCCTGTATGAAACATTCGGAATATCCTCAATCAAAGAGGCAACTCAGGGATTCATTACGTTCCTCCGAATTGTTTACATCCAACAATTTTGTCTGATCTCAGGTTTTACTGGAATCTGATAGTATCCTTTACTCAGATCCACTTTTGAGAAATATTTAGCTTTATTTAGTCTTGCAAACAGCTGATTTGTATCCGGCAATGGATCCACCTGTCCTTCTGTAATAGCATTCAGTCTCCTGTAATCTATACAGAGTCTATGTTCTCCAGAGGGCTTCCTTAGGAGTACAACACCGGAACTATACGAAGATTCACTGTGTGAAATAATTCCTTCCTTCAACAAATAGTCTATCTCTTCCTTCAAAGCTTTCTCCTTAGCAAAAGGAATCGAATAGGGTTGCATACAGACAGGTGTGGGGTCTATCAGCTTCATATCATATTCCAATAAGTTTGTATGTCCTGGTCGGTCTGTTAACACCTCTGTATGAGTATCTAGAACCTGTTTCACTCTCTCTTTCTGAGTTTTCGTTAAATGTGTACTGATTTTCACCTGTGCCGCTGTCTCACAGGGGTGTAATGGATATTCAAATGATGAAAGTGGTTCTTTTTTCATCTCCATCGCCATGGACAAGGTCAACAAGTGTGTCTCTTCCTGATGTTCTCTTTCCAAATATTTCTTCAGGAGATTCACATGATAGATTTTTTCTTTCCCCTTCTTATCTATCTTATAATTTGTTCTAGACACCTTCTCTAGAACTGTATATGGACCTTGCCATCCAATTTGTAACTTATTCTGACTACCGGGTAGAAGAAGCAGTACCCTCTCTCCCACAGCCAAATCTCTGTCTTTCGCCTTCCTGTTATAATAGGCAGCATGTTTCTTCCTGGCTTGTTTCAAATTTTCATTGGCAAGTTTCCAGCCAGTTTTTAAACGAGTGGTCAGCTCATTCACATATTGGTATGAGGATGTAATATTTTCCTCTGCCTTTTCATCAGTCCACGTTCTTAACAGCGTTACATGTGAAGCTTTAATTTTGTGGACCTATTTGTCCATGCACCGGTATGGTCTCTTCCACTTGAAGCGCTATAGTGATGATTTTTCTTCCCAGAATTATCAGTCACAAAACGACCGCTACCAATTCTTCTCTTGGGGCTGTCTCCCCACTTAAGATTCTTGATGAGAGATTTCCTCTCTACATCCTCTTCCTCCAGTTTGTTTAAGTCCGATTGAGGGATTTCCGGCTTATCCTGGGGTAAGACATCTTTTTGCACTCTCCGCATAGTGGCCATTGTAAAACAGTTAATTGAAGCTTGTTCGTGAAAAGGGGCTTCCCATTCCCTTTGGTCCACTTTATCAAATTTATTTTTCTTCGTATTTTCAGGCCTAGTTTTACCCCTTGGCGTGTCCAGGTCCTGATCAATGTTCCCACTTGTGGGTGTTCCCTCATGTGCTATGCTACACCTTTCTACAAAATTCTCAATGTCCCATCTTGCCTTGGGCCAATAATAATTGTGAGCCACCTTTTGGATGATGGTACCTATTTTCTCATGGTCCCCATCTGGTTTCACATGTAGGCTCCTTATTAAGTCTGCCCTATATCTTTTAGGAAGTACCAGCTGTCCCTGACCTTTGGATCTAGCTCCAGTCTTCCTATACATCAACTTGTTTTTCATGTAAAAATCTCCCTTGCCTGGAGTTGTATGACAAGTTGACAATTTCCTGAAACAAGGCTTGAGGGTCTTATCCCCAGCCTGTGCCTTCCTCATCTCTTCTGGAGTGGTATCCAACATAATATCCTCCTCCTGTCTTGAGGTCGACCTGACCTGAAGGGTGGCCATATACACAGGTTTCCTTCTGCAACGGTCAGTGTCATGATTGTCCATCTGACAATTTTTACACCACCTTTTCCCTTGGTTGAAAGATTTTCTTTCATCATATTTCCTTTCATCGAATTGTGGGGTTTTATTTTTATTGTCATACCGTGACCTATCAAATTGGTGCTTACCTTTGTTTTGATCTCTAGGATCAAATTGATTAAAGTTCTGTGGTGCCCTAAAATTATCCACCTGTTTCTTCTTATTACCTGATACTTCTGCCTGAGCTGCTTGATACCTTTCAGCAACATTTAGCAACTCACCCAGCCTCTCTGCACCTTGTTCCATGAGAAACTTTCTCAGGTCTGGAGCCATGGACTCTCTTAATTGTTCTATAAGGACCATTTCCTTAAGATCTTGGGTTTTCCCCAGAGAAGTCCATTTCTCCAAGTATGTCTCTATTCGTGCAGAGAACTGGTGATTGGTTTCACCTGACAGTAGTTTAGCATTCCTAAATGTTTTCCTATAAAATTCTGCGTTCTTTTCATATCTTAACAAAAGAGCCTGCTTTAGCATGTCATAATTTTCCTGATCACCTCTGCTCATTTTGGCAAAAACTTCATAAGCTGCCCCACGAAGACCTTGAGATAACTTTAAGCTCCACCTTTCTCTCTCTAACCCATATGTGGTAGCTAATAGTTCATATCTATTTAGATAGCTCTCAATATCATCGTCTTTCTCAACAAAATGATCTAAATGAAAATTCATAGCTGAGGTTGAGGCTCCCTGACTAGCAGTGGCATCAGAGGTAAAGGGACTGGCACCATTTTCAGGAGCATGGCCTTGAAACTCAAACTCCCTTAGTCGTAACTCATGTTCCCTTTGTAATCTTTTCTCCTCCTTTTCTGCTTCCCTCTCTGCAGTCAATCTTCTTTCCTCGGCTTCCCTTTCTGCAGCCAATTTCTTCTCTTCTCTTTCTGCAGCTAATTTCTTCTCTTCTCTTTCTGCAGCCAATTTCTTCTCTTCTCTTTCTGCAGCCTGTCTTCTTTCCTCGGCTTCCAATGCTTTAGCCTCTTTGTCAGCCTCAATCTGCAACCTCTTAGCGTCAGCCTCAATCTGCAACCTCTTAATTTCTTTTTCAGCCTCTAACCTCTTATCTTCGGCCAACCTTTCAGATTCTAATTTTCTTTCGCCCTCTTTTTCTAATCTTCTTTCTTCCCGTTCAATATATTTGTCACATTCCGCCGTGACATAAGCAATCATAATTTGCCCGTCCATTCCTAACTCTTTCGCAGTCTGTACAGCAGCAGATCGAAATTTTGCCAAGTCGGCCATTGTCTAACATGTAAATGTAACAATTCAATCTATCAATAATTATCTAAGGACACTACAGGCACTGAGAGCTCAACGTTATTTATTTCCACCCAAGGATACCTTTTAATTCTTTTTATTCCCAATATCTATAACAGGAGAAAGTTCAATATCCCTGGAGCGAGACCCCAATATATGTGGTAAAGTGGGATATTATAAATATTTATAGGGGACTTAGTGTACTGACTGAGATCAGCTGTGAAGGTATCTGTATCTAATAAGTGTAGTGTATTACAGATGACCTTACTTGCTACCACATATTTATACCTCAGTCAGAATTATTCTGGAATATTGTGATGACTACGTTGAATGTCTAGGGTTTTGTAAATGATGAAGTGTAAGTCACAACAATAACAGACAGATACACAATTTAATTTATTCCACCACACTTGACAACAGTTTGACACTCACATACATATAACACTCTATGAGACTATCTTAAATGAGTCACTGGTAAATTTTCAAATATCAATATGTATTAAGTACTTTTCATTAATATATATGTGTCCTGATTCAAATACAAAGTGAACCAGGAATCACAATCAATTTTAATTACAAGTTATATGTACAGAATTTATCAATATGAATCTTGTAGTGACATATTTTATTAAGATTATCCTATGTGTGTCAGTTGTGTAGTAGTAATATGAGGTAATACTGGTTTTGTTTTTTCAAGCTATGTTGGTATTTGTCATCATGACTTCAAGTGTTTGTTTCTGTTGGAACTAGTATTGGAGATGTTCTCAGTTCCTGGCATTAAAACAATTAATTTCCCCTCTTATTTTTATACAATGTCAGTTTAAGATGAGGTTACATAATGTTGAGCTCCGCTGGCCACATAGTCTTATCTTTCATGATGTCGGCAGGAAAAGACTCCTCTGCTCGATAGCCTCCCTGTATTCTGGAGACACCTCACTGTTTGCTATATGGACCAAGGAGTATGCTGTCCGCCTCTGGATTCAGCAAAGCTCTGACCAGGTGCTGCTCAATAACTTTAGGACCACAGTCCCTCAATTCATGGAAATAATACAGAATTACGTTGACTGGCACTGAATATAGCACAATTTCGATCTGCCGATGTCCCAGGCTTTTATTTAGAAAAATATGCACTGGCGCTCAACGCACTGGTTCTGTAGTAAGTTTATTTGCAAATGTGGTGGTGACCTGACGCCTCTAATTGACTATATTGGCAGGTCTAACCAATCATGCCATGTTTACACCCTGACGCCTCAAATTGACTATATTGGCAGGTCCTAACCAATCATGTCCATGTTTACAAAACAGATTTTTCAAAAAAGTACTCCTACTCACGTTTCCCCTAACAACAAAGAAGTAGTATTTATAGTCCGACTAATCGTGTTTAGCCTTACATTTATTTTCCGCCAATCAAATAGGAGGTAACATGTCAGCCTATTTCCCGTATAATGGTGTGTTGAAAATCTGTCACTGAGCGATTCTGATTTGGGTGTTGTCTGACATCCCTCACTATTTCTTTTGGCTATAATTTGGTAATTCCTAGACTATTTGCGTAACGTTTAACATATTTTTGTCAGCAAGTCCTAAGGAACCCAACTATACAAATTTAAAGGAGCTAAGTGGCTGCGTTCAAAATATGCACTTTCTTCTACCTCCTGTTTACTTCGAAAACGATGTGGTGTCTGGGTACTGTAATGTTTTCAAACGTAAACCAGTATAATGTCATATTTCTTAATAAGCGTTTTTCAGGATTTTAAAACCTAACTCTGGTATGGGTAGTGTTTTTATCACTGTCGATTTGAAAAAAAGCTAGTGCATGTGGCCTTACACGCGTGATGGCAGCAATTGTGTATCGCGCGACGCGTGTTAGTATTGCCTGCGTCCCTGCTTTCAGCCCTCCCCTCTTTCTATCTTTAGTCCATCTGTCCGTTCGTTTATGGTAACGTAGTGTAATTAATGCTAATATTAATTTAGGTCATTAATCAGCTTGCGTATCTCAAGGTTTTTCTTAGAAAGGCAGTACACGTTTTATTGAAGCAAGCGTGTAATGATGCAGTAGGCTTTTACTATCAACGTGAAACGTTACAATTTGCAGACGAAGTAGAAAACAAGGGGGATTTCGAGTACAGTCATTGTGACAGCACTGTTCTTTACCATTCTTCTTTCCTTTTATTGAAGTTATTTGTTAGGCTTTACATTTACGTTTTAATTTATATATGGGGATTAGAATATTTCACGACAGAGACAATGTACACCAGTATTCCTCTCCCCTAATAGTTACAACGCCACTGCAATTCCAGCTGTCATCTTTTCCAAATAATAGGATAGGTGTTATGCTCCTTGATGACAATCATTCATATTTTCTTGTAGTTTTACACCTCTCTGACAGTCTATCACATGGTGGATCAATCTCTAGGCTTTGCCTAATGGTTGCTACAGACCCACTCACTTACAGACATATATTATTATTTCACATTCAATTTTTATTTTAGATACATGTTAATAAAGTCAATCTTACCACATTTATTCAATGAAATACACAGTGAACGATGACTGGCACACTTTCGATCTGCCGTTCTGTCCAGGCTTTTGAGAAATATGGTTTTCACAGCACAAGCCTGATCTCATCGCTACTTGTCAAAATTTTGTTAGAAAATGGCGTCCCCAACTAATGCTTTTTCCCCAATATCAACTACTCTGGCCAATGATTATCCTTATTTCACTTGTAAACAAAGTCTTTCAAAAATACAATTCAATTTTCTACTACGTTACTCGGGTGATATATGTTTTGTACGAGGTCGGCCAATAATATTTCGTCTCACTTCAATTCCATCCAATGCCTTTCATCGTACCATCTTAGTCTAGCTTTCACCTAATTTTTTTCCCCAAATATATGCGATCTAATTTAAGCAGATATGACTTGACCTGTCAGTATCTCTGATTCTCTATGTATTGTTTTATCAATATTTGATTATTTAATGGACTATTTAGATAACTAACAACATATTCTTGGTCAGCAAGTCTTCAGGTACACGAATATACGATTTTTATGGGGCTTTGTGGCTTGGTTCAAAATTCTATCTTTTTTTTCTATGTTAGTTGTTTATTTTTAAACTACCTACGAGAGCTTATGTCATTCGCAATAAGAGCTAAGCGTGTTTCCATGACCGTAGTGTCCACATTTCTAACTTTTTCATCGTATTGGGGAAACCCGCCTAGGGCAAAGCGTACAAGTCGGTTGTAGAGTTAGAACCAATTTGAGACGTGATTTGCATGTGTTATCTAGCCTTGCCCCTCCTTTCCCCAAATGCAGTTAGGCAAATATTTCTTAGAACTAGGAAAAGTGGGGCGTTTATGTCAAGGACGAATTTGAAAAATAGGGTACCGTTTTGTTCGGCTTATGCGTTTGCAAATAATAAGCTGAAGGCGTAGGCGACAACTTACGATTCTCGCAGAAAATTTTTAGTACTATCTTATCTTTGACTTTATGCACTATACTGTTATATTCTAATTTAGATATTGTATTTAGAAGCTCACCACACCGATGTTGATGAAAAATTATAATGAACTTTTGTTATGCCAGGACGCTAAATACCCCGATGAAAATTGTAAATAATAAATGATATTATAAAGATATAGACAATAGAAAAGTCAAATGACACTGTTAGAAAGTCGAATCAGGTTAAAGCAAGACTGTATCACAGAGAGGGAGCATACATGCCATGTTCGTAATTGTGACCTTGTTAGTGTGTACTTACTAGTATTAAACTGTTTTCAAATCGTCCAAGCCCAGAAGTTTATTCAATCAATCTAGGTTCATTTACACAGTTATTAACTTTATGCAGTACTTGAAATGTTTACATCGAAAGGTGTATACAAGAAGGGTGGCTGCCAGAAAAATCAACAATATAAACCAAATCAAGATGAATGCATTTTCACATCTTTAATAACACAAATAGACCCTAGACAACAAACGAATTCGGGCAATTTCTCCATCCCTTAACACCACTGTAACGCAATAACTAGAGAATATAACGGACTTATAATTTAATCCCTCTGCACAGAAATCTAACTAGTGAAAATAAAATAGGCGATTTACCACTTAAATCACTCACAAAATACTAGATATAATATTACCTCCAAACAGAACTACGGCTATCACCACGACTAGAATTTATTCACTAGATAGGTATTCTAGAAGCTCGGCAAAAAATTGACGAGAAAACTAAGAAACTTCGCTATACAAGCTTATTTCTCTAGCACGAGCGATCCGTCTACTGCAACTTAGGAGTACTGAATGCCTGAAGTCTAACTACTGGGGTTTAATATATGAAAACGGACAAAGGATGCACGCCATTCTTAAAAACCCGAAATAGCGTACCGTCTTAACACTTCACATTAACCTCAGGCGCCAGCAATAAAACTGCCAGTGCTCGTTCTAACACCTACAGCTACCTCTGGTCATTCCCGAGCTATGCATGTTGGCGCCTTTCACACCCATCACCGAGAAACTTAACCAAGAGCGCCGTGTCAGATGAAAATGTTAGACGATATGTCTGCCTGCCCATGTCTGTCGAGACGAATTTCACACTATTCGGTTGTCGTAAAAATTTTGAATCTGTATGACACCACGCTCAAATTCCCCGCTCAAAAACTAACTATAATATTTGAATCCAAATTAACTATAGTATTTGAACGTATTCTAAGAACCCAGTCAAATTTACCGCCAAAAATTTATCTAGTGTATTTGAATTTGTCTAGGAACAAGTCAAAATCTACCGCCCACCAAACTTATCTAAGAGCATAGTCAAAATTTAACAACCAATCATAATGCTTCTTTTTTTTTTTTTTTGGTGAGGATAAAGAAACCTTTTAACTTGGTAACAATGCCTATTTTGTGTTTTTGACCGAACGAATATATTTTATTTCTTAACAACTAAAGATAATTAAACATAAAGAAATGTCTCAAATTATGGCGCTGATATTGCTTAGCACATAAGCATAAATATTAACGCATGATAACATTTTATTGTAGTAGAAAAATTTATTTTAGTGATATTTTCACTAAAAAAAAGCCAGATCCAAACCTCAGAAATGAGGTATCTGAGGAAGGTGGTTGAAGTAACAAGAAGAGACATGGTACGCAACCAGACGATACGTCAAGGCCTTAAATCCTACCCCCTGCAGACCCAAGTAGAACAGTCCCAATTAAGATGGTTTGGCCATGTCTGCAGAATGGGAGAAGATCGGATACCACGACAAGCATGGGAAACAAAGAGCCAAGGATCCAGACCCCGAGGACGACCCAGAGTCCGCTGGGAGGACAACATTAGACAATCTTTGAAGGATCGAGGACTAGAATGGAGCCAGGCCAGGAGGAAGACAGCCGATAGGATAGTCTGGCGCTCTCTCTTCCAAACCTCTACACCTCACGGTAGAAGGGGAACGACTAAGTAAGTAAGATATTTTCACATCAGGGTAATGCCAAATTTAATTACTTAAAAATTACCCAGATTGAAATGCTAAGAACTTACTAAGGAATATCCATATAGAGCGATAGAGAACAATGGGCCGTTTAGTTATCACTTTTGATAATTAAAATCGGTCCGCTAATAACTCTAATATATAATATTTAAAATTAGTCAGATTATACAAACACGCTCAGAACCGCATAAGGCACAAGTCTCAAAAATCAACTTTTTGACTTTTCCTCCGATTGGTCGGATGTAGTTCTATAAATAGTAAAAAGGTAGTACTATCGGGACCATTCGAAATTTAAATTTACACCGAGCTGACAGCATTGGAAAGATAGAAAGATCAAGTCTTTGCCTCCTGATCTGGAAGCAGTCTAAGATCCCTTAGAAGGCCAGTTCAGTTTGAGTGTGTATAAATATATTTACCTGAGGGTAAGAAATATATATTTATTTGCTTATTTTATTGATTATTAACCTGTGAGTAAACAGCCTATGTGTTCCATTTTAATTCGAAAGTGAAACTGCCGGCGGGATGTGTTGTGTCACACTGACCTAAGTAGGAATGTGTGTTGTATTGCAGGCTTGTTCGAAATGAAAAAAAAATGTGTATATTGTTTGCAAATAGGGCACAAAATTTACGACAGTAAGTGTTAGTAGTGGTTTAAATTGGTATTTTCTTCTGGAGTGACACACTGTTCCAAGATCATGTGATAAACATATAGGGAAGGTTAGAATGAAGTAATCAATAGGTCACATGCTGTATTGTACTTACCATGATTATTGTATGGAAGCCAAGCATGGACGAGGGACACTTACATTGAATCCAAACAGAGAAAGAATAATTACATGAAATTGATTGTAGGCAACGGAATTCAAGGTCTTGTGCAACTTGTTAGCACAAATATCTGACAAGGGTAAGTTTTAATATTGTTTAGGGGTGAATGGATTGAGGCAGACTTCTACGTGGAATGGGTTGTCCTTTCTATTCCAAGTTATATCACGAAATTACCTCGTGGCTGTATTCAATTGAGAGGAAGTGTGGGAGTTGAGAGGTCCTCATACAACTGGAACCAGACCCTATCTTCGCAGTCAGGAGTCACAAAGTTGGTGATCCTGACAAATGTTTTACAGAACAGCAGCAGCAACATTCTAAAGTTAAGTCCTTTAGGAAGGCAATGTCAGTTTATCCAAACCATTCACCAAAAAGTATTCAAAATAAACTTACAACCCTTTGTAGGATGAAAGTATCAGACTTTCCAAAGTAATCAAGAGACCTTACAGTGTAGTACTAGCAGAAGTATCAATATTATGAACAGGAACTGTGTGTGTAGTTATTCCAGTGACCAATTTACAAAAATGGAACAGATTTTCCAAAATATTTATTTTAATGTGTAAATGTCATTTTCTTGATTTTGAGAATTCCTGACCTAAAAGATTGAGGTTCAGGACAATTAAATTGTACATAAAATTTCATACAGCCTTGCTTAAATAATTTTATTAAAGTTGAAGCTCTGTTTGAAATTAATCATTAATTATATTCAATACATTCCCTAGACCCGTAGCTAAATCAATTTGGGATCAGGAGAGGTAGCAGTTAGGGACTCAGAGTACATCATCATCATTTTCTCTGAGAACTTACATAGCTTGACCCCACTTTGATGTCTATACACCCTTGCTCTTTTCAGAGAAGGGGGTATTACTTATAAGACCAGTCTCTTATTTGGCACTATCCTGGTATCCTCTGATACACCTATTTCTCCAGGATAGCTTATACTTTTATTAACATCAAAACCTCTTATGACATCGGTCTCTTCACGAACTTAGCTTAACAGCAATAAAATGCGTTGCTAAATAAGAAAAGAGACAGGCGAAGGTATGAATGGGAGAGTTTTATCTTTCACAATCAGACGAATGCGAAAAAAAGAAAGGATAAAAGAGCGATAGTAAAGTAGAAGACACGGGTAGAATAAAGAAAAGATATAGAAATTTATTAATCATAAATCTCTCTGAGACAGTACGGCATATGATTATCACGCCCTTCCCTTTTCAAGCTGTGACGTCTTTACAGCTGAAATGTAAACAAATGCCGCACTGATTCTTCCTCCGTCTCTCGTTCCATTGTAGTGGGATGTCTACTCAGAAAGTCGGCAGCTACATTCTGTTTTCCTGGAATGTAATTTAGCGTGACATCCGTGTGTTACCGGGGCCCGAAAGGGGAGCAAAGAATAATAACACTGTACCGTACCATGCCTGTCGTAAAAAGCGACTAAGGAGGGATGGACATGCGGCTGGTTACTCCATCCCGTAAAAAACGTTTTACTAAAAAAACTTCAACAAATATGGACAAGTCAAATACAGAATATAAATCAACTCAGCCGCACAATACAGAAGAAGGTCCTCTGGAAAGGAGGCGCATGAAACAGCCCAGAGAAAGCCGAAAAGAGTCTGGGTTGCCGACTAACCTTTTTTCGTCTAGGAAAATCTCCAGGATTGGCACCTGGAACGTTCGCACTCTATGTGAAACAAGGAAAAACTGCACAGGTAGCAGCAGAAATGCCAAATTACAGGATTGATATCCTGGGTCTCTGCGAGACACGGTGGAAGGGCATAGAGAGGAGGAGATTGATCATAGGAGAAATGGTGTTGTCATCAGGACATGAGGAGGAAAGAGCCCACCATCGTGAAGGGGTAGCTCTAATGCTGTTTAGGGAAGCACAGAAGGCACTTATAGAATGGAAAACAATGGGACCCCGAATTTTAACAGCAAGGTTTAAATCAGCCAAAAAGAAAGTAAATATAAGCATCATCCAACGTTATGCACCAACAAATGATAAAGAAGAATCTGAGAAAGAGAACTTTTACACCAGACTACAAAATGTCTTGGACAAAAAGAAAAGAAAGGACATCACAATTTTGATGGGGGACCTAAACGCGAAAATAGGAACAGACAACACTGGCTTTGAAGAAATCATGGGAAAGTATGGATTAGGCACGATGAACGAGAATGGGGAACTATTTGCCAACTTCTGTGCTTCAAATCAACTAGCTATAGGAGGAAGCATATTTCCACATACAAGAATACATAACGCAACGTGGATATCACCAGACTACAGAATTGAGAATCAGATCGATCACATATGCATAAGTAAGAAGTTTAGGTCATCATTGCATGATGTAAAAGCATGTAGAGGAGCAGATGTGGTATCAGACCACCATCTTCTGTTGGGTAAAACACAATTAAAACTCAAGAAATTTACATCAGTATATAACTATAGACAACAGTATAATGTGGGATATCTAAGAATTCAGGAAAAAAGAGAAAAATTTTCAATCACAGTATCCAACACATACCAAGTACAAATCAGCTGTGAACGACCAAGTAGAGAAGAAATAAAGAAAGCCATAAAGCTTCTGAAAGATGGAAAAGCAACTGGTCCAGCAGGAGGCCATCAAAACAGATATTGATACCTCTACAGAGATATTATACAAACTACTTGGCAAAGTCAGGGAGAGAGAGGAAATACCAGTAGAATGGAAGGAAGGTTATCTGGTCAAGTTGCCTAAGAAGGGAAATTTACAAGAGTGCACAAATTATAGGAGCCGTGGTAGCTCAGTGGTTAGTGCACTGGCTTCCTAGCTCGGTGGTCCATGGTTCGATCCCCAGATGAGGTGGGATTTTTAGACCGCAAACGGCTCTGGGGTCGACCCAGCTTCATGAATTGGGTACCAGAGCAACTCTGGGAAGGTTAAGGCGACCGGCGTGATGCTGACCACATCACCCCTAGTGTGCCGATGGTCAAGAAAATATGGGCCTAACACCACAATCCCAATATGCCTCAATGGGCGTGTAACGGGATCCTTTACCTTTTTACAAATTATAGAGGAATAATGTTACCATAAGTGCCAGGAAAAGTATTAAACAGAATCATCCTTGAGAGATTAAAAGAGTCCATAGACAAGCAACTAAGAGATGAACGAACAGGTTTTCGACCAAACAGATCCTGTAAAGACCAGATAGCTACATTGACAATAATAGTTGAACAAAGTCTGGAATGAAATTCACCGCTTCACATCGGATTCGTGGACAATGAAAAGGCATTTGACAGTGTATACAGAGAATCACTTTGGAAATTGATGAGGCATTATGGAGGTCCCCTGAAGACAATTAACTTAATAAGGAAGACCTATGAAGACATGATATGCAGAGTTCTTCATGAAGGACAACTTACAGAACCGTTTAGGATTAGAACGGGAGTGAGACAGGGATGCCTCTTGCCTCCATGTCTTTTCTTACTAGCAATTGATTGGGTTATGAAAACATCGACATCACACAACAGAAATGGAATCCAGTGGAATCTGACTTAACAGCTTGATGATCTGGATTTTGCTGATGACTTGGCTCTTCTGACCCATAACCATAAACAGATGCAAAAGAAAATAAAAGTTCTCGATGAGAGGTCACAACAAGTGGGCCTGAAAATACACAGCGAAAAGACAAAGATTATGAGAATAAATGCAAGAAATGATAACAAGGTTGAACTTCAAGAAACATCACTAAAGGATATATAAACGTACTCATATCTTGGCAGTAATATAGACAAAGTTGGAGGGACAGACAATGATATCAAAATAAGAATACAAAAAGCAAGAGGAGCTTTCATTGCATTGGGAAACTTTTGGAGAACAAGAGAAATCAAGTCCAACACGAATAAAGAATCTTCAACTCAAATGTCAAGTCAGTCCTATTGTATGGCTCTGAGACACGGAGAGCAACAAAAACAACAACTAAAAAGCTACAGACTTTTATAGACTGGTGCTTGCATAGAATAGAAGAACTGAAATGGTATGACAAAGTCACAAATGTGGAATTGATGACAAGAACCAGACAAGTGCCAGTGGAACAAGAGTTGAGAAGAAGACGCTGGCGATGGATAGGAAAAAAATTGACGAAACCTGTTGATAGCATTACAAGGCAATCCTTGTTCTGGAATCCACGGGAAAGAGAGGCAGAGGTAGACCAAAAAACACATGGAGAAGAAAGCTGGATACAGAGGTGAAAATGATGAAAACATGGAAAGAACTTGAGCGGATGGCACAGGACAGGAAGACTTGGCTTGTTTGTTGAAGGCCTATGCTCCTCGGGGAGCTAAAGGGTATTGATTGATCATTCCGATTGCGGGGATTGACAACAGTCTGGCTGATATTCTTTCGCGAGGCAGCTCCTAGTTGTTTTAATATTTTGGCTCTGATGACAGTATCACAACATGTTATGAACAATTCCAAGGACAATATTTTTGTGTTTTTTCCTGTGAAATAGTCTATTCACTTTAGTATAGTTAAAATAGGTTGTGTGTGTTGGAACTTTATTATCACATAATGACTGTTGTATTTCACATGTTGTGATGCAATCGAGTATACTCTATTCTCACATTCTAAAATCTAAGATTATATAACCTTGCTAGTGGTATGAGTTTATTTCTCCACCGGACTCAAACGCGACACACGTGTCACGTTTGGGATCAAAGGAAGGGGGTGGGGTAGATGTTGAGGACTGCTGCATGGTATGTAATCATCTTTGTTGGTTTTATTTTTAACCGAGATGATTGCACCATTCAGCATCCCTGTCGCATAGAGATTTATGATCAATAAATTTTCTATATTCTTTTCTTTTCTACCCGTGTCCTCTACTTTATTATCGCTCTTTTATCCTTTTCCTGAGTTTTTTTTCGCATTCGTTCGTTTGCGACAAAAATATATTTTCCCATTCTGACTTTGCCGTTTCTTTTCTCATACTGGTAACGCATCGTATTGCATAATCGTGTCAGTCCCTGGACGAGACGAAATACTGTGAAATCCGTCTCGATAGACATGGGATGGCAGACATATCGTCTAACATTTTCATCTGACAGGGCGCTCTACGGCTAAGTTCTCGGCATGAGGTGTGGAAACTGCCATCTGCATCGCTCAGGACTGAACATAGTTAGACGGAGGTGTCGAAGACGCGTTGTGGCAGTTATGGCCTGCGTCTTAGTTAAGTGTTAAGAGAGGAGAGGGGGAGACGGGGGTTTGCGAAATAACGTGGGATCCTTTGTCTGTTTAAGATATATCTACCCGAGAGAGTTTTAGACTAGTCATTCCTACTCCTAAATCTGCAGTAGACAGATCACTCGTGCTAGAAAATATCTTGTATATTGCAAAGTTCTGAGTTTCTTGGCAACATTTTGCCGAGTTCTAGACTACCATTATATTGAAGGATTCTAGTTCGTGGTATAAATCTGTAGTTCTGTGTGGAGGTAAATATATATATCTAATAGGTTGAGTGATTAAGTGTTAAATCGCCTATTATATTTCACCAGTTAGATTTTTGTTCAGAGAAATTAATTTATAAGTCTGTTACATTCTCTAGTGACATGTTTCAGTGGAAAGCAGAATAAATGATAATTTCTAGCTTAAACTCATGCAGCTATAAATAAATTTAATTTAACTGCTAAATACTCAGTCGAGAATATTTTTAAAACTAACTTAAAACTGCACTGATTCATCATTGAGTATTGACGAAATACGTATGTATTTCTAATTCATGATGATTGATTTTATGAATTATACCTTATTTCAAGGGAGTTTTAAACGATAAGTCAAGCTCTCCGCTTGCAGTTTATAATGTAGGTTATAACCGAGTACATAGTATGTATAAGTATTTTATATGTTGTTTTTTCTTTATTCAGTGAAAACTGAGGTAGCCCAACTCTACCAGCGTTTTGTACGGAGAAATATCTGTGTAGAAGAAAAACATTTTTTCTTAAAGACTTGGGTGTATAAAGTAAAACCTGTCTAGATTGCATTGGCATCCAGAACGACAGAGTACCCATTACATAAACTTTTTTTAAGATTTAATGAAGTAACGGGCCATCGAGCCTGATCTAATTCTTCCAGAGAAAAAACTCAAGTACATTTCAGCCCTTGTGGCAAGCAAAATATTAATATCAGTAATCTTCCGACGGAGTTGTGACTAGTATGTGGTGTGACCAAATAAAATCCTATACTGAGAGAAGGCAGTTACCTGACATTCATAGTTACTAGAAATCTAAGCTATTGACACTTTGCTCGCTGTTAACGTTTGTGCCTGGACAATTTTAATGTGACAGAACCAGATATCCCTAAATAAGAAATATCAAGGAAACGTTCCCTGAAGAAGCGAATTCAACCTATCTTTTTGGAGCTGGGGTTCCCTTGGCCAATGTCTAGCCCTGGAGATTCTGTATGTGCATGTCCTAAAAATTGTTTGTCCAGAAGTTGCTACCAAAGCTGTAAGTACGAACGAAAGCTAGTGATCACGGCTGACTGAACAGAGTAAATGTAGGACTGAGCGATTCTTTTATGGTTGTATTTTGGTACCCATTTTGCTGTCTTAAATTTCTTTATGCAAGTTTGTTTTGTTGCTAACAATATGTTTCCTTAGGATAGATCAGAGTATCCAAGTCTGTTCATACCTCTAAAGGGAAATCTTAGACTAAATCATATGTATCCGTGACTCTTTGGGGCTATCACTTTTCTTCTAACAGGACTGTGGGCTATACATCGAGGGAAAGGATCATACCAATGGGTCTATCATTCTTGTAGCAATTCATTGACTTTATGACTATTTGTATATGGTTGTTGTAATTTTAAATGTTGTGATGGAAGTTTATTTTGATAATTAAACTTCACAATTAAACTTAATCAGTGTGGCAGTCAGTTCGTTCCAAATTATCTATATTTTCATTGTCATAGGTTCACGTCTGTGTGTCTATTGTAGTCACTTATGTATGTGTGTATGGGAGGTATATATATATATATATATATATATATATATATATATATATATATATATATATATATATATATTTATATATATATATATTATATTAGATTTGTCTGACTAATCTAACTCTGTTATAGATGATAGGCTGACTGAGAGAAGCTTCTCGAGTGTCAGAGACAGAATCTAATATAGTTCCTCCATCTCACCCGTGAAATCTATTTCTATTTATCACCTTCCACTGAGCTATCACTTATGTCTATGTCTATTCAGAAGGGACCAAACTAAGTCTTAATCACCTATCACAAATCTACGGCAATCCCAACTAGATAACCTAAAACGTTACGCATAGTGAATGATGGCGCGGAAGACTTGGTAACCAGAGAGTCGGTGTTCGTGCCTTTACGGCCACCGGTTGTGTTCCAACCTTCTTAGTGTGGATTCGTTAACCGCTTCTCAGTGTGATAAAATGTATGTCCATAGACACCTGAGATTTATTATTAAATGTGTGAGGACCTGAGAGTCCATTTTGAAATCGTTTTAGTATTAATGAAGTGAGTAATTGAAACGTGGTATTCGTTAAATACCAGCGTCGAGGATAGTGTTGTCATTTAAATTATATGTACTTTGAAGGTCACATAAACGTTGGCGTTAAAGCCAAAGAACTAAATTCAGTTTATGAAGAAGGAACGTGCTTTTTAAAACTATATTACCAAGCAGTATTTCTTGTCAGTCTACGAATATGGAATAATTCAACATATTGAATTTTTTTACGAAGAACTGATCGAGATAGTGATCAAATAATAAACTTGGTAGACTCACTTCTAACGGTCGTGATCAAAGCACTAGGCCGTGTGATAAACCGTGATAGCTTATATGAACATGACTCTAATTCAGAAATGTGGATTATACAATTCCAAAGTGTTGTTCGTGGTTTTACATTATATGTAACTCGTATCGATTAAAAATTGTGTAAATTCGTCCCTACCAGACTCGCTTGTACTGAGGATGTTCTCCCAAGAGTTGGCTTCGTTACAAATTTGTATTGAACATTCGTTGTTTGACAGTTACAGTCAACCTTAAGCAATTAGGAATAATAACACTCCTGAAACGAAAGAAAAATCAATAATCAATAAATCAAGACTTGCAAAAGTTAACAAGAAATATTTATTCAAGAATCATACAAAAATATTGCAGGCAAAAGATAAATGAACCCGCTGTTACAGCAACGAAGATGTAACATACGTAATAATTTATTCTATGACATTCGACAAAAGAAAATAATATTCTTCTTCGTTGATTAAACTCTGCAACACTAGGTCAAATGATTTGCAGACCTAAAGCTCACGCCGTGATCATCAGAACCTTCCTATAGATTGCTTACGCCTCGAATCATTAAAAAATATATCATAACATAAAAACATTTTTATTCGCACCCTGTTCCTCCAGGTTGGGAGTTTTAGCACAGGGCTAACTCTATCTATGTGAAAACACACACGTTACGGAAACAGCTGAAAAGATGGAAGGAAAGAGAAAAGATACTGGGAAGTTTGACACCATGGCAAGGGAAGAAGTCAAATAGAGTTGATAAATAGTACTGGAGACGGGAAGTTGTGGAGAGACATGATCGCCTACTCCACCAGGCATGGTACTTGAAGAAGAAGTTACAGAAACAGCAACAGATCAAAAAGCTTTGCTGCTGGTGGACATCCGGAGTCTGAGGATCGTATGACTGCCAGTGGTGAAAGCCAAAAGGAAGCCATTGACATGAAAACGGACATCCCTACCGATAACACGAAACCAGAATAGGATTTAGGAATGTAAGAACAATGAACTAGACAAAGAAACTAAAACACATTACAGTGGAAATGAGAAACTACGCACTAATACTAGGAATATGTGAGAGCTCATAGACTGGGGCAGAAAGAGTAAACACAGCAACCGGTGAAATAGTGCTTTACTCCGGATGAGAAGATGACCAACACAGTGATGGCGTAGTCGTGATCATGAAGAAGTGCATATAACGATCATTATTGGAATGGAAGCCCATCAACAATAGATTGATAACATCGAGGCTGAGAGAAGATATTATTAGCAGGTACTATAAGATTATAATAACCACAAAATACAGTTGTACTGCATTTTAAGCGTACAAAACTTCCGTGAATTCAACTATATACACTAGCATTAAAAATAAAACTAAAAAACTGCATGCCACAAGTAATTTTTCATAATAAAAAGACATTAGGTCACGGTGACTGTCCTTGAAGCATGTGTGTTTGATGTTTCCGTATGTATCACGTTGTATTGCAAATACAGTAGTGTTTTTGTTTGTGTGCATCATACCCGCTGTCTGCCAGGGTGACAGTGTCATCTTGACCCCACATTCTTCGTTGAACTTTTCAAATCCTTTCATTCTCTCTACTTTCCGGTGCAGTTAAAAATCTTGAATTACATTATTTTCCTATTTTATATATATATATATATATATATATATATATATATATATATATATATATATATATATATATATATATATATATATATATATATATATATATATATATATATATATATATATATATATATATATATCGTGATTATGACACTTTAGATAATCCGGAAACATCACACATTTTTATTCATAAATCTTTGTAAGAACAGAAGTAAAGAGATAAGAACAAAGCATGACAACTTTTTAATATGTAACAGTAACGGTGGATCATTGTCACAAAACGTTTTGTGCATGTACTTTTGCGCCCTTCTCTCTCTCCCTCATCGTCCTATTATTTGACATATTTTATGCCCTTACATTTTTGCCTAGCCGCTCCCACACGTATTTACGTTTCACCAGGTGAACTGTAGTATTATCGAGGTTAATTGAGCAGGTCAGCGGATAATATGTTTATCACTTAAGTCGTCTAGCCACGGTTCATAGAGACGATCTTTGTTGACGCAAGGTGGTCGCACACGATCGATGGAAAAGAAAGCCAGATTGGCTGTCTAAGAAATCTGTCTGAGGATTTACGCAAACACAGGCGATAATACGTAATCGTTTCCGCTGGCCCATCTTTGCATCAATATTACCGATAACCTGTCAGAGGAGACAATATGGTGGGTAAGGCATTTAGACATGAAATGAGTTCACATATGTGTTTGTGAGTTTGCACAAAGGTGCAATCGGGAGTATTACGGACATATCTGAAAACACGTGTGGGCTACTAATGATCTAACCACCCCCCCCTCGACTCACATAGTACTAAAGAGTTTACCATTGGTTTAATTTGAGAGCCGGAATAGACTTTGACTTTCATTGGCAAGTTGGTCTAAAAGTACAATCTGGGACTTGACCGCAGAAGTGGCAATGTAATCTAGCGAAATCAGAGTCACAAATCAGACTGCATCGCCGCGTCAAACTAGCAATTCACCAGAGCCAGAGAGAAGGATCGGACAAAGGATTCCAAAATTATAAGTGACAGATCGAAGTATTTGGGCAACTTTGAAACTTAAAAGTAAACCAGCATTTTTAAATACCAAGACTGGAGACCTAAGGAATCAGAACACAAGTCATAAGAGGAATAATAAAACTACCCAGACAAGTGATTCGAAAGCATCTAACCTAATTTGCTATGTCCATTCTAACTGTGCCAAGAGATTGGAGATCCCATTTGGGGTAAGTTGTGAACATATAGTTTAAATGTGAATTGTAACTTGTCTGTTCTTGCTAAGTGGTTATACCAGTCATAGGAAGCTGGCTACCTCAACATATGAAAATAGTTTGTTAAAAAACCACTACAGAAAGCGCTGGTGTTGGTTTTATGCTAATTTGCTCAGAAAAGTGAAAGCAGCAGCAACCCCAGACTCCGAATGGAGCAGTGATGAGTGATGATTACATCCCATGTGCATCAAGTGTATAATATCATTTTGTGAGATATATGTACCTTGTTAATTGTAATTCAGGCAAGCCATTGCCCTTACGCTGTCCAGATACATTTTCCCCATGAAAGTAACCAGAAGAATAACGGTGATTTCTAATCATATTCCCCGATTTATACTGTGTATACTCAGGGAGAATAATTATTCAGAGAGGCTAACATTGGTATGTGGATAGCGAGACAATCCGCCTGTTAATCTTCCAACCAAGTGTACTCAGCAGAGGCATTTGTTCTTTTTATTTTGTCTGAAGTTCGTGATACGAAGCTATCAGACTGTTCGTGGTTCGAAGCTGCAAGACGAAAGTTTCTACGCCACTAGTTGTGAGTCAAAAGCACGGACTCAACACTAACCACCTACATTGCACAAGTTGTGTGAAGAAGTGCCCTCATCACAAAAGAATTGACGAAACCACAGCTGCAGGACTCACTTAGACCAGCTAAGTTCTTATTAGGATGGCAAAAGGAACATTTTTTATAAATCCTCAATCCCTGTCTTAGTGAAGACATTTTTTATATACATCTAAAATTGACCATCATTCCATCGTTATTTTAACCTGTTAAAAACTAATTGATTACTAAACTTGTTACATGTTATTTTAAAACAAAACAATCATAGTTGATTCAGTTATTATAGGTATGAAAGCAAACGTATGAGTAAGATTCTTTAATATGTATACATCTAGACATATATTTACATCTATAGAGCAAATACTTATAAAAGAATTTCGCGGGGTTACACCAGCTGGGGTGGGAGGGGGTGGGGGCGGCGGGGGGGGGGGGTTGAACGGGCTAAAACCATTGCTTAATTCTTTACAAAAGGCGACGGGTCAGATATAAGTTAATAGTGCTCTGCCCTATGCAGCATTGTTCTTGACTTGTGAAAATAACTTGTGAACACTCCAGTGAGATAGAAGCAGCATTATCCTTCTATCTACAACTCGGCCAAGAGTAATCTTGTGCGAAGGTAGACACCTTTGAAGACCCATTACTCTTGAGTGTTGGCCACTGGTGGACCACTACTGCAGAACTAAGGGGAGGCAATCCGTGACAATCACGTTCTTCACGAATATTCTACGATTTGGGCATATCGAAATGTTAAACTGTAACACAGCTGTCATTTATTCATGTCATTCAAAATGTAATGCCCATAATCTCTAAAAATTTGTTTTAGTAAATAAAATTATTTTTGTGTTTCGTTAGTTTGGTTTTATGGATTATCTTCTTTGCATAGGGACAACTCCATGAGTGCTCCGATCTCCCCCCGTATATCACACAAGAAGGATCTCAGCACAGTGCACGAACTCCGTAGCACCGGCGAGAATCCCAGTGTGTGCATACAGGAATCACACATGCTATAAATGTTGCTGTGGTGGGTAGGTTTTTGTTAATTTTGTAAACTGTTGCCAGGGCAGCGGCCGTATAGCCTACTCTTTACGATTTCCAAACGCCGAGGGATTTTTAACATGCGCAACTTGCACACGGGACCTCCTATTTTGTCGTCCTTTTCCGAGAAGGCTAGGCATCCGATCTCACTACCTATGAGATCAGGGGGAATATGAGATCATAAGGACCTACTGGTTCTGAAAAAAACAATTTCCATCAAATATATTCCCTGCAATGGGACCCGAATCCGGTACCATAAGAATTAGACGCGGATGCCATACCTCTTAGCCGTTCCAAACCCCAAATTGTGTTGGTTACAGTTGGAATCAGCAGTATCCATAGATGAAATATCCACTGTTAAACCCATCTACACTGCACACAAGCTTCCAGTTTGGAAACAAAATCGTTTCCCTAAAATGATATAAAACATTCCTGGAATTGAAAGTAAAAAGAGCCAAACTGTAACAGATAGAAAATCCATAGCGACAAAATACATAGAGAAACATTATCCACGCAACACCTGGACCCATGCATACACAGATGGATCAGCAACAAATGCAACAGAAAATGGAGGCGGGGGTGTCTTTCTGACCTTAAGCACTGGTGCAGAAAAAAGGCTGTCAGTGGCGACAGGACGATTCTCCAGCAACTTCAGAGCAGAGGCAGAGGTCTTGAAAACTGCAGCAGAGGTTATATTGACAGAAGAAACGGCAGAGAGACAAGTTGCTTTCTTTACTGATGCACAGTCAGTAATTGCAACGTTGAAAAGCCAAAATAATACAGACCTGGATGATCTCAGAGTAGTGCTCCACAAACTTTGTCAACGATTCAAAAGTGTTGTGATCCAATGGATCCCATCTCATTGTAATATCGCCGGCAATTAAGAGGCTGACAGAATAGCAAAAGAAGGTTCACATCTACCTCAGCCTGATGCAAGCATAACTTTTGAGGAGGCAAAAGAGTTTTTTCAGAATCAGTTACAGAAACAAATGGAATGTAGAACATCCAGGGCACACACAGAATGATGCTTACTACCAGCTCCACAGAAGAGAACAAGTGGTAATCTTCAGACTCCGTACTGGCCACAACAGATTGAGATACCATCTATTCAACAAGCTAAAGATAGGAACTACCGATCAGTGTAACTGTGGCACTGATAAAATGACTGCTGAACATCTGCTTCAAAGTTGCCCCTTATATGTGGTACAGAGAAAGTGCATATGGCCGACGCCAGCTCCTTTCGTGGAAAAGCTTTACGGGGATTCAAATAGCCCCAAACTGACTACTGTTTTCTTTGAGAACATTCAAGTGGACGTCTGAGAGTGTACGAAGAAGAAGAAGAAGGAATCCACGGGTGTACTTATCACAAGGACGTGATGAGAGATATCATAGGTGATGATCTTGTCATTTCCTGTATCATGGAGTTACCACTGCAGATGACCCCTCAGGAAGATTGCACCGAGACATTCGTGTGTGCTTGCAGCGGTACAGCAATTTGTTTTACATAATGAAGCTGCCAGCCACAAACACGGCCTCATATCATTCGCCTTTTACGACATGCTTGAAAGAGCAATAACCCTATTATTTCTTTGTCTCCTCAGAGACACCGGATAAAATTACCCACAATTCAGTAAATAAAAGGGTATCGGAGTGGCTAAGAGGTATGGCGTCCGCTTCGAATTCTAAACGTACCGGATTCGATTTCCTGTAGAGAGAATATAATTTATGAAAATTGTTATTCAGAAACAGTGGTCCTAATGATGTTATACAGCTCCCATCCCCAAGTCTCCAAAAAATCCCACGGCAGTTGGAAATCGTCAAGAGTAGGCCATAAATCCGCTGCTCTGGCAAAATTTAAACAACAATAAAAGCCTACTTATATACACCAGTGGCGTATCCTGGTAATGCGAGCTAAGCGTAAGGTAAAGGTAAAGGAACCCGTTGCACGCCCATTGAGGCATATTGGGAATATGGTGTTAGGCCCATATTTTCTTGACCGTCGGCACACTAGGCGTGCTGCTACTTAAAATGAATATGTACGCCTACTATTTAACTTCTTCCCCTCTTAATTTAAAAACCATCTATATTCAATTACGCAACGATAGTTATTAGGGGTATATGTCAATTATCTCCGAAATACTAATTAACTTACAACTTGAAACTCACTGTCATTGTAATAATCTGCATTCCCGGCAACTAACAAAAATTAATCACAAAAAACACTGGACGGACACAGCCGATTTTTACAACTCGAGAGCTGCTAGGCCACCGCACGCATGTTCGCATTGTATTGACGTATCTGCCCATGACCCCGGTTCACACAAACCAGTCTTTAGACGTGAATCCGAACGGTCCAGCACGCATTGTGACGGAATTACCCGAGAAACTTCAGGCGATTGCTACAACCAATAAAAACTGCACTATAAAACGCGTCTGTGAAACTGAAACTAGATGTACTCGTAGATTCTATGCTGGAAAATCTGTTATCCTGATGCGTGCGGTCCGAAAGCAGAACTTAGAGGAGAAATATTTTATAGAATAATAAATTAAATTTTTATTTTCCTTCGCGCATAGGTGTGCGCAGCACGCACAGCACACATAGAGAATACGCCACTGATATACACACATTGGGATTCTCGCCGGTGCTACGGAGTTCGTGCACTGGGCTGAGATCCTCCTTGTGTGATCTAAGGGAGGAGATGGGAGCACTGATGGAGTTGTCTGTATGCAGTGGAGATAGTCCTTAAAAACCAAATCAAACCAAACCAGTAAATTAAAAATAAAAAGCAAATGAAAAAAAAAAAATAGGTAAAAATATCTAAATCAGGCCGTTTAGAAACAGACAAATAATAACATGGGAAACAATTAGAGATGATCGAGGACAGAGAGGAATACAAGAAGACAACAATTTATATGACGAACCGGTAAAAGATGCTTTTAGAGATCTCTGTTTAGAGTTACTACCCTTGGAGTCTTAGGGAATGACGAACCTCAAAAGTTCATGACACTCAAGATAAACCAATTCTTCAGCCACTGTGGAAATAAAGTAAAATCCATTTTTGTCCCCGAGTAAAGCCTACAACCTGGCGGGGAGAGATAGAGTTGAAACAACTGCCAAAAGTCTATTGCTGGGTCTATGTATAGCGAATGTCGCAAATTAAATAAGAAACCGTAGGCCAAAGAAGTGTTATAATTTAGAGCAGTGTTAATTGAAATACGTGTCACGAATTACAGTGGTACTATTCGTTTGTGTTTCTTCCCTCCCTGACGGCAAACATGTTCACAGTGTATAATGGTGTACGTGTATAAATTGGTGACACGGCGATTGTTTCCTGTGGATGACAGTCAATTCTGAACCGTTGGAACAATAAACTAGTCACGATATTTTCCATGTAAACGTCCCTTAAATCAATCTAAAACTAATCAGTCAATCAACGTGTTATTGAAACAATAAATGGACTAAAACACGTGCGGCAGCACATAGTTGTTTGAGAATCAGTTGACAAAAGTTTTGTTTCCATTCTTCTGGTGACGCGCGTCGCGATTTTCCAATCAGTGACAACGCCCTATTACTACTGTCGGTCTCGATTATGGTTCGTTGATGGCTTAAATACACCTGCACATGTAAGTCTTTTTTTTTTTTTTTTTTCCTTAACCAGCGGCACTTGGGCTTTCAGCCCTTCGGCCCAATGACATGTCATTGCGAGGCTGGGGAACCTGAGGATTTTCCTAACAACCCGGTCAGGAGCTTCGCTCCTTCCCATCCACAGAGGGTTTATCACAGGAGCCGTTCAGGCTATTCAGTCAAATTTCCGGCCGTAAACATTTCTTCAAACGCCGACGCCCGGGTTTGAACCATGAACACCTGGTCGCCAGTACAACGCCGAAGCCATTACACCAGCGCGGCTCCCGTGTAAGTCTTTTAATAGATTGACGTCTGTGTCGTGATTCGCATACGTATGTTAATGATTCTGTCATGTATAGAGCTATGTGTCTAGCTCACACACATACGCATATGACTGATGAATATATATATATATATATATATATATATATATATATATATATATATATATATATATATATATATATATATATATATATATATATACTCATGGAACAAAGTAAGTGTGCAACACTTTATAGGGCACTGTGCGTGATTTCATGGACGAAATGAAATAAAAGTTGGCACACAATGTGGTTGAATATTGAATAAAAGATCAAGTGATCACTTTGATTTTAGTGAAAGTATCATGAAAGAAAGATAAAAACTAAAGTCAGTGTGGCATCCCCACGAAAAAATGTGAGGTAAGAGATTTGCCTCTCTGAGCATATTCCGCACTGTTCTGCACGACACGGGTCTTAAACCTGGAATGTTCCTGGCAGTCCATTCTTCTTCTTCTTCCGTCCTTAGCCACCGACCGTCAAAGCAGTCAGTGGCCATTACGCCTAGTGGCGTCTTAGGGCAACAGCAGATAGGTTTTCTTTGCCATTGTTTCCCATCACGCCTAGTGGCGTCTTTAGGGCAACGGCAAATCAACCCATTTGCTGTTGTTTTCGTAATCGAAGTGACTGGCAAACGGGTGATCAGCCCGTTGTGCTGGCAGTCCATGTTGCCTGAATAAACCTGTTACGCAAGTGCATAAGGCTATGTAACGGTCTTGTGCAGGGGTGGTAACTCGTGGTCGGCCACTTCTATGGCGATCAGCAGTGGATCCAGTTTGGTGGAAAGGAGCTTGAATGCGTGATATAGTGTTCCTGGAACATTGAAATGTTGTGATCCAGCTAATATAGTCGCTCCAGCAGCTAACATTCCTATAGCTATTGCTCGCTGTTGTTGGTTCAATCTTGGCATTGTCAAAAAAAAAAAAGGTGTTTCTGTTGGACTCTTGGTACTCTCTATTTCAACGATTGCGTTTTCACATGCTTGTGATTAGCGCTACACACTTACCTTCCTTTTATCTGTGATAAATTCTCCCCTACGGCATTTTTCACGTGATTTATCTTGCACCGTGATTATCTCCCCATGAATAGTGCGACCCAATTGTAATTGCACAACACTCACACAGAAATGTGTGCCAACTTGCATTTGAGTTCACCCAAGAACACACGCACAATGCCCTGTTGATATATATATATATATATTGTAAAGGGCAATTTTTACTATCTTGCAATATAATACATTTATATTCTTATTATGTTCGCAAATATTTTGGAAGCAAAGTATTTCCTTTTTAAGTGCTTAAGGAGAAGTCATTTTTGGGTTGCTTCCCTTGAAAATAGTTCTGTCATCTTCGATCGGACTCCGCAGACGACTCTAGGCCTACTGCGATTTATTCTGTGGCTGGGTAGGAATAGATTGTTCTTGCTTCAGTATATCTATGGCCTGAATTTATACGTAGTGTTTGTATGAGTAGGACGAGTCTGTCTTATATATGGATATCTTTGCATTTCTAAGTCGAACTAATTTGGTTGTCGCTAGAAAAGGTCAAAGGCTATGCAGCGGAAGTATCGCTAGCAAAGTGTGTGATCCATGGCTGTCATCCTGTGAGGATGCCGAGTTTTGTTGTAGCAGGTTTTTTTTGCCGAAATAGTGATCTATATATGGATGGGGAAAAGTGATAATCATTTAGACATGTTGTATGTACTTTACCCCAGTGTTTATTCTCTTTTGCCAAGGAATGGCAAAGTTATATTTCGCATAAAAAGGTAAAACCACAATTTATTATGAACTTGGGCTTCGCCATCGTTGTTGATAAGCAGATGCACAGTGGTACTTTTAAAAAGAATATCCATTCAAAGGAAGAAGACATTCCTATGTATCAGCACTGGATTGTATGATATTATTCAATTACCTCTATGAGAGAACCTATGAAGAAATGAGGACATTTAATGAATGACTAATTTTGGTCTATATTCTATAGTGAGTGAAGCTCACGAGAGAGAGAACAGCCATGTTGAAATTCATATACTTTGTATTTATCGAGTGAGAAAAAGGGATGCCTGTACTATCGCTCGATGAACCAAGAGATCACTGCTACATGTGAGAACCCATGTCTGGGATTCCTATATTATGAAATATATATATATTGAACTTTACGTGAAGGAATATTCGCTAGACGAGGTTAGGTCTAGGAGCCTTCCTATGTATTGGTTATGGTCTGACGTGCCCAGCCAGTAAAGCCAGATGATTTACATGATGGAACGCTGAATGCTTATTTACGAATGCTCCATTATGATATTTGCCAAGCATGAATGCTAACTTAAGATGATATTCCTGTGATCAACATTATGCTGTCTATGTCGACATTTGTTCCTGTAACCATACACGTACTGTCCAAGTGTGCGTCCCATTAAATGTTATAAAAAGACCACCGTAGTTCCAGTACTTCTTGAATTCGAACAGTGTGAGTATGAGTGATGTACTACCAACCTGTCAACTCTATCGAATCATTCTACCATTCGCGTACTGACATTCAGATACACACTCATTGTTTACACTCACATTCTTGTCGGAGCCTCATCACGTTCCAGGACAAGATGACCTGTATGACCAAAACTGTGCTGGGTTTGATGAGTTGACAATCGTTACACTTTACTACACCAGTCCCAACATCTACATTTATCCACTGGTGGACATTCACATCATTTAGCAAATAAAGCATGATTCAACAACTAGTAGCCAGTATGAGTTAACAACTACACAAAGAAAGAGTTTAACAACTGGTGTGCCAGCTTCCTGGGTCAACCTGCACAGTGACCATATTGAGAAGTAAACTACTGAGACCAGACGTTCCTTGGGGTCTGTTACGACACACAAATACATCAGCAGTACAACTCTACAGTGATGTCAGCGTGACCTGTCCTGTCGAGAGTATGCAGTAACTAGGTCAGGGTTTGTTGACATTTGGTTCATTGGACATTTGCCATACAACTGACAGTGTTACACAGCAAGCTTGGTTGAAACATAGAACATTACACATCAGGACTGGAGAATATTTGACAGTGTTTGCGAAAGAAAATGTTATTGAACTGAGAAGTCCTACATTGATTGTTATCATTCAAATCAACGATGGAGCTTCTATTTCTGTGTTGAATTTAAAATAATTAGACCAGAAGTATTTGTTTAATAAAGTACCACAGTACTGTACTATTAGGCAGTGTAACTGAGCCTTCATTCCAACACATTCTTTCTGCAACACTCTATTTACATCATATTGCCATACTATTTATGCATTTATGTATTTATGTTTAACTATTTATATGTGATATTTGTTTGTATCCAGCGGGTTGTTGTTTCGGTTGGGCGGTGTCACACAGCAGAGTATCCCACGTAATAGAGGGTCTGATGTGTGCGTTTCTATAGGTGCAATTTTCTTCATGGAAATTTGCTGCGACAGCTGTTGCTATTAGTGTTAGCTGTGAAGTCTGTACTCATTGTTGTTTTTGTAATATTCCTCTGTTCTTTAGTTTGTTTTGATTTGTTTGTAATTTGTTGGTCTACCCTATTCTATCTTTCAGTTCTATTCTCAATTTATATTTATATACTGTGGCGTTATTTGTATTTGTTATCCTCTTGCGGTTTATCTTTTATTGTTTTTCCAATTTTATTTATTTCATTTCCGCAAATGTTTTCATGTTTTTCTGTATAACTGTTTTGTTTTGTGCCTGATCGACATACACTATTTAAAATATAGTTGATCATATAAATTGATGTACAAGAATCAACTGATAGTTAATTGCTATTACTAAAGGTACACAGTTGATGATATAAAACACTATTTCTGGTGCACTGCACTTATATTATAGAGTGAACCAGCAACTTATAGCTGTTATTATATAAGGATTTATACAAGACCTTTGTAAGGCTTGTTTCCCACAGTGATTGGGATAGTTAAGTACTATTTTTCACAGGTTACAAAGTTATCATACAAAGTCTTTGATTAAGACTAAGAAAGTAAATTTATTTACTTTTGCAAATTACTGATCTTATTAGACAAGATGTCTACCTTGGATTATTTTATCACACAAGGCAGGGCTCTTGATAAGACTGGTCAGCAGTTAGAAGAATGGGCAGTTGCTCAATATGACAAAGCATTGGCTGCTGAAGAAAGAAAAGCATTGATTGAAGAAAAGAAATTAGAAGCTGAGGAAAGAAAATTACAAAGAGAGGATGAACAAAAGAAATTGCAGATACAGACTGATGAAAAAAGATTCCAGATGGAAATGGAAAAAGAGAAAAGAAAAGATGAAGCTGCTGCTGAAGAGAAAAAATTACAGGCTGCTGCAGAAGAGAGAAAATTACAAGCTGAAGCTCAAGAAAAAAAAGCAATAAGAGAACATGAACACCAAAAAGAACTTTTAGCATTTGAGTTAGAAAAGTTAAAGTTAACAAACATAAGTAATGTTAATCAAGCATCTAGTGGTAATGGTAAACCCTTTACTTACAAGGTCAAGGTACCAGCGTTCAACCCTTCCAGTGATGACATAACATTCTGGCTAAACAGATTTGAACGCTCGTGTCGAGCACATAATGTGGACAAATCACAATATGCTAACCAGTTATCAGAAAATCTGAAAGGTGATTCTCTGACTAGTTTAAGTTTGGTTGAAGAGGCTGACAAAGATAACTATGATGTTATTAGGGCAGCCTTATTAAAGAAGTATCAGTTGTCTGAAGAGGGTTATCGGAAGTTGTTTAAGACAATGGTGCCTGAGGCAGGTGTAGAATTCTCAGAATTCATTGCAAGGACACGACTTACATTTGATCGTTG
Source organism: Oreohelix idahoensis (assembly GCA_024509875.1). Classification (NCBI taxonomy): domain Eukaryota; kingdom Metazoa; phylum Mollusca; class Gastropoda; order Stylommatophora; family Oreohelicidae; genus Oreohelix; species Oreohelix idahoensis. The sequence continues at coordinate 551,913 of JAMPIV010003699.1, forward strand.
GATTGAGCTATCCAAAACAGAAAAGACTTATGAAGCCCTTATGGACTTGATACTCAGAGACAAGATTATGTCAAGTATAAATAAACCTTTCCTCGAATTCTTACATGAGCGTAAACCTAAGTCTCTAAAAGAAATGGAACAGTATTGTACCCAATACGTCACTGCACATCCGGACGTAGCCATTAGCAACAGTAAGGTTAAAGAAGGTATGCCAGTTGCTTCTGCAACACCATACAACCCTAATCACTCTCACAAATTCCAAGGACCTCAAAATAGTTTAATAAAAAAGGTAACTATTACAGTTATCAGAACCAAGGTAACCAATCATTTCAGGGTTCTTCTTCGAATACCTGGAGAAGAGCTGACAGCCCTCGATTCAGGGGTGGTCATAATTACAGGAACTTTCGCAAAGGAAGTCATTCTAGAAACTATCCAAGTTTTCCTTCATGGAGACAACAGGATCATAATTACCGAGATACTCATTATAATGAATATGATGATAGTAACCAAAGGAGCTATGATTCAAACCCGAGTAGAGGTTATAATAGTGGAAACAATGATAAGTACAGAGGCAATAATAACAGAGGTAGAGCACAATTCAAAAAAACATAAAGCTCATTACCAGGCGAACTCTGCACAGCAAGAGTCCCACGAAGCCTATAAACAAAATAAAGATAATGATGACTCTAATAATATGGCATGTGCCGCTTTTGATTTTGGGAGAGCATCTCAGTGCCCCCAATGCAAAACATTATTTGAGCCAACCACAGTGTCTACTTTAAGCTGTGGCCATCCTCTTCCCGCTCTTCCTGCGTCAATCGCGCATGATGGGAGAGGTTCTCTTGTCTTACACAAAGGTTTAGTAAATGACAATCCAGTCTCAGTACTTTTTGATTCTGGATGCACAACTATTGGGGTTAGGCAGTCACTCATAGATCCTTCTCATTCTACAGGCAAAGTAGTCAAATGCGTAACATTTGGCGGCACCATAGAGAAATACTCTACCGCTATCATTAGGATTGCTACTCCTTTCTTCACAGGAGATGTACACGCATGTCTTTTGCCGGATCCGATCGCTGATCTTATCATCGGTCGCATTCACGGAGTCAAAGAATGTACTCCGGAGCAAATTTCCGTTTGGGAAAATCAAAATATGCAATCTGCTAATGCAGTAGTCACTAGAGCTCAAGCTCTCAATATGCCTGAAACTTCATCTGTTGAAGATAATGAAGTGCATAACCAAGATGATCCCTTGGTAATTTCTCGTGACTCGTTTATAAAAACAACAAGAAGAAGATCCGACTCTTAAGAAATTCTTCACTCTTGTAACAAAAGGTGATCCGAATAAAGATTCAAATTGTAAATCTTGGATTACAATGAAGAATGGCGTACTTGTACGTATGGTGCAAGACTCCACTAAGTCAAGTCATTCTCAGATTCTTGTACCCAAGAATTTGAGAGTTAAGATCTTACAACATGCACACGACTCTCAGTGTGCTGGTCACATGGGTTTTTCCCGTACTAAGTCAAGAGTTCTTGCGGCTTTCTTTTGGCCTTTTGTGAACAAGGACATACGGATCTATTGTCGATCCTGTAAAGTATGTCAAGAAGTCAAATCCAAAGGTCCTCGTCATGCTGCGCCTATTCAGGCTGCAGATATTCCTATTCGTCCATTCCAGAAAATGGCGATAGACATCATTGGTCCATTCAAGATCAAATCTGCTAGAGGACATCAGTTTATCTTAACGTGTGTAGACATGTGCACACGTTGGCCAGAGGCTATCCCTCTAAAGAGCATTACTACCGCTGACATTGCAGATGCTCTTTGGCTTATATTTTCTCGGCTGGGATTCCCCGGAGAAATATTATCAGATCATGGCACCCAACTGATATCGGATACCATGTCTCAAGTAATGTCTACTCTACAGATAGAGAGATCTTTGAGTAGCATCTATCATCCTATGTCCAATGGGATGGTCGAGCGACTAAATAGAACACTTAAGAACTTATTAGGGAAGATAACTGAGGATCATCCTCAGGATTGGGATAGGGTTTTACCCGCGGCCCTCTTCGCGTACAGAGAGGTCCCCAATGAACATACAGGGTTTTCGCCCTTTGAACTTGTCTTTGGCGCGCGACCGCGCGGCCCAATGTCTTTGCTGCATGATCTTATAACAGCTGACAATATTGACGATGACACAAAATCTTCTTACGAGTATGTCATCGCGCTGAGACAAAAGATTATCGAAGCATGCAAATTGGCAACGTCCTCTTCTGAGTTTGCTAAGCAGAAGGCAAGACAATTTGCTAATAAGAAGAGAACTTTACGACAACTTTGTCCTGGTGACAAAGCATTTGTTTTGCTACCTTGTCGTGAAAATAGACTCCTTATTAGTTGGAAAGGTCCGTACGATATAATATCGAAAATTTCAGATGTTGACTACATCGTCGATATTAACGGGAAGCATAAAACCTTCCACATCAATATGCTTACGGAGTTCCATGAACGTCCTGACTATCTACAGCCTATTTTCCAGGCAACGGACGATTCTCATGTCAAACATGGTCATTACTCATCACTGTCTGTAATACAGGATGAGGAAACAAGTTTTTCGGATGTTAATCTCCCGCTTCCAATGATCCCACTTCATTCTAGTGAATCATGGAAAGACGTTACTGTTTCTCCTGATTTGTCTCTAGGAGAACGGCGACAAGTTTCGTCTATGTTACAAACATTTCAGGATGTCCTCACTGACATCCCTGGACAAACTCATGTCATTGAGCATGACATTGTTCTAACTGAACATACTCCAATTAGGGTTAGGCCTTATCCTATCCCTATACATTTCCAAACACAGGTTGAAAAGGAGTTGGATGAAATGATAGATTTACAAATAATCGAACCATCCACTTCTGCATATTCTTCGCCGATGGTTATTGTTCGAAAAAAAGACAATAACATACGTCTTTGCGTTGACTATCGCAAATTGAATCAAGTTACGAAGTTCGATGCTGAACCTATGCCTTTACTAGAAGAGTTACTTACTCGTCTTTCTAAATCGCATTTTTTCACTAAACTTGATTTGTCTAAAGGATATTGGCAAGTTCCATTATCCGAACGCGCCAAACCTCTTACCGCTTTCTCTACTCCCAGAGGCCTTTTCCAATGGAATTTTATGCCTTTCGGCCTTATGAACGCACCAGCTACATTTGTACGCATGATGCGTCGAATCCTATCGTATCGGTCAGATGTCATTGCTTATCTAGACGACATCTGTCTTTTCAGCGATACTTGGGAAGATCACTATTCAGGATTAGTTGAATTATTATCAACTCTGCGTGAGTATAACCTGACAGCAAAACCATCTAAAGCTTGTATTGGCTTTAGCGAAATTGCTTTCTTAGGCCATCGAGTAGGTCACGGTTTCTTGAAGACAGAAGACCATAATATCACTAAGATACTTAACATCTCTATCCCTAGGACTAAAAAGCAAGTGCGAAGTCTTTTAGGTCTCATACAATTTTATGGACGTTTCATTCCGAATCTGTCCTCTATCATGGCACCTCTCTCTACACTATTAAAGAAAGGGTCGCCTAACATGGTTCACTGGTCTTCACTAGAGAAGATCAAAACTATGTTTTCATCACCACCTATTTTAGTGTTACCTACAACAGATAAGACATTTGTTCTTCGTAGTGACGCTTCATCCACTGGGATTGGAGCGGCACTAATGCAAGAGTACTCTGGAACTCTGCATCCTGTAATGTACATATCCAGAAAACTTAATGCTGCAGAAAGGAATTACTCGGTTTTAGACCGTGAATTATTGGCAATGGTTTGGTCAATTCTCAAACTCCAAAGATTCCTTCTGGGCGCGCATTTCGTAGTGGAAACTGACCAAAAAGCTCTTACGGCTATCCAAAGTAAAAACTTGAAGAGCTCGAGATCAACTCGATACGCAATCGCTCTTCAACCTTTTCATTTTTCGGTACGAGCTATCCGTGGTTCAGAAAATGTGATGGCGGACATTCTGTCCAGATGCCCACATGATGCCACTTAACTGTTAAATATTGGATCTTTTTAATATGTATAACTTTACAACAGTTATTTTTTTTTTGTTTCTTTACTAAGATACACATTTGTAATTTAATAATAGAATGATGGTATCGCTACTTAGCGGTTTATTGATGTTAATTCACCGCTGTTCTTTGATGATTGTTTCTTCATAAATCATAAATTTAAGATTGTAGTGTGAATTTTTGGTATGCATTGTATAATTACCAGAATTGTATTATACGTACATCACACCTTCCTGGAAACATTTATTCGTAGGGAAACAATTTCTCTCAGATTTTGAGATATATATTCTCACCAGTCATATTAGGAATTATAGTTATTCCTGATATTTTCATCTGCGCAGTATTCTTGCGTTGTGAGCCTATTCTACGGTGCTCCTAGATGTATTTAAAAAAAAAAAAAATTTTTTTTTTTTTTCCCGGGAGGTGTGGTAAGACTGTAAAGGGCAATTTTTACTATCTTGCAATATAATACATTTATATTCTTATTATGTTCGCAAATATTTTGGAAGCAAAGTATTTCCTTTTTAAGTGCTTAAGGAGAAGTCATTTTTGGGTTGCTTCCCTTGAAAATAGTTCTGTCATCTTCGATCGGACTCCGCAGACGACTCTAGGCCTACTGCGATTTATTCTGTGGCTGGGTAGGAATAGATTGTTCTTGCTTCAGTATATCTATGGCCTGAATTTATACGTAGTGTTTGTATGAGTAGGACGAGTCTGTCTTATATATGGATATCTTTGCATTTCTAAGTCGAACTAATTTGGTTGTCGCTAGAAAAGGTCAAAGGCTATGCAGCGGAAGTATCGCTAGCAAAGTGTGTGATCCATGGCTGTCATCCTGTGAGGATGCCGAGTTTTGTTGTAGCAGGCTTTTTTGCCGAAATAGTGATCTATATATGGATGGGGAAAAGTGATAATCATTTAGACATGTTGTATGTACTTTACCCCAGTGTTTATTCTCTTTTGCCAAGGAATGGCAAAGTTATATTTCGCATAAAAAGGTAAAACCACAATTTATTATGAACTTGGGCTTCGCCATCGTTGTTGATAAGCAGATGCACAGTGGTACTTTTAAAAAGAATATCCATTCAAAGGAAGAAGACATTCCTATGTATCAGCACTGGATTGTATGATATTATTCAATTACCTCTATGAGAGAACCTATGAAGAAATGAGGACATTTAATGAATGACTAATTTTGGTCTATATTCTATAGTGAGTGAAGCTCACGAGAGAGAGAACAGCCATGTTGAAATTCATATACTTTGTATTTATCGAGTGAGAAAAAGGGATGCCTGTACTATCGCTCGATGAACCAAGAGATCACTGCTACATGTGAGAACCCATGTCTGGGATTCCTATATTATGAAATATATATATATTGAACTTTACGTGAAGGAATATTCGCTAGACGAGGTTAGGTCTAGGAGCCTTCCTATGTATTGGTTATGGTCTGACGTGCCCAGTCAGTAAAGCCAGATGATTTACATGATGGAACGCTGAATGCTTATTTACGAATGCTCCATTATGATATTTGCCAAGCATGAATGCTAACTTAAGATGATATTCCTGTGATCAACATTATGCTGTCTATGTCGACATTTGTTCCTGTAACCATACACGTACTGTCCAAGTGTGCGTCCCATTAAATGTTATAAAAAGACCACCGTAGTTCCAGTACTTCTTGAATTCGAACAGTGTGAGTATGAGTGAGGTACTACCAACCTGTCAACTCTATCGAATCATTCTACCATTCGCGTACTGACATTCAGATACACACTCATTGTTTACACTCACATTCTTGTCGGAGCCTCATCACGTTCCAGGACAAGATGACCTGTATGACCAAAACTGTGCTGGTTTGATGAGTTGACAATCGTTACACTTTACTACACCAGTCCCAACATCTACATTTATCCACTGGTGGACATTCACATCATTTAGCAAATAAAGCATGATTCAACAACTAGTAGCCAGTATGAGTTAACAACTACACAAAGAAAGAGTTTAACATATATATATATATATATATATATATATATATATATATATATATATATATATATATATATATATATATATATATATATATATATATATATATATATATATATATATATATATAGTGCTTTATTTCTGCCGGTAGGCGTACCGGTAAACATTTAGTACCTAAAAAAAATCTCAAAATGTAATATATATATATTTTATAAGCAAGCGAAAACTAGGATTGTCGCCACTGCTTTAGTCCATGCCATGCAGTTTCTTTAAACTCTGTGATCTGGTGCTGCCATCGTCTGCTGTAGACACTGTAGCTCGAAGTTTGCATTATTTCCGTGTGAGAGGCTACATTATCGATTAGAATCGATAGTCAATTATAGGATATCCTCTTTTCACCGGAAGTGATAGGAAGCTTCCTGTTTCCGACTTGACTCTAATACACTTGATGCGACTCAACTTTTTACAACGCGGGTGTGTTTCGTAATAATTTTACGCCATAAATTGTAAAATTACGCAGTTTTTCTCTTCCGCTCCCGCAGCAAAAAAATTGAAACTTGCGAGCAATTAATCTAAGAGTGATGCCGCGGAAGCAAATTCTTTTCCAGTGGATACTGCAGATGAAAGAGACCCAGAACCTAGAGAAATCGAACACGTGTTTGTTGAGACGGCGAAGAAAGAAGCACCGGAAGATCTGTTGGACTCTAGATAAAAAAGCTGAATTTTTTTTAGAAGAATGAGTGGTTGTTGGTGAAAAATAAACATCTTGGTTGTAAAATATGCAAGGAAGTGGGTAGTTTGGGACCGGAAAGAAACAAACAAGGTGTGAATATTTCAAAGCCATGGACAAATGTTCAAATTTCTTACTTCGGTGGCAATAAAAAGGATCAAACGACTTCACTACGCAAGAAAATTCATGAACATAAAATCAGTTCAGCTCATAAGGCTGCCACTGAAATAGTAGCCACTGCAAAAGAAAACAAATTGGAAGTAGCTTGTTCGCATACATTTGAAAATGAAAAAGAAATCACTTCTAAAATATTCAAAACAGCTTATAAAGTTGTATAGAAAAATCAGGCTTTCAATGATTTTGAATCTGAAATTGATCTTCAAGAAGTCAATGGTTATGACATGGGGCGAATTCTACATTCCACAATTGCTTCCACTAATGTAGTGAAACATATTGGAACTGAAAATACCAGCTGGACTATTGCCAGTTATATATATTATCAATTGCATGTATGTATGTATGTATGTATGTATGTATGTATGTATGTATGTATGTATGTATGTATGTATGTATGTATGTATGTATGTATGTATGTATGTATGTATGTATGTATGTATGTATGTATGTGTGTGTGTGTGTGTGTGTGTGTGTCTGTGTCTGTCTGTCTGTCTGTCTGTCTGTGTGTGTGGGTGTTTGGGTGGGTGGGTGTGCGCGCGCGTGTGCACGCGTGCGCGCGTGCGTGTAAGTATGTGTGGTGGATTTGATGTTAATAGATGTTATCTTTCAGTGTTTCTAGTGTACTGAATGAGGTCAGCTGTGAAGGTCCCTGATTATAACAAATTTTGGGTTGAGTTATCAGAGTACCTTTCTGCTACCACCTTATGACCTCAATCAGACCTATTCTTGACTAGTATGTATGATAGCCACGTATAATGTCTAGGGTTATGCAAGTGTGTAATGTAGTGTAAATAAAATTACTACAAATACATTTAAATTCTATCACATATAGATATAAGACAGGGTCAATACCACAACCACAAACAAACTAACACTCTATTATACAACTTATGGAAGTCTGTGGCTGAATTTTATGTAATATGCTAGATTACAATTTATTTGCCCTGATTCAGAATTTTCTGAGTCAGGACCAACAACAAAATGAAATTTATGGTTTTATTTACATAAATATTTATAACACAATGGATCTTCTGTCCATACAAAGGACTATTATAATCAAAATATATTTAGGTATTTCTCTAAATTGGGTGACACTGGTAACTAATGGTGGGGTGGGGTGTTTTCATCATTCCCCTTCTTTATATTAGTATCTTGTGGAAAAAGTTATTGAATAATCAAAGATTGTATGTCTCTGTTAATAAAGTCAGTGGATGACCGTTGTAGTGCCGACACATAGGCACTTATCTGTAGGTTGATAGTAGATATGATGCTGACAATTTCCTTTCGTTTACTCGAATGACCAGACTGACACAGTCCCTGGTGTAGGGTAGTATAGTAGACCGCTTGGTCCAGTAAAGTTTCACTTTCTCTCTCTCAAGTAAATTCACCAGGGTCCTGGTACTACCGTAGCACCAGAACAAAAAACCCTGAAACAAGGTTATGATTCTGTACAACATATCTGCAATATTATTCCACAATCAATACATGGCATAATTCAATAAAAGAAAAGGGTCAGATCTCTCTGACCACCCCATGTCAACCATTTTCTTCTGAGATAACAACTCATACCAGTGCTCCTATTCTTTTCCCTAATGGCTACAACGCCTCTGACACTGCAACAATGATTCTCTCCCATAGAATATTGTGTGTTAGCCTTCCCACTGGTAACTGTGGAAATCATTTTAAGTTATACAACTCATGTCAATTTTTACTGCTTGTGTGCAACATCACAGGCCCTGCATAGGTCTGCTGGGGACCTCTGTACTTAGTCGTAAAGCCTTCCCAAACAAGCAGTATCTCATACACCAAATTTGGTTGTAATAATAAGATTAATAAATTAATTCTTACCACAATTCAAAGAAATATCACAAACATACGTTGACTGGCATTAGCATTAATATGTAAGTTCAGCTTTGCCCCGGTCCAGACTGCCAAGGTTTATTATTTCACTCTAGGCACTGCTGCTCTCAACGCAGCTTGCTTTCAAAAAGTTCTGTATAAACTGGCGACAAGCCTTTGAAAGCTTTTGCCAATATTATCAGACCGGCCCAATCAGCGAGGGTCTAGCTTTTCAATTCAAAATTAAAAACAAAAAACTCCAAACTTCTAGGAGTGAGTCTTCAAAATATAGTTCGCTTTTTTGCCTAACCAATACCCTCCTTCCTATACTCTTCTACCATCCAATCGGAATTGAATCAATCTAATGCCTCTTTTCAAACTGGCGTCCCCCCACTAACGTTATGGATAAAAGAGCAAGACCACCAGTCTGTCCGTCTTAGTGTTCATAGACATATAGTATTATTTCAATATCTTGACAAGTAATTAGACTACCATATATATTTAAATATATTATTGCTCAGGGGACCCTAAGCTATCTGTATATATGATTTTTATGGCCCTAATATTTATCGTTTAAATTTTCAGTTTTGTCACTGTTAATCGTCAATTTCAACTTTTCCAAAAGTCGGCCATCTTTCCCCCTCCTTTTCTATCATTTTTTCATTCAAATAAACCAACTAGTTTGAGTTACGTCAGAAATACACTACTCGGCGAGAATGGAACACTGTCTGTGTGTTTATGTATTCTGGCTTGTCCAACAGAGAGGTTATAGTATTAGTCCCGCGTGCAGAACGAAGAGGGGTTTTTGCCAAGCGTTGGTAGTATTGGCGTTAATTATTACAGTCGTTTCGTTCTTACTACTGGAAAATGTCCGAGTTACTACTAATTTGAGCTTTAAAGTTAAAATCGTACGTTAATTCAGACGGTAGGTTGGTGTCACAGTTCTGGCAGATCGTTAATTGTAAGTCTCAAAACCAAAACTAAGAAAGCGGGTTAGATTTTACGGCGGGATCGTTTTATAAGCATTTCCTCTGCACAAAAGGCAGCGCTATACTGGCATAGAGACGACTTTAGGTAGACACTTACGGGCGGGTTTATTTATTATCATAGGATTAAAATCTTACTGAATTTAGCGATTATCTCACAGATTTCGCTACACACCTCCCTTCCTAAAACATGCATTCATTGCAGGTTATAATCTGTGAGATAACTTAGCGCAAATGAAGTCCTACGCGTTTTTCTGATTTTCATCATAAGGATGTCTACTCAAAAAATTGGCACCCACGTTCTGAGAGCCGGGAATATATTCAATCATAAATGAATAGGGCTGTAATAGTAATGACCATCTTAATAATCTGGCATTTTCATGCTTGGCCTGTGATAAGAATACGAGAGGCTGATGGTCTGTTTGGACCACAAATGTCCTACCATACAGATAGATCTGGAATTTTTTATAGCCCAGATTAACGCTAAACATTCATTTTCACTTGTTGAATAACTTTTTTTCGCTTTGTTCAACTTGCAGCTTGCATAACCGACTGGGTACAATTCCCCGTCTTGTGAGGAGGACCTTTGCAACAATGTAGCACCTGGGTCCACATTGCTTGCGTCACTTCTCACGACAAATTCTTGATTCAAGTCAGGCAATTTCAATACCGGCCTGCTTGTGAGTTTTTCTTTTAACTCTTGGTATGCTAATTCACACTGTGCTGACCAATTAATTGTATCAGGTTGTCCCTTACGCGTTAAATCCGTCAGAGGAGCACATATAGAGTTAAAGTGTTTAATGTACTTTTGGTAGAAACCACACAACGACACAAAAGATCGCACATCTTTTTTTGTTTGTGGCCTCGGTGCTCTTTTCAATTTTTCCAGATTCTTGGGGTCAGGGGTCATTGTGACGTACGTCTAGTTTGACTAGTGAATTTTCCCTGATATGATGGATGATTTAAAGGGACCTTTAGCTTTTCATAACATTAGAACCCCTGAACATTTGTTGTAACTTTTCGTTTGCCAGAACGCATTCCACCGGGACTCATGTAGGATACAGCGACGAGATCAAAGAGACAGACCGAGGGATCTTAGGGGAGACTATAGGCGCTATCAAAGACAGTAGTTTTCCCTGATACGAGACGCAGTTGCTTGCCGCTAATTTCGCGTCTCGGTGTCAATCGAGGAACCGAGCGAACGGGGGAAAGCGAAACTGGCAGCAGCGAGCGGATACGAAGACCAGGGGGCGGCTTCTTCTCTTGATTTGGCGGTCAGATCCCCAAAAGTTCGTGAGATCAAATAAGTTGTCAAGTTTATCATGTCCCACTCAACTTACATTCCATTTTAGCTAAATAGACCATGAAGAACTAGACACGTTATCACTCGCTGGCCAGACCTTTACAGAAGCACTAGCTTTATTGAAATCTTGTTATAGATTTTCCCCTGGATTTTATATATATTTGCAGTGATTTCTAATTCTGTGCAAAGCGGTAAAATATATATTGTGTAAAGTGATCAGTGGTCTAGTTCAGTCATTCTATTTCAATGGATTTTGTGTTAATTTAAATCTATTAAATTAAACCATCTCAATAGTTCCAGTGGTAAATATAATGATCTATCTATTATATTATTTCAAAAGATAATAGATGCTTAAATTAACTTTTAAAGTCGCGAAGGAATTTATAATTAATAAATTCAGTTAAGTCCTAGTTTTATAGATGTGGGTTTTTAACCACTAGAATTCGCGCAGTGTTTATTAAATACATAATTAAATACTCGAGTGTATTATAGGCTTAACGGGAAATTCATCGCGCTTTAGAAGGTTATTTGTTTTCGGTATATTACATGTCTTTTTTTCTTTCATACAGAGTGATCGTAACCTGTGCGATCCCAGCATTAAGAAAGCAATAAAGAAATCAATCTAAGCAAAGCAAAGCATAAACAGTGTTTAGAGTTCCCCTGACGCAGAACTTGTTGAGACTGTGTAAATTTTTAATCTTTGAGGCGATTCTATGTTTGGAATTCCGCTATCTAACTTATAGCAAAGAAAGCACACCCAAAGACAAATTTAACGCACCATCAAACAACTTAAGTCGTAACGGGAAGAAGAACACTGGCCCGAGCTTTGTTAGTTTACTGACACAGAGAGATAATTCATAATTTCCTGAACAGTGATGTGACTAGTTTTCTCACTGGACTTAAACCATACCTCACGGATAAAGTGTACCAGCACGCGTAAGAATTTTATTATCCGCGGCATAGTCAAATAGACCACACCATCCTCACCCCGGTATCAGAGACCGTGCCCTCCCATAGAAACTGTTATTAAGAAAAGAGACACAACTACAGATTCATTTTCTAGCGATTACGGGACCCTTCTATGTGCTGACCGCCTACCCGATAATCTGGGGCTAGAACTTGAACAAACACTCATACATTTAGTTGAGGTGTAACTGCTGTTGTGTTATTCTATGGAGTGCAATATTTTTTCACAATCGGTAAGTGAGAGCAAGATGAGTGAAGGCCTTTGCTAGCGCGTGTATGAATGACAGGAAATTAATTCTTTTGTGTGACCATTTTGTTAACTTGCTTACCTGGTAACATATATCTTTTCTGTATTCCCTACATTGTTCCTTTAAGTGGGATAGTTGATAATTTGTTAACTCTGTTTAAAACCACCTCCTTTCCATTTGCTTAGTAAAGGGAAGAACAGCTGGGAAGAACAGGTTTTTTTTTTCTATCACTTATACCTAACTTGGTAACACCTCTTTCAGAGTAATTAACTTTACTGTTAGGTTAACGTACCCGTGTTCCTGATATTATCTATCTCTGGACTGGGTTTGTCTTTGTCTAATGAGCGGGAAGGGCTTAGTCGATACCAATCTTCTTCACCCCCTCCCAAACTTGTTATTTGCATTTGTGTACTTATGATAATTTATGTAATATCTGATATTTTTAGTGATTGATGTTTTAAAGTGAATAAAATCACCTAAACTCATTTAGTTCTGTGTGTTGGATATACCCAAAGCCCAACATTTCCCCTATTCGTTTAATATAGTTTGTATCAACGTCGTGTGTGTGTTTGAAAACACCGAAAGCGGTGAGCGCGCAGATGCGAGTCTGGAAAACTGGCAAATAATTGTTTGACCAGGAGAGTGAAAGAGAAGATTGAGAGACACGATTTATCGTAAATAAGTCTGTCTTTACTCTCCTCCAGCACGCTGTGAAGTAACTATTAAATCTCTACATTTTCTATCACTGAGCTTTCCATCATCATTTTCCACTCTAAACCGGACCACTATTTCTACGACTCTTTTCTCTCAAAATAAATTTACGACAATATTTGGCCGGCTCGTCTGGGATAATTTTGAGATACATTTGATGCACACATATTTGTGGGCTGGTTCTGGGATCTTGAGCTACATTTGAGGCAATCGCATAGCCGGGTTAAAGATATTTTGAGTCTGATTTAGTTTGGGTCTAACTAGGTAGAGTGTGAATGATTTGTCTTTGTGAATTAGGGAAATAAATAAATAATTACACCCCTAGACAAACGTTCTTTAAGTATTTGGGTTGTCCACACAGCATATTTACAGGTTGTTTTCTCTCCACAGCAGTAGAAAGTACAGATAAACAAATATATTTGCTATTTTATTATCCTCTGGCGGAGATAATTATATTTCTTTCTTTATAAAAGTTGCTGGGATTGCGTGATTATTTTACAGTCACTAAGGTTTTTGAAGTCAAAAAGAGTTGAGCTTAGCTAAAGACGGATTGTTCTGATTTTTAAAAATGAAGTTAACAACGTCTCATCTCAATAATTGACTTTAGGGACGGAGTTTGTTGTCAGAGATTTAAAATTTAGGGGAAATTTTTTTTTTCCTTTTAAATTGTTTTAATTTAAATTTTTCTCTACTGTTAGTAAAAGTAGATTCTTTTCCAGTGTAACTTACCATTTAGTGGCATAGTCGCTTGCGTTTAGAGCCTTAATTGCCAGATAATAGCAGCGATAAGTTTGCACAGTACAGGTAGGAGGTAACACAGGTAAATTTATACTTGTGTTTTTTTCTCGTAGCGGTTCAGAGTTCCTCCCTTTCGCGTTGCTTCTTACTAGTTCTCTAGGCATACTTCATCTTATTCTTTAACAATGGCAGAGAGGATAAAAATGAGGTCCATCTTGAGGCTGGAAGCGAAAGAGGCAGGATTAGATGCAGAAGCTGCAAACGCGTTTATTAACCAGGAATTGGAAATATATGACGAGGAGCAACAGAGAGCCGAAGCTGAGAGGAAGGCGAAGCAACAGAGAGCCGAAGCTGAGAGGAAGGAAGAGAAAGAAAGAACAGAGAGGAGAGAAGCCCAGGAGAGGGCAGATAAGAAAGAAGCGGAAGAACGTCTTTTGGAACAGAAGAAAATTGAAGCAGAGATGGAAACTCGCAGAGAGAGAGAGAGACAAGGAAAGACAGCATCAACTGGCGCTTAAGGCTCTAGAGAGTCGGGGCGCCTCTACTTCGACTAACGGAGAGCCGTCTTCGCCCCAGTCTCAATCAATGGACCTCTCCAGTACTCAATCTGCCCAATTAACTGCTATGTCGTTTTCTTTAGAATCTTTTCCTAGCCCTAACGAAAAAATTGACAGTTACCTAGAAAAATTCGAGAGACTCGCGAATCTTTATGGGTTAGAGAGTACCCGCTGGGCGCTCAAACTTTCAACGTCACTGAAAGGCAATGCTTATGACGTGTACACAAAGCTGGGACCGAATCAACATGATTACGACATGTTGAAAAAGGCCTTACTACAACAGTTTGAGATGACTGCCCGAAAGTTTCTGCAGTTGTTCAGAAACAGCCGAAAAGAGAGCACGGAAACATTTCCACAGTTCTCTTCACGTCTCACGGGTTATCTGACAAAGTGCATTGAATTATCTGACCTACCTCTTTCATATGAGGGACTCCTCGAACTTGTTCTTGTGGAGCAGATAAAATCCACTTTGTCGAATGAAACACGTAGATTTTTGGCTGAACAGGGGGCAGTCAGGCTTGAAGACATACTCAATAAAGCCGAACGCTATAGCCATGCAATGGCCGAACTTCCCAGCACTAAACGTAAACCCACCAATGAGCCATCTCGAAAACAGAATCTAGAGCAGGCATCCTATTCTTCCACTTCCTCTCAACATTATAACCAACGAGATAACAATACCCAGAAACCTCCCCAGGAAAAATCGAAATTCTACAAAACCCGATACCCCCTCCCCCCCCCAACAACAATTCTGATCAACCCAACAAGCCTACGTGGCAGCGCGGCCACCAAGGTCAAGGAAAAGGGAAGACCCCTACACCAGGAACGTCTGATCAGGGCAAACAAACCGGTGCAAACCGCATGGGATGTTTGCATACAGCCTCGAAAGGTAGAGTCAATGTCAGTGATTCTCAACCTGAGGGGGACCGACCCTCAACTCGAGGAACTGTAATTTTGAACGGTACCTCTACTACTTGTCTTTTTGACACTGGATTAAGTTTTGATTGTATTGTCGCTAGGCACCTAGTCAAACCCGGTCAGGAGACAGAGGAAACCGTCAAACTTAGTGGAGTTTTCAGGAGTGATGCACCCAGGACGCTTCCTATCGCACTGGTAGAAATACACTCTGACTTTGTCAGAGGAGTTATTAAAGCGGCCATAATGGATGATCCGATCTACCCAGTTATCCTGGGATGTAGATATGTGTTCATTGGGAGACCTAAGGAGCCGATTGTTCAGCGGTAACCACAAGAGGGCAAGCCAAGAAGGAGAGGGAGCCTGCGCCAAACTTGTTGCCGAATGAAATGAAGGAGGCGCAACAAAAGGACCCTACTCTGGCGCCCTGCTTAAAAAAAACTGCCCATGGCTAAGGACCCCAGACACAACGGAGACATCTTTTCTAAGGATGGTGTATTGTATCGTAGAACGGGCAACCCGGACACGGGGAATAACCAGCTCCTAGTACCGACGCAGTACAGAAACGAGATCTTAGAAATGGGGCACTCTCTTCCCTTTAGCGGACACATGGGACAAAACGCCACTATTCAGCGAATAAAAAACCACTATTGGTGGCCAGGAATGAACTCTGACATTGTCAGGTACGTGAAATCCTGCGCCCAGTGCCAACGGGTAGCACCCAAGCACTTGACACCCCCAGTACCTATGGGGCAAATGCCAATAGTAGGGACTCCATTTGAACGGGTTGCTGTCGACATTATTGGTCCTCTGGAAAAGACCAAAAGAAGGAACAGGTTCATCCTGACCTTAGTTGACACTTGCACTATGTGGGCCGAAGCCGTACCGCTACCATGCACTAATTCCAAGCATGTCGCAGAAGCCCTTGTGCAAATTTTTACACGGTTGGGATTCCCTCAACAAGTTTTGACGGACAATGGATCCCAATTCCGTAGCCTGTTAATGGAGGAGATCTTTAAGATCTTGAGGGCCAAACATATCCACACAAGTCCCTACCATCCGGCCGGAAATGGGCTCGTGGAACGTTTTAACGGTACCCTCACCATGATGTTACGTAAGCTGGGTCAGGAGAAACCGGAAGACTGGGACCAATATATATCGGCTGCCTTATTCGCCTACCGAGAGGTACCCCAAGCGTCTACGGGTTTTGCGCCATCTACACTTTTATTTGGCAGACCTATTAAGGGGCCACTAGAAGCCTTACTTCGGTCCCTGACAGACCAGAAGGCTGACGAGACAGTCGTCTCTGCAAGCAAGTATGTATCTGAGCTTAAGGAAAGGCTAAAGCTAGGATGGGATCTAGCTACTACCAACCTTAAGAAAGCCCGCGCTAAAATTACTAAAAGATACAACAAAGCTGCAAAAGAGAGAGAACTACAACCAGGGGAGAAAGTCCTATTGCTACTTCCAACCGGAAGCAATAAACTTCGCATCGGATGGCAAGGACCGTTTACCGTCCTTAAAAAGATCTCACGTACCAACTACAAGATCTCCATCAAAGGAAAGGAGAAGGTCTTCCACATAAATCTGCTAAAGAAATATTTGGAAAGACCGGTGCCATCCTTTGAGCATCTCCTGGCTGTCGCCATAGCAACGGAAGACGAGGAAGATGAGGATGGTTGCATGGAGTATCCACTGCAACCCACAGAATCCTTTAAAGATGTCAAGTTCGGCGACAATCTCTCACCAGAACAACAAACAGAAACTAGGGCTCTACTAAAACAGTACAGTGCAGTTTTAACGGATGTACCTGGTCGAACAAATCTCATTGAATTTGATATGAAATTAACAAACGAGACCCCTGTTCAAACCAGAGTTTACCCCATCCCGTACGCTAAAGCTGATGCACTTCGCGGAGAAATAGACAAGCTGCGTCAGGCAGGAATTATCAGTGAGTCTACATCTCCTTACAGCTCGAGCGTAGTGCTGTTGCAGAAGCCCAATAAGGAAGTTCGGCTGTGCATTGATTACAGGTTGCTAAACGCTGTAACGGAATTCCAGCCCGAACCTCTCCAAACTGTTTCTGAGTTGTTCACCAAGCTCAGCAAAGCTAAGATCTTCTCCAAGATTGACCTCAGTAAAGGTTATTATCAAATACCAGTCAAGGAGGAAATTAAACCTTTGTTAGCTTTCAGCACTAGTGAAGGACATTACACATTTAACGTGATGCCGTTCGGTTTGCATAACGCACCAGGAGTGTTCACCAGGATGATGAGGAAGCTTCTAGAACCTTTGCAAAGTCCCCATATCCATAATTTCATGGATGACATCTTAATTGCATCGGAAACCTATGAAGAACATATTGCTACGGTTGCTATGCTCCTCAGGAGACTACAGGAAACGGGTCTCACAGCCAGACCTAGCAAATGTCTCATCGGGTTTAAACAGTTAGACTTCCTGGGGCACACTATTTCTCACGGATGCAGTTGGCCTATTAAGAAGTACGGGGAGAAAATAGTGGCAGCAAAAAGACCCCGAACGAAGAAAGACGTACGTTCCTTCATATCGCTATGTGCATACTATCAGAAGTACATCCCGAACTTCAACGGACTGACGGCACCTCTGACTGACCTCACAAAGAAAGGTTGTCCTGATAAGGTCATATGGGATCAAAAGTGCGAACACGCGTATAGCACTTTGAAAGGACAGTTGTCTGCATACCCCATTTTGAGGTTGCGTGACCTCAAAAAACCTTTTGTACTGAGAGTCGACGCGTCAGGTCAGGGCATCGGGTCAACACTGCTTCAAGCCGATGACAGTGACCTGAACATGCTATTTCCAGTTGCCTATGGCAGTCGGAAATTAAATAAAGCGGAACGGAACTACAGCGTAGTTGAAAGGGAATGTCTTGCTCTGATTGACGGTATCAGACGCCATCATGAGTTTCTTTATGGTACATCGTTCACGGTGCAAACAGACCACGCTCCGTTAGCATTTCTTGGTGCCAATAAAGAATTTAACGCTAGAATCATGCGTTGGGCCCTCCTTCTAAGCGTCTATTCTTTCAAAGTGGAATATATTCCGGGAAGACAGAATGTCGGGGCTGATTTCCTGAGTAGAAACTGGTCTACAGAGGAAGAAGAGCAAACTGAAGATACCACTCATCCTAAAATCACCAATCAGGTCACCTTCATTGTCAAAAATGAAAACATGAAAAATGGTTTCATGTCTAAAAGTGGGGACGATTGTGACGTACGTCTAGTTTGACTAGTGAATTTTCCCTGATATGATGGATGATTTAAAGGGACCTTTAGCTTTTCATAACATTAGAACCCCTGAACATTTGTTGTAACTTTTCGTTTGCCAGAACGCATTCCACCGGGACTCATGTAGGATACAGCGACGAGATCAAAGAGACAGACCGAGGGATCTTAGGGGAGACTATCGGCGCTATCAAAGACAGTAGTTTTCCCTGATACGAGACGCAGTTGCTTGCCGCTAATTTCGCGTCTCGGTGTCAATCGAGGAACCGAGCGAACGGGGGAAAGCGAAACGGGCAGCAGCGAGTGGATACGAAGACCAGGGGGCGGCTTCTTCTCTTGATTTGGCGGTCAGATCCCCAAAAGTTCGTGAGATCAAATAAGTTGTCAAGTTTATCATGTCCCACTCAACTTACATTCCATTTTAGCTAAATAGACCATGAAGAACTAGACACGTTATCACTCGCTGGCCAGACCTTTACAGAAGCACTAGCTTTATTGAAATCTTGTTATAGATTTTCCCCTGGATTTTATATATATTTGCAGTGATTTCTAATTCTGTGCAAAGCGGTAAAATATATATTGTGTAAAGTGATCAGTGGTCTAGTTCAGTCATTCTATTTCAATGGATTTTGTGTTAATTTAAATCTATTAAATTAAACCATCTCAATAGTTCCAGTGGTAAATATAATGATCTATCTATTATATTATTTCAAAAGATAATAGATGCTTAAATTAACTTTTAAAGTCGCGAAGGAATTTATAATTAATAAATTCAGTTAAGTCCTAGTTTTATAGATGTGGGTTTTTTAACCACTAGAATTCGCGCAGTGTTTATTAAATACATAATTAAATACTCGAGTGTATTATAGGCTTAACGGGAAATTCATCGCGCTTTAGAAGGTTATTTGTTTTCGGTATATTACATGTCTTTTTTTCTTTCATACAGAGTGATCGTAACCTGTGCGATCCCAGCATTAAGAAAGCAATAAAGAAATCAATCTAAGCAAAGCAAAGCATAAACAGTGTGTAGAGTTCCCCTGACGCAGAACTTGTTGAGACTGTGTAAATTTTTAATCTTTGAGGCGATTCTATGTTTGGAATTCCGCTATCTAACTTATAGCAAAGAAAGCACACCCAAAGACAAATTTAACGCACCATCAAACAACTTAAGTCGTAACGGGAAGAAGAACACTGGCCCGAGCTTTGTTAGTTTACTGACACAGAGAGATAATTCATAATTTCCTGAACAGTGATGTGACTAGTTTTCTCACTGGACTTAAACCATACCTCACGGATAAAGTGTACCAGCACGCGTAAGAATTTTATTATCCGCGGCATAGTCAAATAGACCACACCATCCTCACCCCGGTATCAGAGACCGTGCCCTCCCATAGAAACTGTTATTAAGAAAAGAGACACAACTACAGATTCATTTTCTAGCGATTACGGGACCCTTTTATGTGCTGACCGCCTACCCGATAATCTGGGGCTAGAACTTGAACAAACACTCATACATTTAGTTGAGGTGTAACTGCTGTTGTGTTATTCTATGGAGTGCAAGATTTTTTCACAATCGGTAAGTGAGAGCAAGATGAGTGAAGGCCTTTGCTAGCGCGTGTATGAATGACAGGAAATTAATTCTTTTGTGTGACCATTTTGTTAACTTGCTTACCTGGTAACATATATCTTTTCTGTATACCCTACATTGTTCCTTTAAGGGGGAGGTGATAATTGGTTAACTCTGTTTTAAACCCCCCTCCTTTCCATTTGCTTAGTAAAGGGAAGAACAGCTGGGAAGAACATGGTTTTTTCTATCACCTATACCTAACTTTGTAACACCTCTTTCAGAGCAATTAACTTCACTGTTAGGTTAACGTACCCAAGTTCCGGATATTATCTATCTCTGGACTGGGTTTATCTTTGTCTAATAAGCGGGAAGGGCTTAGTCGATACCAATCTTCTTCACCCCCTCCCAAACTTGTTATTTGCATTTGTGTACTTATGATAATTTATGTAATATCTGATATTTTTAGTGATTGATGTTTTAAAGTGAATAAAATCACCTAAACTCATTTAGTTCTGTGTGTTGGATATACCCAAAGCCCAACATTTCCCCTATTCGTTTAATATAGTTTGTATCAACGTCGTGTGTGTGTTTGAAAACACCGAAAGCGGTGAGCGCGCAGATGCGAGTCTGGAAAACTGGCAAATAATTGTTTGACCAGGAGAGTGAAAGAGAAGATTGAGAGACACGATTTGTCGTAAATAAGTCTGTCTTTACTCTCCTCCAGCACGCTGTGAAGTAACTATTAAATCTCTACATTTTCTATCACTGAGCTTTCCATCATCATTTTCCACTCTAAACCGGACCACTATTTCTACGACTCTTTTCTCTCAAAATAAATTTACGACAGTCATGCTGCCCTGATGTACGGTATGTCCCAAGAATTCCAACTCTTTACATACAATACAACATTTTGTTGGTCTAGCAGTCAAGTTAGCCTCTCTGAGTCTATCAAACAGCATATTCAAAGAGGTAACGTGTTCCTCAAATGTTTCAGTAGCGATGAGAATATCATCCATGAAATTCGAGATGCATGGATTTTTCAGGGGATCCAACAATTTTCGCATCATCCTAGAAAACACACTCGGGGCATTTTTCAACCCAAACGGCAGCATGTTGAACTCATAATGGCCTTCCGAGGTAAGTAAGGTCGAACCTCAGGCTTTACTGGAATTTGATAATAGCCTTTGCTAAGATCCACCTTAGAAAAATATTTTGCCTTGTTCAGCCTGGCAAATAGTTGACTTGTATCAGGTAATGGATCCACCTGACCTTCTGTGATAGCATTCAGTTTCCTGTAATCTATGCACAGCCTATGTTCCCCAGATGGTTTTCGCAACAAAACCACACCAGAGCTATAAGGAGATTCACTGTGAGAAATAATCCCTTCTTGTAACAAATAATCTATCTCCTCTTTCAAAGCTTTTTCCTTAGCGAAAGGGATAGAATAAGGCCTCATACAGATGGGTGTTGGGTCTAGTAGTTTCATATCATATTCCAACAAATTTGTGTGCCCCGGCTTATCCGTTAACACGTCTGTATGTTTCTCTAGGACCTTTTGAACCTGCTCCCTCTGTCCTTTTGTCAAGTGAGAACTGATCTTCACCTGTGCAAACGTTTCACTGGGCTTCAGTGGATATTCAAATGAGGTGAGCGGGTCATTTTTCATTTCATTTGCGATAGACAAGGCCATTAAGTGTGTTCCTTCCTGGATTTGCCTGTCCAGATATTTCTTCAGAAGGTTCACATGATAGACTTTTTCCTTTCCCTTCTTGTCTATCTTATAGTTTGTTCTGGATACCTTTTCTAAAACTGTATAAGGACCTTGCCATCCGATTTGAAGTTTATTGCTGCTGTCGGGTAATAGAAGAAGCACCTTCTCCCCTACAGCAAGCTCCCTATCCTTCGCTTTTTTATTATAATAAGCAGCATGCTTTTCCTGGCTTGTCTCAAATTATCATTTGCCAGTTTCCAACTAGTTTTTAAACGAATAGTCAGTTCGTTCACATATTGATATAATGAGGTAACAGTCTCTTCTGCCTTCTCATCGGTCCACGTACTCAACAAGGTTACATATGGATCGTTAATTTTTCTGACTTATTTTGCATGGTACCTGTATGGTCCCTGACATTGGAAGCCTTATAGTAAGGACGTTTCTTCCTTGTATCATCACTCACAAATCGTCCACTACCAATTCTTTTCCGGGGTTTTTCTCCCAACTTTAATTTCATTGTGAGAGATCTTCTCTCTCTTTTCTCTTTCCCCAGTTCACATAATTCCGACTGAGGGATTGTCGGCTTATTCTGGGTTAAAACAACTCTTTGTACTCGACGCATAGTTGCCATTTTAATACATTCAAGCGAAGACTGTGTGTGAAAAGGGGGCTCCCATTCCACTTTGTCTACTTTATTATAATTATTTTTCCTTCCAGGCCTAAGTTTGCCCCGTGGCGTGTCTAGGTCCTGATCATTTTTCCCACTTGTGGGTGTTCCCTCATGAAATATGCCGCAGGCTTCTACAAAATTCTCAATAATTATCTTTACATCTGGCCAATAATATTTTTGAGAAACCTTTTGGCAGATGGTACCTACTTTCTCGTGGTCCCCATCTTTTCCAACATGTAAGCTCCTTATTACATCTGCCCTATATGCCTTGGGAAGTACCAACTGTCCGTGACCATTGGATCCAGTTCCAGTCTTCCTATATAACAATTTGTTCTTCATATAATAGTGCCCTTTGCTTGGAGGTGTGTGGCATTTAGGTAATTTTTTAAAGCAAGGCTTGAGTGTCCTGTCTTCAGCCTGTGCCTTCCTCATCTCTTCTGGATGAGTATTTATTGGTTCATCTTTTTCCTGTCTGGATTGTGAACGGGTCTGGACTGCTGCCAAGACCACAGGTCTCTTGGGATCCCCCAAGAAGACATAACGACACCCCAATATTAGAGGGTAGATGGGTGCATCTAACACTGCTGCTCTGATTACTCCTTTCACATAGCGAGTTTTCACCATTATCCTGGCAATGGGAAGTGTCATAAGTGGGATGTCCTTGGTCGCCCCTTGTATCTCCACTGTTTCTGTGGTATACTGATCTGGGTTCACCAAGTGCGAACTCACAACTGAATCAAAATCCAAACCGGTATCATAAAGGCACCTAATGGTGACCCCATTACATACCACGTCCTCACACACTGGGGGGTGATAAGGTTCCTGCTGTCCAGTAGGTTTTACCTTTACTTCCTTTTTCCCCAACTTCATAGCAGCAAATCCAGCGGGTTTCCTAGTACAAACTTTGGTGTCATGTCCTTCCCTCTTACACCATCTACAATATAATCTACCTTGATGAAAGGGTTTTCTTTCCTCATATTTCCTGTCATTGAATTGTGGGTTTTTATTTTTATAATCATTGCGTGGCCTATCAAAATTTTGCTTACCCTTGTTACCTTGATCTTTGTTGTCAAATCTGTTAGAGTTTTGTGGAGCCTTATAATTGTCTAGATGTGTCTTTTTGGCGCCAGCTACCTCTGCCTGGGCTGCCTGATACCTCTCAGCGACATTAAGTAATTCACCTAGCCTCTCTGCACCTTGTTCCATGAGAAATTTTCTCAAGTCTGGAGCCATGGACTCTCTCAATTGCTCAATAAGGATCATTTCTTTAAGATCTTGGGTTTTCCCCAGAGCAGTCCATTTCTCCAAGTAAGTCTCTAAACGTGCAGAAAACTGGTGATAGGTCTCACCCGACAGTAGCTTGGAATTTCTAAACTTTTTCCTGTAAAATTCACCATTCTTTTCATATCTTAACAAAATAGCCTGCTTTAACATGTCATAATTGTCTTGGTCATCCCTGCTCATTTTTGAGAAAACTTTATAAGCTGTTCCCCTAAGACCTTGGGATAACTTCAAGCTCCATCTTTCTTTTTCTAGCCCATAAGTCGTAGCTAATACCTCATATCTACTTAAATATGATTCAATATCATCATCTATTTCAACAAAATAATCTAAGTGGAACCCCATAGCTGAGTTAGAGGCCCCCTGACTAGCAGTAGCATCAGAGGTAGTGGGGATGTGACCATTTTCAGGAGCATGGCCTTGCAACTCTAACTCCCTTAGTCGCAACTCATGCTCCCTTTGTAATCTTTTATCTTCTGCTTCCCTCTCGGCAGTCAATTACTTTTCTTCTGCTTCCCTTTCGGCAGCCAATCTCTTTTCTTCTGCTTCCCTTTGCTGTCGTTTTTCTCCAGCCTCAATTTTTCTCTCCTCAAGCTGGAGCCTCTTGATCTCAGCCTCTCTATCTACTCTAATTTTTTCATCTCCATAGCATCTTCTAACTGCATTCTCCTCTCTTCAGCTAACCTATGTTCTTCCCTAGCAATGAACTTATCACATTCTGAGGTGACATAGTCAATCAAGACTTGACCCTCCATGTTCATGTCTCTGGCAGTCTGCACAGCAGCAGATCTGAACTTTACCTAATCAGCCATATTGTATCAAGCAACGTTAACAATATACTAAGGTAACTTATTTACTCTAATTAAACAACAACTACAAGCATCAACAGATCATCCACTATTTAAATTCCACAAAAGAATACTTTTAATTTTATTATATGGGATTCCTATACATGAATTAGGGGAAGTTTACAATCCCAGAAGCGAGTTACCCACTATAGCTGGTGTTGGGAGTTTACCTAATGAAAAGTTCAAATCTCGGACAAGCCTACCAATATATGTGGTGGATTTGATGTTAATAGATGTTATCTTTCTGTGTTTCTAGTGTACTGAATGAGGTCAGCTGTGAAGGCCCCTGATTATAACAAATTTTGGGTTGAGTTATCAGAGTACCTTTCTGCTACCACCTTATGACCTCAATCAGACCTATTCTTGACTAGTATGTATGATAGCTACGTATAATATCTAGGGTTATGCAAGTGTGTAATGTAGTGTAAATAAAATTACTACAAATACATTTAAATTCTATCACATATAGATATAAGACAGGGTCAATACCACAACCACAAACAAACTAACACTCTATTATACAACTTATGGAAGTCTGTGGCTGAATTTTATGTAATATGCTAGATTACAATTTATTTGCCCTGATTCAGAATTTTTTGAGTCAGGACCAACAACAAAATGAAATTTATGGTTTTATTTACATAAATATTTATAACACAATGGATCTTCTGTCCATACAAAAGACTATTATAATCAAATTATATTTAGGTATTTCTCTAAACTGGATGACACTGGTAACTAATGGTGGGGTGGGGTGTTTTCATCATTCCCCTTCTTTATATTAGTATCTTGTGGAAAACGTTATTGAATAATCAAAGATTTTAGGTCTCTGTTAATAAAGTCAGTGGATGACCGTTGTAGTGCCGACACATAGGCACTTATCTGTAGGTTGATAGTAGATATGATGCTGACAGTTTCCTTTCGTTCACTCGAATGACCAGACTGACACAATCCCTGGTGTAGGATAGTATAGTAGACCGCTTGGTCCAGTAAAGTTTCACTTTCTCTCTCTCAAGTAAATTCACCAGGGTCCTGGTACTACCGTAGCACCAGAACAAAAAACCCCGAAACAAGGTTATGATTCTGTACAACATATCTACAATATTATTCCACAATCAATACGTGGCATAATTCAATAAAAGAAAAGGGTCAGATCTCTCTGACCACCCCATGTCAACCATTTTCTTCTGAGATGACAACTCATACCAGTGCTCCTTTTCTTTTCCCTAATGGCTACAACGCCTCTGACACTCAATAATGATTCTCTCCAATAGAATATTGTGGGTTAGCCTTCCCACTGGTAACTGTGGAAATCATTTTAAGTTATACAACTCATGTCAATTTTTACTGCTTGTGTGCAACACCACAGGCCCTGCATAAGTCTGCTGGGGACCTCTGTACTTAGTCGTAAAGCCTTCCCAAACAAGCAGTATCTCATACACCAAATTTGGTTGCAATAATAAGATTAATAAATTAATTCTTACTACAATTCAGAGAAATATCACAAACATACGTTGACTGGCATTAGCATTAATATGTAAGTTCAGCTTTGCCCCGGTCCAGACTGCCAAGGTTTATTATTTCACTCTAGGCACTGCTGTTCTCAACGCAGCTTGCTTTCAAAAACTTCTGTATCAACTGGCGACAAGCCTTTGAAACCTTTTGCCAATATTATCAGACCGGCCCAATCAGCGAGGGTCTAGCTTTTCAATTGAAAATTAAAAAAAAAAAACTTTAAACTTCTAGGAGTGAGTCTTCAAAATGTAGTTAGCTTTTTTGCCTAACCAATACCCTCCTTCCTATACTCTTGTACCATCCAATCGGATTTGAATCAATCTAATGCCTCTTTTTAAACTGGCGTCCCCCACTAACGTTATGGATAAATGAGCAGGACCACCAGTCTGTCCGTCTTAGTGTTCGTAGACATATAGTATTATTTCAATATCTTGGCTAATAATTAGACTACCATATATATTTAAATATATTATTGCTCAGGGGACCTTAAGCTATCTTTATATATGATTTTTATGGCCCTAATATTTGTCGTTTAGATTTTCACTTTTGTCACTGTTAATCGTTAATTTCAACTTTTCCAAAAGTCGGCCATTTTTTCCCCCTCCTTTTCTATCATTTTTTCATTCAAATAAACCAACTAGTTTGTGTTACGTCAGAAATACACTACTCGGCGAGAATGGAACACTGTCTGTGTGTTTATGTATTCTGGCTTGTCCAACAGAGAGGTTATAGTATTAGTCTCGCGTGCAGAACGAAGAGGGGTTTTTGCCAAGCGTTGGTAGTATTGGCGTTAATTATTACAGTCGTTTCGTTCTTACTACTGGAAAATGTCCGAGTTACTGCTAATTTGAGCGTTAAAGTTAAAATCGTACGTTAATTCAGACGGTAGGTTGGTGTCACAGTTCTGGCAGATCATTAATTGTAAGTCTCAAAAAAAAAAAAACTAAGAAAGCGGGTTAGATTTAACAGCGGGATCGTTTTATAAGCATTTCCTCTGCACAAAAGGTAGCGCTGTACTGGCGTAGAGACGACTTTAGGTAGACACTTACGGGCGGGTTTATTTATTATCATAGGATTAAAATCTTACTGAATTTAGCGATTATCTCACAGATTTCGCTACAGTATGTATGTATGCACGCATCTTCTTCTTCTTCTTTGATCCTTAGCCGCCGAACGTCAAAGCAGTCAGTGGCCATCACGCCTAGTGGCGTCTTGTAGGGCAACAACAAATTGATTCCACTTTGCTCGGTCGGTGGCCAACCTTCGTACAGTGCCCCAACTCTGGTTCATTCTTTGCATCTCAGCTTCCACAGTCCTCCGCCAGGTTGTTTTTGGTCGGCCTCTATTTCGTTTTCCTTCAGGGGTCCAAAGCATAGCTGTTCTTGTGATGGCATCGGGGTCTCTTCTGAGGACATGACCAACCCAGCTCCAGCGTCTGCCAGCTATGATGGTGTGCATGCATGCATGTATGTATGTATGTATGTATGCATGCATGCATGTATGTATGTATGTATGTATGTATGTATGTATGTATGTATGTATGTATGTATGTATGTATGTATGTATGTATGTATGCATGTATGTATGTATGTATGTATGTATGTATGTATGTATGTATGTATGTATGTATGTATGTATGTATGTATGTATGTATGCGTGCGTGCGTGCGTGCGCGCGTGCGCGCGTGCGTGCGTGCGTGCTTGTGTGTGTGTGTGTATGCATGCATGCATGTATGTATGTATGTATGCATGCATGTATGTATGCTTGTCTGTGGTAACAGCCCTCATTAACGCTGTATGAATTTATGTAAATTTACTTTATGTAGATTCTAATGATTCTCCTATATGCCATGTTGTATTTCATTATATCATGTCAGTACATATCAATGTATTTTTTGGAGAATAAAGACTCTGATATGTATGTGTGCGTGTATGCATGTACGCGTGTACGCATGTACACTTCTGCATCGTACGTACGTATGTATGTACGTATATATATATACCTCTATAAGTTGACCACCCAAGGGACTGTAGCAAACCGGTCAACATACGGAGGTGGTCAACATACGGAACGAGGCCTATTGTTCTGATACTTTACTTCCTTGAACAGCTTATATTGGAGAATACAGTATCATACGAAATCATACATAATCACAACATCAAATCAAATCATCAACATCTGTTTTATCATGGTTTAATAATTCTTTCTGAAAAAAGGAGTCAATCTTGGTCTAAGTCTTATTATTATTACAAACATAAGTGGAGAAAGCACTCTCAACGCTGGCTACACCACTCAACATACCTGGGCATTTTTCCACAGCAAATGACTTCAAGTGCATTATCAGATTAATGATACATAAGGAAGGGAAACCCGAGTCCTGTAAACAGTAAATTAATATTAGACAAACATAAAGGTATGTTTTCAGGCACTCGTAA
Source organism: Oreohelix idahoensis (assembly GCA_024509875.1). Taxonomy (NCBI): domain Eukaryota; kingdom Metazoa; phylum Mollusca; class Gastropoda; order Stylommatophora; family Oreohelicidae; genus Oreohelix; species Oreohelix idahoensis. The sequence continues at coordinate 580,445 of JAMPIV010003699.1, forward strand.
GAAATAAAGAAGTAGAACACTTAGACAACAGAAAAACAACAGACGTGAGTGGCTTACCCAGGGTTCGAACCCCGTACCTTCCGTACGACAACACCGCCTAGCTATACAAGCGAATCACACTAACCTCACGGCCAGCTAGGCAACCCCAAAAAAGGATGCTTTACTGACCGGTCATCAGTGCGAAACACAAGACAACACCGGAAAATTACAATGGGCACCTCAGCCCATTAATGACGCAATCACTTCTGTTGTTCCTCTATTCTGCAGTATATGTCAGTCCAAACAGATGCCTGACAGCTTCTTCTTTTGGAGTCTCTGCAATTTCTGTGTCATCGTCACTTGCTTCTTCAACTTCACCAGCTGCTTCATGCACTGTTATGCTTGTCTGTACTTCGGTCAATATCGCTTGGAAAATTCCTTCTGGGTCAGGTTCATTACAGGTTGCAACCTCATCATCCATTGCAACAAAACCTCAAAATCTACTCCTTCGAATTCTGCCATTGGCGATGGACTGTCCGATGGCAATAAAACGTCATGCTCTTGGGTTGTGACAAATCCACATTTCTTGAAACACTTCTGTATCGTTTCCAGCTGAACTTTATTCCAAGCAGAACTGATCCAGAGAACAGCATCCAGAGCGTTAACTGGTGCAGCGGATGAAAATGCTTCCACAGGCGGACCACAGATCTGTGTTTTAGTAATGACCCTCTGCAGGAGTGTCGTAGATTTCTGATAGGAGAATTAAGACTTGGGTTTGTCCCTTCTGAATAGATTAGAATGAGTGATAGCCACAGTGAGAGATGATAGTAGAAATAGATTTCCACGAGTGAGATGGTAGAAATTTATAGAGGCTGTCCCGGAAAGCGAGAATCTTCTCTCTCTCCGCCTATCTTCTACAACAGATCCAGGGGAGTCAGACAGTCTTTAACTATATATATTAATATATATATATTACCACTCACGTGCACACACACAATTTGACGACATGTAGACGCACACACGTGGGAAAACTATAACAAATGATTATACAGGTAATTTGGAACGAGCTGACCAACGCGCCGATTAAGTTCAAGAGAAATTTTAATTATCATCTAAAAATCCCATCACAACACATAAAATTACATCAAAGCATACACAAATAGTCATAAAGTCAAGAAAAATGCTACAAGAATGATAGACCCACAGTATGATCTTATCCCTCAAGGTATGCCCACAGTCCTGTTAGAAGAAAGTGATAACCCCAAGGAATCAAGGATACATTAGCGGTAATCTAATGATTTTCCCCTTTTAAAGGTATGAACAGACTTAGATATTAGTATGATCTATCCTAAGGAAAAGTATCTTGTTGCAACAAAAAAAAAACTTGCATAAAGAAATTACAAAGTGGGTGAAATTTGGTATACCATAAAAGAGTCACTCATTCCTGCTTTCTCTCGGTTCATTCATCAGGGCCCTGTCTCACACAACCTTACCTACAATCGTGCTGCTGTTCGCCGTCTGGCGCACGTTATGACACAATCTGTTTTATCGTTTGATGAAGCGGATACCCAGCTCTACAGATCTTGGTTTCATCCAATTTGTCCGGGGAGCGTCCTCTTCAGGCGATAATTTTGTTCAGATTTTAAGTTAGTGTCACTTTATCAGTTCAGGTAAAAATTAGTTTTAAAGCGGGCTCACGGGATCAGGATCACGAGGTTTCCACTACTTAGGAACAATGTCAGGTTTGTAACTTCGATCAAAAGGTAAAAAAATTCGTGGTCACACCACAAGTTGACATAATTTGCGGAACGTTACTGTTTGTAATAGTTTACTTGCCACAAGGGCTGAACTGTACTTAAGTTTTCTCAGGAAGAATAAAATCTGGTGCAATAGGCCCGTTATGTCATTTCGCCTTTAAAGTTCTTGTAAAGATTTTGCACCAAGTCTTTTAAGGAAAATGTTTTAGTTCTTCTCAGATATTACTCATCAGTACTTAACGCTGGCAAAGTTTGGGTTAACCCCAGTTTTCTTCACTAAATAGAGGAAAAAACACATATAAAATAATTATACATACTATGTACTCGTTATAACTTACATTTTAAACTGCAAGCGTACAGCTTGACTTATCATTTAAAACTTCCCGTGAAATAAGTTATATTCATAAAATAAATCATCATGCATTGGGAATACATACGTATCCCGTCAATACTCACTGATGTAGCATTTCAGTTATAAGTTAATTTTAAATTATATTCTCGTCTGATTATTTAGCAGTAAAATCAAATTCATTTATAGCTACATGATTTTAAGCTAGAAATATAATTTATTCTGCTTTCCACTGAAACACGTCACTAGAAAATAATACAGACTATATTTTAATTCTCTCTGCACAAAAGAACTAGTGAAAAATAGGCGATTCAACACTTAATCACTCACAAAATATAGTAGATATCTAATATATTATAAATGTACCTCCAGACAGAACTACGGTCTCACAACGAAACTAAGAGTTTCACTTATAATTAAGTATCTAGAACGAAGTGACCACGTCTATTGCAAATGGAGAATGAGTGAAATCAAGTTTAAAACTCTGGTTAATATCTTAAACCAGATAAAGATCCCACTATTTCCAAAAACCCGATCTCTCCCCTTTCCGTCTTTAACACTTCCCATAACCAGAAGACCTGTAATAAACTGCCACTTCGCGTCTTGACACCTCCCTGCTAACGAAGCTGGCCGAGAGTGCCGTGACAGAGGAAATTACCAGACAAATGTCTCATTCTGCGCCGTGCAGATGTCGGTTATCCCACCTCATGCCGGAGAAACGTTCGTGTCAGGTGAAAATGCTAGACCAAAAGTCTGCTCCTATGTCTGAGTATGAAACATAATCACACATCTCGTCTGACTGACATCTACGTAATAGAATGCGTATCAGTATGAGAAAGAAAAACGGTAAAGTGAGAATGGGTGTTACGCACAGATTTTTCTTAGGCAATATATGTATTTACCTGTCTTGATTGTACACTTTAATTTTGTAATCCAAGGTGCATAACTCTTGATTAGCGGAGGTTACATTTTACAGTTGTTGTTACCTTCTCTTGTGTCTTAACCTGACCGTCGGTTTATTATTAGACCCATGTCTGGTTGTTTCCTTATATGGCTAGAATATGTCATCTTTTCTTGGAATGTTTGTAACCTGAGTTGAGGTTTATTCTCTGACCATATAAGGCTCGTTTTGGTCAAGTATCTTTGCTTGGTATGTGTCCAACATCGGCCCATTTGAGTTGAACTCAGGGGTCAAGCGCTTCTGCGCATGTGTCGAATTTAAGGTTGCTTGAGAAAGACTTCCGTTCCAGGAGTCGAAGAAGAGTGCTGATCAGAGTGAGACGCGTTTTCAGCGTCCGTGATCACTTGTCGGGGAATATGAATGTCCTCTCGAGTTGTTAGTTTATCTGAAGATGATTTCCCCTTTGTGATTCTAAGCGTCTGGAGGCGTGTGAGTTGTGGTGATTATTTCTGAAGAAAGGTAATTGCTCTTCATGATTATTATTTGTCGCCAGTTGTTATGATTGACATTTTGTAGGCTGCTTGCTAACTTTCCCACTGGGCGGGAAAGAGTCTACTGCCTTAAGAAGTTACAGCTCACGAATCACCCTGTCTTCTATGCATCGGGTTGGTGCATGCCCCAAGGGCTATCTGTTGGTTGAACTCTGTTGCTCCGGCGGTATCACGCCAGTCAAGGTTTGACACCTTTGCTATTAAAGGAACTTAGAGGACATTGCCTGATGTACTCCAGAAGATATGTCTGTCTTGCTGGGGTCAGAAAGGGAGAGTTGGTTTACTCCCCTACATCTATATATCTCGGCTGTAGTAGAAAAGGATGATGGTTTCAGCACCTGATTATATCTACAGCCGTTTTCTGATGTATTGATACCAATTATATTATTCACCATTGCTATGCTATATGTCGTCAAGATCGTACTGACTTTGTATATGATGAGAAACGTCTACTGTCTTGTGTCGTGAATAAATCCATGAAACGTCACCAGCTGTTACCATTACTGAATTTCCTCGTTGTGAGTCAAAGTTACGTCCTTGTGACCTGTGTACTGTAGTCCTGGGTGAACCTTCATGTTCTATCAACACATCAGACAACCTACCAGACACGAGACACCCTTCCATGCAGCCTTCAACATCCCCTGGTGTCTACAGAAGTAATATCACCACCACACTTCGGTGGCTACAAAATAATTACACCAACATTTTTTGTGGCCAATTCTACTTCTACATTTTGGGTGGACAATATTAATCTTCAACAATGGGAAAGAAAATATTTTTCGCAAACGAACGAATGCGAAAACTACAGGAAAAGGATAAAAGAGCGATAATAAGGTAGAGGATAAGGGTAGAAAAGCGATCGTCAGGAGATGGTCAGAGGTTGGCACTGGTCTCTCCAAGTATCTCTTTAACAGATTTAAATGGAAAACCTTCACCTTTCCTTTAATAGAGATCTGGTAGTTAGCCTTAGAAATCTTTTTCAGGACGGTAAACGGCCCTTGCCATCCGATCCTCAGTTGGTTGTTTCCGGTAGGGAGTAACACCAAAACTTTATCTCCTGCTTCCAGTTCTCTTTCTTTCGCGACTTTCCTGTATCGGTTAGCGTGCTTTGTGAGTGCTCGCTTAAAGTTGGTCATTGCTAGGTCCCATCCTAGTTTCAACCTTCCTTTTAAATCCGACACATATTTACTTGCTGAGACAACTGTCTCATCAGCCTTCTGGTCTGTCAGCGACCAAAGTAAGGCTTCAAGCGGCCCCTTGATAGGTCTGCCGAATAAAAGCGTTGCTGGCGGAAATCCTGTGGAAGTATGAGGAGATTCTCTGTAGCTAAATAAAGCTGCAGGAATGCAAAGATCCCAATCTTCAGGTTTCACTTGTGCCAGTTTACTTAACATCATGTTGAGATTTCCGTTAACACGTTCCACGAGCCAATTTCCGGCCGGAGTATAAGGCTTTATGTAGATGTGTTGGTTCCTCAAGATCTTCACGATCTCATTCATCAACAGGTTCCGGTATGGAGATCCGTTATCCGTCAGCACTTGCTGAGGGAATCCCAACCGAGTGAAAATCTGCACGAGGGCTTCTGCGACATGCTTGGCATCTGCGCATGTTAGCGGGATAGCTTCTGCCCATAAAGTGCATGTGTCGACTAAGGTCAAGATGAACCTGTTCCTTCTTTTAGTCCTTTCTAAGGGTCATAAAATGTCGATCACAACCCGTTCGAATGGTGTTCCCACTATTGGCATTTCACCCAACGAGACTGGGGGTGTCCGTTGCTTGGGTGGTACACGTTGGCACTGGGCACAGGATTTGACATACCTGATAATATCAGTATTTACTCCTGGCCACTAATAATGAGTGGTTATCCGTTGGTTTGTGGCGTTCTGTCCCATATGTCTGCTGAAGGGAAGAGAGTGCCCCATTTCTAGGATTTGGCTTCTGTACTGTTTCGGTACTAAGAGCTGGTTGTAACCTTGGTCAGGCTTGCCCGTTCTGCGATAAAGTACGCCCTCCTTAGAAAAAATGTCCCCGTGCTGTCTGGGTTCCTTAGCCATGGGCAGTTTCCTAAAGCAGGGTACCAAAGTAGGGTCCTTTTGTTGCGCTTCTTTAAGTTCCATAGTAATAAATTAGGCGCAGGCTCCCGTTCCTTCTTGGTTTGCCCTCTTGTAATTACTGCTGCCACAATCGGCTCTTCCGGTTTCCCAATAAACACGTATCTACCGCCAAGTATGACTGGGTAGATGGGGTCATCCATAACAGCCGCTTTGATCACACCTCTGACAAACTCAGATTGGATCTCCACCAGTGCGATGGGAAGCACTGTAGGTGCCTCACTCTTAAGAACTCCACAAAGTTCGACGGTCTCTCCTGTCTCTTGACCGGGTTTAACCAGGTGTCTGGCAACAATGCAATCATAAGAAAGCCCCGTGTCAAATAAACAAAAAGTTTGAGAACCGTTCAGTATAAAAGTACCTCGCGTTGAGGGTCTCTATCCCTCAGGTTGGGAATCACTGTCAATAATTCCAGCTTGCGAAACTGTTAGCAAGAATCCTATGCGTTTCGGCTCGGTGTGCTCGCCCTGATCATTAGTCCCGTGCTCAGGGGTTCTCTCTTTGCCACCTTGTCCTTTCTGGCTGCGCTGCCATGTAAGGCGGTCGGGTTGATCAGACTGTTTACTGTGGTTGGGGTACTTGTTTTTGTAGAACTTGGATTTTTCAGGAGGGGGGTTTTGAGGTCCAGTTTTTCTGTGGTTATTCTGATTTGAAGCATGAGAAGATTGATCTAGGTTATTCTTTCGAAAATGCTCTTCTGTCGGTTTACGTTTTGTGGCCGGCAGTTCAGCCAGCGCATTGTGGTATCGCTCAGACTTTTCCAAAATGTCTTCAAGCTTTTCTGCACCCTGCTCAGCTAGAAATCTCCGGATATCAGCAGACCAAGCGTTCTTTATTTGTTCGGTTATAACAAATTCCTCCAAACCTTCATAGGTAGAGGGGAGCTGTGAAAGCTCAAGGCACTTTGTCAAGTATCCCTTCAAACGAGACGAGAACTGCTGAAAAGTTTCAGAGCTCTCCTTCCTGCTGTTGCGAAACAGTTTGCAAATACTTTCGCGCATTCATTTCAAAGCGCTCAAGCAAAGCTTTCTTCAACAAGTCGTAGTTGTCTTGTTGGCTACTTTCCAGTTTAGAGTAAACATCATACGCACTGCTTTTCAAAGCCTGAGAAAGCTTCATATTCCAACGCGACCTCTCTAAACCGTACAGAGTTACAATTTTCTCAAATTCTTCTAGATACGTGTCAATCTTCTCATTAGGACAAGGGAAAGATTCTAGAGCGAAAGACATAGCGGTGAGATGAGTAGATTGAGTATTAGAAGGATCAGTTAAGGAAGAATGAGGAGAAGACTCTCCATTGCTGGAGGTAGAGGCAGCACCACGGCTTTGGAACTCTAGAGTCTTAAGCGCCAACTCGTGCTGTCTCTGTTTCTCCTTTTCCTCAAGCTGTCTCTCCTTCCTCTCCTTTTCCTGCTGTCTCTCTTTCTCACTTTCCTCATGCTGCATCCTGCGAATTTCCATTTCTTCATCCATCTTCCTCTGCTCTCTAGCTTCGGCTGCTTCTTCCTTCCTCCTAGCTTCTTCTTTTTCCTCTTTAGCTTCAGCTACTTTCCTCTCCGCGTCATATCTCTCAAGTTCGTCTCTGACAAAAGCTTTCGCTTCCTCTCCGTCCAAACCTTCTTCTCGTGCCTCGTCCTTGAGCATCTGTCTAAGTTTCGCCCTTTCGGCCATAGTAACTGAGTGGCTGAGACTTAGTTCGAGAAAGAAAAGAAGAAAGGATACACTGGTTCCTACCACTTACGAGAAAATACCAAAACAAAAGATGATATACTTTAACCTGGGATACCTCCTCCTATACTAAAGTATCTAACTATCGCTGCTATTAATCGGCAAAAAGCACCTCATGCAGACAACTACGCCAAATAAATGGTGGTTAAGATTACTCCTTAAAAATAAGTTGCTACAGTGGAAACAAAATAATTATTACAAAAATGTTCCATTGATGCTACAGTTTAGTGTCACTTTTACCTCATAACACTATGTTTTTTCGAGTTTTCAGCTTTAAAATAACAAAACAAAAGATTAAGCATAACATAAAGTTTCATTGGCCCTTTCGGCCATAGTAACTCGTATTCACTTGGTGTCTGAAGAGACTTAGATTTTAATCGGAAAGTAAAAGAAGAAGGAAGAGGATATTTTAGACCTGGTAACAGATATTCTGGTTCTCTTAGTACAGCCACAGGACAAACTACTAGGCCTATCGTCCAAACTGTATCAGCCAATGAAAAATACTCTAAAATCGGCATCATTCTGCAAATTAAAAAGAAGATATTGAACTATTTCAGCATTGAAAAAACCTTGGATTTTGTTAAAATCCAAAGCACCTCCTCAACTACTAAATTACTAACTATGCTGCAAATTAATCGGCAATTTTAAGTTGCTACAAGTAGCAACAAAATCTGTGAACCCAGTGAAGCAAGTTTAAAGGCTAGAAACAAATTATGAAGTGTTACAGTCATAAAGCAAAAAAAAAATCATGAGGGGTGCCTCCCGCAATTAATGGTTTTTAAGATTAGAGAAAAAAAAAAGTTTAATATCTACACTGTTGGAAAGCCCACAAATGTATCCGGGACTTTCGAAAAATTAGAATGCTGCGGGCCATTATTAACGACGTGTCTCCTTGATAAAGTTGCAAATGTTAAGGTATGGAAGAGGCAAGTTAAAAACAAAGAGTGCTATTATGAGAATACAAGGTCATTACGGTTGCCCTTATTGGTTCAATTTCCAATATGAAAAAAAGCATAATGGCCATTCTCAAGCCTGGAGATCATGAAGATTGTGGAGATTGGTGCCCAAAGGATATAAACAAGGCTAACAAAAACAGGCTGCCTAAATTTGTCATTAAAGAAATTCAGCCTGTCTTTGATGAATTGTCTTCAGACTTCTTGTTGTCAAAATGTCTCCATGGAGGAACACAGAACTCTAATGAGTCTTTCCACAATCTGATCTGGAACAGATGTCCCAAAGCAGCATTTGTAGGAAGAGACAGACTTTCAGTTTATGATGCTTTGATAGTTTTCAATGATGGAGAACTTGGGAGAAGAGGAATTTTTGAAAATCTTGGTCTATCTTTTGGGAAATACTGCTTCAAAGGATTTTCTGGTTTTGACGCGGCACGAGTCTCTGCTTCCCTAAGATCATATGATATGAAAAAAGCAGAATACAGAACACAGAAAATCTTTCCTGGATTATAAGAATACCAACAAAGATAATGGATATGCAGGTGGTGGATTCTAATGTGAGTATGACAATTTTACAGCATGTTTTCCCTGTATTTTGCTTATTTCTACGATATTGTTTTTTCAGCAATTTTTATGTCAGGATTACTCAAAAAGTTGTAAAGTAAAGGCTTTAAACTTTGTATACAAAATATCATACTATAGTGCTTGTCCCCTGCTAATTTTAAAAGTATAAACCTGTAACTTTTTTGATCAGTGAATTTTTAAAGTATCTCTACCCTGTATTTTTATCAAGAAAAATGGGTCTAATTTTTGAAAATTCATAAAACATCACTCGGACAGTTTATGAAAATGAAACTAGAAGGGAGTCTTGAGAATGCTGTGATCTATGTGCAAGCCAAATTCCAATGTCCTATCTTTGCAAATAAAGTGTGCATCTTGACACAAAAAAGTTTCTATTTTTAGTAACAATATGCAAATTAGGACCCAATATAATTATTTTCCAATGATTGAGCATTTTTTATTAGATGCTTTGATGTCCTAAACATGCCCAAAAAAATTGGAGCTTGTAAAGACAAAAATAAAAAAAAAATTTTTTTAGGTGAAACCTCCCCTTAATTTTAAGTCCACTACAAGTTCACCCCTGAAGACAGTTAGGGTAAGGGAGGCAATTACAGGACGTATAGTCTGATCGCGCTCCTTAGCTTAGCTCAAACACCCACTTTTTCAGAACCCCGTAACTGTTAGACAATCACAAACTTTACCAGCGTTTAGTATTACAAAATCAGCAATTAACATCTATTCCGACAAAATCAACCTGTAACTCAAATGTATACTACTCAAAATGCTGTGGAAAACAATTAGTAATTGTGTGGTCAGCACGCCCATAAACAGATCGTTGGTCTAGGGGATAAATTATTTTTAAAGATATCCACACTCACAAGACATCACACTCTTACTCTTTATCAGAATAAAGAAAATTAATCCTGCAGACGAGCTGATATTCGTATTCGCTCAGGACTAGAGTTCAATTCCCGGAAAATGAGCCACCATTCTGTCGTAGATTTCTGATAGGGGAATTAAGACTTGGGTTGGTCCCTTCTGAATAGATTAGAATGAGTGATAGCCACAGTGAGAGATGATAGTAGAAATAGATTTCCACGAGTGAGATGGTAGAAATTTATAGAGGCTGTCCCGGAAAGCGAGAATCTTCTCTCTCTCCGCCTATCTTCTACAACAGATCCAGGGGAGTCAGACAGTCTATAAACTATATACTGTATATATATTAATATATATATATTACCACTCACGTGCACACACACAATTTGACGACATGTAGACGCACACACGTGGGAAAACTATAACAAATGATTATACAGGTAATTTGGAACGAGCTGACCAACGCGCTGATTAAGTTCAAGAGAAATTTTAATTATCATCTAAAAATCCCATCACAACACATAAAATTACATCAAAGCATATACAAATAGTCATAAAGTCAAGAAAAATGCTACAAGAATGATAAACCCACAGTATGATCTTATCCCTCAAGGTATGCCCACAGTCCTGTTAGAAGAAAGTGATAACCCCAAGGAATCAAGGATACATTAGCGGTAATCTAATGATTTTCCCCTTTTAAAGGTATGAACAGACTTAGATATTAGTATGATCTATCCTAAGGAAAAGTATCTTGTTGCAACAAAAAAGAACTTGCATAAAGAAAATACAAAGTGGGTGAAATTTGGTATACCATAAAAGAGTCACTCGTTCCTGCTTTCCCTCGGTTCATTCATCAGGGCCCTGTCTCACACAACCTTACCTACAATCGTGCTGCTGTTCGCCGTCTGGCGCACGTTATGACACAATCTGTTTTATCGTTTGATGAAGCGGATACCCAGCTCTACAGATCTTGGTTTCATCCAATTTGTCCGGGGAGCGTCCTCTTCAGGCGATAATTTTGTTCAGATTTTAAGTTAGTGTCACTTTATCAGTTCAGGTAAGAATTAGTTTTAAAGCGGGCTCACGGGATCAGAGTCACGAGGTTTCCACTACTTAGGAACAATGTCAGGTTTGTAACTTCGATCAAAAGGTAAAAAAATTCGTGGTCACACCACAAGTTGACATAATTTGCGGAACGTTACTGTTTGTAATAGTTTACTTGCCACAAGGGCTGAACTGTACTTAAGTTTTCTCAGGAAGAATAAAATCTGGTGCAATAGGCCCGTTATGTCATTTCGCCTTTAAAGTTCTTGTAAAGATTTTGCACCAAGTCTTTTAAGGAAAATGTTTTAGTTCTTCTCAGATATTACTCATCAGTACTTAACGCTGGCAAAGTTTGGGTTAACCCCAGTTTTCTTCACTAAATAGAGGAAAAAACACATAAAATAATTATACATACTATGTACTCGTTTTAACTTACATTTTAAACTGCAAGCGTACAGCTTGACTTATCATTTAAAACTTCCCGTGAAATAAGTTATATTCATAAAATCAATCATCATCATCATCATCATCTCATCTCAACCCATAACCCGTCATGGGTCGTAGGGGTGCCATGGTGGAAGCATCAGCAGACAGGGTCCTCCACTGCTCTCTATTCTCAGCAATGCGTACAAGTGTGGAGAAACCGTGTCCTGCCCATTCTTTGATGTTATCAGCCCAGGATTTTCTTTGCCTTCCTCTTCTCCGTTTACCTTCGACTGTTCCCTGGAGGATCGTTTTCGAAAGGGAGTCATGACGAGTTACATGCCCAAACCAGGCAAGCTTTCGACGTTTCACTATTGACAAAAGTGGTTCTTGATGGCCTGCATAGGTGTTTATCTTCTCTCTAACATAGACATTTGTTTTGTGCTCTTTATAGCAAATGCGCAAAATTCTTCTATAACATTTATGCTCGAAAGCCTGAATCCTTCGCTCCGTATCTGCAGTGAGTGTCCAGCCCTCACACCCATACAAGAGAATAGATAATACAAGTGATTTGTATAATTTGATCTTCACAGGAAAACTGATGTTACTTTTCCAGATCACATTCAACCTTGTCATGGCAGCTGAGGCCATCTCAAGTCTTGTCTTGATTTCTTTATTTGATCTTCCATCACTACATATAGTGGACCCGAGATATTTAAAGGTGTTAACTTCTTCTAACGTTTGCCCATTTAACGTAATGTTGGTCGGAACATGTTTCTTATGGCTATTCACCAATATCTTGCTTTTTTCTATATTAATTTCCATCCCATATGTTCTTGTTACTTTCTCCAGTCTAGAGGTAAGGTCTTGAAGTTCTGATTCTGTTCCAGCTATCAGATCAATATCATCAGCAAAACGTAGATTACACAGAGGTCGGCCTCCAATCGATATGGTTGATTTATAATCGTAGAGAGCCTCCTGCATAATATGTTCTAGATAAATGTTAAAGAGCACTGGTGACAGGATACATCCCTGGCGAACTCCTACAGTTGTTTTGAAAAATTCTCCAATGTCATTGCTGCAAAAACAGCACTGCTTGCGTCCTTGTATAGTGCTTCAATGATATCTATGATGTTGGTATCAAAATTGAATTTTTTCATTATTTGCCATAAACCTTCATGCCAGACTCGATCGAAGGCTTTTGTGAAATCGATGAAGTTATGGTATAAATCATGTTGATGCTGGAGATGTTTTTCGATCAGTAATCTAATATTGAAGATTTGTTCTGAGGTACTTCTTTTTGGTCTAAAGCCAGCCTGTTCCTCTGACAAGATTTCTTCTGATTTCTGTTTTATTCTGTTCAAAAGTATCCTTAACATCACCTTACTTGGATGACTAATAAGGCTAATGGTTCTGTAGTTCTTGCACATTTTTAGATTTCCTTTCTTTGGAAGCGGTATTACTAATGACTGCGTCCATTCTTTTGGCCATTTTTTTGTACTCCATATCTTCTGGCAAATTGTTGTCATGATTTTTACTATATCTGGTCCTCCATATTTCAAGAGCTCTGCTGGGATATTATCCACACCCGGTGACTTCCCTCCTTTCATCGAACATATAGCCTCTTCCACTTCTTCCCGTAGTATTGCTGCATTTCCGAGTTCTCTGTTTTCGCACTTAATGTTGTTTAATATGCCTAAGTCAGTGTCAAGTTTACAGTTATATAATTCTTTACAATATTCTGTCCACCTTCTCATTACAGCTGTTTTTTTCATTGAGCAGAGCCCCATTGCTATCTTCTATGACAGTTACCCTGGGCTGTTGGGGTTTTGATAGTCTTCTTAATGTGTCAAAAACTGCCTTGCTGTTACCTTTTATTAGCCCCGTATTAATGGACTCACATTGATCAGCTACCCATTTTTCTTTGGCCTGTTTCATTTTCTTTCTAATATTTTTATTCACCATACTGTATTGCCATGCTGCTTCAGGAACCTCTTTCTTAACCTTTTTCATTTCTCGCCGTGTATCACATAACTTCAGAATTTCATCTGTAACCCATGGTTTGTTTATTTTCTTTCTTTTACCAAGTATTTCTGTTGCTGATTCAATGAGCACGTCTTTCATGTTCTCTGTGATTGAGTTGATATCATCCTCCAAAAAGTTGAGAGCTGCGAATTTTCCTCCAACAGTTGCCTCAAAGATTCCCGCGATTTCTGGATCTTTCAATTTGTCTAAATTGAATCTTAACTGAGAACATCTGTTTTGATTATAGTTCTTTTTGAGTTTAAGCTTGAGCGTCATCAATACCATGTCGTGATCACTACCAATGTCGGCGCCAGGAAAAGTCCTAGTCTTGGCTTTATTAATGCTGGACTTGAATCTTTTGGATACAAGAATAAAATCAATTTGGTTATGTATCTCAGTTTTTGGGGCATGCCACGTTGTTCTTCTTGATAACTTATGAGGAAATAGTGTATTTGCAAAGATCTTTCTTTGGAATTTTCTTAATTGCTTCATCCAGATTGTCATAAAATGTATCAATTGCCTCATCCTCATAGTCAGTAGTGGGGGCATATACCTGTATGATGGAGATGTTCTTTGGATGTGCTGCAATACGAATGGTGATAAGCCTGCTATTTATTGGGGTGCAGCTGATGACAGAGTTCAATCTATCTTTATGTACGATAAAACCTACTTTATGCTGATGTTTAGACTCATCTCCACTAAACCAAATTTTGTGACCATCATCCGTTATTGATTCACCTAATCCTGTCCATCTGACTTCTGCTAGGCCCAGGATGTCCCACGAGTATCTAACAAGTTCATGTGTTAGTTCTTTGACTTTTCCACACGCATATAGCGTGCGTACATTCCAAGTTCCAACAACAACATTTTCTCTTGGAAGTTTCAAAACAGGTGTTTGTACCCCATTCGTTGACTTATCACTCTCAAGGGGCAATGAGAGCGCGGTCGTTGTTAATCATCATGAATTGGGAATACATACGTATCCCGTCAATACTCACTGATGTAGCATTTCAGTTTTAAGTTAATTTTAAATTATATCAACCTTTTCCTTCATTGTCAGCTCCTTGAGTTCTTTCCTTTGGGCCATCAAAAAGGTTAGGTTAATTTTGTCAACGATAAAGTGTATAAAACAGTCTGAGAGAGAACTTATAGTTTAGTAGTTGAATTACTATCAACCGGCAGGGCAGTCATAGCAAGAATGAAGATTTTGCTTAGAAGTTGGTCTTTTTATACTGCATGTTTGCGAAAAAATCAAAGAGGTTATTAGGTTAATTTTCTTTGTCGGCAAGCATCATTCGAAAAGCGATCAGAAAGCCTGTGCCGACAAAATTCAAAGACACTGATTTTTTAAAAACTGGTCAAGTCATAGAGGGTAAATCACTATTGTGTGTCATAGTCCAAGTGGTCAAGATACAGCTTACAGAGGTGGCCAACTTATAGAGGTCGTCTTCCACTGAGTACATGTGGTGCGTGTCCGGTCTAGGAAAATGTGGTCAACTTCGGGAGGTGGTCAATGTAGGGGGGTGGTCAACTTCGGGAGGTGGTCAATGAAGGGAGGTGGTCAACTATGGAGGTTCTACTGTATATATATATATATATATATATATATATATATATATATATATATATATATATATATATATATATATATATATATATATATATATATATATATATATATATATATATATCCCAAATGCAGTAAGAAGCGTACAATAACATTCCTATACTTTTTATTGCATATAATACAAGTGGGTGGATGGCCATTTATCATTAATCAGTAATTCTTCATAGTTTTCATTAAACAAAAAAAATTAATCAACAGATCCGCCAAGGAAGCAACAAAACAATAGTATTACTAATAACAGCGAAATAGTAATCAGTTCTGGCCATCCACTTTTATTCTAAGCAATAGAAAGTTTAGAACATTGTTTTTTCGCTTTTTAGTGCAGTTGGTTTCATTTTAAACAATAAATTAAAGTTTGAGTCCTTAATACACACGCACAACTGCCACCGAACTTGTGAATATTTATTTTGTGATTATTCCAATAAGGAAATACTTACTTGTGCCTGTCGCAAGAGGTTCAGATGTTATTAAAATTTAAGATATTCTGGACAAAAAGATGTATCAGATGATACCAGGATAGTGCCAGATAAGAGACTGGTCTTAAAAGAAATACCCCCTTCTCTGAAAAGAGTATGGTGTATCGACAATCAAAGGTAGGGTCAAGCTGTATAAACCTTCAAGTATGATGATAGTGTTTAGTCCTGAAGGTCTAAGTGCTACCTCTCAAGATCCTCCCTTGAATAATGGTTATTATATTTTTATTGACTCTGTTAGAGGATTAATTAATTAATTAAATATGTTATATATATATATATATGTGTGTGTGTGTGTGTATGTGTGTGTATGTGTGTATATGTGTGTGTATGTGTGTATATGTGTGTATATGTGTGTATATGTGTGTATATGTGTGTATATGTGTGTATATGTGTGTATATGTGTGTATATGTGTGTATATGTGTGTATATGTGTGTATATGTGTGTATATGTGTGTATATGTGTGTATATGTGTGTATATGTGTATATATGTGTATATATGTGTATATATATATATATATATATATATATATATATATATACATATACATATATACATATATATATATATATATATATATATATATATATATATATATATATATATATATATATATATATATATATATATATATATATATATATATATATATATATATAACACCCAGAACCTTAACTCAAATTAAATAATTAAGCAAGACTGATTATTTATATATTTACAATTTATTGATCCTATACCGTTTCTCTTTTTGGTTAGGAAAATGATAAAGAATTTTAAAGTTTTTTTACAAAATAAAAATAAATACACATGGAATGTCATTTCCACAATACTTCAATATGATAAAGTTATATTTCAAATACCAATTATTTAGTTCACATATTGTTATCACTTTCGTTGGACTGTGAAGTGATGTATTTTAGTTTAATAAAGTCCTTCGTGAGTCATCACTCAAACTGTATTGTTATTTGTATTTTATTTGTTTTACAATGTTTCTGGATAGGCTGACCAGTGGAATTGTGTTTCCACTTATCTGGTAAAATGAGAAGCATCCAACTATAGCCAGGATCACACAATGTCTGGATCTCCAGGCTGGGGAAAACAGGGTGACTAGTTCTAGGAAACTTGAGAACGTTTGCACCACAGAGTCCCACAGAAGTGGATGTCTCGTACAGTCTTGGTAGTTGCAGGATAAAACCTGTAATACAAATAATCACAACCCTTGTATGGTCCAGCACTATTCTATCCACACACACAATGGACGTAACAAACAGTGTCAGACATTGTGCTAACAGTTGCACAGGACAATTTACCTCAGTACCACTCACAGCCAGTTCAATGTGATTACACTTTCCTTATAAATCGTAAGTTAGATCCATCTGTCTATGATCTGCTTCCATACAATGATTTGGTTTGATACAAACTACTAAGTTACACCTTGATTAATACATGTTAACAAATCCTGTCATCCTTTCTTATGTTCCTGATCAGTGTGTCGTTCCTTTAAGAAATACTCCTTCAAATGCAATATTAAACGTACAGTCGTATTTTTGCCATCATTCTCAATTATTCTACAAATTTTCCAATGCTGGCTTTCGTCTCTAAAAGTCAACACATGCTTGCGTTCAAGCCGGCAGCACACTCGTCCTGTAATTTTTTTCTTAACACATTCAACACACTTCATAACACACAAGTGGATTAATCACAGGAAAATTACATAATTATATATACATATATATATATATATATATATATATATATATATATATATATATATATATATATATATATATATATATATATATATATACACATACATATACATATACATATACATATACATATATATATATATATATATATATATATATATATATATATATATATATATATATATATAATTATAGATATATATATATATATATATATATATATATATATATATATTTATATATATATATTTATATTTATATATTTATTCTTTCTTACCCTCAGGCAATACACATCAGCTGTATCAGGCTGTTAATAGGTATCTAGGACTGCTATGCAGATACAGTGGCAAAGTATTTGACAGCACACGTTTGCCGCTCTCTTCTGTTCAGCTTGTGTTTGAAAAAGCTGTGGCCTCAAATCAGCCAAGTTCAAGGACTTTTATAATACCTCTCCCCCCTCTCGGAGAACATGGTCCAAAACCGGTGTTCATCATCATCATGTGACGTATTCTTTCCAGAACGTTGTCTCCATTACAGCTGCTCTGAACGCATCACGATTCTGGGCAAGTTGACCTGTATCAGCCAAAGACAAGTTCAGACTCTCTGTGATGTCCTGGTCCATCGTCATCAAGGTCGACCCCTTCCCCTTTCTCCAGAGACCATGCCTTCCATCACTATTTGTTCCAGACTATTATGTCTTTTTATATGACAGAAAAATTTCAGCTTCCTTATTGCGATGGTATTTAGGAGCCAATGTTCCTGTACGTTTAGTGAGTGCAGTACTTCTCTGTTGGTCTTTTTTTCTGTCCAGGGTATTCTCAACATCCTTCTGTAGCATTTCATTTCGAATGATGTTATCTTTTTTGCAACTGTTTTATTGAGTGTCCAAGTCTCGCAGCCGTATGTTGCTACTGGGAATATACATGCTCTGATCAGTTGTAACTTTGTTTCTTTGCTTGTGCCTTGCCTTAGGTTTTTCATCTGTATTGCCATTATGGATTTCTTGGCATTGTACATCCAGTAGTTTGCCATTGCTTTCTGGATGGTTCTGGCCGCTTACCATTACAGTCCATGGTGCGCCCTCAGCCCGATACCAGGCCTTTCCAACTCCTGCCCTAGAAGCTGTTGTCTATGTATTATTGATCATTCGCCCGTTCGGCCAGCAGTTGTGTGTACTATTTAAGGGGGACCTCCCTTTTTCAATTTACTCACCGGTGTTAGGAATCTAAAAACGATGCGTATTTCTTCCTGCTTGTTCAATGTGCAAAATTTTTAATATTTATAATCTCTCTTAATTCTGGGCCGATTTTGATCATTTAAAGTTAGAATTATACTGTGAATTTATCTCTACCATTCTATCTAATAATTGTTTAGTTAGTAAAATGCATTTAAATCTATGCAGACTTTAACTAACTAAATTGGGAACTACCCTGATGTATAGATGTCATTTTAAACGATTTTTCTCTATAATTGAATTACTATTCGAGGAAGTCTTTGCACCTACCTCTCAAGTAACATTCCCGTTGTTGAAATATCTATACCTTTCCGTTTAAACATCTTTAGTCCTTACGAAATTAAATAAATTTTTACTATCATTTACACAAAATGGGCCTCTATGTTAAGCCTAAAAGGTTCCATTATACACACCAGAAAAAGGAGCGTTTTCATTGGTTATTGTGTCGGTCCGTTTTCCTATAGTATTGCGTACGGTAAATATGACCGTGGTGTAAGACAGACCAAAACACGACAGTGCCCCTTGCTGATTTTTCATTTAATGTTATCACACTGCTGTTACGTGCAGTTTTCATAACTAGTAATGTAGTCTGTCTGTATACTTGTTATGTTTGAAAATATTTTGAATAAGATTTTGGGTCTAAGGTATTTTTTGTTAGAACCCTAATCTAAGGGCAAATACTCATTTTTTGCTTTGAGGGAAAGTAAATATGGAGTTTCTCCTCTTAAAGGATATACCAGCTGACTGCATAGGTCAGAGGTTGATGCGAACAGCGCATGTCCGAACTAGGGGGAGTTTGAAGAAGATTTCCTGTGCAGTAGGCCGTTTTGTTGAACTGGGTTGGTCAGACGAAATGTCTGGTTACTTCTCTGCATTGCCTTTGGGGATGGAAACTCTTCCACTGTTATTTAAAGTCCCCTGTGTTATTTCTGTTCGTCAGGAAGACGACAGTTGCTTCTAAGTTGTGTTAGGAATTCGAAGCAAGGTAAAAGACGAAACTTTCACACTTCTTTGTTCGCAGTGTAAGCTGAACATATTTTGGGTCAACCTGTGAGGAGAGCTCACGAATGGTTGAAAGGCAGAGTATTCTTCGTGTTATGCTCGTTGGAGCCATCTAAGACCGTTAGGTTTAGATTTACACACAGAAACCCAGGAGAATAGACATTATTAAAAAACCCGCATGATTAGCGGTATATCTTTGAACTTAGACGCTTATGTCTACATACGAGGAATCCACAGTGTTTACTGTTTTA